>CM060074.1:38583719-39183719 GCA_030533445.1 Cyprinodon diabolis | reverse complement strand
CCAAAAGAAACAAGTAAATAGCAGCTTCCTAGAAATGTAGTGGAGTAGAAAGTCACAAGTACTTCTCAAAAAAACCACTCATGTAAAGTAAACATACTCGAAAAAGTGCTCAAGTACAGTAATCAAGTAAATGTACTTTGCTACTTTCCACCACTGATTTTATCCCATGTCCAGAAGAAACCAATAAGGAACAAAGATGACATCCTGCAGTTCCAAAATAGGAGTCACTCGTCTACATGACTTAGGAACCTGTCCTTCAGCTTCACAGGCAGGATTAGCCTTCTTTAGATTAAATATGCATAAGTGACCTGGACAACTAAACTCCCACGGTCCTACTTTTCAGTTTGAGTCTAGATTGGATTGTTGTACAAAAGCCCCAGTCCAGTACTTCTCAGTCCTGGTGCTCAGCACCTGCTGTCCTCCATGTTTAAATTGCATCTCTGCTCAATTACACCGGATTTAATACCTGCATTTGTTCCACAGTGTGCTAATGCAGTGTAAAAGAGCCCTTTGTTCAGGGAGACACTGCAGGACAGCGTGTCCTGATGGCTGAGGTTGAAAAGTTTGAACCATCTGTAGTTAAAATTATTTTTTAAAGTACAGCCCTAAATTATCCAGATCACAGCATCCTGATGCGGTACTCATCCATCTTTAACCCCCTGCTGCTGAGCAGCTTTCTAACTACCTCAGTGACCTTTGCCACAGTGATGGACACCTCAGACTGCCTCCCCTGCAGAGGAGATGGAGAACGGATCAAGGAGAACTTTCTTCTACCAGAGAATGTCCTCAGTCCCAGACAGCAGTTCACTTCTGACCCAAACGCCCTCTGGGATGTTTCACCATCTTTCCTTTTTGGGTCGGTTTTAATTACTTTAAGACCAGAAGAGCTTCCCTCCTCACAGATGGAGACTCATCAGTCCTGGTGTGTTTGATCCATTCTGATGGCATGACTTCTAGCTGCGTTCTTCCAGCTTTTGTGAAAATCTGTGTCTTTGAGATCAAAACAAACAAAAAACAGTTAATCACCAAATGACATTTATAATATAACATTTAAATTGAAACATTGAATCAGATGGACTCTTTGATGAATCTCTTTAATGAATCACATCAGTGCCAGTATATTAAAGATATACTATGCAACCGGTGTTGATTTTCCAGCGAGGCTCCCCCCAGAGGGCGAAAGTAATAGTGCACTGTCGTAAATATGCTCAGCTGTTCTCCTGGTTTCTCCGTCAAGCCAGGCGTGGTTGTTTTGAGCTTAGCAGACAGGCGAACGCAACGAATCACCATGTCTACTGCGGTAAGTGACTATTTTGCTCCAATTTTCGAGTTTGAAAATTTAGCATGTTTTCAGACATTATTTGTTATTGTTGTTAGCCAAATGGGAGTTTCCCATACATTTATCCGACTGTCGGATGACAGGGCTTTCGCTGTTTTCTCGCTGGTTCCGCCATGATAACTGCACAAATATCGCCACTGCGCTAGCAACGTGCATGCCTTTCACTGGGGGCGTGTAGCAGTTCTCGCCGTAAAGTGAGACTGACTCTTGCGATGCACGAGACTTCTGAGCCTGTGGGTGCGGGCCGAGGGCTCCTGCAATTGCAAGTACGGTATTTCCCCTACAGACCACCAGGGCGGCGAGAAAACCTTTGTTCGACCTGAAATTACTCAGTCATCCAAAACGTTATGGAACACATTAATTAACTGAAAAATGTTGCATAGTATGCCTTTAAATCTTTTATCCCAATATTATTTAAAAAGTTCCTAGCTAGTCCATCATCTACTGGTGCAGGTCACATAAAGTTAAACAGAAACATCACCTGCAGGATATGTTAAAGGATGTGTGATTAAACTGCTATTGCTTTGTTTTAGGACTTTGGTGTTATATATGAGGTGAGGTCATAGAAAAGAACCTGGCTGCTACGATCCATGCTTTAAGAAATAACTGGTTTATATCGTAGCAGGAAGCATCTGTGCCCAGGCGTTCAGGAGTTAACTGTTCTATGTTCTGCTGTAACATCAATTTCCCCTTTTAGGGTAACAGAGCCACCTTGGAACCTTAGAGCATGTATTTGCCACAAAACAGAGACACCCATTCTGAGTGTTAATGGTGGAAGAACATTCTGCTGCAGGAAAGAGGACAGCAGCAAACCATTTGTCACCCGGCTAGCAGAGCTGCACATCAGGTAGATGGAGTTTTTGCCCCATTTTAAACGGTGTGTTCACCATCACACAGAGCAGATGGATCACTCACACGTCCACCATGTGGCACACCCACAGAGTTGTTTAAACTGCTTGTATAAAAATATTCTCCTAAATTATTAATAAAGTCAGGGAAATCTGTGAAGTGTTATAAAATCCAGATTGAGCTTTCATCAGCAGAAATTCTGTTTAGTGATGATGCCGTTAACTGTTAAAGACATCAAATTATTCTGACGTTGCCCTCCATCAAGGACAATAAACTCCTCCCTCATCTCTTCATGCCTCGTACCCGAGTCATCATCCAGCTGACTGCTAAGAAGCGCACCCGTTAACGGTTCCTAACATCGCAGCAGCAAACCACTTCTCTAAACTAGCCATCCCTGTAATGTGCATTATGGGCCACTAAAGTCTTAACAGCTGGAGCATAATCAGAGGGTTCCAAATGACTACCTGCCTCCAGTGCCTTCAGAAAAACAAACATTTAGGAGTTTTATACTCAAAGACTCTTAACATACCAGTGTTGACATTTAATGAATGGCAAAACTAATCAACTTTAAACTCGTTTGTGTTTTATGAAGAACACACCAAGACCTTGTGTTGTTTCTTGTGGGATTTTAAATACCATTGCCCTCCTGTTTGGTAGCCGAACACCAGCAGCAGTACCCCATTCCAAAACCAGCAATCACTGCTTGAAATCCCATCATCATGTCAAACTACCACCTGCCTGTTGAGTGGAACAGTCTCTGCTTTAGTGTTTCACAGGAAAAGAGCCCCTCTTCCATCCCTGCGCACCTTCAGTAGTCAAATCAGCAAGAAAACAAACAAATCTCCGGAGCTCCCTCTCCTCTCTCCTTCCTTTTAAAGCCTTCCTAGCTTTGCTTCCACTGTTCTGCAGGGTGGTGGCCTCAGCCACCCACCTCTCCATTATCACCTCATTAGTGGGTTTCAAACTGGCCCACCCCCCATTTTGGCTCCAACCTCAATCAGCCCATTAATCACAGCAGAGCGGAGAATCCTTCCGTCCTCTGAAAGCTCACTGTGTACTCTGCCGGTTCCTGCTATGCGAGCATGCATGTGTCTGCGTGTGCATGAGCCCGTGTGCCGGTGCATACAAATGATCCGGCTACATCCCGCCATCTGTTGACTCCTGACAGTAATGCTCCTGCATAGACATGCATCATGTCTATGATGTTCCCCGGCTCTCTGTTCAGCCTTATCTAGAAGTTATTGCTGTGAAAAAGAGTAAGGAGGATGGCATTTTATTTTCCAAACAGGAATTTATTTCACAGCAACTATTTGTTTAAGAAGTCCCTCTTTCAGCAGGTTTTTAATAGCCGTCTGTGCAGATAAAGTTTGTGGAGTTAAAAAGCCCCCCAAAAATATCTGAGTGGCATTTTTTCTCTGCCGTATAAAATAAAGATTTCTCTACAATCATTGGAACCCTGGGCTGATATAGATAGTAGACAAAGATAAGATAGTAGAATTAAAGAAGAAATTAAATCATTATGTCAGGAGCCTAATCTCACAATGATCCCAAAATTATTCCATCCACAACTGTTTATACCAGGGGTCACCAACTGAAAATCAACAGGATCCAAATAAAGAAAATCAACAACAAGTAAAGGTCTGGAGATATTTTTAATTGAAATAAAATGCAGGTGTTTATGCGTCCAACTTATACATAGACTTTTTAAATAAAAAATAAATTAATAGAAAGTTTTTCCATTTTCTTAAGTGTTTTTTGAAGTAGAGAACAATCTTTCAGTTTGGTTTATAGACAATTTCCTGATTCACATATTTTATAAAACACCTGAACTGACCGACTGACTGTTATTTTTTCTTTCTTTTTTTACGGCTTAATGAGAGCAGTGGGCTTTAGGCTTTAAACCTGGTTTTGAATGGAGACAAAACCATTCGCAAGCACATGTCAAGGTGCTCATTTTGAATCTGGATCCATATTTATTTTTGATTTATTTTTTATTCTGTTCATGGTGGAGAGCCCTGCTTCACAGCAGCAGGTTGAGCCTAACATACTCTTAATGTGCAGGGTCATCTTTCAGCACATCGTTTCACTTTCTTTCACCAGTTCACTGCAGTTCTTCCAGCAGTCCACACTTTCTCTGCTCTATTTTTCTCATCGTCTTCTCCTTCTTTCCCATCGCCCGGCTTGCCACAGGTTTGCCTGCTGTGTCTAAAAGTAGCAGCAGCAGCAACCCAGACTGACAGCTCATTGGCTAATTTGTATAACATGTAGCCTGGTCCCGTATACTCTGAATGGCTTTACAATATTAACAGGAGAAGCAGCACAAGTGAAGTTAGACACTGTCGTCAGACAGCATACAGTAATTTATAAATCAGGTTGGTACAAGATTAGCCAGCAGCTTGGGTCCGGATCCAGACCCTGGTCTCCTAATCTGTGGCCTCTTGTTTATACCCTTTATTTCCTATAAAATCAATCTAAAGATGGCTTTTTTTCAAATTTCAAAATGAGTTGTATAATATGTTATAATATGTTACCATTCAGCAACTATCTAAAGTGGGAAAGACAAGAAATCACGTCGTCCCAACAAAGCAGCCTGGCCTAAAGTTTCCCATATCTACATTAGATACAGGGAGTTAAGTCAGGATGTCTTTTAGGACTTAAAGCTACAGTGTGTAATAATTACAGGGATATACCGTCAGAAATGTAATAAATTATACATAACTATGTTATTTATCATCATCTACGAGCTCAGCCACTTAACTTTAATATTTGCGTTGCCTTAGAATTCGTTATTTATAATTACATAGGAGCGGGTCTCGCAGCCATGGAGGCAGACATCTTTGCGCTACGGCAGCGCAGAGCCAACAAACTAGCGATTGCGAGATCGCCCATTACGCTCGAAAGTAACTACGGCAAGTTGAGAGAGATGAACTGAGACGGTACTGAACAATAGATGGCAGTATTATGCCTGAGAATACTATCTTTAAAATGATCTATGTAAACAAACCTCATCACTTGAGAAGGTAGGTAATGCAGACGTCGTGGAAGACATTTTGTCCCGTAACGCTCGCCGTACTGTTGGGGGGGAGAAGCGGTGGGGAGGAGATGTTCATGTTGCTGCGGTCTGCAGTCTGGACGTTAGATGTCGCTAAAAATTACACACTGTAGCTTTAATGCAAAACATGGTTTTCAAAAATTATTTTTTTCCCTTTATAAAAAAAGGTCTAACTGTGTGGTGTGTATTTGTATTCTGGCCTCCTTCACTCTTAAATCCGGTGCAACTAATTGCCTGCCTGAAGTCAGTAAATTAGTAAACAGGCCACACCTGCGTCTAATTCAGTCACTTTTTACTGCAGCTGTCATCTGAAGGTCTCAGAGGTTTGTTAGAGAACCTTAGAAAACAAAATAAACACCAAGAAACATGTCACCAGAAAGATGAGACTGTTGATGACAAATATGACTTTCATAGCAGGAAGAGGCATTCAGGTAGCCTGGGTGCCATTCCGAACTTAGTCATGCCCACAACGTTTGAGGTCGGGAAGTTCGGTCTGGCATTGCTTAATAGTAACGCGAGTATGCTCGCACAATATCTGGCGGGCCAATCAAATTGTCAGGGCGGGCTTTATACGATGATGGACAGATGATCAACAGTAACGTAATCAACCATGTGACCAAAGCGTGCTTGGGTGACAACAACAATGGCTGCCGCTGGAGAGTTGAGGTGAGTAGATTCTGCTATTAGGTCTGTTCTAGAAGATATTGACAGCAAATTAATTTTAAAAGAGGAACAGAGAAACGCGATCAAGGCTCATCTTCTTATTCTAGGCGTGCAACTGCACGCTTTGATTTTTGTTGACAACACCTGTGCCTGGCTTAACATACGTCACGCACTCCGTTGCTCTTATTGGTTGTAGGTCTATCCAATTGAGTGCAGAGGCCTTTTTTTTTCCTGGTTCGTTCAAAACACGCCCCATAATCACAGCTCTATGGAGCAGTATTAGACTCATATTCTGACTAGAATTGAGTAGGACTACGTCAGGCTAGCATTCAGGGACACGTTCTTATAACATCAGACCAAAGATCCAACCTTGGAAATAAAAAGAACTAGATCACTCCACAGTAAAACCAGGTGGTGGCAGCATCAGATTTCAGGCTGGATTTTTCTGTACCACTAATTTGAAAATGTCATCCGTTCACATTCTTTCAGTGGATGGTGCACCCATCTCCAGTGGCCAATGGGGAGAGAGGTGAAATACATCCTGGACAGTTTGCAGGTCCATCAATGTCAACAGAGAGGCATACAGCAAACAAATAATTACCTCTACTCAAGAACAACTTAAGGGCTGGATATACTCCCGCAGCAGTGTGTTGCAGTTAGCTTTTAGCAGGTATGACGCAGATATTTTTGATTTATGCCCAATTTTGAAGCATTTTGAAGCATGGTCTGCGCTACGTTATTCCAGGCCACAACCGAAGAGAGACAATCATGACCTAGCTAGGATTGTGGGTTTAGTGGTTGGTGTGTTTCTCTTCCGGTTACAGAGGTTATTCAACAACAAAGGCAACTGGACCAATGCTCCAATACTTCCTCACTTCTTTGCAGACTCGCTCTTCTAGCTTGTCCATCTTCACTAGACGTTTTCCACTATGGCGGTCATACAAATAAAGCAAGCCGGTAAGGTACCAAACAGGAAATATGCATAGGTTAGATCGGATATAGAAGGACCAATCAGATGCCTCCTTTCTCTCCTCCCTGCAACAGTATCTGCTGCACTGTCTAAGGTCACCTACAAGTTTGGGAAGCTGCAGAATGGTTTCTGAGCATAAAACAGGCTTTAGAGAAACTCAATGTTGATGTTTTTTTCTTTTAAACCGGTGGAGGAGAACAGAGAAAAGGCACGTAACGCTTCCTACTGTAAAGCAACAATGCCAATACACCATGCTTCCTGCTACATCATATAATTTGTGCTCCAAGCTTTAAAACTTTTGAGATATGCTGCTGACCAGCATTAAATCATGGCTTTAATTGACTACGGAATCAAATATAAGTTCTTACCTGACAGCACAATCATTAGCCTTATATATGCCTTACAATACTTCAGTACATCTTTAACAAAAGGGCGCCTTAAAGTTAGAAATTTGCTAAGCTAAAAAGTAAGCAGTGATGGGACTAACGGCGTTGAAAGTAACGGCGTTACTAACGCCGTTACCTTGTTTTAGTAACGAGTAATCTAACTAATTACTTTGGCTGTAACTATAACGCAGTTACCATTGCAGACACCCCGTTACTGCGCGTTACTCAGGTCGCACAATGAACCTTTTTTCATGATAGGACTCGTGCGAAGCTGCGTGAAGCTGACACCCCACCCACGTCAAAAAACTCTGCAAATAGACTGAATGGTTAGTGCAACGTTAGTGCAGATTTGTGCAGAAAAAAAATATTGTTTGTGCTACTTTTGTTTAAGAGATATTAAAGATTATTTTTTAGGTCATCCAGAGGTGCGCGCCTTGTCATGAGAGAGGGGAGGATGAGAATGGCTGATGTATAGTGAGATTCCGTCTGTCAGTTTGGTAGGTGGGTGTTTCTGCTGGTGGGTGTTAACGTACAGCACACAGAGAGAGATGGAGAGTGAGGAGGATCCAGCAGCAAAACGGCGTTTTCCTGATGGAAATACCGGTGTTACGTCGAGCTGCGTTTCCCCATCACATACGGTTTCCTCTGCATCTCCGCACAGCGCAGGCGGCACGAGTCACCGCGCAAGCGACAGGAAACGCGCATGCTCGCTAAAGGCGCGCAACAGTCGCCCTGTGCTCGCGCCACAGGAGAACTATGGAGAGCGTGAACGATCAAATGATTAACCTGACAACAGCCAGAACTGATAGCCTATATGGAGAAAGGGAGAAATCTGGATTGTTGGATGGATGGATGGATGGATGGATGGATGGATGGATGGATGATGGATGGATGGATGCTCTGCCTTCTCAACCTAATTTATTTTTTACTTTAAACATTATTTGATGGCCTTTGTGGCAGGGATGGAGATCCATATTTTATGTCACACACAGAGTATACATCTAGATAGATAGATGGATAGATAGATGTTACAGTATCTATAACAACCCAAACAAACAGGATTTCAGAATTAGACATCCCCAGTTATTAATTTCACCAGATCTGAATGCCCTGTTAAAAAACTTCACATCGCGTTCCCCCCTGATGTCATTTACATTGAGTTGCAATAAATGCAAAACTCTCTGCAGGTTCTTGTCTTTGTCGTCCGCTCTATTCAGCTGGCTTTGAAAACACACCGCGAGAAGGTGGGGGCTGGGTGGTGAGGGTTACGGGGCGAGAAACGCAAAAGTAACGCAATAGTTACTTTTACTAGTAACTAGTTACTTTTATTGTGGAGTAACTCAGTTAGTAACTCAGTTACTTTTTGGGAGAAGTAACTAGTAACTATAACTAATTACTTTTTCAAAGTAACGTGCCCAACACTGAAAGTAAGTGAGAATGTTCAGTAACAGTCAGGGTTGGCGTACAGAGCATCGGGGTCAACACATTTTATTAGCACCAGTGAACTCTAACGAGTGTTTGACCTGCTGGGATATCAGCTCAGCAGCATCAGAGAGCGACTGCCTTTTCTTCCTGACCAGTTTGAGAATGAAAGATATTGGAGTGATATCAAAACTATGCTGCCAGAAGGAGGAAAGGAAAGAGATTTCAAGAATAATTTACATCATCCTCAGCAGCTTTACATCTTTACAGTTTTTCTTATGACTCTATAACAGCCTGGTTGGAATAGAAACTATAAACGTAGGTTTTTTTGAGAGTTGGGAAAAGAAAGTCTAGGATTTGCACTAAATTATAATCCAGCCTTCAGGAGGGATAAATGAAAGATTCTAAACCTGAGGTCCAGGCCTCCTAAAGGGACAACCATGATCACAGTTTAGGGAAATGTTCCTGGAGCTTAAAAGAAATAGATTTACATAATGTATACGAGATCATCTGTTTAAATATCAAAGGGTTGAAGATTAAATGTATGGAGAGCTGCAGGCTATAAAAAGAAATAATAAAACAAGTTTGATGACATTTGGATCAGATAGATGATGGTGGACAGCTCATGTTCTGAACCCTAAACAAAGTTTGATTAAATCAATAAGCAATGCAGAGTTCCACTAAGTAAGCACATCTGATATAGAAATGCGTTGCTCATTCTGTCTATCAATCTCATTAATGATTGAAGAAAGAGAGATGAGCTGGAACACAGAAAGCCTCTGAGGGCCTGTTGATCTGTTGTTTGAATATGAATGGTTACGACTCAGTAGAAGAGGACTGAATGCTGATGCTAAAGTTTTATAGAGCCAGATTGTGTTTTCCTCTTTGCAGTTTATTAAATATTTTAAAATTTACAGAGAGACACAAAAACAATACAGAAGAACAAAGATGAATGAATTCCAAATTGGTTTCTAATACTAAAAAACTGGGAATGGTACTCCTTAGGCATCTACCTGAACCCAAGTGAAAACCTCAGGGCCGTTCTCCACCAGGAAACCAGGAAATTTAAATTGCAGTCCTTCGTTCTCAAGAAATAATTTAGTCAGGAAATACCAGAAGTCTGTTATTAAGTCCACAAAAAAGCTTATAATTAACTTATGCTGTCTTGCTGTAAACAAATCCTCCATTATTTCATGTAAAATATCTAATTACAGCCTGCACTTGATGAAAACCTTTTCCATAAGTTTAAACTTCTCAATCCAGCTGTAGTTGAACAGGTAATGCCTGCAAACAGATCTTACTGGAAACAGAACAGATCGGTTCTGATTTAAAATTGTTTGGGTCATAAAATGGTTGTTTTCATTGGAGTGAAGTAACGTCAGACATGAACCTTAGTGACTATTGACATATTCACCTCTTAGGAATGAATAACTTAAGATATCTAATATTAAGGACATTTTGTCCAGTGCTCTAATCTCACCTCGTAGCACACAGCGGTGACTGAGTTTATGAGTAAAATGCGGGACTTAAACAAGTTAAGGCAAGTTTCAAAATCACTGTTTCACTAGCGTCTCACAGGGCTCTGCAGACTGACCACAGCAAAAAGCTCCAACAGTAAACCAGCATTCATAACAAATGGAGCACAGAGCACAGGAACAAGGTGGGCTGCTGTGACAGGTCGTGTTTTGACATCATGCAGATGACCCGGTCCATTTGCTCCCTTTATCTGGGGAAAACATGCCACTGTGGTGCTCTGTGGGAACTATGCATGCCTGCAGGGACTCCGACGTCGCGGATCATGTTCTTCTGAAACCTTAACCTTTGGTACTTTAACAAGAAGCAATGACCAGGAACATGACATGCATGGAAACTCTGAGGGATGGTGCACTTCCTCTCAGAACAGAGAGCGGTTTTGGATCATTTTTCAGTCTGAGGTGTCCAGTTAATTGTTTAGCAGCAGATGGATGCTAAAGATTTTTAAACCTCAGTTGATGCAAGTGTTCAGATTAGAGCAGGTTCAGCTCTGGCTACAGGCCTGTTTGGTCCTGAAGAGCTAACTGAGCAAATTAATGACATTTCTGAACAAAATTTCTGTTTTTATACGCTCTGTGTGTACAAAATGACAATTAAGTCTGTCTAAGTCTTAGAGAACAGGACCTCAGGAAACATCAACAGAATGCTTCAGCTCAGCCAATAAAAGCATGAAGCAGTGGATCCATCTTGTTTCTCCATGCATACTCTCAAAAATGTTTGAAACACTATGTAGGTCAGGTAATTGCTGCTGTAATCTCAAACTTGTGTTACAAAATCTCAATATCCTTTCATTACTCTTGAAGGTTGCCTGGAGGCATTCGCCATTACCAACAGGTCAGATTCATTAAGATCTTCGAAAACACGGGAAAGCCAACTCACGTTCACTGTAGGGGTTGGGCGACATTATAGACGCTCAGCCTAAAAAACCAAACACTCGTTATAAATTTGAAACCATCAGAGGGCTGGCAGATAATCTGTTTTGGCTCTGAAATGCAAAAAGGCCACATAAATGCAATTTGGGGGAAATTTGTGTGACATAAATAATGAGTAAGCTCTGGCTTCAGGCCTGTTTGGCCCTGAAGAGCTAACTGAACAAATTAATTCCTCCTGCTAAAATGATGTTGTAAACAAACTCTGAATCAGTTTGAATCAGCTAACATGCCAAGAGCTGCATGTTTTTAAGTAATGTCCAATCAGACACACTGAATCAGAGAACCGGCCCATTAGGTTCATAGTTAACACAAAACACACATGTTAAACACACCAGCACACAGTAAAAAGATAAGCAATCGCTTTGGGTTGGAGGGTTAGCTATGAAAACAGATATTGTTTTAGGCAGGTGTGTCCATAGTGCATCCAGCAGCCGTTTGTGGTCAACTGAATGATTTTGTGTGATCAGCTGCACTGCAAACAATCTAAATCTAGATAAGTCATTTTTTTCTTAAAATAAGTGCATTTGTTCTTGAATTGAGGAGGTAAAAAAGACATTTTGACAATGGAACAAGGCAATTTACACTTAAAATAAGAAAACACAAATGCATTGTCTTTTTTCAAGTGCATATTATCTAAGTATCTTAATTTAAGAGTAAAAATACTCATTCCATGGGCAAACTATCTCATATACCTACTCAAATTCAGAGTGAATGTACTTAATTTAAAATCTTTTTACTTATTTCTAGATCGTTTTTGCAGTGTGCCACTACTGAAGAGTGATACAAATGTGATCCACGAAAACATGGAGAGAATACAGATAAAAACTAAAAGGTTGTTCCCTGAAAAAGGGTCTCTTAAACACTATGCATACAATTTAAAATCAGCAGTGGAAATGTTAGATACTGTAAATTAACCATATTAAACCAAATTAACTGTCATTTTAGTTGTAGAGAGAAAAAGAAATGTAAACTTTCATCCATTTCAAATTTAAAGCAGATTTTAATTAACAAATTAGGGCTAGAATGAAAGTTGATTAATTACCTTGACCTTATTAATTGACCTTAAATTGATTGATCTTAATTATTTAATTGATTAATTAAAAGAAAAGACCTTTTATCACAAGGATAATGCTGCGTTCACACTGGATGCAGTAAGAGCAGCAAAATCGCGTCTGCTGCTTAATTTTTGCTGCTTGTACCAGTTAGTTCTGACGCGCGGCTGAAGCAGCTTTGCTGCTCTGGCTGTGCGGTGCAAAAGTTGGTCTGACGCGCGTTGGGCGGAGCTACTCTCTCCTTTCTTTGCCTTGCAGCCATGTTTGCTGTGATCAGTGGGAATAAAGTAGTTTTAATATGTTTTAAAGTGAGAAAATCCACCTGAAAACTTAATCAGTGCAGTCAGTTCATCCAGATTACCATCCTGCCTTCCAATATTATTTCTCTGTCGGAGCCGCTCAGACCCCCACATACCAGCGGTGCGCTGTCAGTAGGAATCCCATTCAACAGCAGCCTCTGGCCGGGTCGCCTCCTTGCGGTTCACCGCAGCAGCTGGTAGGTCTTTTTCATCTAAATAATCTATACTGCACGCACCAGGATAATAATAGCGAACATACTGTATTCTGCTGGCAGATTTCTGCATTTTAAGTAAATTTATGCGTCAATAAACTGTTTCAGAGGACTGATCACAGCGCTCTGTATCATCAACGATGTGTCTGTCTCGCTACAGCTCCCAGATCAGCTTCTCTGATTGGTTGACGCGGCGCGTCGAGCAGCAAAAGTTCAATTTTTCCATCTCGAGCAGCAACGCGTTTGCGGTGTGACAGATGCTTAAACGCTCCCGACGCGCTTCTTCAGCTGCTCAGACGCGCTGCGCCTGCTGCTCAAAACGCGCTGCGGGACCTTTTGCTGCGCCTTGACGCGCGTCAACCATTCACTTTGCATGTAAACTCGATGCTTCTGCCGCGCCTGCTGCGTCCGGTGTAAACGTAGCATAAGACTTAACTAGAAAAAGACAATCTGGTTACAGTATAAAAACCGATGAACAAACATAATGTGACACTTAATTTAAATGAAGTGGATGCTAACTGTGATGTACCTCTCTATTCAAATGTAATCCACCAATCACTGCTAGCTGCGACTTTGTGCTGTTAGCAGCTCTTTTAAACGGGATAGATTGAGGGGCAGAGTTCCAGTTGCTCTGAGAGGAATGTTAAAACTTGGCACTATAAAGTGCATTAACATGGACGTTACGTTCCAGATCTACTGCGCTTATTGCTAGTATGTCCTTTTCAATCATGCGAGAAACATTTTGCGTAATGGCCTCCATTTTTCTATCATCACATTTTTACCTAGTGAGCACAGGAGAGAAGTTGATGTTGTTCCGTCATGCATCACGGTGACAGTAGTGGTGGTTTAAAACTTCACCCGTTTCCATGATGGGTCCTTGGTTTGTAACAGACAGGTCCATGTGGGTTATGAAGACCTGGCTGAAGAATCAAATTAAAGGCGGGTCGTTGCATGTTTTCAGGCCAGCAGACTTTTCAACAAACATTTTTTTGTGTCAGGCTTAATGATGGATCTGTGACTACAATGCAGAGAGAATAAAATCTATCGATAAAATAAAACAACACACATTCTAAAAACTAAATGAGAAATGCTGTCCACTTTATTCACTCAAAAGTCAAAATTATGCCTAAATATACGCATTAATAGCACTGTTGCCAGGCTGGAGTAAACATTTAGACTCGTAAAGATAACTACAGCAGCACCAAGGGGGCAATGCACTGTTTGTCCCACTTCGATTAGGAAAACCATTCAGGGTTATTGCATCAGAAACAAATAGACTCAAGAGCAGTTTCTTTCCCAAAGTTGCAAATCTAGTCATCCTCCTGCTGGTAGACACTAAACATCCCTCCTAAAACCCTCTACATTACCCGCCTGTCTCATAGACTGTTTCAGCAAAAGCTGCACTTTGTGTAAATATTACATGTTAGAATCTGGGAACAGATGTTCTTGTTTAACATTTTCTTTCTCCTCTAAGTATGCTAGTTCTTTGTCTTGTTTTTAATGTTTTGTTTTTCCATAAGTGCAATTAATTTATGGCCGTGTCTTATATGTGCATTTAGAGCCAGTGTCTCTTGGAAAACTGCAGCTATAGTGACATAATGACAACAAAGACTGTTGTTTCAGTTACTGAGCATAAGGATCAGATCAAAGTGATAACCTCCCTGCAAGTAACCCAGGTTTATGTATGTTAGTTAAAGGGGAACACCGTGGGATGACGTCATACATACTCCGCTTTGTTTAAAAAAATATAAATATAAAACATATAACCACGGATGTCTGGGGGACAGTGATTGGCCTACATGTTATGAATGCTGGCGTACCATAAAGAATAAATTATGAACAGTTTAGTTTGTGCCTTCAAGTCGTTTGCCCATAGGAAGACGTTACTTGGATTACAAAAAAGAATATGTTCAGAACGGCTCCAAATGACACCAAACTAATATGGGTGAGTAGAACATGATGTAATAACGTAAAATCAAGGGGCCAAAGTAAAAAAAAAGTGTCGTTCCCCTTTAAGGGGCATCAGGGAGAGAGAGGTATAAGGCAAGGCAAGGCAAGGCAAAATTATTTGTATAGCACAATTCATTTCAAAGACAATGCAAAGTGTTTTACATGATTAAAATATAGGAAAATAAAACAGAATCAGAGCAAATAGAATAAAAAATAAAAAATAAATAATTTTAAAAAATGCAGAAACAAGAAAGAACATTAAAAGCAGTTGGACTAAAGAAAAAAAAAAGTACATACTGTACCATGAACTTCATTGTTGTCATAACTGTGATGTCATCACTTGCATTTCCTCCTTCTAGCTGGGTTATACTATTAGTTTCTCACTGATGTAGCTACCTCACCTAGCATGAATGTTTACTTCATTTTTGGCCTTAGATCTTCTGCATCCTTTTTGCTATTAAAAAGTGTAAACAATGGATCAATTCATGTTTCTAGTCCAGCAGCCTCCTCCACTCTTCCATTACTTGTCTTGAAAATACCAATTACACTCTGTTTAAGAATAAACAGAAGCCCCCGTTAGTAGATAATGTAACCAAATGTTTGGAGAAAATGAATTTATATTTAATATGCCATTAGTCTACAAACTTGGGTCAGTTTGTTCACATCCCAATTTAGGCCTAAATACAGCAAGCCTTTTTAAAGACAGACTGGCCTTGATTTCAAAGATGGAAACATTTGTTTTAGAACACAAAACAAGGAAGTTTTTAAATTAAAAGAAATTAAATAGTTATTGTGACACGATTTGGCTATGGTTAGTTGACACAAAAGCAGAGGCAGGGAGGCAGAGGTGAATCTCTTCTGGATTTAATAATGAGTTTACAGAAAACAGAGGCAGGTTATCCAAATATCCAAATACGAAAACATGAAAACTAGTCAAAACATACCAGAATCCCTGGAGACATCAGTGGAATCACTATCATAAGGAGGAAGACTCAGAGAGAAGGAGTTGGAGCATGTTTCACGCTGTTTGACCCAGCAAAGAGGAACTGAAGAGAGAGGGCTTTTTAAAGGAGACTGAGACAAATAGAGGGCTAATGAGGAAACTGGGAGCAGATGTGCACAGAACAAGAGAGGGAAAGAGCTAGGGATAAATGAGAACATAAGAGGGCAGCAGAGAGCAACAAATAGAAAGCTGGAAGACTGGAAATAACAACAAAATAATAATTAAACTACTAAAACTATAAAACATGGAGAAAGGAAAACTAAACACTAACACTTGAAAACAAGGAGTAAAGCAAGACTGGATACTCTAAAGAAAAACATAACAGAAAAAGAAACCTGACATATCGTATGCTAAAGGTATTGTAGAAAAAAAGATTAATAAAGAATAAAACTTTTATTCATATGTTTTACTTGTCTGGACACTATTCTATTTTTGCAGCCTTAATTATTAATTTAAGCCTTTTGTTTGGCATCTGTCAGAAGTTTGAAGTAGGTGTGATCATTATGCCTTCAAATGCTGCAGAGTGGGAGACAAAGGAATTCAGAGAGTTCTGCTTTGGTTGTTATCACATTAAAAATGATTGTGTTTAAGTTTTCAAGCCTTAGCTGGTGAAGATTCTCAGTCATCCAGGTGATATTCATTTCAAAGAAAGTAAGAAAAAAAAAAAAACAATTCACTAGACTTTGTTTACAAGTTTGAAGACATTTCGCTTCCCATCCAGGAAGCTTTTTTAATTCAAAATGTCAGGAATAGCGTTGTTTCCTATATAGCCTTGAACTCAAGGGTATTCCTGACATTTTGAACTGAAAAAGCTTCCTATTTGAAGCAAAACGTCTTCAGACTTGGAAACAAAGTCCAGTAGATTTTTTTTTTTACTTTTTTGGGAACGTTCATGACTAAATAATGCTTTTCACTCTGATCATGCAGAGATCTAATGCAATTATTTTTCTACCTACTTTGAATAAGCTGAACCTCATAGACTGATAGAAAGGTGAAATCTTTTTTAAATGTTACTGACAGCATCAAGAGGTTAAGGGTTGAGATAATTCAAGTCTGAAATCAAACACAATATACTGTAAACCAGGCTGCTGTTATAAGAGCAATGACAGACTCAAAAGGAATAATAAATTATTTGGAGGAGCAATACTGTGATGTCATCCGTAAATATGCTACATGGTGCAAAACATAACCTCACAATTTTGGGAAGGTTCGACTTTATTTCCAAAGTGTGTAATACAATACAGATGTTCAGTAGACTGACGTCTGCTAAAGGTTCACCATGAATCATTCAGTTCAGCAGGTCGTGATCTAAACAATCTAGAGCTAGACGTCACAGCCAAACTATTCTGAGACCATGCGGTCAGAAAACCAGACCTTTAATGCACAATGAGAGCACATATGCATTTTCAAAATCTATTCAAAACTTCCAACCCTCATGACTGAGAGGCAGCTGGTTCATCAAACATTTACAGTAGATCATCTCTGGCAACAGAAGAAGTTTCCAATCATCTATTTTGAGATTTGATAGAGAATATATAGATATTCTGCTTCAGCCTATAAGGTCGTCCATCAATGTGTGCAGACCCTAAAAATATTCTGTCAGATAAGACAGTAAGCAGCTTAATAAAAACAATGGAGAAAATGTCATCTGAGCTGCATATGTCAGCTTCCTCTCCTTATTCCATGCAAAACAATGTCACATCGCAAGCCTTATGCTTCTAACAAAACTACAGCAGACACCGTTGATAAGGTCATCAAAACACTGTTGGAGTCGGATTTCATAACTCCTCCATCACAGCCTCCTGTGTGAGATGTAGCATCCTCTGTAATCGAATGGGGATCATATTGAATATTAAAAAGAACCAACCAAAAAAAAAATATCGAAATAAAATTTGACAATTATGCTGCTCTATTTGGACTTTGATCAAACTGTGTTACTAACTTAGTTGTTGCTCTTTGCATTTGCTCTACTGTCGCTGGCTAATTTGTAGACCTTGTCACCATTAAAGCGTTTTCTCAAAATATGTAAAAAAAAAAAAAAACAGAAATACATTTTTGATATTAATAATTTATTACTATGCGATAAGTCAAGATTATTTTTTGTCTTCTGCCCTCTGTTATCAGGTATATCTGATTGTGTACAATAGGATTTTAAGCAAAGTTTTTACCATTAAATTATGCAAAAGGTGTCAGACACAAAACATTTCAGAAACCGTATGTATCAAATATGATACATTTGGCATTACAGGGTTAAAAGTACAAAAAGACAAACACATCACTTTGTTAGCATAGCTAATGAAGCTAAAAAATGACCCGCTTAATGCAAGTTTATTTGGAAAAATCAAAAGACTGGTATGGAAATGATAATTTAATGACAGATATAAGTAATATGCTCAGAAGGTAGGACCCAGAATTTGAGGCGAGACAGGCAGTGATTGCTTAAAAGTCGTTTAAGACGGACCTGTGGATCTGCAGCCACTGCAGGAGGAGGCGGGGCACCGTCCATCACTTGCAACTCTGGTTAGAGAGAAACACAAGTAAGTGACCATGATAATCCAATGGAAGATGATGATCCATGTGAGTCACTTACCTGGTTTAACAGTTCAATCCATCTCCTCAGAGCGAGGTAGGATCCAAAAACGAGATGCGGCGGGTGCCGACCAGAGTCGACCAGATATTGCAGCCCCAGCGAAAGAGCAAGAGTCCAAGCCAAGTCAGGGATTCCGATCAAAACAGGATCCGGCAGATCCAGGAGTCCACAGAGAGTTCAGGCAGGTTCAAGGTTCCAATAGTCCAAAAGAGATTTCAGGCAGAACGCTCAAATAGGAACAGGCAAGCTCAGTATTTGAGAGGCAGAACAAGGCAAGATATCAAGAAAACTCTGGTACGCTAAAACTAGCTCCCTCCACTGAGCCAAGAACAGAAACAAGGCACACTCACAAGATAAGAGACAGGACATGACATGAACACTACGACAACACCAAAAGCCTCTCTCACCATTGGCCTGAGAGAACAATGAACTATGGCATCAAAGTCAAACTCAGCAACACAATCTCCGAGTCAATGATATGGCCCCGATAGCTGGGACTGAGCCGTATTTAAAGCAGTAGGAGCAGGTGAATAAGATGAGTTATATTTCGAAACCAGGCAGAGTTAGGAAGGTGAAAGAAATCAGACCAGCTCTCAGGGTCATGATCATAACAATATATTACCTTTGATATATGAACTTCATTCTAACCCAGAAGGACTCTGCACCACAAACACGTTAGTTTCACTTTCCATCCACTTTCCTTCACGCTTATCCCAAACGGGGTAACGAGGGGTGCTGGTACCTATCTCCAACTGTCTACGGCCGAGAGGCAGGCCACACCCTGGACAGGCCGCTAGTCCATCGCAGGACAACACAGAGACGCACACACCTAAGGACAATGCAGAGAAGCCAATTAACCCAACAGTCACGTTTTTGTGCTGTGGGAGGAGGCCTGAGTACCAAGAAAGAACCAACGCATGCTCAGGGAGAACATGCAAACTCCATTTAAATACGCCAGCCTGGGAATCTAATCCCGAACCTTATTGCTGCAAGGCAACAGGGCTACCCACTTCACCAATGAGCTAAATACCACGCTTTAATTAAGGCTAGCTAAAACCTTCTCTAAAGTAGATTTAAGCTGTTTTAAAAATGTCCAACCTGAAAAGAATGGGACCTAAATTATTCCCAGGTGTAATACAATTGCTGTGAAAGGGACCTATTTTTTTTTAACATATAGCCACTACTTGATTTGATGATCCACTCCACGAAGGTCTGAAATCCTGATAGGTTTTTAGCCACTTCTATTACACCTAAGGAGCATGTAAAACATGCCAGGGGCCCAAATCCGCTTCCACTTAGTATTTACAACATAAAATCAGCTATGATGAATCCTGATAGTTGAGCAAAAAGAAGAACAGATGTTTGAAACAAACTCATTCACCTCTTAACCTTTCTATTTCTTTTTGCTTAAAGTTTGTCTTCTTAAATATTATTTAAAGGAAGGAGTCGCCAAGAGAGTTTTTGCACAGGCTGCTTAAGAGTCAAATGAGGTCATAAGTTCAGATTTGTGATGAACAAAAGTCGGAGGAGCTGAGAACCAGTGATTTAAACATTAGAGAGACGAGGTTTTGGCTGCAAACAGACTCAGAGATTGAGAAGTCACTGTTGACATAAATTAGTCTGGATAAACTCAAAACAAGCTGCTGAAACCCATAATTACATCATTATGAACCTTTCTGTTTAGGTCAAACTGATAGAAATGAATGAAAAGAATCCAGCATATTTCCCACAGATCATCTGCTTCTCTTTGTATCCATGATTTTAGGTTGTATATAGGTCAGACTGGACTCCTTAATCATCTCCCTGCTGTCTTCACCTCCTCTATGCTCATCGCTCCATCCACCCATTCCTTGATCTCTCCTCCATACATCTCCAGCCCTCCTTCTGTCATTTCAGAGAGCAAAATCAATCACGTTTTATGTCTTGACAGCCTCAACACCTTCAGAGTTATTTACTCCTTCCATCAACGGCTTCATCCAAACGGACTCACATTAGTGGAAGAATAAAAGTTTTACATTTTCTGTCCTTGCAGGTAAAGTATGATTTCATATGCACACAGGTTTATATAAGTTATAGAGAAGGAGGGAAGAAAAGGAGGAGTGGTGGGATGGAGATCCTCTTCAAAAACGATTTTTAAAAAAAGTATAACAGAGGGATAAGAGGCAGCTGCTCACTGGATAATCTTTCAGCTTCTAACCACAGAGGAGTGGAAGGTTAGAGGTGGCTGCCAGTCATCCAGAGGAGTCCCCACTGAGGTAACCAAGGTTATGGGTTGTTAGCGGGAGGGGGAGTTACAGGGGGATTTTCAGAGACACACTGCTTTCAGAGAGGACTGGATTCTCTGGAAAAAGTCTTTTATTTTGAAATGAAGCTAGCACAAAGCACATATCAGGCTCTCCTAGAGACAAGGACAAGAAAGACAAAGCGGGGACTTCTCCGATTTCAAAGGAGCGACCGGGATGAATGCAGCTGTGAGCTTTTAGTGTCCACTCAAACACTCACATGTTTAAATAAATCTCCTATTTTCTGAATCTCAAGTTGTCAGAACTTTAATGCAGTCATGCTCAATGTAATGAAGCATCACGGTGAAGATATTTGTGACGTCGTTTCTGCAGGTTTCCAGTTTAAATGACGACTTTGGCCTCTCAGGGTGAAGCTTTCATGTTTTCTCTAAATCCATGTTTACTAAAAATCAAGCTGCGAGCAAAATCTCATGAGCGAAAATAGAACCATTTAGTATTAAAACCATTTAAAGTCATTTAGCCATTTCCACCCCAACATCCTCAGCCTTAGGAGGTACAATAATCCTAATTCTCAACAATAACCAACCTGAAAATCCATCCTCTTTTTTAGGCATTGGATACGTGATGCAAGCCTCCATCACAAATTCCTCTGAACTCGCCGTTCCCAAGCCACCAAGCAGGTTGAATATGTCATAAAAATGGAAAAAGCAGTAATCATTTACATATTATAGCTACATGTTTATAGCAGGTGTCCGTTGGACATCAAGTTTCAGTCTTAATCTCGCTCCATTAATCCTCCTAAAATAATTTTTGCACTAAATGAGCAGCTTAGATCAATAAAAAAAAACATAAATCTTGTATATTCTGTGTTTCTCATCTTCTTTTTATTCTATTTTTAAGATATCAACGTGGTGCACTGATGTTTTTAAAGAGATGATTGACACGGTTCTTGGTTGATCCTCACTAAAGGGGTCTTCTTCCCTTTCAACATCTTAATTCAGTGACGTTAACCTGAGGCAGTCGACCAATCAAACCAACCCAGGCAGGAATGTTTGCAGTGTTTTCTGTGAGTCTGCCATTTCACTTCTTAAATATGGCAGAAATATGGAATCAGAACCAGGAAGTCTTTATTTGTCATTGATCCTCAAGGGTTCAACGACATTTTTAGAAGCTCAAAACAATATAAAACAAAGCAGTGCAGGGAAAACGTGCAATAAAAAGAAAATAAACATATAAGAAGTTATAAAAGGACTTTGCAAATATATATACAAGAATATTTACACAGAGATTGCAATATTGCACATGAGAAACCTTTGGACTTGAATGATCTGAGTTAATGGAGACCTCAGATTTCCCATTCCTGTTTGGTCCAAAGGTTTGCACCATTACTCCGTTGATTCACCAACATGCCACATCCACGTTTCAGATCATTTAGCCTGTTTCATGCTGTCAGATATGTTCCCTTTAAGAGATGTTTTTATTCGGCACGTTTGGTAGCAATCAGCTGTGGGTTCGGCCAGCGAAAATGAAATCTGCTTCCACAGAAATATGGCTAATCAAAGCTGACTCATGATTTAAAAAAGGGAGGATTGTACTTTTACATTTGTGCTGGATGGTTTGGACGGTGTTTTCTAAATGATGTCATGATTCAATCTAATGCAGCTTTTATGATGATGACATTTTATGATGCACAGAAACATAAAACGGTGATTTAAAAACTTTAAAATACTTTATGTCAAAAAAATTATTAATTATTAAAAATTAAGTTTACTCATGAGGTAATTCACAAAAACACATAGGTCATGCATTGTTCATTCTGTCTCACCTTGAAGGTGACCAACATCAGTTCTTCCTCTAGTTGTTAGTTGTTTTAATATAGCCTTAAACAGAGTTTTTTTGGTATGGCAATGCTACATAATAATTAGGTAGTTTGGTTGTTTGAATTCCAAAAGGTAAAAAACAAAAAATTATAAAATACAAATGGCAGATGCAAACTGCAAAATGCTTTAATTTCAGTATAGCATTACAGTTTATATTCTCAATGAAGATGCATTTCCTTCTCTGCAGTAAAAAACTTTATTTCAAATGAAAGCAAGTATTTAGTTTGACGTGAAACTGAAGTCTGCACACAGATTACGCATTCAAAGGAGCTTGACTTTCTCCTAAAAAGAAAATACTTTCGAAAAAAAAAGGAACATGTTGGGTTCTTACAAATCAGCTGCACCGAGGCCTATAATCACCATTTGCATAAACACATCAACTACTGAGCCGCACTTGATTCTTTAGAGAAAAAACACCACTTTAAGCCTATTGCAGCATCCAGTTGGTTGTAACTGCATCATTAAGTGCTGCGTTTTCAGGAACCACAAAGCAGTCATTCTACCTTCACCTAAAAGGAAATAGGGCCTCATAATGATACTAGTTGTGAAAATTCCAGTGAAGCAAAATGCTTGCAGTTTATGAAAGAGCAGATAAAGACAGACATATCAGGCTGGTAAAATGTTCAAGTTTCAGTTTTAGGCCCCGTCACAGGCATTTAAATCTCCCCACATCTAAGCTTCTGGACAGTGTACAGGTCAAACAGGTCAAACTTTACCAACTTTACTAAAGAGTCCAGAGCTCTCATTTATGTAGAATACATACTAATGGGTACACCACCAAACACACAGTAAAAAAAATGGGTTTTAAGAATTCAGAGTTGACTTATTTAACTCTACATGGAGTATTTCCAACTATAATGAGTGTAAATCTGCTCAAGTTGGAGTTAATATCTATCGATCCATTTTCAATCACGTTTATCCAAGTAGGGTCGCTGGTGCCTATCTACAGCTGTCTACGGGCAAGAGGCAGGTTACACCCTGGACAGGACTCCAGTCCACCCAGAGACAAACAGGACAAACAACCATTCACCCCTAAGGAGAATTTAGAGAAGCCAATTAGCTTAACAGTCATGTTTTCGGATTGTGGGAGGAAGCTGGAGTACCCGGAGAGAACCCATGCATGCTCAGGGAGAACATGCAAATTTTATGCAAAAAGACCCCGGGCCGGGAATCGAACCTAGAACCTTCTAACTGCAGCAGTGCTACCCACTGCGCAGCTGAGCAGTGCAAGTCTTGGAATGTTTGAGTTAATAATGAGTGTAAAATTGACAGCCATGAAGTGTAACTTTTACTCTATATGGTGTTCATTTCCCAACAGTCTCTGACGAGTCTTCTTGATTTTGACACTAATATGAGAAAAATTAACTCTGAAAAATTGACACTGACTAAACAGTAAATTTTACAGTAATTTGGAAGGGGACCAAATGTTATCTGTTGGTGTTAGAGTAACTCTGTTAAACAATTCTAATTTATAAAGATTCCTGCAATGTTTGAATGTCATTTTGTACTTAAATGATCCAGCTTATTAAAGTTACTTAAATTTTACCTATAGCAACCACAGCCAAGGGAGGGAAAAAAGCTTGGTTTCCTAGAGACATTAAATTTTGCTTTGTTAAAGTAATACTTTCAGAGTGCATTTGGTCCCACTCAGAATTACTGTTAAATTAGAACTCTATGTAGTGATTATCTTACTCCAGTTGTTTGAACAACTCTTAAAGAGTCAGTGTACTTTGACACTAGATATTTAACTTTGGAATTTACAGTGAGTAAACTAAAATTATTAATAGCACCTTCAGAGTCTGATGTGCACTGATCTGATTGACAGGGGAATCCAGGCAGCATTGCACCTATAGCTGACTGTGATGTTTCAGATTTATGGATAAATTCAAGATTATTTTGTCCTAAAACTTCAGGCAGAGTCAAATAATTTCTGATTGTGTTAAACACCTGGGGGGGATTTAGCGGTGTTAAGAGCCAAGAGGAACTACAGAGAAGCTAACAGCTGGAATTAATTTTTAAAAAATGTAAGCGGAAAAAAAAAAAATACGGAAAATTATCTATAAGATTTATTACGGGCAAATGTGGCATATTATATTTAGATGTTTCTTTATCTTTCGTGGATCTTTTTTTAAACTGATTGCATGAAGCATTGTTAATTCTTTGCCTATATTAAATAATGTTTATTATTAATACTAATAATTCATGAATATATTTAGAAGTCCATGTGGGGCGTTTATTTTATGTTTGTTCATATTCGTGTTTTATTTGGAACCCTGCAACCAGCTACCCTCATTCTACATCGGTGATGGACAGCGATGCTGTGGGCCTCGTTCAGAATGTTAATTCAAGAGCAATGCTTTATGGAGTCTGAACAACTGTTCAATCAGTCATTATCATAGACCAGGTAATTTGGTAATCCCTAAGAATTGTTTACCAACTTATTCTCCCATTTAAAAAGTCTCCAGCATAGTCAGAGTCGTATCTGTCGTGCAACATGACCCATGATTGTTTTGACTGTATTTGAATGTTTTTTGCAATTCATGTGAATTCTGCTTACCTTGTTATATTTAAATATTGATCTGTGGTACGACTCACCCCACTTATCACCGTGGAGAGCAATGTGATGATGAAGAAACATTCAAATATTGTGCAGAATATCATATTAAATTTTAACAGGTTTATGAACTATTGTATTTGTGTGACAGGACTGTATATGAAATAACATTTCAAAGAGCATTTCTGATGCAGTCTAGTTTGAGTCCCGGTGTACGCAATTTTCAGGAACCATCCATCCATCCATCCATCTTCCTCCGCTTATCCGGGGTCGGGTCGCGGGGGCAGCAGCTTAAGAAGGGAGGCCCAGACTTCCCTCTCCCCAGCCCCTTCTTCCAGCTCTTCAGGAGGAACCCCAAGGCGTTCCCAGGCCAGCCGAGAAACATAGTCTCTCCAGCGAGTCCTGGGTCTTCCCCGGGGCCTCCCCCCTGTGGGACGTGCCCGGAACACCTCACCAGGGAGGCGTCCAGGAGGCATCCTAAACAGATGCCCAAGCCACCTCAACTGGCTCCTCTCGACGTGGAGGAGCAGCGGCTCTACTCCGAGTCCCTCCCGGATGACCGAGCTTCTCACCCTATCTCTAAGGGAGAGCCCAGCCACCCTACGGAGGAAACCCATTTCGGCCGCTTGTATCCGCGATCTCATTCTTTCGGTCATGACCCAGAGTTCATGACCATAGATGAGGGTAGGAACGTAGATTGACCGGTAAATCGAGAGCTTCGCTTTTTGACTCAGCTCTCTCTTCACCACGACGGACCGGTACAACGCCCGCTTCACGGCAGACGCTGCACCAATCCGCCTGTCGATCTCCCGCTCCCTTCTTCCCTCATACGTGAACAAGATCCCAAGATACTTAAACTCCTCCACTTGGGGCAGGACACCCCCCTAACCCGGAGAAGGCACTCTACCCTTTTCCGGCTCAAGACCATGGCCTCGGATTTGGAGGCACTGATCCCCATCCCGGCCGCTTCACACTCGGCTGCGAACCGATCCAGCGAGAGCTGCAGATCACGACCTGATGAAGCCAATAGGACCACATCATCTGCAAAAAGCAGAGACGCAATCCTAAGGCCACCAAAACGGATCCCCTCAACACCTTGGCTGCGCCTAGAAATTCTGTCCATGAAGGTAATGAACAGAATCGGTGACAAAGGGCAGCCCTGGCGGAGTCCAACTCTCACCGGAAACGAGCCCGACTTACTGCCGGCAATGCGGACCAGACTCTGACACCGGTCATACAGGGACCTGACAGCCCGTATCAAAGGGCCCGGCACCCCGTACTCCCGGAGAACCTCCCACAGGGCCCCCCGAGGGACACGGTCGAACGCCTTCTCCAAGTCCACAAAGCACATGTAGACTGGTTGGGCGAACTCCCATGCACCCTCCAGGACCCTGCTGAGGGTGTAGAGCTGGTCCAGCGTTCCACGACCAGGACGGAAACCACACTGCTCTTCCTGAATCCGAGGTTCGACTATCCGACGGACCCTCCTCTCCAGCACCCCCGAATAGACCTTGCCGGGGAGGCTTAAGAGTGTGACTCCCCTGTAATTGGAGCACACCCTCCGGTCCCCCTTTTTGAATAGGGGGACCACCACCCCAGTCTGCCAATCCAGGGGGACTGCCCCCGATGTCCATGCATTGTTGAAGAGTCGTGTCAGCCAACACAACCCTGCAACATCCAGGACCTTGAGGAACTCGGGGCGGATTTCATCCACACCCGGGGCCCTGCCACCGAGGAGCTTTTTAACCACCTCGGCGACCTCGTCCACAGAGATTGGAGAGCCCAGTCCAGAGTCCCCAGGCCCAGCTTCCTCAATGGAAGACATGTTGGTGGGATTGAGGAGGTCTTCGAAGTATTCCGCCCACCGACCCACAACGTCCCGAGTCGAGGTCAGCAGCACACCATCCCCACTATAAACAGTGTTGGTGCTGCACCGCTTCCTCCCCCCGAGACGCCGGATGGCGGACCAGAACCGCTTCGGAGCCATACGGAAGTCTTTCTCCATGGCCTCTCCAAACTCCTCCCACACCCGAGTTTTTGCCTCAGCAACCATCTGAGCCACATGCCGCTTCGCCTGCCGGTACCCATCAGCTGATTCCGGAGTCCCACAGGCCAAAAAGGCCCGATAGGCCTCCTTCTTCAACCTGACAGCATCCCTCACCGGAGGTGTCCACCAACGGGTTCGAGGGTTGCCGCCACGACAGGCACCGACAACCTTGCGGCCGCAGCTCAGATAAGCCGCCTCGACAATGGAGGAACGGAACATGGTCCACTCGGACTCAATGTCCCCCACCTCCCCCGGGATGTGTTCGAAGTTCTGCCGGAGATGGGAGTTAAAGCTCCGCCTAACAGGGGACTCCGCCAGACGTTCCCAGCAGACCCTCACAACACGTTTGGGCCTGCCAGGTCTGACCGGCATCCTCCCCCACCACCGGAGCCAACTCACCACCAGGTAGTGGTCAGTGGAAAGCTCAGCACCTCTCTTCACGCGAGTGTCCAAGACATACGGCCGCAAGTCCGATGAAACGATGACAAAGTCGATCATCGAACTGCGGCCTAGGGTGTCCTGGTGCCATGTGCACATATGGACACCCTTATGCCTGAACATGGTGTTCGTTATGGACAATCCATGACGAGCACAGAAGTCCAACAACAGAACACCACTCGAGTTCAGATCAGGGCGGCCATTCCTCCCAACCACGCCCCTCCAGGTCTCACTGTCATTGCCCACGTGAGCGTTGAAGTCTCCCAGCAGAACAAGGGAGTCCCCAGGAGGGGCACCCTCCAGTACCCCCTCTAAGGACTCCAAGAAGGGTGGGTAATCTGAACTGTTGTTCGGCCCGTAAGCAAAGACAACAGTCAGAACCCGTCCCCCCACCCGTAGGCGGAGGGAGGCTACCCTCTTGTTCACCGGGGTAAACCCCAACGTACAGGCGCCGAGATGGGGGGCAACAAGTATGCCCACTCCTGTCTGGCGCCTCTCACCGTGGGCAACTCCAGAGTGGAAGTATGTCCAGCCCCTCTCAAGGAGACTGGTTCCAGAACCAGAACCATGCGTTGAGGTGAGACCGACTATTTCTAGCCGGAACCTCTCAGCCTCACACACTAGCTCCGGTTCCTTCCCCACCAGCGAGGTGACATTCCACGTCCCAAGAGCCAGCTTCTGCAGCCGAGGATCGGACCGCCAGGGTCCCCTCCCCTGGCCGCCACCCAACACACATTGCACCCGACCCCTATGGCCCCTCTCACGGGTGGTGGGCCCATGTAAGGGGGGACCCATGTTTCCTCTTCGGGCTGAGCCCGGCCGGGCCCCATGGGTAAAAGCCCGGCCACCAGGCGCTCGCCATCGTGCCCCCCCTCCAGGCCTGGCTCCAGAGTGGGGCCCCGGTGACCCGCGTCCGGGCGAGGGAACGCTGGATCCAAATATGGTACTCATCATAAGGGTCTTGGGTTTTCAGGAACCATTTTGGGCATATAAAAGTTTTATAAAAACGACCCCTGATAATATAAGGTAATTCTACCAATTCCTGTGAAACATCATGAAAGCTTTACAGAACAAAAAAGAAAGATAAATTGTCTACGTTCAATACACTTGTGCTCCAGATGAAGCAACAGCAGCTAAAATTTGCAGCATTTATTTTATATTTTTTTTCAACAAGGCACAGTAATTTGGTTTAGAGAAAGTCTGCAGGATAATGACTAAATGATCTCTTCTCCTTCAAAATGAATAACTCTTTCAATGCATTATCAATAAAATAGGATTAAACATAGAACTGTTTTTCAGCTTTTATAATAAGTCACATATACAAATACTTTTAATTCCGCAATTATATCCTCAATTATTATTTAACACGAATAGAGTAAGAAAAAGTACTTACAGAACCTGAAGATCTCAGGGAAGCAAAAAAATAAAATAAAACTCCAGAATTATAAGGATTGATCCAGCCTACGGCTAATATAAAAAAAAAAAGAAGAGAATTCTACCTGAAACAACCTGGAGAAGAAGTGAGCCGTAGGTGAAAAAGCAATCAGCAAACCAAGGCCAAGTGTGTGAGAAGACCAGAGGCTGAGTAACGGTAAATGTATCAGGAAGAATATTTAAGCAAATTGAAGCAAAACTGAATTAATTCTAGAGTGAAAAAAGTAAAAATGACAAGGTTATCTAGAATGAAACAAAGAGCAGGGATAACAAGAAAAGCAATTATTGAATATAAAATAAGACTAGCCCAGCTACAATATAAGGTGATAGTAAAAATAAACCAAAGTGGAAAAACAAATTGAAGTTGAAGCTTGTTCCATTTTTATTTGTCAGGTCTTTGCACTGATGTGCAGTAGGTGTCTAATGAAGCTGCACCCAGCAGGTCAAGGCATCAACACAAAGGAAACTTCATGCTTGTTATAGAAATGCCAAAGCCTTTTACAGAGACCCTATCTGACACCCAGGGAGATTAATAATGGGGTGGATTCCTCTCAGCTGTTCTACAAACCAACCATATTCTTGAAGTCTTAACAATCAAGCCAGACATGCCCATCAAAGCTCTGCAAACAGCTTGTGCACCATGTTCAACACTCTGCAGCCAAGCTGCAGCCAAGTAGAACAAAAGACCTCCTGACTTCTAGCACACACACTCACACACTAACAGAAACGCCAACCAGCCTGGCAGGAAGTTGACATGAAGCAATGGAAGCTTGCTATTTTCATTCTGTGGAAACCCTATGATGATTTATAAGATGCTTCAGTTTGTTTCGCCAGAGAAAGACACGCAAAACCCGGTGTGGGATGTGGCAGACAGTTTATTACAAATCCAAAGCCCTGAGTAGGAGGAATTTGCCTTGCCAATTTTTTTTTTTTTTTTGTGGAGAGTTGAGTTCTTTCATGTTGCACAGTTTAATTCTGCCTCTAAGTCATCCTTGTAAGCCTGTAGTGAAGGCCTCTGAAGTGGGAAGTAAGACATGTCATGCATATAAGTGCACTTAGTTGGAAGGGTTTTTTTTTTAGGCAGCATTAGTGAACTGTTGCTGCGATCCCTTCATGTAATGAGAAACCAAGCCCAAAAAATCTGACCCTGTAATGAACCAAAGGGTTTTTGATGATGTGAATACAAGGATTTCAGTAGTAGTCATGCTTCTTGAATCTTACCTTATTTATTTGTGATTTAAAGCTGAAGTAAACTAATGTATGGTTTTCATTTAGAGGGAGTGTGATGGCCAATGGTATTCAGCTTCCCTGAGTCACTGCTGTGTAGTACCATCTATCTCAGCCGTGTCAGCAGCAAGGATTTCTGCAGCAGCCTTGGGGACTAAAAATTTTGTTCATTCTTCATTGCACCTCAGATTTAGTTAGCTTGGATGGAAAGCAGGTGTAAACCGCGTCTTTCAGGTTTTCTTTTAACAGAATCCTATGTGACAGGCTGGACTTTGACTAGTTCATTCTAACACAGGCATATGCAGTGATAAGAACATCTCTCTGTATATTTAGGTTTGTTCGTCCTGCTTTAGAGTACAGCTCTGCAACAGATCTAAATCATTTTGCATCATCTGTGTTCCAGTAAACTGACCAGAATCTTGGGAGATTATGTCCTGACATTTCGATTACAAAAGTAAGCGTAAAAAGAATAGTATTTAACCTCTCAAAACCGTTTTAAAGCGTTTACAAATAACTCAGAATGCATGAAAATTACACTAATAAAAGGTTTACCAATATAGACATGTTAGATGTCGTTGGAAAGCTTAGATTCTCCACAATTTAACCAACTAGTTTATTTTATGGACACAGCAAGCACCAAAGTACAATTAACACAGATATAGCAGTCAGTCAAAATTTAGCATGACAAAGCAGCCACAACAAGCAAGCATGTCTTTATAACTGCTGTTCAAAAAAGACCTATTATTTTCTAGAATAAAAAAACAACTTTGAGTCTTGTTTGAACTGATGCAGGTTGGGTGTTTTACTCACCCAATTTTCATGTATTTATTCAAAAACTGAAAGGTGTTAGCTTTAAAATAACGTATCTGTCACATGCTTGTCAGGAGGCCAAGCAGTCTTGGAGGCGGGACCCAAACTGGTTGAAAGAAGAAGATGCTTTGAAGAGTTTTCAGCAGACAAAACTTTAATTTCTTCTTGTGCAGGACATCAACCAAACCACCAACAATCGCAGACATGTTTCTTATATAGCGGAGGAACTACATTGGAAGAAACCATTTTTAAAAGGCTGTTCAGCTTCACAATAAGAAGAAAGGGAAATTTTGGTTTAAACAAACAACTACTTAAGAAATAATTTTACCTATAAATACAGAAACAAATATTTTAATTCAATCCAAACAAATACTTAAACTCAAAGAAAACACCATACATCAGATCAACCTCTCCCCCTCTTCAATTATCCAATGGTACAGTCCTGTACACACCTGCTTGGAGAGTGAAAGAGCAGAGGTGAGTATTTCAAAATATTTTAACTCTTTAAGCCATGAATGTCCCTTTTATGAATAGATAAACAAAAACAAAATATTGTAAAGTGAAATCAATTTACCTTTTTACAAAAATGAAAACAAGATGTGGCCAACCAAAGAACCACAACCCAAACAAATCCACTTCACACAAAACAACAAAAATAAACCAATGTAGAAAACCAGATGCTGTGTTTGGCTGCTACTTTGGTCAATATACAGGTAACATGGGTGTGACAGTATCACACATGTAATTTGGGCTTACAGTTCCTAAGCTATTTGCCTTTCCATGTGAGTATGCAAAATAGGCAAGAATTTCCCAAAAATAGGTGGATATTAAGAGGTTAAAAATAAACTTGTTTTGCAGGAAGAGCAAATGACCAGAACTAAAATCACTGTGGGGAGGAGAACAAGGTTAGTGGCAGAGAACAGCTCTGTGGTATTAAAAGTGCACTCAATGAAAGCCACTAACCTTCTCAGAAGTTGGGGAGGATATGCTGACGCTGATGTTTGATCCCAGTGGATCTAGAAGGACTTGAAGATTGGAGAATCTGGCACCCCGTTGAGGAATTGGTAACAGAGAGCAAACAAACCAAGCAGAGGTTTTTTGAGGGTCAGAGGCAGTAGGCAGATCTAGTGTCCAGGTTTGGGTCATACGCAATTGACAGAACAATCAAGACAAGAGAAGAGGCACACAGATTTGGTCGGGAGGCAAGGCATAAGGTCAATGTTGAGAGACCTGAAGCCAGCATACATATAGAACAGGGGCAAGGTAGGCAGAGGAAAACAGGAAGGAGCCAGATCGATATCAGGAGGTCAGCAAAAGATCCCTGGATGGTCCATTCACACAGATGGCTTTCAGGAATCTGGCAGTTACCCACTGGGAGAGCATAGAATATATAGTGCTCCACTCAGATACAGCAACTTCAAGTAATAGGAGCTGCTGCAGGTATAACACCTCTAGCTGGCTTCACACATACTATTTGATGTGTGTGCTCTGTCAACCAATGCCTCGAAGACCTGTTTGTGAATTACTCTTATTTTGAAAATGTACAGATCTGCTTTACTCTACTTTACTCTGACTACCCCTGTGGCTCTTGTGGTTTAGATAGTGACACATTTTGCTCCGTCACCCATCACAAATAGACTCAATCTGTACATCTGATGGGCGACAGGGGGGAGCTGTGTGCCACGGTGCAGTCCAACAGAATCAATAGGAATTTCCACACAGACAAGAAAAGCTTCCATTTGTGACAAAACAAAGATGCACTGATGAATGAGAAGTCAGACCTGATTGCCAGTGTAGCAAAAGGAGCAGGGGGTGATGTCATGGTACTGCATACAACACCTTCTAAGGCAGGTACAGACAAGAATCATTACAGTGCCCTACATGGTTACATGTTATTTAACAAACTGCAAGAGGCACTTCTCTGATCTATGATTTCCTAATATTAGACAATAGACACATTAATACCTTTAAGTGTAAAAAAGAATTCTGTATACCTTGGCTTATTAGATGTAAGCTGGTATCATTAGATTCATTTTTCAATTTTGCATAAGCTGACAAAAAGAAAGACTCACTCTAGCATCTGGGGGGAACAAAATTACACCATTTTTAGGCACACATGGGAAATTTCACCTCCTATATTGGTGATTATCAAAAAGAAATGTATAGAAATAATTGCAGCTCTTACTACTTTATGAAAAATCCCCCAGAGGATTTCAATGCTTCTTTAAAGCTTCACCTCTGCAGCAGCCGCTGGTTGAGAAGAAACCATTTAGTCATTCAGGAAGGACATATCTGAAACATAAATCCTTACCACTGAAGGTAGAGGCTCAAACAGAGGTGTTTTCCTGTCTGATGGAGCAGGACTTTGTTTAGGTCTGTATGTAAAATATTTCTAACCCAGAATCAGATATTTTCTAAATAGAGATATACTGATGCAGGGATGATTTACTTAATTAGTCGTCAACACATGCTTACTCTGCGCAGGTTTGGATTGTAATCTGATCACAAATACTGCTCTGTTTACTATATATAATTATTTATTTCTACACAGCAAAAAGTATTTTATGTTTGCCTGAGCCCTTATTCTGATCCCTGGACTTGATTCATGATTCTTTTCAAATCTGTTTTCTCATGATGTCAGATGCCGTTAGGAATCCATTTCTTTCCTTAGAATGGGTCTTTGGCATCAGTTGAGCTTGATCAAGGCTGTAGTGAAAACCTTGGCTTATCGCTGTCCAGAATCTCACCCATTGGGATGAGGGTTAAAAGAAAACTAGCTTTAAAATTATGTTTTACTTCAGCCTTGAGGTGGGGTCAAGCTTCGTAGATTAGGGTGAAGGAGGCCTGTGCGTGTGATGGTGCGGAATGTTTCTGTAGGTGGAGGAGGAGGTGAGAGGCCTTTAGAAACCAAATGACTAAGAGAAGGACGAGAAATTAGTGGTTACCAACCTCCAGGCCCTGTTGGAAAATGTCAGCCCCCTGAGAAAGTGTCATATGACCTGAAAACTCTGACATCATTTGATGCTTTAGCCACGTTTAATTTGTCTCTCTAAAAAGAGCAATCTTGATTTTATGACTCGCTTTTGAATTAATTATGTGCTTGGATGAAATCCATGAGGGAAAAACAAAGTCTATATTATCCACATCCACTTTAACAGAGTCCATTGTTTTAAATGTCTTCTGCTGCTGCGGATTGTTTGGAAGCTTTTTGTTGAATGTCTAAAGATTAAAAAAAATCTAAATGCCAGAGAAGAAAAAGAAAAACTACTTAAAAGCCTGAAATGCAAGAACTGACATCATAATTTGTTTGCAATCTTGTTGTTGTCTTTTGTTTAGTATCTCCCTAAATAAAGCTTCCTAAAGAATGAATTATACCTCTGAAATATTTCCTCGTTTTAATTTCTGGAACGGATGGTGTCTGCCAACTGTGAAATGTCTCCAACAGATTTCAAGCTTGTTAAATGTTTTACTGCATGAAATGCAACCTTACAAGCGCAGAGTGTCTGGTGTCCTGCAATGGATTGGTCCCAAACTTGGATAAATGCAGAGAGTTGCATCAGGAAGAGCATCTGGAGTCAAACTTTTCCCTAAATTACAACGCTAATCAATAACATGATCTCCATACCAGATCGGTCAGGGCCCAGATTAACAACAACATGCTGGTGACTAATGGCTTTGGAAATTGGGCTACTGTTTGTCAGCAAAGAAAAGGAGGATGACATGTCTGTAAGTAGCAAAAAAAGAAAGGAAAGAAAGTGGGGATTTTATGATGTGACTAAGACAAGAAAAGATCGAACCTGGCCCACTACCACCATTTATCCAGCCCTCAAAAGCCAAAAATGTCACATAATTTCATAGAATAGAGGTATGTATATATTTAACAAAAAGTGTACAAAAAGTTTAAAGTGTACAAAATGGCTAAAATTTCATATTAAATGGGAGTGAAGGATGGAGAGAAGATGTTGAGGCTGGAACTACCAGCCAGGAGACTTGGATTAAGACCAAACATAAATATAGGAGAAAAGAAGATGCGGGAGATGGGATTAGATGGAGACAGATGAGGGAAAAGGTAAATGGGAAAGCATTTTTTTAAATATTTGCATTAAACAGTCAAAAGTTTGGATCCAGTTTTCGTTCCCTTAACTTAAAAGGCTTTTTATTGCAGAGTTAGTATATTCTTATTTTAACTTTGATTTCTCTGCACAACAACAGCCTCAAAAATCTTAACTTATGTCTTAACTTCTTCAAAGGTTGAGAAATATGAAACAAATAACGCAGCTTGTCATGAGATTAGAACATAGGACTCAGAATTCAGACAAGACAGACAGCTGGGGATCTGCAGCAGCTGCGACTAGGGCGAGGCGCCACTCGTCACTGAAAACTCTGGTGGAGAAAAACACAGGTAAGTGACCATGATAATCTGACGGAAGACGATTAACCATGTGAGTAACTTACCTGGTTAATCAATTCAGTCCATCTCCATTTAATGCGGTAGGATCCAGCTGGAGGGCTGCCAACTAGATGCGTCAGGCACCGCCTACAGATGGTACAGTCCTGGAGGGCAACCATGAGTCCAAGCCAGGTCAGGGAAACAGATCAGAATAGGAAGGCTCAGAGGTCCAGGAGTCCATAGCCTGATCAGGGATTCAGATTAGAACCAGAACAGGCTGGTTCAGGGTTCCAGGAGTCCACAGAGAGTTCAGGCAGAACGTTCAGATGGGAACAGGTCAGGATATCAAGAACACTACAAAACGCTAAAACCAAGACAAGAACAGGGCACGCTCAGTGGATAAGAAGCAGATCAGGAAATCAGAAACTCTACGGAATGTTGAAAAGAAAGAGTCTCTCCGCTGGCCCCCGAAAACAAGCACGAGAACAGGAGCATCAATAACATCATCACTAATCTGGCCCCAATGGCTTGACTGAGCTGTATATAAAGAAGCAGGAGCAGGTGGATTAGTTGAGTAGTAACTGGAAACCGGGCAGAGTTAGGCAGGTGAATGAAATGAGAAGTTGGGCCAGCCATCCAAGATCTTGACACTGGTATTTCTTTCTGCGCATTTAGTTTAATGTGATTTGAAACAAAAGTTGCTACTTCCTGACTTCCTGTATCAGCTGGCTGCACTAATGCTGCCACATTTGCACAGGAGAACAACATTACTAGTTAAGTTGAATCTTGCTTTGAACAGAATAAAAGCTAAAAATGTTTTGTGAGCATTTTTCATTTGTATTTATTTTTTTAGCAAACATGAAGCAGAAACGTGACTCATGCTAATTAATCTAGCTTTTAATTAGATGACTGATCTTTGTCTGTTTAGAGGGAAAATAAACTCTTAGGATGCACTTAGTTTCAAAGAATAACATCATTTTGCAAAGCGATGTACTCTACATATGCTGTTGTCATAAATTATGGGGCTATATCATTTTTAAATTCACCCATTTCTTATACAGATAATGCTGTTCTGTACTTGGTACTGAGAATATATCCTATTGTACTACCTAAACATGCTTTGTAGAAAAAAAACCCGAGTTTACAATTACTAACATCTCCTGCAATACCCCTTTAAGCTGCTGCAATCCGGCAGGAAACTGATGGACCTGCTAACAAAAACAATCCACTAGAAAAACTCCTCTATCCCGTCGGCTGTGTTCACTCTGAACAAGCAATGTAATAAATGGACTTACATATATTACATAAATTGATTTACCAATACAATGATTTTAATGAATTCAGTATCTCGGGCTTATTAACTTTATATACTTTCCAAACAGTTTTTGTTTTGTTTTAAACTGTATAAGCAGGATTGGTGCTTATTTGTCCAGACATCATGGACATCTTATTTTAAAAAAGATGAGCAATAAAGTCTTCTTATGTAATGTTAATAGAATCAAACTCAGTCAAAGCTGAAATGTTTTCCTCAGAGACCGGAGTTCATTTCATTTCAGGACCATGCTGAGGATCACACTGTGCTGACAGGTGAAGCCACCACCTAGGTATGAGGTGCTGCTTTAAATTCTCAGCTGTAAAGCCACATGTCCCATATGTTAGTGAAGAGACCAGAGGGTCTGGACAGGACCCACAACCACGTTCACAGAGTTAATTAAATACCATGACCTCAAGGGAATTTGGTGCATGGTTGAAACCTGCTGGGAAGTCTTATACTTCCCATATAAAATGAGTGCAGGAAAAATGACTGAGTCATTTTTCAAATTTTGGAAAATGAGCTTTTCAAGCTCAACTCTAAGTGGGCAGGGTAATATTTTGAATGAGAGAGTTTTCAGAGGTTTATACAGTAAAGTTATGTTCTGTTTTCTCTTTTGTATTTTTCATATTTGCTAGTAATTCTCAACAGGCAGTACTTGTTGACATTAGAAAAGACACGAAATGGTCCTTGATAGAAGTTATGCTTTTTGTACTGAGGGCATCTGCATTTACACAATTTGATAAAACAAGCCAGTCCAAAGAGGCTCACAAGGTACAGTTTCTGTTATTATTAACTCGGTTTTAAGGAAATCTTAAATATGTTATAAAATAATTGTATATTCCCTGATCCATCAGAAATCTAAAATGAAATATTAAAAATAAATTTAACCCAAACTGATCCGCATGCCTTGCAATCTTCAAACGACACTTTAAATTAAAGTTGAAGATGTTGGGATCTGGGGATGTACCACCTTCCTCCAGCAGAGTGCGCCGTGGGTCTCCTGGGCTGGAGCCCTCCAGCACACCTGAGACGCATCTACTCATCAGGAGACCTTCCCTTTATAAGCAGCTGCCAGGCCTTCCTTCAACGCCGCAGTGTTTACCTTAGTTTGGTTAGCAACCTGAGCCTCTGTTACCAGAAAGAATCTAAGTTGTCTCTAAGTGAGAAAACTGGTTCTAACCTTCCTCTGTCTTTGCTCACAGGAAACCTGTCTCAAGCCTGAAGCTCTGGGTGAGCTTAACCTGCCTTCCAGCCCTGGTGAGCCAAACCTGAAGGTTCCTATTTGGATTTCCCCTGCTGCTCTCTGAGAAGAGCTTGAAACTCTGATCAAGGTCTGCCATTCAAAGTCAGAAGCTAGACGCTGCAGCTGCTTGTGTACTCCGCTGAACCAACAGTCTCTGGACCCAACGGTTCCCTCTCTCACAAGAGAAGCCTGGACCCCGTCAAGGTAGAATCAGAATTAACTAAAAGGACTCTTTAATCATCTGACTGCCCAGCTAATCAAACTATCATCTCTGCAGACTTCAGTGAACCCAACCCGGACCAGTTCCAGATCCAGTTCATGTTTTTTGTGTCAACATCTTAAATAAACTCTGTTAAACTTTTACCCAGTCTCCGTTGTGTTCTGCATGTGGGTTTGAATTAAAACCAATCATGACAGAAGAGAAGTATGAAAACCCAGAAAAGTACAAATGATGGTAGATCATCGTCATCTTTAGCATCCTGCTGTGAGCAGGTCGACTTCCTGCTGCGAACAAGCTTTGAAAAATCATCCTTTAAAGTAAAAACAAATTGAACAAAATCTGCTGAGGTTCAACAAGAAAATCTAATCTGTACAACATTACAGAGTTTAATTTGCCTTCAGGCATAAAACATTAAATAGTTATCGGTTTGAAATCCTGTAGAAAGAATAAATGAAAATTATTTCAGTAAAAATATACAGATTCGCTGGCTTCTAGGCCAGATGTGGAAATAATGTCTTTTGATTGTTTTAAGAAATCCTAATGTTAAAAGGAAAAATCTGTTTGAAAGTTCAAATGCATTTTTTTATGTAAATCTCTAACCTACAGACTTCAACAGCTTGGATTTAAATGTTAAAACACTTGTAGGTTTTCAGTACGAGGGAGAAAAATCTAATGCTGCCTCCTTCTGTGAGTAATTGGTCATTAAACTGGTATTAACATGCAGTTGTGCTTTTAAGGCCTTTGGGTCAGAGTCATTATCTGGTCTCAGTGTGAGGTTGCCTGATGTAAAAGGTTACAAATCAACCTTTTCATGTAAAAAAAACAGCTATGCTTTTCTACAACAAATTCAAGTCGCAAATTCTGGACACATGAGACTGATGGACGCCGTTAACGTGACGTGACCCTCTATAATTACTGCATGTGTCCAAGCATCAACATTCAGATTAGGGAGGAATGTCAGGACAGTAATCAGAGGCTGATCTGTGCAAAATCTCTGGGTCAGACTTCAAATATCTTTTTATCTTTATAGCTTTGCATTCCCAAGGATGCAATGAGAAAATGACCCATTTTTAGACTCTGGTCCATGAGGTGAGGAAGGGAGTAACAGAAGAATGCATTATACAGATCAGCTACTGTATACTGATGGAGCATCATGGAATAAGCTGAGTTGTTTCTCTTGTTGCACACCTGCAGAACAAGAATAGAGCACTTTAACAAGAAATCCTACAGATTCACATTCCCAGAATAAACCCTGATGAATAATGTCTTTGCAAACCAGAAGCAGACTGCCAAGAACGGAAAAAAAAATAAAATATATATATATATATATATATATATATATATATATATATATATATATATATATATATATATTAATCTTATTTAGAAAGAAAACAAGTTTTTATATAAAAACATAATAAAAAAATTTATTTTCTAAAAACATTTTTTGTATTTTATTTAAATGGCTGAAATTATTCAACTACAGATATTGATAGATCAGTAAAAATATTGAATACATAACATAAATATGTTCCTTGTGCCTGAAAATGTATCTTAAAGGGATATATTTACATTATATGTCTATAGAGGAAATACTAAAAAAAAATTTTGATAATGATAAAAAAGATTATACACATCATCTGTGCTGATAATTTTTGAATTAACCATTTAGGGGATGACAAAAAAACTCTTCCACCGGGATCTGCTGGCAGTCTAAAGGAACCATCAGAAAGACAGATGTCAGTAAATGAAGCAGCTACCTAATAGAGCCTGATCATCCTGCAATGCCTCGTGGTAAAGCAACAGCTTGACATGGTGGAAAACCAACCCAATCTACAGCAACTCTAAGTTCTAGGGAATCCTTACAGAGCGTCCAATCAGAACATCGAGGAGAAGAAAATTCCTGTTCCTGACAAATGTTAACAATCATCAAAGAAATAAATAGATTTGATTAAATGTTTCTTTCCATTTAGTGCATTGTTTATAATTCCTGAATTTTATCTGATCTTGGATTCTAGCAGCTCTGACAGATAATTACTCTCCCAACTCTCTTTGATTCAACCATCATATACGGTATGATGTTGTTTGTACTTAGACTGAAAAGTTAACATAGCTTTGCTATCACTAGTATCAGTATGGGTAAAGTTTTATACTCGCCCATCAATGAACTTCACAGCGACGGCTGAACACTTCCGCAAGTTTAGCTCCCACTTTAGTTAATGCCAATATTTGTGTCGCATTCTGAGTATTATTAAAGTCTTATTCCACATTATTATTCTATAAATAAATCTATTTTGATTTGGCTTGTTAACCAAATACGTGCATGTGCAATGTTGTGCCTCTTCTCATGCAATGTTTTCATTACAGAAGGGCTTTAATTATGAAGAAATGAAGCAAAACTATAAAACACTAAAATAAAACAAAACACAACAGTAGGCAGCAAAAAATTATCAGAACATTTTGGTGTTCAACCAGAGGGAGTTACAGGTGTATACATTTAAAAAGTAATAAAAACTTTTTAAATCAACACATGTTGACCTATAAAGCCTACATTTCAAAATTCTAGTACGTCTATAAATCAGGTCCTTGTTCTCCAGTATGAACCATGTAACCATGTAGACCCCAGAGATCATCAGAGCACCAGGCGAGCCGAGGCAGCATTAAGGTGGGTAAACACTGTACGATTTTTTTCAGTCGTTGCATGCAGCTACAGCTCACACTGTACGGCGAAAACACGGGATTTCATCGTACAGTGCGAGTTCACAGCTCATGAGTAATGTTCTCATACTGTGCGGCCCGACACTCTGATGCAATCTAACTGCTTACGCTGCACGTTACAGACTGAAATTTTTTCGGGAATCCCACTGGTCACGGGATTCCCGTGGAATTCCCATGGGATGGGAGTCAGTATTAGTAACGATCACGTGATTGGGACGGTACAGGATTAAACATTAACGAAAGCAGACGGGAGCGGGAGCAAACCAATAGTAACTAAAAAAAAACTAGGATCAATGCCAAAAAATAAAATAAAATAGAAAGAAAAAAAAATCCAGTACTGGCACCGCCATTTAGTAGTTTTTTTCTTTGAAACCTACACTATAATGCGAGTCAAAAAACTACACGACTCAAAAACCAACAGTGCTTCTGCTTTGAGTTTTTCACCCGAGCTCAAAAAACAACAATGGAGGGACCAACAGTTACTACAGTTAGAAACAGGAACTTAACTGACCCTTCACAGAAATTCAGATTCAATGTATTGGCAGAAATCTTATTGAAGACAACAAGAATGGTAGTGGTGCGGGAGCGGGAGTCATTCTGAATGGGAGCGGGATGGGAGTGGGAGTAATTTCACCAGGAGTGGGATGGGACAGGATTTAGATTTCTACTCTGGCCCGGGATCGGGACTGGACACAATTTTTTTCTGTGGGAGTGGGACGGGACAGGAGTGAAAATCCACTCCCGTGTCAGTCCCTACTGCACGTCTAAAAACCACGTGGGACTCAGCTCCACAGGCAGATGGCACCATGCGACTCGTCTATTCGTAAACCAAACGAGTAGAAGAGGAATATGAAGCTCACTAGAGTGAAACGTGCTGCCTTGGTAATTTGTGCATGTTTGTGCTGAAAGCCCTAAAAAGAAAAGGCGATGACGTATTTGGACTAAGACATGACTGAGCAAACATGGCTACTACTGTCTGTCAATTTTACAGAAAGAAATCCATTTCACTCGCACCTCGCCGTGCTTCTGTGTTTCCGTCTGAGAAGAAAAAGAAGAATCCTTGTTTGTGCACTGAGCAATTTTCCCACGACCACCTTACGATGACCGACTGAATTTCAAACATGTTTAATCTTCTCCAGACCTTACGATTCATGATCGGGAGATGGTCCTGAGAGGCTGATCGCCCCTCGTTACCCACTGTACACTACACCGTGCACGATCAGGCAAACTCCATGGAAACCTGAAATATGCTCAAACTGATCGTTGCTTTAAATCAAGACCAACATGTTTAATATTTTTTAACACCTGTTGCTGTCAGGCATTTCTATCTGCTGCAGTTGTGCGTCTTTTCTTAGATGTTCTGTAAAGCACTTTGACCTGACTTGAATTTAATGGAGCCATGTAGATAAACCTGCCTAGCATAAATAACATTTATATAATTTATAGACATGTGGGATGAGTCTGGTATAAAAGTAGAATAAAGGTCAATATTTCATGACTCAAATTGGTTCAGCAGTTTAATAAAAAGTTCAAAGATCAACCTTTTTCAAACATCATGCACTGGTAAAAAAAGAAAAAAAGAAAAGCACAGTCAGCAGAATTTTTAGCTCGGCCTTCTTGATTATAAACCCTTTACTCTGCTAATTGAGCAACACGTTAGCGTAGCTCCCAGCTGATAAGGCAAATAAGATATTTCCTCGTAAAGAGGAAACTCTTTTCCTTCTCTGGCTCACTAACATTTTGTCAGCACTGCGTCATCTGCGTTAGAAGCTGCTGCCTCATGAAAACGTCTGATTCAGACCTGAAGAAGAGGAACAAAAGGAAAAACTTAACTTCTTTTCTGATTTCAAGAAAGCTTCTTATTTTCTGTACAACTTATCACAATACATTCAACTATTTTACACTCAAATAAACTAGATCTGATTCAATTATTGCAGTATCACAAATAGAAATGCCTATTTATATTTCTTCCAATATTTATTCAAATAAAGATGTCTGAATTTTTGTTGCCTTTAAGCATTTTTCCACATGTATGATTTTATAGTCAAGGACCATTTGGGCTCCCCACTGTTTGCAAATTATCATTTCCTATTCTGCTAGACAACCCTTTATTAAATCCACTTCAAAGATAATTATGTTATTGGACTTTAAATATTTAAATAATTTCCAAATCCCCTTAATTGCTTTTTGCATTTATTTTCGACGAAAAGTCAGAGTTAATTAAGGCAAGTTTAGTATCGCCAGACATGTCTGCAGAGGGGCAGCTTACCAAGCAGATGCAGAGGGACAACATGTAAAACCCGACACAGAAAGCTCCAAATGAGCTGAGTTTTTATTGCTGGGAGGAGACAGCTGCTAACCAACCAGCTCACTCCCTGGACTTCTGTCTGTTTGGGTTATAATGAAACAACAACAATCCGCTTTCCTCTCTGGCTGCACCACCAAGCATATGTAAGGCTTTCTGTGCAAAGCCACTGGGACCCCGTTGATGCAAATTTCCTTGCATTTATCCCTATTTTTGGGTCGATCTGCGCCCCAGATTTGGGTAAACTGGGTCTACAGTTATACACTCCAGTGCAACAGGTCGGCATGCCCTGCTTTCTGAAAATCCTGGACTGAACCTGGATGCAATGTTCTGAAGGATAATAACTATAATCCAATGAATTTGCTGAAAGTGTGTTCCTGATATAATAGGTTATAGCTCCTCATACATGCCCTGCTTCATATATAAAGCTGATGGAGCTCCTGAATTATTCTAATCTTTGAGAATCTATATTTTCAATAAGCTTCTATGCATCTATGGCGGGCGTAGCTGCTGGCTAACCTTTTGTGGCTCAGTCATACGGTGTTCATTGTAATTAGTCTCTTGCAGCCTGGGGTCTTTATATTCTGACCTGAAACACCTCCAGCAGTGAACAGCAGTCAGCTGGCTGCCACCATAAGTTCTTTTCAAACACCCACCTGCAGTTTCAATCTCTTTCTTAAAGGAGCCAATTATTTTTCCTTTATGCACCTTACTTTATATATATATATACAGTGGGGCAAAAAAGTATTTAGTCAGCCACCAATAGTGCAAGTTCTCCCACTCAAAAAGATGAGAGAGGCTGATAATTTTCATCATAGATATACCTCAACTATGAGAGACAAAATGAGAAAAAAAAATCCAGAAAATCACATTGTCTGATTTTTAAAGAATTTATTTGCAAAATATGGTGGAAAATAAGTATTTGGTCAGTTACAAACAAGCAAGATTTCTGGCTTTCACAGACCTGTAACTTCTTCTGTAAGAGGCTCCTCTGTCCTCCACTCGTTACCTTCATTAATGGCACCTGTTTGAACCCGTTATCAGTATAAAAGACAGCTGTCCACAACCTCAAACAGTCACACTCTAAACTCCACCATGGCCAAAACTAAAGAGCTGTCAAAGGACACCCGAAACAAAATTATAGACCTGCACCAGGCTGGGAAGTCTGAATCTGCAATAGGTAAACAGCTTGGTGTGAAGAAATCAACTGTGGGATCAATTATTAGAAAATGGAAAACATACAAGACCACTGATAATCTTCCTCGATCTGGGGCCCCATGCAAGATCTCACCCCGTGGGGTCAAAATGATCACAAGAACGGTGAGTAAAAATCCCAGAACCACACGGGGGGACCTAGTGAATGACCAGCAGAGAGCTGGGACCAAAGTAACAAAGGCTACCATCAGTAACTGTTAGGTTTAAACACCAAACACCTTATTCAACCTGCACAAAAGAAAGACACAGAGAATTGAGTATAATTCACTTGCAAGGAGAGGGGATCAGAAACTGCACTCAGTTACAATCTCCAACCCACTCTGAAGCAGTCTCAGAGTGAGACAGGGATAACAAAATGTGTAAGTATAAATGTATAAGTATAATATGATTAAAGTAATATGATTAAAGTAGAATAACTTGTACAATTAATCCAACAGTAACACACTATGCCGCCAGGGACTCAAATCCTGCAGTGCCAGACGTGTCCCCCTGCTTAAGCCAGTACATGTCAAGGCCCGTCTCAAGTTTGCTAGAGAGCATTTGGATGATCCAGACGATGACTGGGAGAATATCAAATGGTCAGATGAAACCAAAATAGAACTTTTTGGTAAAAACTCTACTCATCGTGTTTGGAGGAGAGAGAATGCTGAGTTGCATCCAAAGAACACCACACCTACAGTGAAGCATGGGGGTGGAAACATCATGCTTTGGGGCTGTTTTTCTGCTAAGGGACCAGGACGACTGATCCGTGTGAAGGAAAGAATGAATGGGGCCATGTATCGTCAAATTTTGAGTGAAAACCTCCTTCCATCAGCAAAGGCATTGAAGATGAAACGTGGCTGGGTCTTTCAGCATGACAATGATCCCAAACACGCCGCCCGGGTAACGAAGGAGTGGCTTCGTAAGAAACATTTCAAGGTCCTGGAGTGGCCTAGCCAGTCTCCAGATCTCAACCCCATAGAAAATCTTTGGAGAGAGTTGAAAGTCCGTGTTGCCCAGCGACAGCCCCAGAACATCACTGCTCTAGAGGAGATCTGCATGGAGGAATGGGCCAAAATACCAGCAACAGTGTGTGAAAACCTTGTGAAGACTTACAGAAAACGTTTGATCTCTGTCATTGACAACAAAGGGTATATAACAAAGTATTGAGATGAACTTTTGTTATTGACCAAATACTTATTCTTTAAAAATCAGACAATATGATTTTCTGATGAAAATTACCGGCCTCTCTCATCTTTTTGAGTGGGTGAACTTGCATTATTGGTGGCTGACTAAATACTTTTTTGCCCCACTGTATATATATATATATATATATATATATATATATATATATATATATATACACACAATTTCATTGTATTTTGTTAGCTGGCCAGTGTGATGGAAATGTCCATCTAAGGGTTTTGTAAAATTTCCAAGGCTTCTTACCCAAACAAACTTTTTTTGGTTGAATAGAATGGTTTCTGATCAAGCAAACTACATAAATAAACATCTAAAGAAAATTATGGTTTCTGGTAACAGCCTTCAATTCATTAATGAATTGCAGCGATAAACTTTGGAGTAAATCACTGGGATTTTTTAATACACCAGGAGTGTCTGAAGTTTCATCTGTGAGCCAAAATCATAAAGTTTCAAAGTACTAAACAAAAAAAGAAATCGTAAAAAGGTTGGACTTGCATATTTTACATGCATTATTTTTGATTAAAGAAAATCAGTCACATTTTTATTTTATTTTTTTATGAGAAAGAGATTTGTAAACGGCATCCAGGTTATGAATTATTTGGGGGATGACTAAAAGTTACTTATGTCACAGCTGGTTCAAACACAAAAGCAAAGGAAAGGCAACACATGTTTGGTTTCAAAAGAAAAGCAGCAAAACCTCATATCAAAACAGGATATTTTAATTAAAATTATAATTTTGATGGATTGGATACTGCATCTAATCAGACATAGCTGACACAGCACCACAGCACAGTGTGTTATAGTGTTATATCAGAATCAGGGTGAGAACATTTTGATTTCTAAAAAAAATTAAAATAGGACATTTGACTCTGCCTTGATCTGTATAAATGACACCCAGTTTACTGAAAGATACCTTATCATTTCTAAAAATAATAATTAAAGCCTCCTAAATATCATGATAAGATTAATAAAGATAATAAAACCTCTCTTTATGGATTCCTCAAAAGTTATTAAACACACTTTATTGTGTCAATGGTTAAAAAATAAAAATAAGAAATAAAATAAGAATCTGTAATGAAATAATTATATAAATTTCTGAACAAGGATTTGTATTTTATTTTTCCATCACTCCCAAATCCTAAATTTGATCTATTTAATGATTCAGCATCTTGTTAATTTGATAATTTCTTGTGCAATAAGGTAAGTAGAAAAAACTTTATAGTTTTTGGCATCATCTATTATAATCTAATTACTGAGCAGCGAACAGTTGCAAGACAGCAGTAACCTGCTGCATTATACGTAGTAGTTTAAGTTTATTATTTACCAGCCTCCACACAGAAGCACTTACCCACTTGGAGAAGTTGCCTTTCTTCGCGGCAACATCTTTCTCCTTCTCCCTCTTTCGCTTCCTATTTTGAGCTCCTCAGATCTTCTTTTCTGAGCCCATCTGTAGAGCCACTGCATTCCTCCTTTTTGCTCCACAGATTTTTATGATACAACAATATGGAAAATTTACAGATGATTGCTAATATGGGAAGACGGTGGGAAAAAGGGGGAAAATACGACAGTTTCCTTTCCAAAACGGAACACTTGAAAAGCTATGGAAGTCTTTAACATCTTCATCTTTATCGCAAAGAAGATCTTCAGAGAGTATCCCCTACCAGAGCCCCTCCTCTGCCCTTCCCCATCTTCTCTTCTGAATATCTGTACTTCCCTTTATGTCTACACACTTTTGAGAGAACCTTCCTTCTGTGTACCTTATCAATAACTTTGGTATGAACTGTATTTTTATTGCTCAGTTTCAAGTCTTAAAAAGCATCTAACATATTCCTAAACATTGAGGACATATATACCCTCTAAGATCCTTTTCTGAGCTGCTTCCTTTGGGGCAAATCTACTGCCTTGCTTTATTCTCAAGAAACAAGACATAATTTTCCTTCACACTACAAGTAATAAAATCATTAAACAGTAAAAAGGTATTGTAAATTACTGAGGTCAAACTTATTTAACATTAATCCCCTGTTTGTTTATACAAATGCCTGTTCACAATTTCCCAAGTTATCTATTATAAGCAAATACATCCAGAGCTGCAGTAGAATGATTTTCAGATCAGAGATCTTCCATTTTACATCGCCAGCTCAGGATTACAATGCCCTACTGGGTCACAGATGCAGCAGGGGGTCAAGATTTTTTTTTTTAAGATAAACATGCTTCTCAGGGTTAACTTTACAAAAACACAAAGGTTTTGCACGTAGACCTGATAACTACTGACTTATTCTTGATTTATTCAGTTCCACATTTTGTTTCTAAAACCCTTTGGTCTTATCAAGTTAAATCTTCTTCATCAACACCTCCACCAGCTGTTGAACACGGCTCTACAATAACCGCCACTCTCTTAACTCCAGGTGGACATAGCACAGGGGGCCTTGCACCTTTTATTTATTATTTGGGAGCTCCCAGATTGAATATAGTTGAAGATTCCTGCAATAGAAGATCCCAGCCAATACCCAACTGTAGATCCACTTCAGAGTGTATGGTAAGACTTTAAAACAAATGTTCACAGATGCAACATGACTGAGAGTGCAGTAGGATATTTTTAAACTTAAAATTAGGGTTTAAAAAAAATCAAATTTTAATTGTGCAAATCTCTGTTGCATAAAATACCAAAGAAATCAAGTGAGGTTCTTGGTTGTAATGTGAAAAATATGAAAAGCGATATGAATACATTAGCAAAACCCTGCAGCTAAAGTCCAAACTTACAGTGTGTTGCAGCACAAAGGAGATGGAACTAAAAATATACATTTCAGAGGATCATTTCAAGTCATACTGAGAGAAGATTCTCTTTTTTCAGCTTGGCTTTTTCTCCCCCCCCCCCCCCCCCCCTCCCCCCTCCCCCCCTTTTTTTGACTTGCTCAAATTGCTTCACAAAGAAATTATTTTGATATCTGTTTCATCTCAAGGTTCACAAGCGTGAAACAAGATAGTAGCATGGAGAGACGACCATGCAAAATGGAAAACAGGAGTAGAGATTACGTTCCTTTGAAGTGCATCAATCTGAAGAATTGACAAAAATTGTCTAGAAGAGTGGTGTGGTGTTTGTTTACAGAAGCAGATTAGAACCTTAGAAGGAGAGTAAATCTTGCAGACTGGATGTAAACGATGGTTTGGGGACAAAGAGTCGAAGCAAAGCCAATAGGGCGGTGCTTTAAATCTATTTCATAACTGATAGCAGCAATAAATCTTCTGCCCACCCAAACACAGTTTATAAAAGAAGTGGAGTTTCCTATCGTTTGGATTTATTACTCGGGTAAACTTCCTATAAATTGACTTTTTCTACCATATGAACCCATCCAAGTTGTAAGGGTATTATTTTTAGCTGAAACTCCTGCAACTGCCTGTAACAATAACCCTCCATTCTCCCTTTAACCTCCCGGTGCCAGTTTTAGAAATCCCTACAGCTTTAAGATTAAAATCATATGGAAACACCACTAAATATGTCCATGTAAACACGCCTCACATCTTACATCCAGCCAATTGGTCTTTTTGGTCTTGTTTTAAAATTTATATACTAAGTTAGAGCAGAGTCTTAGATTTTTTATCTGCCTTTGAGGGGATCCTCTTTTTAGTAGGATTTTCTCAATAGAAGACAGAAACAGAATCTTCTCTTGTTCAATATATCCATATCAAAATGAAACCAAAAAAACTCTTTGGCTAAATATAATAGTATAAGAGTTGGTTAGATGGATAATATTTGCAGTTTGTACCATCCATTTTCCATCACGCTTATCCCAAGCGGGGTCACTCTCAGGATCCCAGTTTTTGTGTTTGTCTGTTTGTCTTGTCTTTTGTGTTTCTCCCTACCACCACCAGGAGGCACCTGGCTCCGGTCCGCCTCCTCAAACACCTGCAATCGGTTACCTCATCACCGGACTACTCTTAAGCTGCTGGTTGCCACTACTTCGACGCCAGAGTGTTTGCCAGTTTGGGGTACTCTAGCCAAGCCTTGTTTATTCTGAGTCTAATCTGAGTTTTTGCATTTTGAGTTTTAGTTCTCTAGCCAAGCTGAGATAGCATTGAGTTTTACTGAGCATTTGTTTCTCCCTGAGTCTCAACCTTGTTTGTTCTTTGCCTTTCGGCAGGAAGCCTTCCTGCAAACTGGACCTTTTCGGACCGTCTTCTCCCAAGTAGGATCAACTGAGTCTTACACTGAGCGACGGATTCCAAACAGGAGGTTCGGATCCAGCCACCTTTGAGCACGCTGAGATCTCTCTCTGAGTAAGGAAGTCATCTTCACCACGACCCGTTCAAGTACCACAGGAAAACTGAGTTGCGACCAGCGGCTGCATAATTCCACTCCGTCCAAGTTCTGGGTAAACCCTGTTCCGCCCTCCACCGAATCAAACAAACTCTGGAAGACCAACACACAGACTGGAGTCTACGTGTCTCTTCTTCTCTGGAAACGTGAGTGGAAACAAAACCTCTCCTTCAAGATTAACAACTCCAATTTCCCCTGGGCCCTGAACAGTCTGTCTTCCCCTCGTCTTCCAGTTTCTGGCTGAGCAGAGTTCGGAGGAACTCTGCACCAAACTCATAATACTCTTCAATAAAACCTGTTGAACTTTAACACTGTGTCTCTCTGTTTGGCTTCATGACAGTCACAAGGGGTGCTGGTGCCTATCTCCAGCTGTCTATGGATGAGATGCAGGGTAAACCCTGGACATGTCACCAGTCTATCTCAGGGGAACACAGGACAAACAGTCATTCACACACAGACTAACACCTAAGGAGAATTTAGAAAAGCAATTAACATAACAGTCATGTTTTTGGACTGTGGGAGGAAGCCGGAGTACCCAGAAAGAACCCACACATGATCAGGGAGAACATGCAAACTCCATGCAGAAAGATCCCGAAAATTGCAACCAGAACCTTCTAGCTGCAAGGCAGCAGTGCTACCCACTGCACCACCGAGCAGCCTGCAGATTGCACCAGTAGGTCCAAATCCAACTATTGATTTGGGGTATTTAACTGATTTTGTTTGTGTTGGTCAAGTTTCTAATGGGTGCATATGTGAACATATGGCTGCAGAGTGGACACACTAAAGTGTTAGACCAGTGATCATTCTTGGAAAATAAATTGAAAAGTGCATTTAAATACATTCCTGGAAAAGAAGATCAGACGGTAACCTAATGAGCTCTTACTGTTGTTTGAGCTTGATTTAATGTCTGATAAGTGGAGACAACAGTTACGTGGAATAATACTCTGAGTGAAGTACTTCATTCAAGTGGCTCCTGATTGGGAACAATGAAAAGGGTCCCAGCCCTCTAAAAGGAGCTGTGATGGTAAAAGTCCTTAATAATGTTTTTGAAGAGCTTTTCATTCTTAACTACATGCTATTGTCTCAATCACTTAATGTGGGTCCTTCAGTGAGAATTATGGGTAATTAATGCATCTTCTATGTAAAGTTTACACTAAATGACATCTGTTATGAGCCCTGCAGGGATCTATTTAACATATTTTACTTTTAGAATGAGATTTATGATACATGCATATGGAAAACAAAAAAGTGCCTGGTCTCTATAACACTGATCCCTGTGTAAAAGTAGAGATGCTCAGATCACACATCAGGTCTCAATTTTTAATCACAAGTGTCTGTAAGTGTAGACTTGATATCCAGAGGAGAAATCAGGCTGAGTGGGAGAATAATTATTCTATAGTAGTACTAAATATAGACGCTGTGTAATATTTCTGGCCACACGTTTGCTGTGAGTTTCTTCATCAGTTTGAAAAGTTGGTGGTTTAATCTTTCCAAAGACAGCACATATTTTTGTGTCACTGCAGTAAACTGAGTATTGTTGCAGCCTTAAGCAAAACTAATGAAAGCCTTTGCTTTCATGCTTATGGGGGATAATACCAGAACTCAACATTTAGCCTTTATGACAGGAAATATTTTTAGACAGCCAGGTTTCTCAGCAGGATGTCTAAGGTAATGAAAACAATGTTACTGTATGAATCTGATACGTGTGTAATTATTTCCCACCGTTTGCACAGAAACCTTGACATTTAAAGAGATTTAGGCTGTCAGGTAGGATGATCCCCTGAGATTAATTATGCACAGGAGGGTTTCCTGGATCAAACTGATTTTTTTATGAAGACTCATGACCGGCTCGATTTCTTCCTAGCAATGATCTTATAAAGTTACGCAGTAATCTGGAGCCGCACTTAAAATGGGAAACGTGACTCTCCAAAGGCAGCAATCCAGCAGCTTTCAGCAGGAGTTTAGGGAAGTAGAGAAACAGACCGCTGTGGAAATATGTTTCACCACCAGAGGCGAGTCAGACTGTGGATCCCCTCCTTGCATGTTGCTGCACACACCTGGAGAAGAGTGTGACCTCATGATTGGTTGTTTCAGCACAATATTGCGCTGAATAGGCAATTATTTGATGTAGTGCAGCAACATGAACTAAAATAGGTCAGAGACAAAACACATTGAGTACAAATAAAATGTTCCTTTTCTACAGTCTATCATCCATCAATCCATCCCCATTTCTTTCTTGTATATGTATATGTGTAGTTTTGGTTTATCATTTAAACAGCTCATTTCAGTTGTCGCTGCTGTTTCCACGGTAAAGCCATGTGAGCGGCGAGGTCTGTAGCGCTGCACAGGGACATCAGATTGATTAACTATGCTGCCGGCCTAATGTGGTCGTGTGTCAGGAAGCCCACACATTTAGCTCTGCAGTACTTTCTCCATGGCAGCCTGTCTCCTCTCCCGCTTTGCCCTTTGGAAGTTAGAATCCTCAAACCCTCCCAACAAAATCTCCCCCTCCCTCTCATTTCCCTGTTCCATCATCCTCATCCCATGCGTCCCTCTTTGTCCCGGCCTCCAGCTCTCTTTCACCTTTAATAACTCCACTCACCCTGCTGTCTAGCTTGACTCTCAGCGTTCCTTCGGCCTTGATAAATCCCCTCTTCCCATCTGTACGTTCCATTCGTGCTGCGTTCCCCTCATCATTAGAGCTTTTGACCCTCGTTGTTCTTCCTTTATTAGTCTGTTTCCTTGCTAAGATTTAGTTTGGAAATAGCCCTCTAAGGGAGCACTATGATGTCGGCTTAAAGATCTACAAAAACATATAGATCCCAGAATGTTTTCCTCTCATAATTCCCAAAATACGATTCTGCTTCTTCTTTATGCATCCTTATTTTATTCCTTAAGCCAGGCATACACTGAACAATTTTTTGCCCCTTTCGGGACAATTCTCCAGTCGTGCGAGAATTTTTTAATCTGGCCGAATTTCAGCCTGATCGTGCATCATGTAGTGTACAGGGGGTAACGAGGAGTGATGAGCCTCTCATGACTGATTCCTCAGGAATCGTAAGGTCGGGAGAATATCAAACATGTTTGAAATTCAGTCGGCTGTCGTAAGGTGGTCGTGTGCAAATCGCTCAGTGGGCAAACAAGGATTCCTCTTCTTCCTCTCAGATGAAAACACAGAAGCATGGCGGGGGTGCCAGTGAAATGGAGTTCTTTCTGTAAAATTGACAGACTGTAGAAGCCACGTTTGCTCAGCCATGTCTTTGTCCAAATAAGTCGTCGCCTTTTCTTTTTTCGGGCTTTCAGCACAAAATAACAGAAATTTCCAAGGCAGCGCGCTTCACTCTAGTGAGCTTCATATTCCTCTTCTACTCGTTTGGCTTCCGGATATACGAGTCCGAGTAGCGCCATCTCACTGCAGAGCAAAATCTGACGTTTTTAGATGTACAGGTGAGCAGTTAGATCACATCAGAGCATCGGGTCGCAGAGTGTGAGAACAAACGCCGTGAGTTGTGAACTTTAAAACCCTGCAGTTTCGTCATACAGTTTGAGCTGTAGCTGCGTGCAACGACTAAAAAATATCGCACAGTGTATGCCCGGCTTTACGTTTTCTCATTTGGGTACTTTGCTCTTGTTTTTTTGTTTTTTTCCCCAGTGAGTACTTTTCCACATGTTCACAACTTTTCTCCCTTCCTTCTCATCAAACCCCTCTGCCCATAGCACACAAATGTTTATTCCTGCTTCTCTTTTAGAACTGAATAAAATGACTACTGCAATCAAAGGTGTGTGATGTATGCAGTAAATTAGCATATTTAGGAACATGAACATGAACATGCAAACCAACTCTGATGTGAAAATAACATCTTTCATAGTTGATCAGATCATATTTGGATGGTGCTGGAAAAAGGAGGGAGTGTTTTTTAGGTGAATCATTTGGATTCAGTGTCTGTTACATTGCTTAATTAACTTTTATAGAAATTTAACTTTATAGAGATTTTTATACCCTTCAGGCTGTCCTGAAGGAAAGTAATGTTCATTTAAATTCAGAACAGGCAACTAAGATCACCTTTTAAAGGCTTAATGTGAAACGTTGAGATTAAAGGTTTCTGTCTGAATTAACCAGGATGTATTTTAATACTTGGTCTGTGCAGTGTTTCCATTAATGATTTTACTGATGAAATAAAAAAAAAATAGCATTAATTCTGACATGTTATGTCCCTGCATAATGTTTGCCTTACCTTTGTTGGCTTATTTACATTTTATTTAACACCGTCTCCTGTTCTCTCATACATTAAATACAATTTTTTTTCCCAACTTTTAATAAAGATGCTTTTCTCTACATATTTTTCCCATTCCAACTTTTTTTTTTATTTTTTTTTTTTATACAGTGTCCTGTCTGGCGATGTGGCAATAAGAATAATTGTGTTCATTCCAAAAAGAGCCCAACAGATTTTACTTTCACAAGGGGTGCAGTACGGCTATCGCCATAGTGTTCCGCTTGATTTATGCATATAAATAGGTTTATTATAATTATGCAGGGAGTTTTACAGATTATATGGACACTGCAATGTAAGTAGATCAGGAAAGGAAAAACAGAAAAAAGGAGAAAAGATGAAAGAAAGAGGAGATAAAAGGGAGATAACGATAAAACATTTTCAGTCTGCTTCATCACCTGCAAAGGGATGTTACAAGAACAGCACAACCAACGGGTACAAGACATACAATAAAGTAACACCTTGACACTATCGCTGAAGTATAAGTTGTATTATTTAATCTGACATGTATTCTGTGTTACTTGACGAGTGTGAAAGTGCACTTGTGCATGTAAAGTTTATCCAAAGGAAAAATGCTCAATAGTGGTTGTGAGGATCCGACCCTGCGGGGATGAGTCTGCAGGCTCCGCCGGCAGCCAGTCACCCCAAAGTGAATCCGGCCATAGGCCCCAGGGATCCGAGGCCAGAGGGACACCCCAGCGCCAGCAGGCCCCCCGGCAGGCCAGGCCCCACGCAAAAGCCGCCATGAATCCACTTTTTAAAAAACCAAACCAGTCTTAAGTGGGACTTAAATTATTGTGATAACTTTTATGCACTTTACATTAAAAAAAGAAAATATCTTTATTTTTTTCTTACTGCATGTCTTTCCCCTCATTTTTAAAATGTTTTATTAATCATAAGCCTAAATTTAACTGAAAGACTATCTTTACTGTACACCAATCACCTCTTCATGCACTCCTGCTACAGTCTCTTTCTCTGTGCTTTCTCAAATCATCGTTCAAGACTGTGCTTTTAAAGCTCCACCGTGTCCTCCATCCAAACTATAACACTCCTCCCTGTCTTCACCACATTCACATGCTTCCCTATGGTTCCACTCATTTCTCAGCCTCTATTCCACCACTGGTGTCAAAGTCTTGGGGGGAAGATATGTCTACCCTCTCACTCAGATCATCCACATTCAACACTAACGTCTTCTGCTGGGGTCTGAGCTCCAAAGATATATTTTTCATGTCAGTTAAATTCTCTGATTACCGTTTCTCTCTCTGTGAGTCTGTACTAGGAAAAATTGTTTAATGCTGATGGTTCCACAGATTTGAAGACCATACTTTGATTTTCTCCCATTGTTAATTCCTCTAAAACTTCTATTGAAATGTTTGCTTATGATTAGTCAGTGTATATTCCCTGTACCTACTGACTGACACAAACAGTTCTGAAAAACAAAATTCGGTTTTTGCATATTTATATGGGATCTATTTGCTTATTATGAAAAAATGAAAAAAACAGGTGTTGATTTTAGCAGTTCTTGTAGATGGTGTAAAACAAAATGGGTATAAATCCAGATAGGCCATTAAAATAATTAATTGATGAGCAGACTGACACCTCAGCAGTTCAGCACTGATGTATCTATAAGCCTGTAGCCTATTTCCCTTAATTTACTTTGGGTCAGAAGCAAATCAAGATTGATTTTTTTGGATACTCAGAAGCGACCGGTATCCAGCTAAACTAAGTCATCATTAGCAACACACGGTAAGGTGAAGAAAGTAAAACTAATAATAAGTGAACTTTATTGATCTCAAATTGGAGAAATTTACCTCTGCATTTAACCCATCCCCTTGGGGAGCAGTGGGCTGCCATTGTGCGGCACCCGGGGAGCAGTGTGGGGTTATGGGTCTTGCTCAAGGACCCAGAGTGTAGGCTGTGGGGATTGAACCGGATACTTGCAACCTTCTTTTTTTTTCTTCTTTTTTTTTTTTAAGAATCTCAGAGTATTTTTGATGCTGCAGTTCAGATCTTTGTGTCTTTTTGCCCTCGGTAATATATATCTTGCATTTGTATTTTGGGATGTCGGAGGAATGTTTCAGTTCTGGAAAACGATAACAAGGGAGAATCAATATGAAACATGAACAGAAGCACAGCCTGCAAATGGATGAAAGGGACAGCTTTAATGCAACTATAATACTGTCTCTTAATCTCCTTGTCCTTCCTCTATCTCTCCATCTTTCTTTTGATCCTATGACTTTCCCTTTCTACATTTCTAGGACTTTTAATCTCTTTGTTCACAATCAAGAACTGCATTTATCCAGAAAGCCATCTTTACTTAACTGGTAGGTTGTTTTTGTAGAATAAAGGCATTATTTAACATTTCTATAGAGAAAGCTGACATAGATTACCATAGCAGAGCTCACATTGAGCCTGGTTTTTCTCTGGGTTTATTCTAGTTAAGGGGGAGCTTTTTACTATTGCTAAACAGATTTTTGGTTTGAGGGATTAATTTAGATGCAAAGGCACAGCGCAAGCTAGCGTCCACTGGCACTGCATGCTCATCCAGAATTGGTAAATAAAGGCAATCTGCTAGTTTTCTTTGGACCCAAATTATTGTTGAATAATTTTAAACATAATTTACTCAACTTAACTTGACTGTATGGTTTAACAACAAGAATCTGTATGATTCAAATTACATTTCATTATTTTGTAAACTGCCATAGGACGACATGGTTTAAATAACATTTGGATCCATGAAGATTTAAACTATAGAGAGTGTACTGCTGTTAAAATGTATGCCCAAACCTTTTCCAAGCAGCAGAATCTACACACTAACAATATTAAAACAATTGAACAAGTTTAGATGGTTGGTTTAAAGAAATGTAACTGAGCTACCAGACAACCTCTCCAAAAGTAAAACCACAAATATGTATCACATACAAACTCCATCCATCTTGAATAACTTTATGTATTTATGCCCAGCCCAGTAGGGGCAGTAAACATGTTTTTAATCAAATAATATTCATGTCTTATATTGATAATGAACACACGCCCTAATGGCTGTGTTAACACAAGCTCAAGTTATGGTCAAACAGATAATTCTGCACATATATGAAATATAATCACCACAACTTCTGTTTAAAATATAAGAGTTTATTAACAAAAATCATGTACCTCCAAGTCAAACATATTTAAGTTAAAACTTTTGACTAAACAAGTAAAACTCAACTAAATGACTGTGTTTAAAGAAGAAGGAAAAATGTGTTTTAAAACTAACACAATGAGACGATCCAGTTATATGAGAATTTAGCATGATAGCATTTATCTTGAAGAATTTGGAATTTATTAATCGCTCCTCCTTCACTCAAGGACCTGAAAGTTCCTGAAGCTCAAAAGGGATGTTGCAAACGGTCTGTTTTGTAGCAATTTGGTTCTGAAATGCCAACATGATGTCATGACATGAGCCCCATTTCCACTACCTTCCATGCCGAGCTTGGTTCCTTAAGACCTTTTACACACCTCTAGCACTGTTTCTCACCTCCTATTGATGATCTATGGTACTACTGCTCTCTGTAGGTAAACAAGCAAATCAACAAGGCGGCACCCATAACATTCAGGAAGTTATGATTTCTTATCATTGTGATATATAGGAGCATCCCATGATGCGGCCCACTGTTGGGTAGCAACAGCTTCGACAAATAACAAAGATGTTGCATGCACTGTGCGGCAAGATGGAGTCATGGGACCAACGGGGCGGGAAAAGTAGTGATCATCACTCCAGTCAGTCAGTTAACTGAGTTCATATTAAGTCCACTATATCGTCACCGCTCTATATAGTGATTGAGGGATTTAGGGGTTAGGGCGGATGTTCGGACGTAGCCTCAGCTTAGCTGCACCTCAGTGTACCAAGTTGACCAATTCCTTGGATCCTGCCCTTCCAACACAGGATCTCCAGCCAAACCACACATCACAACCTAACCCCCTATGTACCTCCTGCTTAAAAAAACATCAATCAAGTATTATTAATGTTATCTGGCTGTTTCCTTTAACGCAAGCAAACAAGCCTTACTTGTATCAGTTTAAGAATTTTCTAATAGTCATATGATGAACTTTTCCATTAAAACCAGATCTGGATAGCCTAAGAGAGAGCAGCTGGATGGTTTGTGATTTATCTGATCTTAAACAAAATATTATCAGCACTTTAAACATTTCCTTCTCTTCAGATTTCCATCTCCTTTCCACATTGAGGTGCTGCAATAGTTTAATCTTTAAGGTAATTTTAGGGCTGTCCTGAAACACTTTTGTCATTTCCGATACGATACAGATATTGCAGGTTTGAGTATTGAAAGACACAGATATCAGCATAATTTATACATGCTTTTACTAATTCTGCAGTGTTGAACATTTGGAAAAGCTTGATCAAGTGATAAAACTCAAACAAAAGAGATATCCTCCTATTCTGTTAGGTGAAATCTATGATTCCCAGCAGAAACCTATAAGAAACCTGTTATCCTCTCCAATCATTGAAGTTGTTATTTTTCTCTTGATGGCTTCTCTCTCTTTAATGCCAAACATCATTTTATTTGGATGTGGGAATGTGTGTGCTGCAGTCTTGCAGAATCAGAGATTCTTTTAATGGCTGAACCACATTTACATCATTTGCAAACAGGTTGAGAGTCCAAATGGGCTCAAATGTACTTTTGAATTAAAATTGAGTTTATAAAGTACAGCGTTGGATGGGAGAAAATATCAGGTCTCTTGGATGATAGACATGTTCCTAACACCACCACTCAAAAAGCCTTTCAGCTTCTGAAAGCAGCAAAAATAGCATCTGTGACAGCTTTATTAAAAGCAATGAGTACCCGGCCGTGATTAATTTTATGGCTACTGCACCAAAAACACAGCATCAAATTACCTGATTGCATCTTTGAAACGGTATCAATAATTCCCAGAGATTCTTCTGCATGATGCTTCTCATCTCTTTGACGCCAATCTGGATGGATGACAAATCCCCCCAAAGAGAGTTATTAAATGGAAAGCAGTTTGTGGGTTTGTGTGTTTGCCAGTATTAGCAGGTGCATTTGATGAAACTTCTCAAACACTTTAAAAAGTTCTTCCTAAAATATGATGAAGCCAATTAGCATGAAGGAACAACATTTTTTTCGTTTAAACTCTGCTGTCCTTGGAGAACAGGAGAGATATGTTAAAATAACCTTTTTCTTTTAATCAGTTGCACATGATGGTTGTTTTGAGCAGCTAAAAGGTTAAGCTTAAAGTTGCACAATGCAGTAATCCAAACTTAATGCGGTTCTAATGTTTGGCCACAAATCCACCCTTTAGCCTGGAAACACACCATACATCAGTGTTATTAACTTATCTTTGAACATGCAGACCGAATAATGTAGCCAAACAGCAGTTGATGTCATCTCTGTGTGTGTCTTTTCTTATAACACACACACCCACACACACACACAAGGATCAAACACCAGTAGATGTGTCCATTCAGTCGCAAACACTCTAAGACTCACAGCTGAGCGTGCACACCCACCTCTGTCATGAAAGTTGTTCACTTCAAGGCGTAGATTAGTTTGGCTGTCGGTGCTTCCCTGCATCTTTATTTAGTCATTATTGTACGCACATCTGCTCTCTGTGGGATGACACCAGAGTATATGCCCTCCATCCCTGCATCAAGCATGCACAGACACACAGAACCACACCAACACCTTGACAAACCTAAAAACTGGGATGTATGCACGTCCACACTCAGACAATCCCAAAATCTGACTTGTAAACATGCCAGCTACTCCAAACGCAAACACACACACGCCAACACACACAAATCAAGGAGATTCACGATGGGAACGAGGCACTTTCCGATCATCTCACATCAGCTCAACACCTCTCCATAAATAGAAAAACTGGCTCAGCACTGCAGGCAAGGAAGCATCGTTTGGAGAACAGATTAAAGCCGGAGTGGAGGTGGGCACGTTTGTGAGCACATTGATCATGCATGTTCATCAAGCGATGTCTCAGGGTCAAACGCAGAGCAAACATTGAGCTGCGGCGCTAAGCTGCGTTTTGTGTGTGGGTTTGTGAAGGCGTGTTTGAAAGTACAAAACTACATGCACCGCTGTCATCTCCACAGACTGTGAGTGTTTTTGTTTGTGCGTGTGGATATGTTGAAGACATCCCATCCGTATCCCTGCCATCCCAATCCTCCCTGCAGCAGAGACAATGAGAGCTTCTCAGATTCCATCTAACAGATGACACAAAGGAGGGGGGGAAACAATTAACTCTGACAGACAAAGTCAGTGTGGAAAGAAGTGAGTTTTAGCAGAATTTATAAAAAAGGGTAAAAAACTAGAAATATGAAGAATGAGAGATGAAACTAGAGATCAGGTACAATTATAAATTGTAAAGTGATGCAATTCAAGAAACAGTATGCTGAGAATAATTGAGAAAAAATCTACTTCTTTAAAGATAAGTCATTGGCTATAAAGGTCATATCTTTCCATAACTGGAGCTTTTTCACATTTTTGTTTGTTTGTTTAACCTCCTCTACTCATCCCCCAAATTGAGTGTATATTGGCCCCACCCACATTGGTGGCTTTTTTAAGTCTGTCTGGGGCAGGGTTATGCTTTTAGGTGCACTTCTAGCAATAGCCTCAGTATGGGATGATGATTGTTTTTTTTTATCATTCTAATTACTGTTTGAGTTCAGGCGTAGTGTCTTTCTCCCTTTACTATGAACCTAATTGTGTGATCGAAAACATTGGTATCTGCTGCAACCAAGTAATATTGCAGGTCTGTTTTTAAAAATCCAGGGTTTTTGACATCATTCCCCTTTTATAATCTGGTGGCAGACATTTTTATTTTCTTCTTATTGCCATTGGTTGGCCAGAGGCGGGTAATTTTAGTCAAGAAAGTAAAAACCTTGCATTGTTTTTCATTGATCCAGTTCACATAACCAGGTGATTAGCTCCCAATCTGTGTAGAGCTGGATATGCAAATGGTTGGAACTACTCTCTGCACAGGGTTTTTACTTTCGGGACCTGGATAGTTCTCCCTTGAAGTTAGAGTAACTATTAATCCATGCATCAATTCATTTTTGATCTTGCTTATCCCAAGCAGGGTCGCAAGGGGTGCTGGTGCCTATCTCCAGCTGTCTACGGGCGAGAGATGGGGTACACCCTGGACAGGTTGCCAGTTAATCACAGGGCAGCACAGAGAAAAACAACCATTCACACACACTCACACCTAAAGAGAATTTAGAGAAGCCAATTAGCCGAACAGTCATGTTCTGTGGCAGGAAGCCAGTGTACCTGGAGAGGACCCACGAATGCTCAGGAAGAACATACAAACTCCATGCCAGGAATCTAACCCAGAACCTTCTTGCTACAAGGAAGCTGTGCTACCCACTGCTCCACTGAGCAGCCCGTAATAAATAATCTTTTAACATAAACTTTAGAGCTGTATTTTCAATCATTATGACCATTAGGGACCTGTTGATGTCCTCTTACTTTTCTTTGAGCTTAAAAAGCAATGAACTCTTCTCCAGACATATTGACTGATTACTAGTGTTGCACTGATACCGATACCAGTATCGGAAGGGGCCCGATACTGCCCTAAAATGGTGGTATCGGTATCAAGAAATAGGGCACCGATACCATTTTGAGAGCCATAAGTTTCTTCAACTATTGTCACCTATTCCAGGTAGGCAATAAAAAGTTCTACTGGATTCACTTTGTATTAGATTTTTTTCCTGCTTCACAAAGGTAGGCAGGAGCTTGACATGAAGCCATGATGGCAATTATTTTACATTATTATGGTATCGGTATCGGTCGATACAGCACAGCCAGGTATCGGGTATCGGTATTGGGGCCAAAAAATGGCATCGGCGCAACACTATTGATTACCATCACTGACTTAACATGATCAGTCAATCCTGGCTCTATACATATCCCAATGCTCAGCAAGTCATAGAAATCCAGCTAAATATGGGTACGCAGCTTTCTCCAACAGTCCATGATGTCAATCACAGATTTATTAGAGCCTTGGCCTCCCATGGAGAACTAACCATCAACAGCAGCAACCTTTTTACCTTGTGAGCCCTTATCTCCTGGAACCTGACTCCAAAATGGACCCTGCCAGGAATCCTTACTCCCTCCCTCCCATCTCCAGCTGACCTGTCCACCCCCCATCCCCACCCGCCAAGACACACCACTCAATGCTAAAGCCCCACTGCTGCTGTTCCCTCAGACTGTGAGCATGGTCTAACTTCTGTCCTTCCTAAAGGCTAATTTATACTTTGAAACTAGGTCGTCTGCGTAGGTGTTGCAGTAAACAAAAAGACGTCCCCACCCCCTCTGCAGACACTCTGCTGCACCTCCCAAATTGTAGCTGACCGCAGACAGAAGGATGGCTTGTTTTGTTTTTATGACCAAAATTGCGGAAAACAACTTGTGAAGTTGGATTAGCTAGAAGAGAAAGGTGCACAAGAATGCTGGGACCCTTTTTCCACTTGGATCCCCACTATTTTTCACCGTCAGGTTCCTCCGTTGTCGGACAAACTTGCCCCCACTTCCTCACCGCCTCGGCCGTATCTAGACCCACAGCGTATAGCGCAGCCCACGCTTCAATACTAGGCATAAATCAAAAATGTCTGGATCAAGCTCACTGTGACACACCTCTGCAGGAGTATAACCAGGCCTTAACAGTAACTCCGCCCGACGAACCTTCTGTCTCCTCTGTAGTGAGCCTCTGCTGAACCTTCTACAGACCAGTCCCTCATTTCTCTGACGATAGAAGAATAAACCTTTACCAATTTTAACTCCTGAGAGTTCTCTCAAATGTGGACCAAAAGACTCCCCCGCCAATGACAAAGCTGTCATGATCCAAGGAGTTACTTGTCATTTCTCTAAAATGAACAACTGTGAACTTAAGACTAACAGTGGAAGTCAATATTGTAACATTCACAGATCTGACAGCTGATAGATTTTTATTACTTTTTGCTCTGACATTCAGTCCCTCTGTGGTGTGCTGGATTAAATCTTTGACTTTAACGCAGACTAGGGATCGAATCCTGGTTACGAATGGCATCCGCTATAAAGACTTTATCAAGCAGCAGAAAGGGTTCATCACTTCGTTTTCTGTTACACATCCTGTCAATATTCATACAGAACCAATATGACTGAACCAAAGAGGACCTGCAGCAGGTCACCATCCCCAGAATGAACACCAGCATAAGGTGGCCCTAAATTTAAACAAAGGGAGGTGCACCGGGGGGAGTGTTTTATCTTAAAGTGTGTGCAGTCCAGCATGCTATGCTTTGGGAGTAATGAATCAAAAAATGAAAAAGTACTCCACCTGTTCTAAAATTTATTCAGAGATCTGCTGCCTATATTATCCTTCTTGCAATATCGTAGTGTCCCTCCTCGATTGTAGATCATTCTTCTGTGCAAAGGGAAGGTTATAAAGGTGTGTGTCTTCTCCTTTTACTGCCAAATACACACTTCTTATTGTCAAGCATATAGTGTCTCTGCTAAGATTTTTAGCCTCTTATACTGACACAGATCATCAATGTAACAGAAAAAGCAGGTTCTGTTCTGTGTGGTGCTAAATTGGTACCAAGCAGTCTGCACAGATACAGTATGTCATCCCCAGAAAAGCTGTAGCACTCATGCAAGAAATTATCCGGAACATGTCAAATATAGACATGTCATTTTAAAGGGAGACGTTTTTACAGCTACATTTTTGGACAGACTTCATTAACAGCATCTTTACTTCTTTGTGAGTCACAAAGTTTTTAACCCCTTCAACACAACAATAGTCTTTTAAAGGCCATTCTGTCAAACTTAGAACAAAGGCGATCTGCAAAATAAATACAACAAAACAGCAACAATGTCCACATGGATATTTAGAAAGTTCATAATAGTGCAGTGTACCATAATAACTTTCCTTCCCTTTCCTTCTCAAATCAAGAAAAAATGCACTTATTTTAAGAAAAAATTACTTAGTTAGATTTATATTTTTTGCAGTGTTCCGCTTTATCCGGAGTTGGCAGCAGTCTAAGCAGAGATACCCAGACTTCCCGATCCACACACACCCCCTCCAGCTGCTCTAGGGGGACCACAAGGTGACACCAGGCAAGCTCAGAGACATAGTCCCTCCAGCGTGTCTTGGGCCTTCCATGCGGCCTCCTCCCAGTAGGACATGCCTGAAACACCTCCAGAGTGAGGCGACCAGGAGATATCCAGAATAGATGCCCAGCCTCAGCTGGCTCCTTTCAAAGTGGGGGAGCAATGACACTACTCTGAGCTCCTCCCAGGTAACTGAGCTCCTCACCTGATCTCGAAGGGTGAGCCCAGCCACCCTGTGAAGGAAACTCATTTCGGCCACTTGTATTCATGATCTTGTCCTTTTGATTATTACCCAGATCTCATGATCATAGAAGGTGGGAAAGCAAATTGAGAACTTTGCCCCTCCGAATCAGCTCCCACTTCATCACGACAATCTGATACATCGACCGCATCACTGCTGACGCCGCACCGTTCCGTCTATCGACGTAATGTAATGTAAATCTCTTTGTCCCCCAATGGGGAAATTCATTCTCTGTATCTGACCGGGGAGCTGTGTGGGGGTTAACGGTTTTGCTCAGTAACCCAGAGTGGAGACTATGGGGATCGAACTGAATATTTGCAACCTTCTCAGAGCATATGCGCACTCTAACCTACGAGGCCAACAATCCCCTCACGTTCTATCCGTCCCTCACGCGTGAACACGACCCCGAGATACTTAGACTCCTCCACTCTTTAAATTCACAAAATTTCACATTTTAAATGAAATGTCCGCCTTAAAAAACACAAATAATCAGATTTCACAATTTCTGTGGACATAAGTAATGAAAATAAGATGGCCATCTGGCCAATAACAGCTAGCCAGAGGTCACTCAAGGTGGAAATAAGCAGTGTTGACACTTGTGCACATGCACACTCATGTTGGATTGCCTCATTCAAAATACCTTAATCCTGAAAAGCCTAGGAGGATGATTGGACTGTCATTGGCTTAAACTGCCACTTTCAGTGGGAATACAATTTCATCCCAATCCTTCAGAATCCGATCAGAGTTTTCTGACAGACAGGTTGATACGACATAAGTTCGGTAGGATTGACTGTTTTATTCTGATTACTTATGTTGATACTGTATAAAGTTAGCCACTGAAAAAAACTCAACGATTCCTGACCGTTATTACGCTGACTGAGCAGATGCAGCTCAGGGATTTAGTAAGCCTGACCATATGGAGCTATATTCAGCAGGTTAGGTGGACAGAATAATCAGCATTTGAACCTACGTGTAACTGCATTTTTTATAACCAAGTTGAAAGGTAATTGAGAAAGAAAAACCCAACTTAATCCCTTATCCCAGTGTTGTTAAACAGTCCCCACCTGGTCTATTGTAACCACAGCATCAGGTGTGTTTGAGATCAAACATGATTTGTAAATGTGTGCTTGGTGGACAGTATTATTCAGGCCTTAAATCTTTTTATACAGTGCATTGAAAGTAGAACATAGTTTTGAATAGAAAAAAATTGTACATTGAATTTGTTTTTATATTAAAACCATTTTTTGTGTCGTATTTATTGCAAACACATGTGGCAGTTTGAGTTTCCCAAGGAGGTTAATTAAACTACCAAGAGCCTCCATTTAGATCCCTACTTTAAAACTAATTTGGAGCCATTTAATTTACATTAACATCAGAAAGAGAGCATGTCTGATGTCAAATCCAGATGAATTGGCCTTTTTGCTGCACACCAGTGAAAAAGCAGTCAGACATACAAGGTTAAAAAGATTAGATTTAAAATCACCAACACCTCTGTGGTTTCTATCTCAGAAATTTGTTTTTTAGAATACAGTAAAAGCTTGGGAGATTTAGGAGGTGATAATGTTCTGGACAGTGAACATGGGAGGCAACATGTAATATTTATAAGTGACATGTTTTTCTGCAGGAAAACGATAGTTTGTTGGCAGTTGCAAGGAAAAATGTATTCTTAAGCAGTATTTTTAGTCAAAGTCACCTGTCAGAAAAACCAGTGAGTAATTTAGAGCTTTTTATCTCCAACAAATTACCATCAGAATGTGTGCAATTCAGGCGACTTTTTATAAATACGTCTTGTCAGCAGGACCATTTCAGAAACCACTACTGCAAGACAGCTTAATTGTATTATCAAAACATGTTGGCAGCAGTGTCAGCTCTCAGGAGAAGCCTTCACAATTACATGTGCTATTTCTACACTCAAAAACCTTTCTCAGTTGCACTGGAGCGCGGCTATCCTGACAATTTTACATATTCCCACTGCTCACCGATGCAGCGCAGCTGTAAGCAGACCACACAGAGCCAACGGTTAAAAAGGAAACCCAGAGGAGAGAAGGTTTTGGTAAAAAGTGTTTGTTAAAGTTAAATTCGCCTCATGATCCATTCTTAAGGCAACTCCTCCTCTGTTATCTCCAATCAGCTGGAGCCTGTAGCCACTGTCACAACATAAGAGGGAAACGCAATCTAAGAGAAGTGCTTATGGGCTTCAGATGCTGCTTGTCATCTCATTAGGCTGCCTCTTGTGCATCTGTCTCCCGTTGAGTGCTTTGCTTTGGCCAAACTGAAAAAAAGCCTCTCTGTATCATCATCCGAATTATGGATACAGAAATGTGTTGCCCTGATGATTTATAGTTCCTTTTTAATTCCTTCTGTGAAAGTCATTCCAAGAACACAGAGTGTGTGGTTGCTGATCTTTATCCATGACCAATTACACCATAAAAGTGACAACTAAAACTGCCTTTCAAGAACTTTGTGGTTCTTCAAAGTGTGGGAGTCAGCAGAGAATTTGCTTGATTTAAGATAAACATTAAGCCTCATCCACAAACCCGACCAGCAGAGGTTTTTTTTTTACTTAATTTGGGCTGATAACTATCCCAATAAAGCCTGGTTCTGATGAGATTGAGGGTCGTTTTCTTCAAACTCTAGCCAAGCGTCAGAGCAAACAGGACTCCTGGGTTTCTCTGGTTTTAATGTTGGGACTTTCCATCAATGTGGTTCTGTTTGTAGAAATGACTGGTGCTGATTCCGGGTCTTAGGAGGATGGAGCTGGCTTCTTTTTCCACAGTTAGAGTGACACAAAAAGTAATGTCTGTGTTAAAACAAAACTCTGAGGATCCCACCGAACTCGGCTCAATTAATCAAGTGAAAGTGGAGAGAGACCAGCAGAGCCACAGAGCTAGCAACACATGGTTGTTCAGGTACACCAACAGGCGGGGCATGGAGAGCATTAACCAGAGAAGCAGCAAAGAAATGTAGGGGATACAGGAAAAAAAATGTGCTGAAGTTGAATATAAACCAAACCTTTTTTTCCCCTTTTTTTGGGGGGGCTTACATGCGAAATGCCATGAAAGGCAGAAAACAAACTTTATACATGATCAGAGGGATTTGGTGTTGTTTGTCTTCTGCTGGTACAAAGAAACTGGTCCAAGTTCAAATAAAAAACATATCAGGACTCCTGTCTGTGTTTCTGTGTTTGTCTCCCTTTCTCCACCAGGAGGCGCCTGGCTCTGGTCCGCTTCCTCACACACCTGCTGATGGTTTCCTCGTTGACAGAGCGTTCTTAAACTGCTGACTGCCACTGCCTCGACGCCACAGTGTTTGCCAGTTTTGGCAAGTCATCCTGCAAACTGGATTTTCAGACCTTCTCTCCCTGGAAGGATCAACTGAGCTACAAACTGAGCTGGGGTTCAAACAGGAGGTTTGGATCCACTTTCCCCAGGAGATCGTTTGAGCTTCGTACTGAGAAAGGGATTAATCTCCACTATGACCCGTTCAAGTACCGCAGGAAATCTGAGTGGCAGTCAGTTTCTCCGTTCACCTATTAACAACCGCATTCTGGGTAAACCCTGTTCCCCCCTCCTCCGAATCAGACAAACACTTGAACTACAGCATACAGACTGGAGTCAAGGTTTCAACAACTTCTCTGGAAAATTCCGGTTGAGCAGTGTTCAGAGCAACACTTTGTTTTATCTCTTCAATAATAGCTGTTAAACCTTTTCCCTGGTCTCCCTGTTTGGTCTTCTGCATTTGGGTCTTAACTTCAGTAAAATTATGACAAAACTGTCCAGTCAAAGCCCAAACGTCAACATCATTATAACGTGTGGAAGGAATAGAACATTTATATTTAGATACTTTCTTTATCATGCAAAGTTGAGTTATGAAATGGAGCAAGGTTAAAATAATTTCTATTGAAACATTAGATACAAAGAAAAGGAACACATGCAAGAAAGAAAACAGCTGACGACTTCTACAAAACAAATAAAAAATTCAGTTAAACTAAAATAAATAAATAAAAAGTTACAGTTACAAATTACACCATTTAAGGTTTTCGGTTAGATTTCCTATCCAACATTCCTCTAGTTCATGTTGAGTTTTACAGACGCTGGACTTCACACACCTGCCTGAATTAGCTGAATTTTAGTCAAGATGAGTTTGGACGTCAACTGGACTTTTGTGTTGTTATTCATGACAATGGCCGTTCCTCAATCCACAAAAACACGAGTACAGACTAATGTTCTCGCTAAGTATGTTCTTGAGAAGAACAGGAAAGTATGGACTCATGGAGAATGGGAGCACACAGCATAGATATGAGCAAATTGGAACAGAAGCGAACTCATGACATCACCACACGCTTGGCTAGTCTGGAGCTGCATTTCACCTCCTGTTATTAATAGTCTCTCAGAATAAATTCCTACTTTTTTCATTTAATGGGGGAGAAATAGTTACGGTAAGGGTTTTGCTCAGGAACCCAGATTGGAGGTTGTGGGTATTGAACCGGATACTTCCAACCTTCTCAGAGCACAAGGGCAGTGCTCTAACCACTTGGCCAACAATCCCCATGGAATCTGACTTTAATCATCTCTTTTCTTCTCTAATAACAAGACATTTTTAGGTAAACATGTAATTCACCTCAGATTTTTTCATTATTTTCTAAAACAAATGACCAAAAATATATATTAAGGGGAAAAACATCAACCCAGCTAACTTGGTTCATTTAACAAAAATATAGGACCAAAGCACAATCACAACAAAGCTTCCAAACACTTTAAATCTGTATTTTTCAGCACATAAGAGGAAAACAATCAGGAGACTGAACCAGAGCGGCTTAAAACTCAGCCTCTGGTCACGTGCACAGATTGTGGTGTCCGGCACATTAACCTGAGGGCAAGGCCCTTCAGAGATCAATGGAGGCATGAACACCAGGCAGGCAGGTGAACGACATGAGGGCGGCTTTGCAGCAGTTGGTTTGTAAACCGAGTCAGTGACCAGAGGATTCTTCAGGGGAGGTGAATTTATAAAGAAATGGGCAGCATGTAAAACCAGGAGAATGTGGAAACATTCTCTGGAGAGACGGCCATGAATCACGAGGAGAATAAAAGGAAACGGAAAAAAAAAACTGTAACAATCATAAAATAATACATGAACTTATGAACATTCACACCTTCCCTAAGCATTATTGACAGCTTCAGGAGAACAGAGGAGAAAATAAGTGTAACTATGACAGAATCACTCATTACTTATGCAGAAGGTTGGAGGTGTGATGGCACTGATCCGTGTTGCACCTCATGCTCAGAACTTTTTTTTGCACTTTTTCACATAAATTTATCATCAACACATCAGCTGAAACTACAACAGCGGTGAGGATTAAAGCAGCTCAGCTTTATTTATCATTTGAAATGTGAAATCCTTCAGGTTATGCATGATTGGAATACAAATTACCAAACCATCACAGTGTGTTCTAAGATGTAAGATGAAACAGAACCACATTGAAACTCCTGCAGTTCTGTTTGTCTTTGAGGTTCAGCTAAATGAAAACAAAATGCTTTGTAAAGGTTCCTGTGAGGCTCCTCCCTGCCATTACCAGCCTTTATGACAGGCATTGATTATGAGGCCTGCTGCTTCCTCTCTGTTTACTGTAACTATCACAAACTCACATTATCTCTACTCTACCAACACTGCACTCTGTTATGTATAATTACTTACCTTTCAAGTAAGCAGATATGCGCCTTGCTTCATAATCAGTTTTGGGCTGTAAAGATCTGCAATGATATAAAGTTGAGGACCATAGTGCTCTGGAGAAATTGCACAGGAGCCGGGGTATTGATTTCATTTATCTCCACTGGTGCTGGGACTTGTAAACAGGTGTGATTCTGTAATGGAGTTATGGGGCTCTTTGCTGGTAATGCAGCGGCGGAGTAATGCAGGGAGACGTATCAAGGTCGTTCTCGCCCTCAGCTGTTAGCCAGAGGTGCATCTTAACTGGCTCCTTGCCCCAGCAGCCGGCTGGGAGTTGGGCTCACATGGAGCAGGTGTGAAAGGATGGGAGCTGCGGAGGGGATGTGAAACAGGCCGTGGCTGATAGGAAACATGTGTCGTAGGAGAATGTTTCCCTGATGAATAATACTTTAAAAGTGTATCTTATCCTTCACTTCATCATTGTCAAGGTAATTATAAACACTTGCTGTAATTATTGTCAGCAAATAGGAGCAGATTGGAGAAAAGCTGCCAGTATTCCACACCTGCTGAGTTCATAAATATAAAATCAGCAACTGGAGAGGTTTAAATAGACTTGAGTTACTAATATTTATTGATAATTATCATCTACACTCCGATTAGTTGGACTGTTTTAATGCGCATCTATGTCTATGCGGTTTCGCTATTATCTTAAACAGGACAGGTCCAAACTGCAACATCAACTCGGTCATCATTCATGGGTGAGTGGTGGCCTAGTGGTTAGGGTATAGGGCTTGGAATCCTGAGGTTGTAAGTTTGAAACCCACTGCCACAGACTGCAATTCTGGGTCTCTGAGCAAGACCCTCAACCCCCGATTGCTGAACTGGTATTTCACATCCAGCTGCCAGCTTTGAAATACCAACTGGCATCTGTTCTTTAAAAGCTTTCCGATTTTCTACAGCTAATGCGGACAGGTTGTGTATAAGATATGGTAAATGGCATGTACTTATATAGCGCCTTTTTCAAGTCAGGAGACTTGACCAAATCGCTTACGCTACATTCATTCACCCATTCACGCACACACTCACACACTGATGGTGGCAAGCTACATTGTAGCCACAGCTGCCCTAACCTGACTCCGCCAGATGGATTTGCTCCGCATATCTATCTGGAAACCTTCCATTGAAGTAATTTTGGGAAGGGGCGAAAATACTGGTTAGCTGATTGGCCTATATTGGTGATAGACGGGACAAATGACCCAATCAGATCAACGAAGCATATGACGTACTAACAGAGCGACGACGAAAACACAACCACAAGCCAGGCTTCTCTTGCCGAAACCAGTCGGGAGAAGAGCAAAAAAATCTTTTCCTCTGAGAAAAGCCTCCAGAGCAGTGTTTTGCTCTTCTTTCAGTGAAGAAATACTCTGTAATTCCGATAAAACTTGCTCGATAACCACGCTAACGCTAGTTTCATCGGCAGAAGCCGACTGAACTGTCGCACTTCTCGTTGCGTCACACCTCAACCCGCCTCAAAGCCAACGCTGATTGGACGTTCGTTTGGTGAACGGCTCCAAATTTTCTTTAACTGAGAGTCTCCAGACTGATCTGTGAGTGAAACCTTGAAAGCTCGCGAGATCAGGATGGTCTCACGAGGCTACAGCTGCCCTGGGGCTCACTGACAAAAGCGGGGCTTCCGTACACTGGCGCCACCGGGCCCTCTGACCACCATCAGTAGACAATGCAGGTGAAGTGTCTTGCCCAAGGACACAACCACACTGAAAGTCAGAGCCGGGGCCTGAACCTTCAATCCTTCGATTTCAGCGCAAACTCCTACATCCGACACCACTGTCGCCCACTCACAACTGATACAAATATCAGTTGTGAGAGGAAAAATCTGGATGCCTGTCAATTAAAGAAAAGTATTGTAAAAACTATCCAGGGCCTTCATATGGATAGCATACACTAACACCGATTTTCTTGGTGTATTGTTTAACCTTATGGGGATTTAAATGACAATGATCCATTCTGGTCAGTAGGGAGGCGCCACAGAACTAAGCACACCTTTTGGTACTAAGTATGGTTGTTGTAAGGTAGAATTGTTATGACGTTAAGCTTCTGAAATGCATCTATACAGCTCTGGGGAAAGGAAAAGGGCATCTAACACCTCTGCAGACCCCACACATTCTGGACACAATCTTTAGAACCTCATCTTCAGAGCGTCTTAATACGGGTAAAAACATGTTTGTAACGCAGAGCAGATCTTCAGAGAAGATGCAAAATGATGCACATTTCAGAAGACAGTGTTTGCAGAAAAAAAATGTTTTTTCTTTTTTTATTATGCAGACCATATGCTAATGACCAAAGTGTGCAAATTCTTCAGTGTAGAATTTGCAAATGTAAACATTTACCACGTGCAAAACAATTTTTCAATTTAGAAAACGTAACTCCAGTTGCAGTTTTTGTGTCTTTTATAATACTTCTGAAATTCAAGTGGAAACTGACTGTCAGGGTCGCGTGGAAGTTGGTTGAGAACCCAAATGCACTGATAAGGAGGCAGGGATGAGTTCTTGCAGATTTGTTTTGATGCATACAGAAACAGAAACACAAGCCCAGGAAAAAAATAACAAGAAATCAAAATCAGAAGAAGCCAGGGGGGAAACTTACATGAGGATCGAAGCAACGAGGAGAAACCAGCACTGATGAACTGCAGAGAAGGATTATATATGGGAGACAGAACCAGGAGGGGAGTAATCAGTTAATTGGAAGCAGGTGTGGACAGAAGCAGATAGAAAGGAGCCAAGGGGAAAGGAAAAGGTCACCAAGGAGAAATAAAGAGGAACTTGGGAAAACAGGGCTTAACTTAAATGGGTGTAAAGGGGAATAAAAATAATTACTACAAAATAAGGAATAACCAACTAGAGGATAAGAGAAAGAATAACTAAAACTAGACCGAGGAATAAAGAAATAGCAAAAATGCTGAAAAGAGAATAACAAGAAAGAGTAAAACTAAAAAAAAAAAGTTTTTACACTTTGATAAGGTGGTTTTTCAGTCCTACCAAAATTATATCTTGCAAAAATTCAATGGAAACCCTTTTTATTTGCATAACACAAGTCGTGTGATCTGTAACGGAGCTGTTGTGGTATTATGAAGATATCTTCTATGTTTACATCCGCTGCTACCATGTTTTTTTCAGAGTTATCGCATGAAAAAAGCGATTCACCTGCAGTTTGTATTTGATATTTTATGGAAGTATGGCAATTGTGAAACTTTGCATTTTCGAATACATCAGAATATTGACAAAGTTTTACACACAGCTATTGTTGCCACAAAGGAAGCAATGGCAGAAGATGGATAAATGCTCTTGGTGCACTTGAACCTAATGGCAAATAGTAGAATAATATTAACTAGAAAATTTCTAAAGAAATTATGCTCGATTCTGTACTTACTAAAAATGATGCCAAGATACATGAACTCCTCTGGTTGAGGCAGAAAAAAACCTTTACTCCAAACGAAGTCTGCCGAATGTTAGGAACCATGGCATCAGACAGCTGTATATTTCCACCTCCACACCTCATAATCTGTGTGATACACCTCCAGCAGCAGCACCAGTTCAAGCTCACTAAAGACAATAATAGAACCACATCATTTTCAAAAAGTAACAAAAAAAACAAAAAAAAAAACAGACACCTTTCTGATAACCAGGATCATGACTTATAGCCCAAACATCACTGATAAACTGTGGTTCAGCTCTTCTCTGTCATAAATGTAAATGGCATATAAATAATTGGAACTCTTTGAAAAGATGCAAAAAACTAAAGAAAACTGAACCAATTCCAGATAAGTTATTTTTATATAACTTTTAAATATTGATTTACGGCGGTGAAAAAACAAAACACACCGTTTAATCTTCTAACCGTCAAACCACGAAGTTGAGACTTATTAATGTAAAACCCGCCTGTCAAGAGAAGCGTTGCTGTCAGGTAAAACTTCTAAAGTATTTATCTGCTTATAATCTTTTATTTGTTGTGTTTTCCATCTAAAACCTATTATATATTCTCTTTTACTCCATCATTTTGTCTTTTAGATTTTCAGATCCACTCGGATTTTCCACAGTTGGCCTTTTTTTCACCTTCTCATGTTTTGCTTCTCATTCTGTATTTTGCTATATTTTTTTATAAAATTTATTCTGCACTCCACTGAAGCCAGAAACAGCAGGCTGGATATACAGCCGTGTACTTATACATACCAATATCCATAATTGATATCCCCTGGAGACAGCAGTGCGGTACATGCCTTATGATCTGTTCTACATTAATAAGATGGATTAATAAAGATCAGTAGGGATGTATCGGTGCAGCGAAGCTGCAGAGATATCAGAGTATTGATTTCACATCACTACCAGTAACTGTGGGAACAGCTAGGTGATAGCAGCAAAAAGATTAATTAGGGAATTAGGTAGTGCTTTCAACTTTAATGTTTGCATCATCATCTCAAATTTGACCACTTATCTATAAGAACGGTTTTGAACGTTAAAACGTGCCTACTGTCATCTCTTCGTTACAAAAACACTTTACACTTTTTTAAAGAAAAGTCTGACAGAGAACCCAACAAAAGTTTTATCAAACTAGGGTTTACGATTGACTGAACTGGAGGTGTAAGCCTACAAGCTGGTAGTAAGAGCAAAAGTTAGATTATGGCTTAACAGTCAGTGGTTTCTAGCTTGGGTAGCTGAATCTGTAAGCTAACTTTGAATCTTTCCTCCTTTGGTCTGAAAATAAATTCCTCATTCTTGTTTTCATTCACTTGGAGAAAATGATGGTAGATCCACATTTTGATCTGTTCTAAGCATCTAGGAACGCTCTGATTGGTTCATAGTCATCTGGTGACATTGTGATGTAAAGCTGTGTGTCGTCTGCATAGTTATGGTAACTGATCTGGCTTTTTGCTATAATCTGAGACAGGGGGAGCATGTAGATATTGAATAGGAGAGGCCCCAGAATGGAGTCTTGAGAAACCTTCGTTTGATTCTTATTATCTCCGATTTAAAGTTCCTTACAGACACATACTGTAGAAGTCGCTGTCCTGCAGGTAGGATTTAAACCAGAAAGGCCAACCCAGTTTTCCCGGCCCTATGATAAAATCGAGTGATTAACAGTTTCAAACTCTCAACTGAGGGCCAATGGTACCAAAACTGCGATTCTTCCAGAGCCTGAGTTTATACGGATGTCAGTGAACACCTTAATCAGACAGCCTCAGTACTGTGGTTGGCAAGGAAACCTGACTGGAAAACATTAAAGCAGCTGGTCATTCTTAAGGAACTCATTTAACTTTTGAAACAGAACTACAAAAATTAGGGGAGGTTTGAAATGGGTCTGTAGTTCTGCAGAAACAATTTGTCCAACCTTCTCTTTTTAAACAATGGTTTGATAATTGCTGTTTTTAAGGCCTGGGGAAACATTTCAGATTTAGAATCAGAAATACTTTAATAATCCCAGAGGGAAATTACTTTTGTTACACGCTCCAGTTACAGTTATATATATATATATATATATATATATATATACATACATACATACATACATACATACACACACACACACACACACACACACACATCAAACAAAAGATAATAAAGATAAAAATAAAAAGAGATAAAATATATACACATATAGCTCTTCTGTATATATATATACAGTGGGGCAAAAAAGTATTTAGTCAGCCACCAATAGTGCAAGTTCTCCCACTTAAAAAGATGAGAGAGGCCGGTAATTTTCATCATAGATATACCTCAACTATGAGAGACAAAATGAGAAAAAAAAATCCAGAAAATCACATTGTCTGATTTTTAAAGAATTTATTTGCAAAATATGGTGGAAAATAAGTATTTGGTCAATAACAAAAGTTCATGTCAATACTTTGTTATATACCCTTTGTTGGCAATGACAGAGATCAAACGTTTTCTGTAAGTCTTCACAAGGTTTTCACACACTGTTGCTGGTATTTTGGCCCATTCCTCCATGCAGATCTCCTCTAGAGCAGTGATGTTCTGGGGCTGTCGCTGGGCAACACGGACTTTCAACTCCCTCCAAAGATTTTCTATGGGGTTGAGATCTGGAGACTGGCTAGGCCACTCCAGGACCTTGAAATGCTTCTTACGAAGCCACTCCTTCGTTACCCGGGCGGTGTGTTTGGGATCATTGTCATGCTGAAAGACCCAGCCACGTTTCATCTTCAATGCCCTTGCCAATGGAAGGAGGTTTTCACTCAAAATTTGACGATACATGGCCCCATTCATTCTTTCCTTCACACGGATCAGTCGTCCTGGTCCCTTAGCAGAAAAACAGCCCCAAAGCATGATGTTTCCACCCCCATGCTTCACTGTAGGTATGGTGTTCTTTGGAAGCAACTCAGCATTCTCTCTCCTCCAAACACGACGAGTAGAGTTTTTACCAAAAAGTTCTATTTTGGTTTCATCTGACCATATGATATTCTCCCAGTCATCGTCTGGATCATCCAAATGCTCTCTAGCAGACTTGAGACGGGCCTTGACATGTACTGGCTTAAGCAGGGGGACACGTCTGGCACTGCAGGATTTGAGTCCCTGGCGGCGTAGTGTGTTACTGATGGTAGCCTTTGTTACTTTGGTCCCAGCTCTCTGCAGGTCATTCACTAGGTCCCCCCGTGTGGTTCTGGGATTTTTAGTCACCGTTCTTGTGATCATTCTGACCCCACGGGGTGAGATCTTGCGTGGAGCCCCAGATCGAGGAAGATTATCAGTGGTCTTGTATGTTTTCCATTTTCTAATAATTGATCCCACAGTTGATTTCTTCACACCAAGCTGTTTACCTATTGCAGATTCAGACTTCCCAGCCTGGTGCAGGTCTATCATTTTGTTTCGGGTGTCCTTTGACAGCTCTCTAGTTTTGGCCATGGTGGAGTTTAGAGTGTGACTGTTTGAGGTTGTGGACAGGTGTCTTTTATACTGATAACGGGTTCAAACAGGTGCCATTAATGAAGGTAACGAGTGGAGGACAGAGGAGCCTCTTACAGAAGAAGTAACAGGTCTGTGAGAGCCAGAAATCTTGCTTGTTTGTAACTGACCAAATACTTATTTTCCACCATATTTTGCAAATAAATTCTTTAAAAATCAGACAATGTGATTTTCTGGATTTTTTTTTCTCATTTTGTCTCTCATAGTTGAGGTATATCTATGATGAAAATTACCGGCCTCTCTCATCTTTTTGAGTGGGAGAACTTGCACTATTGGTGGCTGACTAAATACTTTTTTGCCCCACTGTATATATATATACACACATATAGCTCTTCTGTATATATATATATATATATATATATATATATATATATATATATATATATATATATATATTATGCATATGTAAAAACTAAATCCAAGTAAAGTGAAAATCCAAGTAAAGTGATAAATCCAAGTAAACTGATACGTGGCGTGCGAAAATAGTGCATAAATGTCAATTACATGACCTAAAGGATGTGTTTATGATTTGGATCAAATCAGACTCTAAAACAGGCAAAACCTTCCTAATAAAACCTGCAAGCAAAACATCAAGACTGCAGGAGGAGGAGCTTAGCTGCTGAACATTTTCATCTAAAACTCGGCAGTTTATTTGGCAGAAATGGAGCATTTTAACAGACTTTATTTCTAAATGGTACTGGAACTTATGTTAATGTACAGACTGCTTTTATTGTACTTTGCATTTTCTCAATAAAGAACTTTACAAAATCTTTGCAGGCCTTTTTAGATTGCAGTTCATCTGCCAAAGAGATAGGATGGTTTGTTAACCTGTCGACTGTGGCCAAAAAGACACAAGCATTGTTAATATTTTGTTGATAATCTCAGAGGGGAACGATTCTCTTGCATTTTTATTTGTAAATTATATCTGTGAATTCTGTATTTATAGATTTTATTGTACACTTTGAGTTCATTCTTTCGCCACCTTTTTTGGCTTTTTAGCATTCCCTTTTCTTTTCTCACTGAACATGAGGTATGCAGGCAGTTGACACAGTCACTGACACAGTCACTTGTGCAAGCAATGAAACAGTCCAGCAGAGGCTGAATGAAAGAGTCGGATATTAACAGGCACAGTTCCAGGTGAAATGACTTTGTTGTTATCTGGACGAGTAAAGCTGTTCACCCAATCAGCAGAGTGGAGAAAAGCAGGAAGAAGAAAACAGACAGCCTGCCCAAAGAGCAACGCTGCATACAACTATTGCTCTTTCTCTTGTTTGAAGAACAAAGAAAGAACCATTAAAGGCATGAAAATAAATTTACCCAAATCAAAAGTATGTTTTATCCTTTTACATCTGTTTTTAATAAATTTGGTTTAAATAAATATCCAATTTGCTGAGAGATTTTGTTTTTTTTTTCTTGATACTTTTAACCTTTGCTGAGTGACACAATGTTCTGTAAGAATATTAGATTTTGAAAGCACATTTAAGAACCTCTAGACATCCAGACTCCCCTGTCAGAAGAAACCATTGTTACCTGCCTGTCTTAGATTGAACTGTGGTAGAGAAAACCTGTTACAGGGCTTTCAACCTAAACCTTATTTTCTTAGACGGACCAGAAAACTGTAGCTTAGCTCTTTAAAAGTTCCAGTCTGAACACAATTCATGTATATCTAAGAGTGGTGTGTGAATAAATGCTGGGTCCCAGTGTACCAAAAACAGGAAGAGAGAATGTGATGCAAGAGCAGCACATCTGATTTGAAGAAGAAGAGGTTAAAACAATTAAGAGAGCAAGAGGGTAAAATAGTTTGTCTAGAGAGTCTGAGAACAGTGATGAACAGTGCAATGAAAGGTGGTTTCTTCTTTATGCAATTTTTTTTATTAGTGAAATCCTGGAGCAATACTGCCTCCCAATCAATCTGCTGCAAATCCAACATATTGTTTGACTCATTCCAAACATATCTTAGTTCTTTTAAGGCCCGCCGGACTGATCCCTGGGCCAGGTCTCCAGTGGTCCTTAAAAGTAAGAAAATTCCCACCTTCAGTTGGTCTGGTTTGCTTTCACAACCTAAAATTAATCTTGAAGTCTGTGATTTTGAGCTCTTGATAATTCTTCTTTCTGGTAGCAATCTCAGGACTCTGTTCTTATTGTCGCTGTGAGATGAAAAGCTTTACAGCAGCCCAATATAAAGTCATTGGCTGTAGTAACCACACAGCTCACTGCACTCCCAGGTGATCACTGAATTGTTTTTATTTTTATTTTGGAGGTTTATGACATGCTGGAGCCAAAGAATGGGCAAAGAAAACCTTTGTCAGAAGAGAAAAGGTAATGAAAACATGAATTGCATTGGGACCGGACTCTAACAAGGGTGAAACCAGGCAAGGTATTTACTCCTGAAACAAAAACAGGCGTATAACCTGATGTAGACTCGCTAATGTTGTTATTGGACTTGTAAGCAGCATATCAATTCAATTCAGTTCAGTTTATTTATATAGTATAAATAATAATAAAATTAATTCACAACTCATCTCATGGGACTTTACAATACACCACCGGATCATACAGTCAGAGTGATTCAACGTTTTCTAAGGAAAACCAGTTGATTGCATCAACTCATTGATTAAAAGCAATCCCTCACACCAAGCATGTTTGTAGTGATAGTGGAGAGGAAAAACTCCCTTTTAACAGGAAGAAACCTCCAGCAGAACCAGACTCAGTGTGAGCGGCCATCTGCTGAGGCCGACTGGAGTTCAAGGAGACAGAGGCAGAGATACAAAAGGCAACTGTAAACCAGCTCCACAGGCGGCCCTGTTCAGGAAAAACACAGCCAGGCAGATTTAACTAACTAATTCTGTGATATCAGATATCAGGTGTCTCTTACAGAGTGTCACGTCTTGGTTGTGGTTTAGAGGACCCAAATGCAGAGAGGCTGAGGTGAATTATTGTAGTTTAATGTAGACATTAATAACAGAGGCAAAATCCAAAAGTACAACTAAAATGTAACTCAGACCAGAACCACGGAGACATCAAAGGAAACGCACACAAGGAGCCAGGGAGAGACGAGGTGAGAGGAAAACAGTGACGACAGGACCAGCAACAACAAGGAACAAACAGAGAGTGAGAGCAGAGGGAGAGCATATATAGCTGACAGAGACAAAGGCAGGGCTAACGAGCTGATAAAGAGCAGGTGTGAGAGGAGACAACGAGGGGCATTAGAGGACAGCGGAAGGCTGTCGGTGAGAGGACGCCTGGATGGTCGTTTGGTGCATGGCGCGTTTTTAAAGTCGCTTGTGGAGAAATGTCCTGGGCCGTGAGTGGTGAGGAAACAGGAAGCGATTCTTGTGGGATGGAAGAGGGAAATAGTGACAATGAAGGTTGGAAGATAGCAACATCAAAAAATGAGAAAAAAGCGGAAAAAACAGATCAGTTAAAGGGGAATCCAGTTCAGAATAATCCAGTGATGATCAATCCATATATTCCACAGCAAAACAAAATGAATTCAAAGTCATATTCAAAGTCGTTAATCAGACGGACTCTTTTACAAATTGGAATCTGGTTCACTTAACAAAAACCATCAATAAACTTGTTGGAGAAGTCAGAGGTGCCAGAATTCTGTACAGTGGAGACCTGCTAATTAACTGCAGAGACAGCGCCCAGCAAGGCAAAGCAATACGAATCAACAAAATTGACAGGATAAGAGTTCAGTGCAGCTTAATGGAGAACAAAAAGATCAGCAGAGGAGTCATTGGAGGAGTTCCTCTAAAAATTTCTGAAAAAGAGATTCTGGAAAACATAAGCGGTGCAAAAGTAAAAGAAGTAAAACAGTTAAAAACAACAAGAAACGGAGAAAGATCTGACAGTTGATCTGTGCTAATTAAATTCGAGGAAGAGCAATTACCAAGCAAAGTATTCATTGGTTACATGATGTCAAAATCTACAATCCTCCACCATTGAGATGCTTTAAATGCCAAAAATTCGGACACATTGCAGCAGTTTGTAAAGGGAAACAGAGGTGTGGAAGGTGTGCAGGAGAACACGAATATGGTAAATGTGGAAAAGAAGCTAAAATAAAATGCTGTAATTGTGGTGGAGAACATACTGCTGCTTATCGCGGCTGTGAAGCAAGCAAAAGGTCTGAGGAAATAAAAAAAATGAAATTTGAGCTCGGAATAACCTATGCTGAAGCTGCAAAGACCAAACCTACAGTTCAACACACGGCAAATTCCAAACCTCTAGAGAAATCTCCAAAAATTGATGAAGACTCACTAATTGTTAAAAAGATAAATTTTGTTCTTTTCATGGTGGAAGTGATTAATTGTACTGCACAGACGACAAAAAAACAGAAAAAATCAAAATAATAGTGAAGGCTGCAGAAAAATATCTGGACATAAAAGATTTGAACTGGGAGATGGTTGGAAGCATGATGGGAGGACCGATGGGACCATCAGAAACTGGCAGTTACGATGACCTAGAGTAAATTAAAATTATACGGGCAAATGTGATTTAGTATTATGTGGGTTTAAGTTACACAGGTTTTTTTTTTTTGGGGGGGGGGGTGAATCGTTTCCTGTTTCCTTGCTTTACTCCATATCAGTTGGTGGCGGTAATGCACATTTCACAAGTTTGCCAACCGCCATAAAATCTCATAAGAAGAAGAAGAAGAGACGTGGGAGCCAAGGGGAAAGGAAAACACACACAAGAGGACAACAGAAAAACATGAGAACTAACATAAAACTAGAAATTACAACAAAACTGGAATTAAACCAATAAAACTAGAAAACAAGGAGCAAAGTAAAGTACAACAGAACCAAGACCATGACACAGAGTTACCGTAATGACCTTAGAGTGATCAATTATTAGTGTGCAGTTATAAAACGAGTGGATAGAGAAGCTGATAAATATTAAAGTTTTTTGTTTTTTTTAGCACAACCTTCCATACATACGTTTATATAATGTGAAATACTACCCACCTCTTCAGGCTCTGACCTTGATCCGCAGCTCCCAGCTGCTTAGGAGTGAACGCTGTAGCTGTGGGGTACTGATGAGCTCAGAGAGAACTGTCAGTATTTACAACAGTACTTTTTTCAAGAGGTCCTGTAAGGGGAGAGCAACTCAAATCTTAAATCTGGTTTTGGTGAAAGATTAAACCCTTTGAATGGCTTTAATCAACCTGAGACCAACTGGTTTATTATTAGCATAACCTTAAAAGTTTGGAACCACTAGTTTCTTTAAGAGATGCAAAATAATTTCTATGTACTACGTATTTGATTCTTTATCTCCAAACATTAAGAGACCCGATCTAGACTTAAATTTGGACAAAAAAAAATAAAGATAATTAGAATTAATGACCTCCATCACATCAGTATAATTTATATGCTAGATATGCTTGTAAATAAAGTAATGGGGCAAACTCTGAGAAAGCAGTCATGTTTTATACTTACAGTGATTAGTATTCTTTAAGATATAGAATAAATGAGATTTATTTGCCATCTGCAGCAGCTGATGGCTCAAGCAAACATGATAGATGAGAAGATCTTATACATTATATCCCTACAGCATCTATCATTTCTGACTCTGAGCCAGAGCTTTAAAATGTTAAAGAGGTGTTTGGGAGGAATACAAATTAACTGCTCCAACAGCAGCCTTTCTCCACTCCGGCTTATAGACACAAGAGTATGAGACAGTGATGGGGGAATATGATGTGATTTAATGAACACTTCCCTTTTCACGCAACAAAATCATGCTTTACGCTTTTGGATGGTAAGGCGTGTAAATCGGCGACCCAAACTAAATGGGAGAGGAACTTACTTCAACAAGAACCAGGAGCTGACAACGATCCGGCTTGCTGTGGCATTTCAGCTCCTTAAAGCTTCAGTAAGTGTCTGCTCAGGTATTCCAGCCCTGTCATTTCAGAGACAATGGGTGCTGAAAAAAAAAAAAAGTGGGTAAAAAGTATATTTTAAAGTAACTCTCCCAGTCAAACACATTCTATGCAGCCTTGCAAGGTGGTTTTAAAAAGTGTCAGAGTGTTTTTTTTTTACAGAAGGAGGTCATCTTGTACTCTTGGTGGGAACAGCAGATTCTAATATTCTTTGGGTTTCACAGGAAGACAGGAACAAAGTCGAAAGAAAAGTTTTCCAAGTCTGCTAAATTTGGAACATGTTCTGTTGCTGCCTGTAACTCAGACACCTGCTCCTAAGGTCAACCTGAGGTTTTAGCCCTGAGGTTTAATATAACCATGTAGGTGTAAAGGTTTGCATGTGCAGCTGCTCTCCCTCTGCTGGACTGATGACCTGTCCAGGTTGTACTTTGCCTCGAGCCCATCAGGGGATGGAGATAGTCACCAACACCTACAGTAATTCAGCTGGTAAGGATTAAACGAGTTATCGGACTTAAGAAACTCTTAAATTGTTATGAAACACCTGAAGTCAGTTTTATATCGGTGGCAAAACAAAGTTAACCTGACTCCACCAGATGGAGGAGCCAATTGATAGATCAAACTCTTGCCGAAACCAGTCGGGAGAAGAGCAAAAACATCTTTTCCTCTGAGAAAAGCCTCCAGAGCAGTGTTTTGCTCTTCTTTCAGTGAAGAAATACTCTGTAATTCCGATAAAACAATAGCCACGCTAACGCTAGTTTCATCGGCTGGTGCCGCCATGTTCTTTAGACTGAACTGTCGCGCTTCTCGTTGCGTCACACCTCAACCCGCCTCAAAGCCAAGGCTGATTGGACATTCGTTTGGTGAACGGCTCCAAATTTTCTTCAACGGAAAGTCTCCAGACTGATTAGCGTGAGAAAGCTTGAAAGCTTGTGAGGTCAGGAGGCTAAAACAAAGTATAGTAACTCAAGAAATGTCAGTATTGTAGCATTAATGGGCTGCAATAGCGATAACTATCCAGAGATGACTTCAGTTTAGCGGTAGCTTCCGTGCCCCGTACACGACTGTGGAAGGCTTCCTCTTTTATTGAACCACCCCCCCACTTTCTGTACAACCAGGAAAAGTCATTAATGGACATATCTTCCAGACTCATGGTTGGACAACAAGTACTTCAAATTATAACAGCAACTAATGATACAACAGACATAAGAACAGTAACAAATAAAACATGTAACTTAATAACCTGGAAAATATTGATAACATTAACTGGCAGCTTCTTAAACTGAACATGCTGCCCAGTGCATGCTGGGAAAACTAGCCTCTTCTGCCCAAACACACTACAATATTTTAACTTTGTGATTGTTTTTCTCCCAAAATAAATCCAATTGCATGATTTCTCATTGGAATTTTTAATCCAAGAAAATGGTACTGTTGACAAGTGTGTGAAACAGCTATTTTGCATTAGCACCATAAAACATTCTTTATTACCACTGAATTCCATAAAATACCTTGATTTTTAGTGCTAGTATGATTGAAATGGTTTTAATCATACTAGCACTAATGTGAAAACACTGACTGGCCATGAGAGCTGGCAAATTCTATATTGTCAATGATTATTTAGGGTAGTCTGTGCACCTACAATCACTTAGTGAAATGGCAACGTGATTGTGAGGCTGAGGGACCCGAACACAAGCGGGAGGCAGGCAGTGTCAACTGAATCTGTAATTATGACCAAAATACAAGACTTTTAAAACAGTAGGAAGAAAACGATGGAAACCAGACAGACAAGAAACAACAGGAACCAAATTATATGTCCTTTATACCAAGAAGGGTGATTAGGATTTCAAACAAAGAGGCTTTAATTAGATCAAATAAATTCACAATCAGCAACAGCTCAAGATTACAGTGTCAGCTCTGCACTGTAACATCAATATGCAAAACACATAATGAACAGTTCTGTCACATAATGTGCAGACAATGTTCTGCCATAACCATAATAACCACAACAAAACAAATTCAGAGCAATGGAGACTAACTAAAACAGCAATGATACCCATGTGTGGCGTCACACTAACACCTACAGCTCGTCTCAGAGGGATTCTCCAGTCATCCTTCTAACTGCCGGGCTGCAAATTAGTGTCTGAGCTTCCGCACACAAACACCCCGTAATGCAACACTTTTTGACGAAGACTTTCACCTTGTCCTCCTCCTTTTTATAAACCAGCCATTCTGTCAATGTAGTTTATGTCCTCAGTAAGATGATACAAGAGGATATTTCATACCAGATGAAAATTATTTCACAATGCAAATGTTTTCTTCAACATATGCAGGGGGGAAAAAATGGTTAAGAACAATACATGCATATTCCATTTTGTCTCCTAATACAATTTAGCCCATGCAACACAAAACTAACACCATAAACTGGATTGTATTCACTTTGGATTCACATTGGCTCAATTTTCAGTTAAACACTTACATATAAATTATTCTTTGGTGCAAATACATAATAGACATTAAAATAACAGATTCAGGTCAAAAGGGACTCTAATACTCAAGTGTTTAAAAGACTAAAGGATAATGAATTCAGTATGCAGTCACTGAACAGAGGGAGGATAAGGCTTGATTTGCCTCCAATTAGCAGAAGTCTGTGGTTCACACTCCAGATTGCCTCAAGGAACAAGTTCTTCCTATTTCAATATAATTATAGAGCACAATCTGACCACAGCTGAAAATCCAAAACACAAATGTAAAAGTTAGAGTTAAAGAAAAATGAGTTAAATATCCATGACAGAATCTGTTGGAAGCAATTTAACATGTCACTGGAAAACACAGAAAACTCCTCAGATTCCCTTGATTCCTAACACAAATAAGGAATCTATAATGCTCTTGTGATTGGAAAGGAGAAAAATTTTAATAAATGGGATAATCTTCTCAAAACAAATATAGATATTTTTTTTAAAGATGAGAGCTCAATCAAAAACAAAGATGAAAAACTGAATGAGACCTGTCAATAATATTGTTGGACATGTAAATCCCCTAAGTACTAAGCTCTGTCACGATTTGTTTGGAGGGTTTTGTGAGGACCCAAATGCAGAGGCTGACAGGCAGGGGTGAGTTCTTTAAATATTTAATGAAAGATCAGGCAGCAAAAACAGGTATCCAAAAATCCAACATAAAAATAAAACACAAACCAGAACCGTGGAGACATCAGGGGAAAACCATCACAAGGAGCCAGAGTGAGAAAAAGTAAGATAAAGGACCAGCACTGAGGGACTGAACAGGGAGTGTATTCATGGCTGACTGAACGAAGGGCAGGACTAACGAGCTGATAAGGAGCAGGTGTGAGTTGGGCTGGCGAGGAAGCCAAGGGAAAAGAAAACACAAGGGGGCAACAGAGGACAAGCGATGAAAAACCTAAGAAACTAAAATAAATCCAGAACACATCAATAAAGCTAGAAAAGAAAACATGGATAAACATGAAACTGTAAACTTAGAGAAAACCAACAGAACCAAAATCATTACTAGCTCCGTTATTTTGTTACCATTGTTACTTTAGTGTCATCTGTTGAAGGCAATTAAAAACTGTTTGCTTCAGTGATTTGTATAAAAGTTGCTGTAAACTAAGCATACATTAGAAAATGTACAGTACTACCCACATCTTCAGATATTTGGTTGTGTCCCAGCTGCTTAGAGAGCGACAGAGCTGTAGCTGTAGGTAAGTGGTTTACTCAGAGCAGTCAGTGGCTGCGTTTCCATTACAAATTTGTGCAAAACTATGTTAATATTCTGTTAAATTTGAAAATGAAGTTTTAAAACTGTTGTATTTCCATTAAATAACGAATAAAAAATAAAAATGCACTTAAACACGTTTGTTTATGCAATAAGTCTAAAAATGACATGGCAGCGGTGGATGTAAATATTATCTCACTACCCGATCCGTCCCGGAAGCACGACCCCTACAATCAGCTTATTTCTGCATGTGCAAGCAGATTACATCCAAGTCGCCATAACTAATGTAATTATGGTACTAAAAGTACTTATGTTTATCCTTAAATCAATAAATAATGCTATACTGCATTTCTGAAAAAATTCTGTTATGACTATTGAGACAAGTTTGATGCTTTTTGCATTTTTTCCGTTTAACAGCTTGTCTGATGTCACATTAGGACGTGTTGACATCAGACATTGTTTATCTGCAATTTTTAGTTGTTTTCTTTCTTTACATCACCAACTATATACCATAAGGTTAGCATGAAAGGAAAAAAAAATAGATTTAGGTTTAAAACCAAAGCCGAAAAAGTTAGCTCCCAGAAGTAGTGTAGGATCTCATTTCTGGCACAGATGAGAGATAAACCAAAAAGATTTAGATGCATTTATTTTCTCAGGAAATACATTATTAACCTTTAATGGATTATAGTTTAGTACACTTACTGTTTTTGGGGAGGTAAAACACACTTTTGGTATTTTTAACAAAGTAAAATCGAGGGCGACCCGGATGTATATCTGGTTTTGCAAATGAGTGCAAATGGTACGGATCGTGCTTCCGGTAAAGATCGGATAGTGACACATGAGACTGAGTCATATTTCAGCCATGGCTCTAGGGGGCGCCATCATCCTCCAACTACATCCAATCTTCTTCTTACAAGGCAGCAAGGTCTAGTTGTAGATCAACTAAGTTGTGTCATGGGGAAAAAAAATAAAAAATCCATTGCAATTTTGCGAAATATAAAAATGACAAAACTACTGAAAAATCAACTCATGCAAGAGTAAAAACTTGTTAGCAAATTCATTTTCTTAAATATCTTCATAGGTTAATAGTGAAGGAAGATGCAGCTAGTGTTTGCAGCAGTGCTATTTTCAAATGCTCATGTAGAGGAAGCACCATTTGACTAAGTGCCGCTTAAGATGCACAAACCTTATTGTTAAATACCTTAGTTACTGTGTCAGATATCACCAAAGCCTGGTAAACTGTTCATGTCCTCGCTGGTCTTAATGAGGAACAGATGCAAATTTTTCTGAAGTTGTTTGATTAGTTAATTGGTAAAATGAACGGCTGCTGACCAAACTTCTGCACTGAAACAGATAGCTACTCAGAATGTAGAATAGATTTGTCTAAAAGAACCCAGAGAAAGATTGCTTGGTAAAAACAGACTGAACATTTTAATCCATTAAGTTAAGAGAAACTGTTTGCAATACTGATTATCCCTTAGGCAGCAATAATGAAGACACACAATTAGGAGGCCAAATGTAATCCGAGAAAAGCAGTAAGTGGATCCATGTTTTAGATGTGATTAAAACACTGAAAAAAAAAAACGTATTTGGAGGAAACTCTGCTAGATGGCTGCAGCTGGAACTAAAAAGGCCTGATTAGACCAAGATTCAAATATTCCCATCTGAACCACTAAACCCCAAAAAAGCATTTAAGGAAAATAAAGCGATAGACTTACTAGTCCAACCTGGAACCAGAGGAAAAGTGGTCCAAACTGGTTTGTGTGAGGCCATTAAAGCACTCGTAGGTAATCAGCAGGTCTTTGTAATTAATCCTGCTCCAGTCAGGTAGATTAAGTATGTTTCTGCGAACCAGTAAGGCTTCTAGCTGGAAATTCTGAAAACAGCTTACCGATATCATCAGCTGTGCCATGCCAACCTGTAATAAATTACAGTAATCCAATTCAGAGGGAATAAACGGATATGTGGCCTAATTAAAGTTATTTAAAGATAGGTTTGACCTTTGCTAAAGATCTAAGCTCAGGAGGGTGTCCATTATGGTCGGAAGCATTCTTTTTTCAGCTCCAACTGCAGGCGTCTGGAGAACACAGAACACAACAAGCCTTCTTTATCCACTAGTTTCTGTTTTTTGATTGACTGACTGACAATGAACCAGGAGGCTGGAGTATAGCTGCAGAGAAAATTGCACCTTTAAACACAGATTTATTAGAAATACTGCACTTTGCAAAAGTATTGAGCAATTCAACAACCTGACATGTTACAACAACAAACATAAATTCACATTTATGGATTTTATATGTTAGAACAACACAAAGTAGTGATTATATGGAGGAATGAAGATGCCTCATGGTTTTGCTTGTATTGAGCCCCCCGGGGGTAAATATCATGTAGTTCTCTGCAGATTAAGCTGCATGTCTTTTCTCATCTCTACCAGCCTTGCACATCTGGAGGCTGACATTTCTCCACCGGTTCTTTATAAAGTAGCTCAGTCAGTTGGAGTGGAAAGACTCTGGGAGCGTAGATGTTTAAGTCCTTGCCACACACTATTAAATTGATCGGTCTGGAATTAAAGTAGGCATTTTGAACACATGAATATGCTTTGATCTAAGCCTTTCAGGTGAACCTCCGGACCTGATTTTGGGAGTTTATTGCTATCAGATGTGGATAGATTTTTCAAACTTAGATGTGGACCTCTGCAACTCTTTGACAGTGACCAAGGGTCCATTAGGAACGTATTCCAGACTTCTAAGCATTAAAGTTTTACCTTCAGGGACAAAAAAGTTGTATCCATTACAACAAATTAAACTGCTCAGTTCAAACATTTATGAAGACACCAAACTTCTCCATTTACTCTTAACAGTGCAAGAAAATAATCTAATTATAAGTGACCCAAATTAAAAAAAATTTTGTTTTGTTTTTTATTTAAGGCATTTTTCAGGATCAGGATTAAATTTCCTTTATTGTCAGTGTAAGCAGTAAAATAAGATTAAAAGCCACCAAAATCAGTGCAAAGTAGAAAAATTATTAAATGTTTTTACAATGTAAATATGTGGACATCAGTGCAAAGGGCAAGTTTTTATTGAAAAATGTCTTTAAAATTGCCTTTTTATTTGACCCTTTATAACTAAAACATTTTTGGTTGAGCAGACTGACACCTCAGGAGTTCAGCTCTATTGCAACTATAAGCCTGTTGCCTATTTTCCTGAATTTACTTGTGGTTAGAAGTTCCTGCACTGTTCTGAGAATGTGACGTCAAGCACATTCATTTTGGGTCCAATCTAGTAAAAAATTGAAGTTTTGCATTCAAGATGGGGTTGTGGTTAGTCAGAAGCAACCAGCCTCCAGCTCAACTCAGACTCCAATGTTAACTCAATGTAAGGTGAAAAAGTAAAAAATTTTGCAAGTACAAACAAGAGCTACAAGAGCGAGCAGAAGAGTCCTGCAGCTCTGTGTTCTGGCCACAAGTGACAGTATCATTAGAAAAGTCCCTCCTGCCCCTTTAAAATAAATTACATCTAAATGTATATCGTCCATCAATGATTTGAAAATTGCACAAGAGAAAAATCCCTTCAGAGTTCAGAAAGTTTAAAGCTTTTGGACAAAAAGCTGTCCTTGATTCTGTTTGTCCTAATGTTCCTGTAACGCCTCCATGATGGCAACAGGTCAAAGACAACAGAGCAAGGGGGGTTGCCTTAACAACTCTCTGCAGTCAGTTAATGGGTTAGAGAGTAATATTTGTAGAGAAGGCCCCTGAGGCCTTCACAGAGCAGCTGTATTCATACTGAGATTAAATGACACTAAAGTAAACCTTAGTAACTAATTTGTAAACTTCTGAAGGCAGTTGGTTTAATATAAAGGAGTCAGAGTAAAGCAGTGGGTAGTAACTAGTTACATTTATTTGAGTAACTTTTAGGGGAAAATAGATAGTTTTATTCTATGGAGCCTAGGCAGAAGTTCAACTCAACTCAAACTTTATTTATAAAGCACATTTAAAACAACCGGGGTGGACCAAAATGCTGTACAGGAATCACATTTAAGGAACATAAGATAAAAGCTAAAGGCTAAAATACATAAACTCATAAAAATAGAATAAGATATTTTAGAATAAAATTGTTGGGATCTGGAGCTGTACCACCTTCCTCCAGAAGAGTGCGCCGTGGGTCTCCTGGAGCTGGAGCTTTCCAGCACACCTGAGACGCATCTACTCATCAGGAGACCTCTCCTTTATAACCAGCTGCCAGACCTTCCTTCAACGCCGCAGTGTTGACCTTAGTTTGGTTAGCAACCTGAGCCTCTGAAACTAAAAGAATCTAGTTGTCTCTGTTGAGAGATCAGATTCTAACTCTTCTCTGTTTTTGCCTCACAGGAAACCTGTCTCTAGCCTGAAGCTCTGGGTGAGCTTAACCTGCCAATCTGCCCTGGTGAACCAAACCTGAAGACTCCTATGTGGATTCTCCTGCTGCTCTTGGTGAAGAGCTGGAAACTCAGATCAAGGTCTGCCATTCAAAGTCAGAAGTTAGACGCTGCAGCTGGTCGTATCCTCTGCTGAACCAACAGTCTCTGGACCCAACAGTTCCCTCTCTCTCAAAGAGAAGCCTGGACTCAGTCAAGGTAGAATCTAAATAATCAACAACTCATAACTCATCTGCCTGCTCCACTAACCAAACTATCATATCTGCAGACTTCAGTGAACCTGCCTGGACCAGTTCCAGAACCAGTACATTATCTTGTGTTGGTGAAACTTTCAATAAACTCTGTTAAACTTTTACCCAGCCTCCGTTGTGTTCTGCATGTGGGCTAAGAACCTTAAACCCATCATGACAGAACACTGCGGCCAAACACAAAGCCCAGCAGATCACCTCCGGAGGAGGCTTGAGGAACCGGACGCTCAGATTCTTGGACATGCGCATACCCTCCGTGAGTTACACACAAAGATTGAACATCAGAACCAAATACTACAAACGTATGCCAGCTACATAGGTAATGCTAACGCCACGCCAGCGGTACGTCCAGTTCCGGATCCACTTCCGCCTCCGAGGTCACCGGCAGTGACGTCACCTCCTGATTTCCGTCCTAGTCCGCCTGAAAGATTTTCAGGTAACCCAAGAGATTGTAAGGGATTTTTGTTCCAATGTCGATTACTTTTTGAGCATTCTCCTGGCAGTTTTCCAAATGACAGAAAGAAAATATCATTCATTCTTTCTCAACTCTCTGGACGAGCCCTTGAATGGGCGGAGGCAAGGTTCTCTTCAGAATCCAGTTTTTCTTGGACTTTTTCCGAGTTCATATCTGAGTTTTCCCAAGTATTTAACCACGACTCAATCGACTTCCGGGTCAAAGCCGCAGCCTCAGGTTGGAACGAATGTGCACTCAAAAGTGCTTATTTTAAGGCCTTAGAAGAAAACATCAAGGATGAACTAGCCACGATCGACGAACCAACTAGTTTGGAGGATTTAATCCGTTTAACAATCAGATTGGATAACAGGCTCCGAACTAGAAACAACACTAGACAAAGAAGTCTAAATTTTTCAGTGTCAGCTCCTGCATTAAATAATGCTTCTGTTTTTTCTGGATCCGCAGAACCCAGTTCCAAGCCAAAGTCTAAGAACCAGACTCTTTCTGTGCCTGTCCAAGTCTCTCACTCAGATGGAGCGGAGGTCGAACCCATGCAGATTGGATACACAAGGCTATCCCCTGAGGAAAGACAACGACGATTTAGGGGCAATCTGTATCTATACTGTGGTGAGACTGGCCATTTCATAGCTTCATGCCCGGCTAAGTCAAAAGCCGGGGCCCGTCAGAGGAATTGAGGAGTCTGAATGCCACATTGAGTCTTGGTCCACTTCCTGTCACGAGACATGTCTTCGTTCTGCAGCTCCTGCTGTGCAGTCCCCTAGAGGTAGGGGGGAGATGGACTCTCCTGAGCTTACTTCTGTTCCTCCCGAGTATCATGATCTGGCACCAGTCTTCAGTAAGGTCAGTGCGACGTCTCTTCCACCTCACAGACCATATGACTGCGCCATAGAATTATTACCAGGAGCTCCCCTGCCCAGCAGTAGACTTTATAACATCTCTAAGCCTGAACGTGAGACCATGGAGAAGTACATCACTGAGTCTCTAGCTGCTGGGATAATCCTCCCATCTTCTTCTCCTCTTGGTGCTGGTTTCTTTTTTGTGGGCAAAAAGGATGGTTCCCTGCGCCCCTGTATAGATTACAGGGGCCTAAATCAGATAACCATCAGCATTTGAGCCTGTTCAGGGTGCAACTGTTTTCACCAAACTCGATTTGAGAAATGCTTATCACCTTCTTAGGATAAGAGAAGGAGACGAATGGAAGACAGCCTATAAGACTCCCTTAGGCCAATTTGAATATTTGGTCATGCCTTTTGGTCTCACAAACGCTCCTGCCTGTTTTCAATCTCTAGTCAATGACGTCCTCAGAGATTTTTTGAATGTATTCGTTTTTGTGTACATCGATGATATTTTGATCTACTCCAAGAACCTATCAGAGCACAAGAAACAAGTCCGTCTAGTTCTTCAGAGACTTTTGGAAAACGAGCTCTTTGTGAAGGCAGAAAAATGTGAATTTCACCAACCATCTGTCACTTTTCTTGGGTTTGTGCTCGAGGGTCGGCAGGTTAAGCCATCCGAAGATAAGATAAAAGCAGTTCTGGACTGGCCGACACCTGAAAACCGCAAACAGCTTCAGAGATTCCTTGGGTTTGCAACATTTTACAGACGCTTCATAAGAAATTACAGTCAAACAGCTCTACCTCTCACAACCCTGACTTCTGTAAAGAAGACTTTTCAATGGACACCTGAAGCCCAGAGCGCTTTTGAAAGATTAAATAACCTGTTTTCAAGAGCACCCATCCTTATCCAGCCAGACCCCTCTAAACAGTTTATCTTAGAGGTGGATGCATCAGACTCCGGTGTTGGAGCTGTTTTGTCTCAACAATCTGACTCAAACCAAAAGATTCACCCCTGTGCCTTTTTTTCACGTAGACTCTCACCTGCGGAGGAAAACTGTGATGTTGGAGACCGGGAACTTCTTGCCATAAAACTCGCCTTGGAGGAATGGAGACACTGGCTCGAGGGGGCCGAGCATCCAGTTTTGGTCTGGACAGACCACAAGAACCTGGCCTATCTCCAATCAGCCAAACAATCTAATCCACGTCATTCAAGATGGTCATTATTCTTCTCCCGATTCAATCTCATTATCTCTTACAGACCTGGATCCAAGAACGTCAAGCCCGATTCTCTCTCTCTCGTCTGTACTCCGCTGACCAACCTGAGACAGCCGAGCCTGTCTTCCCTGCCTCCTGTACTGTTGGAGTGGTTTCCTGGGAGATCACTGATCTCATCAACACTGCCCGAGCCTCTGAACCTGACCAAGCTAACGGTCCTCCAAATAAAACCTATGTTCCATCTTCCGTCAGATGCCGACTGATCCAGTGGATGCATGCTGCTAAATTTTCCGTCCATCCTGGAGTAAGCAGAACTATTGCCCTGATCACAAGACGTTTCTGGTGGCCATCCTTATACAAAGACGTTAAGGAGTATGTTTTGGCATGCCCCATCTGCGCCAGAAACAAAACCTCTCACCAACCACCTTCTGGCCTGCTGCATCCTCTACCTGTTCCAACCCGTCCTTGGTCACATATCTCAGTAGACTTTGTCACTGGTCTTCCGATATCCAGAGGTATGTGCACCATTTTAACCATCGTTGACCGTTTTTCCAAGGCCTGTCACTTAATCCCCCTCAGGAAACTTCCCACGGCTTTCCAGACGGCCCAGCTTCTCATGAAGCATGTTTTCCGACTCCATGGCATCCCACAAGAAATCCTCTCCGACCGCGTTCCACAGTTCATCTCTCAGGTCTGGAAAGCCTTCTGTTCTGCGTTAAACTGTAAGTCATCTCTCACCTCTGGTTATCACCCACAGTCTAACGGGCAGACAGAGAGAATGAATCAGCAACAAGAGTCCACTCTCCGCTGCCTGACCTCTAACAACCCAACTGACTGGAGTCAGTTTCTGACCTGGATCAAATATGTCCACAATTCATTAAAATCTGCTTCTACTGGTCTATCCCCATTTCAGCCTCCACTTTTCCCTGCAGACGAGAGAGAGATCTCAGTCCGATCAGTCCAACATCACATCCGCCGTTGTCAGAGAGTCTGGAAGGACATTATCGCCACCCTCAACCGCTCATCAGCTTCCTCTAAACGCTTCGCTGACTCCAAGAGACGCCCGGCCCCTGACTACTCCATAGGCCAAGAGGTATGGCTGTCTATCATGACAAAAATAAAATTCAAAATAAAATTTTGCCAAATATCCACTTAGACATGATTAAAAGCCAGGGAGAAGAAATGTGATTTTAAAGAGGATTTAAAAACCTCAAAGGAGCCTGCTGATCTAATATGCCAAGGCAAGTTATTCCAGAGCCTCGGTGCCGCTGCCATAAAGGCACGATCACCTTTGGTTTTAAGTCTGGTTTTAGGCATCGCGAGTAGCAGCTGATTAGAGGATCTCAGTGTTCTGGCCGAGGCATGAATTTGGAGAAGCTCAGTCAAACACTGGGGGGCTACTGAAGACTGAAGATACTCGTTGCTTCCTTCATCCACCTGCAACACAGCCAATTAGCTTTGAACCACACCTCCACGAAAGCCAATCGGCATCCAAGTTTAATCTTAAAAGGCCTCCGATGCGCACCTGTCTGCTCCTGTGCGCAGGCGGCGGATGCGCTGTGTGACATCATTCAGGTGACCCAGTTTCAACCCACCTCCAGCCCCTCCTCCACCATCGTAGCTAAAGCTTCATTAGAGTGTCATTCCTAATGGACTCTTACTGCGTTCCCTGTCTCATTTCAACCGGTCCTACAGAAGATGGCCATGTAGAGCCTGGTTCTGCCAGAGGTTTCTTTCCAACGGGGAGTTTTTCCTTTCCACTGTTGCTCCATGCTTGCTCAACATGGACAGGTTCTCTCAACCTGTGTTATCCAAACTGGACTTCCATCTTCCAGGTGCCTGAGTGAAGCTCTAGTATCAGTTCACCCTGTCCACTGGATCTCCCCATAAAGCTCAGCAGACCGTCTCACTAACCAGCAGTCTACAGACTGACCAACTTCATCTATCTCCACTATCTCCACCACCAATTTCTGGCCTGGGGAGGAAACCGCCCTATTCTTTGCTCCTGTTCATGCTTATCTATCAAAATTAAGCGCTATGTTTCCTGTCGAGCACCAAAGACCAAGTAATTTTATCAATAAATTTCTCCTAATTGTTTTTTCTCTTCTTGTGAGTTTTTCAAATTTAACTAATGTTATCATGAGTACCTCTACTCTTACTTGAGTGAACTTTCTGACTTCTTTACCCACCCTGAGTAAATTCACTAAATGATGAAAAATACCACATACATCTATGTTTAAGTGAGACTTCTTATTTTTATACACAAACTTTATTACTTTGAAGTTATTTTTGTTTTGTGAGCCTTCTGTTTCTCCTGTGAGATCAAGTTAATTTACAGCATTCTGGGAAAGAGTTCAAGAATTTCTATCCTAAATCATCTGGGAAAGTGTGACTGTGTGCCCTGAAGTGCCCCGGTAGGAAGTGAAGGCAGATGGTGCGATGATGCAAGACAGCAACTAATAACAGTTGCAGCTCTCACCGTAAACATATTAACGATCTGGAAAAGTGAAAGCACAACTGTTTAAAAACTGGCTAACAGACTTTGTAGAACTAATAATGATGAAAAGTGAAGCCCTCAGTTCCACAATGAATCCACAGGACGACCTGGATGGATTAGAAAATATTTACATGAAAGAAATAAACCTCGAGTATATTACTGTGATGATATAAGTTGCACATGCATTTGGTTTTATATGTACTGAATTTGTAAATTCACAGCTAATCCCCATTTTCGAATATATTAATAATTTGGTTTAAGTTAAGTAAATATCAAATGTAGAATCCCTAATGTTCCTTTATTATGTATGTGTGTATTTGAATGGATTTATAAAACATTTCTTCTTTTTTGTGTTGTTTTTTTTTTTTGTCTATAGAATAAAATTAAAAATGCAATATAAAGCATTTATTATATTATTCCTATAAGTTCCTAAGGGTGTTTTAACGTGTATACATTTCTTATTGTTTGAACAGAGTTCATAATTTCATATTAAATGCTTGATTTTGAAAAGTATTTCTATTGCTGAGACTCGTTATGGTATGTAAATGTTTTTCTTTCACTCCTTAAAATACCAGAACTCAGTATTTTAGAAGCCTTTTTATCATTTTTTTTTAAATACAACTATTACTTAAATTTTTTCCTTCAAGACTATTTCTCACTTTAGTCATTTTTTTTAGAATTTAAACCTTGTTTAATCAGGTAAAAAAAAACAACCCATTGATCCCAAGGTCTCTTTGTTTTCAAGGGTGAGCATGAAACAAATAAATGCAACAGTAATTTAAATGTAGTAAAGTATAGTTTAAATAAAGCAATAAAAAGGGAAGTTTTTAAAATGTCATTTCCTTAACAGAAAATATAGCTTGAAGTAGAGCTACTTATATAATATTTTAGTTTTTGGTTGTTCTACCTTCACCTGAACACATCCAGGCTTTTTATTATTTAACAAATATGTAACCCAGGTCATACTGCCCGGCCACATAATAATTATACTCTACTTTGTGTTGCTTAGTCACGTAAAATTGCAATTAAAATCTGTGGTTGTAAAATAAGAAAAGGAGTTTTGCAGGTCACCGCATGCAGAGTTTTACTGCAAATGATGTTTCAATTTATTCAGCAACACAGGCTTTACCAATTGATATTCAGCTAGTATGGATGCATTAGAGCCTGCAGAATGAGAGAAGCTGTTTGAAGTTCCAGTCTATACATTGGTAAACAGATAAGATTGGTGATGGTGCATACATTGATGAAAAGACTTTTCTGCAAGCTTTGGTTGCAACACATTCCAACCCGCATGCATATCAGATATTAAAACACTAATCGTTTTAAAAGCACACGCAGCTTTAACAGACTGTTTGAGTAAAAAAAACAAAACTGCACCATCCACTGTTTCAGAGGAATCAGAAGAAAGACCAAGAAAAGAAAACAAATTTGGAAAACTGGGGAAGCAAAAAGGAAAATTTCTGTGAAGAAAACCCAGAAAAGTAAAAGAGACTTTATATCCGACTTTGCACAGCTCGATATTTTCATCTTTTCCATCTGTTGCGGATCTGAAACCCTTTTTCGCAGGTTTTAATTAAATGCAGTCTTGCTGTTCCATCACTCACTGATATAACGTGTGATTTTTCGTGTCGTTATGCATGAGCTCCATGGTGTTTCTTTTGTTTTTATCACTGCTGTCTTAAAGCTTTCTGTTTTCAGATGAAACTAAAATTAATTTCTGTTAAAAGACACAGAGCTTAATGTCACACAGTCATTGCTGGTTAATGTGCTTTTCATCATGTTTGAAGTCATGAGTGGCAGCAGGTAGGACAGGAGGACACCGAGCGACAGGCTGCAGACTGAATCATCAGTTTGGGAAGCATCGTGATGAGGGGAGTTCACTTTGATCATAGTGCATGGAGTCATGCAGCAGACATGTTTATCTAGAAACTCTGTTCCCAGCATTTCTTTTTTCACTATGCCAGTCAGCTGATCTCAGGTATTTCCAGCCCCCCTTTAATCCAACTGCTTCTTTCAGGATTTGGATTATTTTCACTCCTCCGAAAGACTACAGCTGTCTCCTTTTCCCATTTTTACGCCAGTCTTTTCCTCTTTTATGATGAAGACATGCGTCAGTTTGTTGTAAACCTTCCTTGAAAATCTCCTCTGTGGGTTTAGAGAAGGAACATTTCATCATTAGTCTGGTTCCTAACCTCCAAAGTGGCCCCAACACATTGGATCAAATATCATTTCTGTCATTATGTAAGCACTTTGTTAACATTGCTTTCAGTTATACTTTTAATGAGAAGGAAGTATTTCACATTCTGCGTTGTTATATAAAAAAGTCAATTTGAGAAAATGTTAAACTAATCTATAACTGCAACTGTTCCTGCTAACTGATACAACATTTTAGTAAGGTACCATTTATTTAAAGGTTAATTGTAATTCATTGCTCCAGAAAAAAAAGTCCAGTGAAACTATTATAATCTCAGAACATCTTATTAAATTACAACTAAACTTTGAATAGAAATTGATCACCGACCGGGTTTCCCTGAAAGACAGGCTCTTACTTTGTGGCTCACAGTTTTGAAAAAAAAAAAATGCATGTCAAGGTTGTGTGCCCTTTTTAAAGCGCTGGTTTACCACATGTGGCCTTAATCCTCTGCAGAGATGGAGGATTTAAAGGTTTCCCCCGACCCGGCTGACCCCTCCTGCTGACTCTTTGGCTAAAACTCTTCCCAAACTTGGAAGAGGATATTTCCCACTTGCTACAGACATCTGGGGTCCCATCAGAATACTTTGGAGAGCCAAACAGAGCGTTGACACGCTACTTTGTCATTGCTTCATGCACATCAATCATGCATTAGAGATTATTTGTTGGGATGGGATCATTTTTCAGAATTAGTCTAGCTCTGGACAGATGGTCAATAAGAAACTTCTGGAGCTGAAGATGAAATTAAGTCAAATGAAGAATTATAGCAAACAGCTTCAGTCAGAGGTTAGCGTCCTCATGGTCTTCATGAGTATCATTTAGCATTAGAGTTTTTCATGATGCATTTTACCAGGAAAACCAGTTTAACATCACCATGGAAAGAAGACTTAGCAAGAACAGAGCTACTGCTCCAAGATTATGGTTTAAAAACACTCCAATAGATTCAAGTGTTGGCTTAGCTTCTATCTATACAGACCCATAAAACTTTAAACCACAGTATTATTTTTACTTGCCGTATATTTATTGTTTTCAATAATATGATATATCTAGTATTAGTGAAACATTACTTTACTAAAATGAATGATTTTTTATTGGGCAGATGGTTGTAGCAACTACTTACATTCACTAGAACAAACTTTTGAAAAGAGTAAGCTTTTCACACTGCAACAACAATCTAGAAATATATATATCTTACATTAAATGTATTTACCCTTAATTTGAGCAGGTAAATAAGATGATCTACCAATGGAATGCGTATTTTTACTCTTAAAATAAGATAATTAGATAATATGCACTTGAAATAAGACAAATCAATTGTGTTTTCTTATTTTAAGTGTAAATTGTTTTGTTTCATTGGCAAGATGTCTCTTTTACCTCCTCATTTCAAGAAAAATGCACTTATTTTAAGAAAAAATTACTTATCTAGATTTCGATTTTTTTCCAGTTCAGGAGTAGTTTTACTGCAGTTATCATTAAAGAAACAAGTAGTTCAATATTAACCCAATCATTACTTAGATACTGTCATTTTTATTTCTCTCATTTTAATTGAATAAAAATATTAGGCTGTTCATTAATAACTTTGTTGAATGAGGATGTGACTTGTTTTAACTAAAATTGCACAAAATACACAAACATAAAGTTTTGTTCAACGGAAACGACTTGCGTGAAAACAAGATTTGCTGTTTTAATCTTATTTTCTATCTGCTGAGATCAAGTGAATATGTAGTAATAAATATGCTCTACCTCCTGTAAAAACTGGTTTCATGTTTTCATTAAAAAAAAAAAAATTACACAAATTTCACAAACAACTACTGGTGCTTGGCTCCAGGTACTCAGAGATTCACTTCCATACAGACACCCCACATTCATATCTTCAAGTAACACAGAGTACATGTCAAACTTAATAATATTACCTTAGCGATAGTTTCAAGGTGTTGCTTTATTGTATGTCTCGTACCATGTCTTTTGGTTGTGCTGTACTTTTTTCATCTCGTTACAGGTGATGAAGCAGACTGAAAATGTTTTATCATTGTCTCCTTTCTATCTCTTCTTTCTTTCATCTTTCATCTTTTCTCTTTTTTTTTCCTTTTCTTCTTCTGTTTTTCTGCTCTATTTACATTGCAGTGTCCATATAAACTTTAAAACTCCCTACATAATTATAATAAAGCAATTTATATGCATGAAACAAGTGGAGCAATATGACAATTGCCATACTGCTCCACTTGTGAAAGTAAAATCTGTTGGGCTCTTTTTGGCATCAAGACAATTATTCTTATTGCCACATTGCCAGACAGGACACTGAAAAAAAAAGAAAAAAAAAAACATATGAAAAGTGTTTCTTTCTTTGCATCAATAGTTAATTTTTGTGTATTTTCAAGTTTTGTCTTTGAAATACCAGAATTTTCCAACAATCGTCTCTTTCTTTGAAAATGCATTTTTTACAAAACAAATCAGATTGTATAATCACTTACTCCATATTTTTGTTGCATTTTAACCATTTTTATGGTCAATTCATGTTTCTATACTATATTTTCATTTGTAAAAAAGAAATAAAAGATAAAGAAAGAACAAAATTCCTCAAAATGTGCATACTTCCTCAGGTTTAATAAATGTCTCGCTCTAGAATAGATTTCAAGTTGAACTGTTGCCAGGGGTTGACGTTAAGGATTTTTACCCAGCAACAATTTTTACTTGCCTAGTATAATGTTTAATAAATATAGTTCCTAATATTCAGTATTGTATATATATTGATAAAAAAAATTTGTTTTTTAAATGTTTTTTGTAATTCAGTAAGTTTACAGGTTCCTGGTGTGTATCTGCATGCGTCAGATAATGAACTCAAGCCTACATTACCGTGTTAACATGCTTTTCAATCCTTCCTGCACATTCTTTTCAAACTAAACTTTGCTTTAAACTGTTGTGTGCTTGGAAAAATATAAATTGTAATGTTAAAAATCTAAAAAAAACTTGACAGGTTAAAAACTTACACTACTACTACTCACCAATTTAACAGGTTTAGCTCTATAACATTTAAATGCACCACTCCAATGTCTAAGAGAAAAAAATTTTATGAAAATTTTTTAATGTATGACCACTGTACAGAAGACTGCCATATGATAGAAATATTTACACTGTACGCATACAATTATTATTATTATTTTCCTAATCCCTGACTGATCATTTTTAATCTAGCGTGTATTATACTATAGATTAAATTCATCATCCAGCTGCTGATCTGCAGAATTCTCTCCCCAAGAGCTGAATCAAGACATTTGGCGGAAAATCACGCAGCTTTTTCAAATCATGCGAGATTGTGTGCAAAACAATAATGCAAAAATGGCTCCGGCAACGCTTGTGGGTCATTTTCAGCGAATGTTGGTGATTTTAAAGTAATTTTGAGTGATAAACAATTTTTTGTTTTGCGATCATTGCCCGGCGGGCAAATGCAATGAAATTTGTACTCTCCCGACAATAAAAACTACTTGCCCAGGGAGATCGGGCGATGGTTAACATCGAGCCCTTGTTGCAACCGAAAATGTCCAGGCCATGTTTTCGGACCCATTACAGCCCTAATCGTGGCTTTATGTGAATAACAATCCTGTGAAGATGAAAACCCAAAAATGTACTTCAAGAAATTTTAAAAATCCAACATAAACTATAATAACTGGATCATTGATTTACTATAGGGAAGCACGGTGAAGGCTTCACAATGATTTGTATCTTTTTATTTGCTCCTAATAAGTTGTACTAATATGAAGCTGGAGAAACATTGTAAATTTCATATTTGAACTTTTAACTTTGTTTAGATGCTGTGAACACAGTTTGTCACAAAAAGCAGAAATACTTAGAAATTAAAAGTGTATAATCTGGGAATCTGATCCAAGGTTTCTTCCCTCAGAGACATTTTCCCTCCTTAGCAGCACGTTGGATGTATGTATAATCTATCTGATCAAATTTCATTATCACATAATGATTTCAAGCCTTGGCAGCAATAGTAGCATAACAACAAACAGTGTTTCTTTTGGATTTTCAGCTCAAAGAAGCACCGAAACAGAAGCAGAGAAAAAAGCAAAGAAGTGGAGAAGAAGGAGAAGTCAGAAACCCATCAAGTGTAGTTGGAAACAATACTAAACTCCCACACAGTAACTCAGGCAGAGAAAAAAACTCTTTCACCCATTTCAGAAAGCAGGATAATTAACTGATTTTGTATTTAGATGCTTCTACAACCCAAAGGTTACCGACTTCTTTGGAGGGAGATCAGCTTTTGTTTTAAGAGCTGAAAACAACAAAAGGACAGAAAAATCCCCTTTTCAGAAACTGAGCCGTTCTCTGAGGAGAAGAATGGCTCTGAAACATTTACTGCACTCCGGGAGACTTTTCCAGTTGTAATTTTTCCTTTTGGTCTGCCTACCTGCCACCAGCCTGTCTGATCTACTGCTGCTTGTTCCTGCATTTTCTCACAATGCCATTTGACACCCCCCGCGGACATTCAGCTGCAGGTTTTCAAGTTCTCAAAAAGAACATTAAAGTTAACCTCTCAAAAAAAATAATAATAATAATTGGCCTTCCTTTTCTCCTTTGCCTCTCTTCTCTGTAGTCTCCCACATCTGACAAACATCCTGCATATTTTATCTGCTGCTCAGGCTCAGTAAGTTTAAATAAAAGATAATTTCACTGAGTTTAAACTGCATAACTCTGCTTTAGCTCTCACTATGACAAACATTTGAAAATGGGATGTTGAATCTAATCACCAGGTACACTGTGGAATTACTCTTTGCTCTCGCTGTGTATTTTAAAATGCATTTCTCTCTCTCTCTCTCTGTCCATCTATATATATATATATATGAATAAAACAGCTTTATTTCAGTTTTAATCATCTATTTAAGTGCAGATAAAGGCGGCGTGATATCACAGGGTTTGAGACAGTAACAAGGAGCCAAGTGCTAATTAAGTGTTAATGATTCAACCTCAGCGTGAATACCTTTAAAATGGCCGCAGTTTTAGGAGCGCACGGCTCTGGGTTGTATATGCGTCTTATCCCACTGGAAAAGCATCAGTAAGGTCTGAGGAGAAGCAACTGTTGCTCAATTTCAGCTCAGGAAGGTAAAATGGTTATTTCACAGAGACGTTCCTCCTGCTAAATGTTGCACAAAAAACAATTAATGTAGCAAAGACATTTTACGTATTATGGTTTGTTAAAGCATGCTTATTTTATTTTTATTTTTATTCTGTTGGCATCCATCGTGGACAGCAAAGGGATTTCATTGTGCAGAGACCCTGTTTTATTACTGAGTATATGAAAATAAAAGCTTTTGAAAGGTTTTGAATAAATAATTATTTCAAGTTTATGATTTTAAAGTACATTATATCCACCTGGTAAGCAAAACCAGCTTGCAATCTTCACAGAAGTGGGTAAACATGGAAAATTATGTTTACAAATTATAAAATAAAATTAAAATTTGAGCTTTGTTCTTCATTTTACATGCAAAAAAAACCCCCAAAAAACCCTTGGCTTACCTGAAATAAACAATAAGAGAAATTAGGGTACGTTCAATGGTACAGCTTCCAAAAATATGACAAGATTATATTATTAGCAATAAAGGACATTTGTACCAAATAAAAGGACTGGATAAGATTTTCACTTTAGAGATGTAGGTAAAGCATTTTAGTTGCATTCAAAGATGAGGAGAATAAAGAGAAAATACCATTTTCTATTTATTGTGCAAAACTGCTTCTAAATAAACCACAAGGCTGGTGGGAAATATTCCTTTGAACTGATGAGAAAAAAGCAGAGATGTTTAGGTCTAACATATCGTATCATGGGTCCAAGAAAAAACCCACTAACTATTAAACAAGGTGGTGAAGGATTAATGATTCAGACACTTTATTCAGCCACCCGACCTTAACACTTGTGTAAACTGAAGTATTGTGGCATTAAATGTGAGGGTAACATAAAAGCTGAAGATTGAATCAAAAGCGGTCGTCAGCAGGATAGGGACTCCAAACACAGCAGCTAATGGACCAAAGAAAAAAACAAAACAAGAATGGCTCAGTCAAAGTGTGGAAATCAGCTGATCATCTGGTCAAAAGTTCTTCATGGGACATTTAGGACTTTTCACATCAATGCCTTTTTCACCACGTCTGTCCTACAATGTTTACATTATGATCACTGCTGCACTTTATAAATGGAAATGTTTCCTTCACAAGCTGCTCTTTCACTGCTGAAAAGCTGTATGCATTGAAATTTCGTTTAGTATATACTCCATTGTCATTTTGTATACACAAAGTGTTTCGTATACACACAAAGTTTGTCTAAGTTTAAAGCCGGGTTTATACAGTTAACAAAGATAAGCCCCCCCTAGCGCCGCCCCACCCCCTCTTCAGCAGACACTCTGGTGCACCTCCCCAAAATTGTATGTGACAGCAGAGAGTGTCGCAGGAAAGAGAGAAAGGAGGCCTCTGATTGGTCAAATCTACATCGCTCTACACTATGCGTATTTCCTGTTTGGTTCCTTACCGGCTTGTTTTGTTTGTATGAGCGCCATTTTGGAAAATGACTCGTGAAGATGGACCAGCCAGAAGCTCACCTCGGACACTATCCCAGACACCGTGCAGGATGCTAGTTTGTAGAGAAACATGCCACCCACCACACCCACAATCCTAGCTAGTTTGTGATTGTCCTTCTTGCGTTGTGGCGTGGTACACCATAGCGCAGATCGCCCTTCAAAATTTAGCATAAATAAAAAATATCGACATCATACCTGCGACAACCTAACTGCGACACCCTGCTGCGGGAGAATACACAGTCCTTTAGTAATTTACATTGCTGTGGAGAAACAAACTGCAAATATTAGGCCACAGAAAAACTACAATTCATTACTGCCAGAGGTTGTTAAAAAAAAAGAAATGTTTGGTAAAATTTACTTTGTTACAGTTTTAAAATAACTTTTAGGTATCTGTACTTTACTGAGTATTTCTTTTTTTAAATCTAAACTCGAACTCCTGTTTAGTTACATTAGAGACATTGGAATTGTACTTTCACTTTTTTTGTTTATCCTGATCCACATTGGTTATTGGTCTATAGCAATAATGCACCACATTAACGTTTGTCAAGTTTTTGACTTTAAAAACAGAGATTTTGAAAGAGTTAGCCATACTCTACACTTCATTCAGAACATTAGCCTAAAAGCTGATAAACAACTTAGAGCTAAAACATTCTTCATTATTGGTGTTAAAATCAAGGGAAAATGTATCTTGTTTTGCTTGTAAGTTATTTTGACAGAATACAATATACTGTAGTTTTTTCTTTTTTATGTTTAGTAGGAGTGGACATATTTCACTGTATTCTAACATTAGTTACTTTCTACCCGAATACTTATGTGTTATTTTGAGTTCTTATAAATGGTACCATTTGATTACCATTCTCTCTTAGAGGTTAAGCAGGTTTTTAACACATTAAACCACCATTTCTTCACCTATAAAGTAAAAGGACGAAAAAAAAAGTTTGCCTCGCCTCTTTATTGAAGAAAATACTTAATACTTATTGTTTTATTTTTTCCAATTGTTGTGAACAATTTTCAGACTTTTACTAAGTACTTTTAATATCAGTCACATTCGCTTCTTCCAAAGTATTTTTCTAATTTTTTTTAAGGTATTTTTACTTTTACTAAGTTATTTTTGTATAAGTACTTTAAAAACCAAAAAGAAACAATTAAAGGACATTTGTTCATAAGATTGGCTTTCCTATCAGCCAATCACAGCAGCTGTCATGATGGGATTTAGGTTCCTAACCCACATGCAGAACACACACAGAGTCAGATGAAAAGTTTGACTGTTTATTGAGAAAACACAATGTTAATAAACTCGATGCTGGGAAACAGATCCGGGACTGGTCACACAGGGTTCTCTGCAGAGAGGGATAGTTAGGTTAGCCAGGATGCTGTTGATCTTGTCAAGGAGTTGTGCAGGTCTGTACCTGTGATGAGGTTCAGGCTGAGCAGCAGAGGGAGGGAACCAGGAGGGTCCAGAGGCCGATGTTCGGCAGAGGGCTAGGCAACATCAGGGCTCGACTTCAGACTTGTCAGTGTTTAGGTTCTGAGTTTCTTCCAGTTGTCTTCTAGAGAGCGGACAGGCAGGTTCAGATAGTCTGATCCACAGATGTGCTTCTGAGAGCAGGCAGGCAGGTTTCAGCTGAGAAACTCTTCCAGAGTTCCAGGGTTCAGTCAGGTTTCTTCCTAAGAAGCAGAGAGGACAAAGACTGGTTAGATTCAGATTCAGGTTTTCAGGGGAGTCAGAGAATCAGACAGGCAGGTTGGCTCAGGCTTGCTAACCGTAACTGGCTTAACACTGGAGTGTTGTCCTGCCGCTGCTTAAATGCTGCTCTCCTGATGAGCCAATGAGCCGCAGGTGTGGTTGTCAGCTTCAGCTCCAGGATACCTAGGGCGCCCCCTCTGCTGGAGAAAGGTGGACAGACCTCCAGATCCCAACAGCAGCTACTTTTTTTAATATGTTAAATAGACAGACAGCTATTATCCTGCTTTGTTTTGAACCCAGAGATATTCAGATCTTGAATTTATATGAGAAGAAACATAACATAGCAAATATTTTTTATCAAATCAATGTAGCTAAAAATCAGCACGTGTAATACGGTTAAGCAAAATGAAAGACGTGGTTTTGTTTTGCACATTAACTATTGCGGCATTAACCACTTGGTGTAACATTCATCTGCTTTGTATTTTAATCTTTTACTGAAAAATGTGAAATGTATAGTGAAACTAGAAGGCTTTATTCCACAGCGTTTCTTTCTTTAGTTGTTTTTACTAAAACAATGATTTTACATTTTGTTAAATAGATGTGTTAGAAGGAAAGAAAAGGGTGACCTTTTTTAACTTCACCAAAACCCCAAATTTTAAATAGTTTTAGTCTGTTAGCACAAAGACGGTCGGCGGGGCTTTTATCTCTCTTACTCCATTAGAACAGGAGTTCATGGATCTAAAAGGCTTCGGACCTTTTTAAAAGATAAAAAAGATGAATGCTTCACTTTGATCCAGAGAATAATTACAGAACGTATCGTTTTTCATTAACGAATGTAACAGAAAGAGGGCAGCGGTCTGTCCTAATTGATCAAGTTAATGGCTCTTTGTCACCTTCAGTGTGTGAAGTTCTAAAAGGAATTAATTTCCTTCACTTGGAGTGGATTCAGATGTTGGGAAGACAAGGCCGAAGCCTAAAAAAAAGTGAATGCTTCTGGTTTGGATGTTTGGACCCCTTCAATTATCTACTGTCTTAAAATCACTGACTTTTTCTCTGAGCTTCAGTTTCAAAATCATCAAAGACAATTTTTAAAGAATGATCTGCAAGCATATGTTATACAAAAGTTGCAGGTGATGACAGCTTTGGAAATCCATCCATCACTGAATGCATAGATATAGGAGATTATCATGCTTAGCTTATCATTTAATAACTGTAGTTTAACAGGTGAGTGATATGCCTGAGCAGATGTTTGCATCATTTGTATAGAGCTAGAAACCTTTTCCTCTGCAGTTATTTTCCAGGTCTGACCTGTTTCTGCAGTGAAGAGCCAGAATATGTCCACAGAGATGAAAGAAAGTTTCTTCCGACTCGCTCAAAGCAGCTGAGATGATGACCTTTTCTTTCCTGGCTAATATAGAAGTTTTTTTTTTTTTTATCCGTTGATGCCATATATAGAGAGAGAAATAAAAATCGATAAAATCACAGAATCTATCTAGAAAAAAAAATTCCTGTGTTAAAAAAATAAATAGTTTATAAAAGTTTTTACTCCGTGCTTTTTGCTGCCTGTCAGTGTCTGAGCTCAGCTGAGGGTTCAGTTCTTTACTGATGTTACCTTCACTGTTACAAATAAAGATTTAGATGGATTTTTTTTTTTTACAGAAATATTAATTTCCTTTTATTTAATTTATGTGACAGAAAGAAAAAAAAAGTAGTTCCTGTCAGGTTGTCAGAAGACTAGTAATAATTGTGTTGCACCCAGCAGCTGCTATTTTTACTCGGCTGTCAGAATGTGATCTGTTCATACTAACTGGACTGCTGAAGCCTCTGGGTAGAAAACAGGGGAGCAAAAAGAAAGAAAGAGACACCAGCAAACTCATCCAATAAAAACAAAAACTGATGTTAGAAAAGAAGGAATTTGTTTGAATTTATTACTTCAAATGAGCTCTCCAAGACTTCAAGGGTTTAGAGTTTGGGTTAATAATTAGGTAAATGAAGTGAAGAAGACAGACAGTTGTATCAATTATCTGTTATTGAAGGAGGGTTGAGGATGATTTTAGCACCGATGGCTGGCTTGACTGCTCATTTTCATTCACCTGTCCAGCTTTGCCCAGTTTTCATCCATTGCTCATCTGATTCACCTGCTCCTGCTTCTATTTAGACTGCTTGGTTGCATCCAGCAGTGCCAGATTATTCTTGAACCTTTGGTGTTGAGAGTTCTTTAGCGTTTCTATAGTGTTCTGATTGTCTGGTTCTGATTCGTTTCTGTATTTGGATCTTTGAGCCTGCCCGCCCCTGTCTGATCTGTTTGTCTGGCCTGTCTTCGGACTCCTGTTGGATTCTTCTGCGGGCTGAACCTGGATCTGCCTCTTGACTTCGCCCTGTGGATTATCCTGCCTTCTTTTGTCAGCTCGGATCTGATCTACTGTCAGTTCTGCAGCCTTCTAGGCTTCTGCGTTTGGAACTCTCTGGCACATCCGCTGCGTCTTGTCAGCCGACCCGCAGGAATCATCCTTGTTTTCTGGGCACGGAGTGAAATTTCAAACCAGGTTAGTGACTCACGCATTCATATTCATCTTTTGTCATATTATCATAGTCACTAACATGTGTTTCTCTCCGATAGACGTTCCTGCCTCAGACACCCTAGCCGCTGCAGCCGCCACTGCAGATCCGTTCCATCATTGTTTGAATAAACGCTTTCAAAGTATTCCACTGTCTTTCATGCCTGAATTCTAGGTACTACTTTCTGAGCCTTTACAGAATCTTTGAGAATATTTTAAAAAAATAAAATAAAATAAATAAAAAAAATAAATAAATAAAAAAAATAAATAAATAAATAAATAAAAATAAAAAAAAGAGAATATTATGGCCAAGAGTTTTTGGTAAATTACTGATAGGTTCACCTCTGAAAAGCAACACAGCCTCCATTGCTGCCTTTGTCAGATGTCATTCGGTATTTTGTGATTCCGGCAAAATATCTAAGAAATGAAAGTGTTATGTGCTGCCATGAAGTGTTTTTAAACACTTAAGGCCTTTCACCATCAGTTGCTACTCCCTCCCCATTCACTTCTCGCTCCATTTGTGTGGCGGATGGTCGGTTATATTGAGTCGCATCTGAAACCAATTAAGTACGAGTGGCTTATAAGGCCCTCAAGAGCGAGTGAGGAACTGTTTCCCACTCATGCAGCACGTACTGCACCAAACTGTGGTCGGCATGGAGGAAAAGATGTATAAATGCAAGTACTGCATGCTCTGCACACATTCCCTGAGTAGAGAAGCACGTTATCAACAAACCTTATTTCACACAGGCTATTACAATCATTTTCTTAAAGGAGCCAATTAAAATAGCCTTGATAATAACATTTATTATTTCAGGTTACAAAGGTTAAACTCAACAGCATGTGTTAAGTTATTGTTGTGAGCAAAGGCCATCTTAAAAGCAGAGGGTGTAGTTTTACCCTACAGCGCCATCAAGAGGACTCAGTTCAGCATGGGTGCTTCGCAGCATGAGTGGTGGATAGGTGGAGGGAGTAGCCACCTATTAGGGAAGGCCCTTAATCTCTGCTTGATGTCTTCTAAAGGTTTGGTCCCATCTGATTTGATGATCATCTCCCCCTAGTGGCCTGGAGCACTTCATTAATGCGGAGCTAGTTAGCAGCTTTTCTCAACTTGCTCCTGTCTTTGTTACTTGCATAATTTTTTTCTGTGGGAGTGGGACGGGACAGGAGTGAAAATACACTCCCGTGTCAGTCTCTAGTTTGCACCTCTCAGGCACCACTGATTTCAGTACAGCATCGAAATACACAGTTGCAGAGAAGGTCAATGAGCCAGGTTGTTGCCTCTTCTGACCAACAGAATATACTTAGAATTCAGAGTCCTCCATCTTTCACTGAAAAAAGCAGGAAGAGAGCCTTAAAGGGTTGATTTGGTTTTCTCATTATATTGTGAGAAGGAAGAGCAATGCTTACTGTTACAACCTAAAAGGCGGATTTGATGTAATTTAACCTATATAAAGAACTAACTTTTAAAATAGTTATTGTCAAACATACTGCTATACCACCTGTAATGCTGAGGACCTTTTAAGAAATAGTTTTTTTCTTCCATTTCTCATGGTAGCGGTCTGTAATGCCATATCTCCTGTTCCTCCGCAGGGAGGTGGTTTGGGTCAGAGAGGAAGTGAACTCCCGTCGATTCTGGGTTTGATCTGGGATCGTCTCCCAGGGGGATATGACCAGAGGACGGGAAAAAAGAAGCATCCAGAAGGGATCTGACATCTACGCAACTCAGGTGGACTCATTTGATGCTAAGAAGCAGGAAATCTGCTCAGAGTACCTGCTTGAGGGTAAAGCTCATCATTTAATTTCAAAGATATGTTCATGTTCAGGTTTTAAAAACCAGACTTTTCATTGACGTGTATTTTTATTTAATTAGAGGAAGCAGAATTCAACAAAAAGTAAACTTTTTTGAACTAAGGGTTTGTTTTATAAAAAAATGTAAAAAATCCTTATTGGCCTGGTTGGGTCCTTAGCGGTAAGGGTTGCAATCAAGGACTGTGGAGCACAGTTTGTTCAAACTATTTTTCTGAAATGTTGTAATTCAGTCATAGTTAAGAATTTTCCAGATTTAACAGCCTTTTTCAAGTCATGCCACAACATCTCAATAGGATTCAGGTCAGTACTTTGACTAGGCCCCTACAAAGTCTTTATTTAGTTCTTTTTTTGCTATCCAGAGGTAGTCTTTTGGACCATTGTCCTGTTTCAATTTCAATTCAATTCAGTTTATTTATATAGCGCCAAATTCACAACACATTTCATCTCAAGGCACTTTACAGTTCAACCAGATCATACAGTCAAATTGATACAAAGTTTTCTATCTAAGGAAAACCAGTTGATTGCATTGACTCATTGACTCAAATACAATCCCTCACACTAAGCATGCTTGTAGCGACAGTGGAGAGGAAAAACTCCCTTTTAACAGGAAGAAACCTCCAGCAGAACCAGGCTCAGTGTGAGCGGCCATCTGCCGAGGCCGACTGGGGTTCAAGGAGACAGAAGCAGAGATACAAAAAGCAGCTGTAAAAGGCGGCCCCGTCCAGGAAACACACAGCCAGGCAGACGAGCTCCAAGGCAGCTTCCATGCCAGAGGACGAAGAGAGCACATCCACCCAGCCACGGCCAGAGAAACAGGACCACACCTGAAGACAGGCCGATCTCCAACATCTACAAACAAGGATGTTGATGGAAGCAGCACAGCTGATGTTTCTTTCCTGGATGACGTCACAGCCAAACAGGAACAGACGAGGCAAAGCTACTCTGAGGAAAAGCAGAGAGAGCAGAAGGTTAGAGATTGAACAAACAGATTCTGCAGAATAGGAGAACAGAGAGAGAATGAAGCAGAATGATGAAATGGGGGTCCCTATGTCCTCCAAAAGTCTAAGCCTATAGCAGCATAACTTTAAAGACAGCTCAGGATAACCTGAGCCACCCTAACTATAAGCTTTATCAAAAAGGAAAGTTTTAAGCCTAGTCTTAAAAGTAGACAGAGTGTCTGCCTCACGGACTAAAACTGGTAGTTGGTTCCACAGGAGAGGAGCCTGATAACTAAAAGATCTGCCTCCCATTCTACTTTTAGAAATTCTAGGAACCACTAGTAAACCTGCAGATTGAGAGCGAAGTGCTCTGTTAGGAACATAAGGAACAATCAGATCTCTGATATAAGATGGAGCTTGGCCATTTAAGGCTTTATATGTGAGAAGGAGGATTTTAAATTCTATTCTTGATTTAACAGGAAGCCAATGAAGAGAAGCCAGGATAGGAGAGATATGATCTCTCTTTTTAATTTTCATCAGAACTCTGGCTGCAGCATTTTGGATCAGCTGAAGGCTTTTAACTACAGTTTGTGGACTTCCTGATAGTAAAGAATTACAATAGTCCAGCCTTGAAGTAACAAATGCATGGACTAGTTTCTCAGCATCACCCCTGGACAGGAGATTTCTAATTTTTGCAATATTCCTCAGATGAAAGAAGGAAATTCTAGAAACCTCTTTGATCTGGGATTTAAATGACAGGTCCTGATCAAACATAACACCAAGATTTTTTACTTTATTATCTGAAATCAGTTTAATCCCATCCAAATGAAGTGACTGGCTAATCAGCTTCTTTTTCAGAGACTCTGGTCCAAAGACTATAACTTCTGTTTTGTCTGCATTAAGAAGCAGAAAGTTAAGAGTCATCCAGGTTTTTATGTCTTCAAGACATGCCTGTAATCTATGTAATGGGTTAGCTTCATCTGGATTTATAGACAGATATAGCTGGGTATCATCAGCATAACAGTGGAAATTAATCCCATGCTGTCTAATAACTCTACCAATTGGGAGCATGTATAAAGTAAAGAGAATTGGTCCTAGCACTGATCCCTGTGGTACTCCACAGGTAACCTTTGAGCGTGTTGAAGATCTATCATTAACATAAACAAACTGAATTCGATCAGATAGATAAGATTTAAACCAGTCTAGTGCTGTCCCTTTAATTCCAACAAAATATTCAAGTCTTTCTAAAAGAATATTATGGTCAACTGTATCAAATGCAGCACTAAGATCCAACAGGACGAGCACAGATACAAGTCCATTATCTGAGGCCATGAGAATATCATTAGTGACTTTCACCAGAGCTGTTTCAGTGCTATGATGAGCTCTAAAGCCAGACTGAAACTCTTCAAAAAGTTCATTATGGTGTAAGTGGTCGCAAACTTGTTTGGCAACTACTTTCTCAAGAATTTTGGATAAGAAAGGAAGATTGTATATAGGTCTATAATTAACCAAGTCATCTGGGTCAAGAGACGGTTTCTTAAGCAGAGGTTTAATTACAGCAACCTTAAAAGCTTTAGGTACATAGTGTTAAAGAAAAATGATTATTTTTAGTTTTTAATACAGTTAATCTTATGGCATGTGTAAAAGGTATGTTGAGCACTCTCATTTTGAACATATTTCTTAATTTTGAACAAGTTTGTGAAGATAACCTTTCCTTGAACCAAAGGACTGAATTTAAGTTTGTTCCTGAGAATTTATGCTAGGAAAGAGGCCCCCGCATTCCAACAGCTATTCTGTGAGGTCTTATCTCATGTTTTCTTTAGCCAGATGTTTGCCGTAAATTAGGGGAAGCTCTAAGTTTTTCTGAGTGTCAGAGATAGCTCCTGGTTGGAGGAGCAAAAGCCAGCCTTATTTGAATAAATTAAATACAAGAGGATAAAACTTTCTACACAGAAGTAACAAATCAGATTTGCTCTTGCAACTCTCCAAAGATGTCTTTGTACGTCTTTGCTTTCTTTCCTTCTCTCCATTTATGTCAGGTAATTGAATGTATGTCTCCGTTGTTCTGCAGTTTCTGGTGTAAGTTTGTGCATTGTCTTATTTCTAAGTTTGTGCATTGTCTTATATTGGATTAAACTCTGTAATTCTGTGACGTCAACACGCATTGCTGGTTTTCCTTGTGGCCACACGCAGCTCGCCGAGATGATCTGGGAAAGGAAGAGAGAAAACCAACCTTTTTCCAAACTTAACTATTTTAGAATATTTTCTTCCTTAACAATTGGGGGCTCGTTCCGGTTCTGGAATCTCGGTGGGCGGCTGTTTGGCACTGATTGATCCGTTTCGGCCCAATGCTTCGGTGTGGTAAGACAGTATTTGAATATTTTTAATTTTTTAGTTGTCTGAAGCGCCGTGTGGTTGGACCGTGGCTGATTGCTCTTGCTGTGTGCGGCCTCACAGAATTTAGAAGCTGCAGAGGTAGATAGAATCCCTCCTAAAAGAGTCGATTGTTTAAGGATTTGAATAAATACACATTACAGGGAACTTTGGCTAGTTCAAACAGAGCCTTTACGTTAACTCTGATTTTAAGCTGGGTTTTTTTATTATATTCTTTACCCTGAGGATCCATGCCTGTGCCTCAATAAAAGAATTTCGGGTGTCTGTGTATTGATTAGCAGGGGCTTGTATCAGCCCGGAGATTATGGCTCATCTCCAGTGGACTTATAATTAATTGTTTGGGTTAATTGGACCGAGTTGTATCACTCATGGAAAAAGGACTAATAGGTCAGATCACCTTTCTCTGGCACTCTGAATCGAGTTGGTAGTAGTATAAAGGACTGAGAATAATTAATTTAGCAGGTTGAATCACCTTAAAGGACTGATAGCAGGTTGAATCACCTTAACGGACTGAGAAGTTGAAATGAGAATAAAAGGGATTTGTAAAAGTGAAGTTGGAAAATTAAAAGATGCGTCATACATTCTTTTGGCCGGCGCCTGACATTTTCTTTTCTTTTCTGTCTTTTCTTGACTGAACTACGACGTTGTCTGTGTTTCTGTGTTTTGTAAGTTTCTTTGTGTTTGTGTGCGTGCTTGGCTGCGGGTTGATCTATGGCTGTGTGTCTGTCTTCCGCCGTTATATGTTCCACCACGCGCTGCTGTCTCTTTGTCTGTCTGTGTCTGGATTGTGCTGAGATTGTGCAGAAGTGATTTGTGTTTCAAGATTGTGTTATGAAATATTTTCAAATGTTTTTGCTGGATGTTGTATTACTAACTTTCTGTTAAAATGTGCTTCTGTGGGAGAGAGGTTTCTCCATTTTGGTTAAAAGTTTTGTTTCACAGCAGGGGGATTGATTGACCCCCCATTTGCATTTTGGGAGTGCTTCAGTTCTGTTAGCACTGACATTTCCAGCTCACTCTTTCAGGATTCTTGGATTTTGATGTGAATAACTTTTAGAACTGTGTTTTGTGTTGAAATGAAAAGTACAAAATAACAGATTTACAGATGTTTTTACTTTCTCAGCGGGAGAAATGTGTGGCATCAGTTCCAGGCTGGAGCACTGGAATGATCCAATTTTTTTTTATAATATTGTAACATTGACAATCACTTCAATTTCTAGGTTTCCTGACACAGGAGGGAACGCCCTCACTGAGTGGAACAAGAGAACAAAAACGAGAACATATGGATGTTTTTCTGCTTGACAGTGTTTTCTACACTGTTAATGTAGGACATGTTGAAACACTAATGAATGACTTTGTTTCTTGTAGGACGATCTTCGTCTGCAGCCCATTTTACATATTATATGACCACATGAACGTTTTTTGGGTTTTCCTACAGGGGGTCTAGGTAGTCATTTAATAACAGTGGGCTATCATGAAATACAGTTGTGTGTATAATATGGAGTTTTTAAAACAGGTTCACTCAAAACTGAACAATATTAGAACTATTGCATAATTTTTTTTTTTTTTTCAACCATGGTGTTATAATAATTGTGTTTAAGACTTTCACAGGACGAATTTTGGTTTGAACTCTGGGGTAACATCCTGCATCTTTCTTACAATGGGGTGTTGATGAGTCTGCTTGAGTGTGAATGAGAGTGAATGTGTAGGCAGATGGCCTTTGATGGGTTTTAGGAAGCTCTATGTAAATATGACGTCACTTTAGTGAGTAGCTGTGTGATATTTTTCTTATTTTAAACTATTTAGGGACAGTAAAGGTTTTGTTTCATAAATATGTTTTTATTACTGCTTTACGAACTATTTTAAGGTAAAGACGATTACATTTTTTGGTGTCACAATCTGGTTGAAGCTGAATCATCTGCTTGTGCAGTGGAATTAATATGAAACGAGAATTCAGCCTTGGCTTAAAGCAGATAAATGTCGTTATTAGGAAACTGTGTTATCCACTTTGACTAACAACACTAACAAACTAACCTAAATTCTAACTAAATTAACTTGGTTTATATTTCATATGGGTAACTGATTGGACATGTTGAAATTTTAGCATAATGGGGGAAAGTTCTTTTAGTTTTGTTTTCCACCTCTAAATTGTTTTTCTTTTGGAAATAAGAAAAACACAGGGGATGTTACAAAGATAAGATATTACAGATGGAACTTTGAAATTTACATCATCTCAGTCTAGTTTGAATATTAGATGGAAGATTTGAGAAATCGTGGAACATCTTATAATATTTTGGTTTTTCAGCTAATTATTATATAACAGTGACATAGATTCCAAATTGTTTTCAAAATGATAATTTTATTATATCAACAGGGGGAGAAGTAGACCCTAATTCCTGGTAAATTTTTGGATATGGTTAATTGTAAATTAGTTAATCAATAATTTTGATTTTTTTCGATTCAACAATAGTGAATTATGGATTTTTTTAATGTAGAGTCATATGGCCTTCCTGTTTGACTAAAATATGGTATATGTGATATAGAAGCTTCTACTAAATTAGATTTGATCATCTAAAATTGAACGGTTTCAAATAACATCTATGCCATGTTTATTTACATTTAAAATTGTTACTAGATTTCTGCATCACTGCTGACTTGATTATATACAGTTGGGTGTAAATTGTTAATTTTGAGGAAAATTTTGGTTAAAACTGCTATGAAATTCAAATAAAATGTGAATAATTTCTGAAATTTTAAAATAGGACTTTGTCTTGAAGCGTGGGACAATGATAAGGATGTTTGGTATTTAGTAGAACAATATGAAATTCATAATTATTTGACAAAGTGCAATTCAATCACAACTTTTATTAGCGTCAGTACTAGGACATTCTAGAGTTTGTTCTAATTCTTTAATGAGTTTGTGATTTTAAAATTTGTAGTGATATTTGGCACAAGCAGAGTGAATGTCATTGAGGTAGTGACGTTTATTGATTTTGAACAGTAAGTGTCATTATTTTCTTAATTCTGGCACATCTGATCGTGGACTATTTTAACACATTTCTATGTTTATTCTTTTTGCAGTTCAGGATTTGGGGCAGTTGGCCGTTTGTGCTATAACAACAACAAATCTAGAGCCACACGGGAGGATGCATCACAAGATAAATTTTATTTATAATAGTGAAAGTAACAAAATGTGGCATATATAAGTTTTGATTTTTAATTACTTTGTATTATTTTATCTCTGGCAGTTCTCCTTCCTTCTGACTTGATGGCAATCTTGGGGAAAGGGTCTTTTAAGCTCAGAGATCATGGGACGATGTATTTGAAGGGATCTTCTTGATTACCACATCAGGCCGCTGTTGTTGCTGAACAAAGATGCTGAACTGTGCCCATCTTCTGCTGGACTGCTGTATGTAAGCCAAAAGCTGTTGAACGATTACGAAGGTCGGCGAAGACGAACTGTTCTCCTGCTGTCATGTGAGGGCAAAGTGCTGCTCACAGGACCTGGCAACAGATGTCTCCTTTGAGTGTTGCTTTTCATACCAGGCTGAAAACAAAAGGGACTCAGGCGTTATCTGTGGGAGTCTTCTACGGCTGGGAATCAGCAGTGAGTCGGGACCACAAAGATCATAGCCTTTTGTCCAAACCCGGACGGGGGTTTCAGTGGATGACTTGTCTGCTGGTTTCTACGTCCTGCTCTGTCGACCACGAAAGGCTGACCAAAGTTCATCAAAGCGGGACTGTATCCAGATGCTTCTGCACTGCGGGAATGACTGCTACTCTGGACACCTTCTGATTCAGCAGATAAAGAATTGCGGCATGGCAAGTCGCTCAGCGGTGGTCCTGTTGTGTGTTCTCATGTTTGATCCTGGATTCTCACCTCTGATCATGTGACCTGGGCGCCAAAGCCCACTCCTGGGGTTCCCTTCAGTCTGCAGGTTGGAGACGAAATGGGTGCCAACAAAACTTGGTAGTGGTGAATAAGTTCTTTTTAAATTTTTGTAGTGTGTGATGCCATTGTTCTCTTCTTACTTTAGTTATAGCACTGATGCGCCCTGTTGTCTTCACGTTCTGAACCCTTGCAGTGTAATTCTGAGTGTTAAGGACACCCCATCTCCTGGGGTCAGAGGTTTTACAATGCAGTTTGAGGGTTGGTGTGCACCAACTGTTACGACACTGCATTCCTCGGAAATGCATTAACTTCCTCCATGATTCACTCTGTTTGTCTCACAAAATGCTAATGTGTCTTTTTTCCCTTCCTGCCTGAAAAGAATGGGCAGGGACTAACTATTGCAATTACATATTTTTTCTTAACCATAGCTGAATTGCATTGTGTGTTACGCTTCATCTACTAAGGAAGATGATCTAAATTTTATTTACATAGTACAGTGGCTACCATTCAGTAAAACTAAATTTAAATTTAAATGGAATTTAACATTAAGGTGTTAAAGTGAATTGATGGGTGTCTATGCAGCTTATTGAGCTAATGACACCAAGTTCTGTGTTGATTTCATAAATTTAATCAAACATTAAATTCTTTGATTGAGGTGTGCAGATTGTAACAGCATCTGGGACACCATGTTTGAATTGCATCCAACTGTGTTACATGAGGCTAAAGTTAGTGGTGATAGCGGATTTCATTTCAATGAGTTGTATAGGATTTTTATTGTATTCTATGACAGAACAGTTGTTCTGTTATAGAAACAGGGGGACATGAATGGAATTGATCTAATAAGCAAATTTTTAGTTTGGATCTCTCTTTACTTTTCGGAAAAAGAGGTTATTGAAGTTAAATCAAAATACATTAAATGTTTTACGGTGTATTAGAAGCATTAAATATGAGCTAACTATTTGGATATGAAAGAAGTAAAATTTATAAATTGAATATACTAAACTAAATATTACCTATCAAATAATTTACATAAAATAGTGTTTAAGGAAGGTGATCGTTGGATTGTTGCATCTCTATTCATATAATTTAAAATAAGTTGTTTAACTAAGACATCCAGGAAGGTCTAAATTAAAGATTTACATCATTTAATAAATTTAGCTGTATCGAATCTCTCTCCAAAACTGAAAAGGCATTGATAATTGATAAACAATATAAAAAGGGTAATACATTATTCAATTAAATATTGTATAAATAGGTTTTCAAAAGAATAAATGGATCAAAGGTAAAAATGGTTGAAATTTTTGGGATTTAAAACTATGATTGGAATAAAGTAGGTCATTTTTTATATTTAGTGACAAGGTTAGCTATACTCATGTAAAACAGGCTGATCATTCTTTAAGGTTTTAAAAAATAGAAAATATGATGATTGAAATTAAATTGGTCTAAATTGGAGATTTACAAATTAACAATTATGGAACTGCTTCTAAGATACAGTTAAGTTTTGGGTTCAACATGATAGGAAACATTTATTTCTCATGTAGGCCTTATATAAAAAGAGGGTCAAAGGATTGATAAAATATAGCTCTAAAGTAGCAGATTTATAATACAAAAGGAAGACAGCAAAGCTGTCATAAAGTGTCGGATCAATCATTAACCAATCAACAGGGTTCTCTCCATATGAGCTCCAGACAGGATGGATGTTTCCAGGACCTGCTACCCGCATTCCAGGATGGAAAGGTGAGCTTGCACATTTATTTCATAAAGATTTCTTCAATGAGTTACAGGTCCTGGGAGCGGAATTTACAAAATACCAGACGACACAGGAACGTGCAGGCTCGGGACCAGTTCCGGGAATCGACTGGGTGCGCCTGAAGGTCATCAAAAGAAATGGTCTGAACCTCGCTTCACCGGACCATACCGAGTAGTGGAGAGGATGTTTCATGCTGTCCGTCTGCAAAGGAAAAGGAGACACCGGGTTCCATTGGAGTCAGTGCACAGCAGCTGAGGAGCCACAACGCACGGTACAAGGCGTACAGGAGAATCTACAGTCTCAACCTGCGGTCGAGGTGTGTCTGCAGGCCCATCCCATCGCGGAGGAGGATCTGCAGTTCCAGGCAGAAGTGTAGCAGGGATTTCTGCCAAGAGCACTTCATTTTCCTGAATTACAAGGCTTAAAAGGCCCGGACAGGCACAATAATCCTGTTCCGGTGTCCTTCCATTGAGAAAAGGAGATTGCAACCTCTCCTTAAACTCACTGTTATATTGGCACAATACTCCAATTTTCAGTGAGCAACGGACACTCAGGTGGAAACCTGAGGTTTACAACCGAGGAGGAACACCTGAAGGATCAGGCTACAAGATCATCATTAACTTATCTTCTCTTTATTGCGTGTTTTCGTTTTTTGCGAGCTCTTAAAGAACATTCGTTTCTTTTTGCGTGTATTTTTGGATCGTTTCCTGACGAAGAATTCATATTCATTTTTGGAGGACTATCGAAGGAGCATAGAGACGAACTCTAAGTTCTTATTATTGAATCATGTGAAAAAAAAAAGAAAAAAGGTATTTTGTAATTTTTATGTGTTTATGATTTATTTTCTTTTTTGATGTTGTTATTGTTTTGTATTGACAAATTGTAATTTTTGTGGCGAGTATTGTCTTTTAAGTTTCTTGGGCATTTTTTAGTAATTTCGAGATATCTTACTCTGGTTTTCTAATTTTATACTTGGGCTGATATTTCTATTGTGTTTTTTCTTCTATTGACATAACTGATTTTATGATTTTTCATGTTTGATAAGTGAAATGTATTTTTAGTTGTAGTTTTTACTGGTTAAAATTTTGTGGTTCATCAGGTGAGTATTAAATTGTTGGATAGCGCAAGATACATTTGATAAGTTCAGATAATGGAGTTCAGCTTCAGACACATGACCTGGCCGTGGAGCTAGGAGGTTCTGTTTAAAACAGGGACTGTTATATAATTGGGCTAATGTTTTAGTTTTTTAGTATACTAAATAGTTTTTTGGTTCCTCTATTAGAAGGCTTAATCAATTTATTAGTGAGGTCTGTGTGTCTCAGACCTCAAAAGAGGGACTGTTAAAGAAAAATGATTATTTTTAGTTTTTAATACAGTTAATCTTATGGCATGTGTAAAAGATATGTTGAGCACTCTCATTTTGAACATGTTTCTTAATTTTGAACAAGTTTGTGAAGATAACCTTTCCTTGAACCAAAGGACTGAATTTAAGTTTGTTCCTGAGAATTTATGGTAGGAAAGAGGCCCCCGCATTCCAACAGCTATTCTGTGAGGTCTTATCTCATGTTTTCTTTAGCCAGATGTTTGCCGTAAATTAGGGGAAGCTCTAAGTTTTTCTGAGTGTCAGAGATAGCTCCTGGTTGGAGGAGCAAAAGCCAGCCTTATTTGAATAAATTAAATACAAGAGGATAAAACTTTCTACACAGAAGTAACAAATCAGATTTGCTCTTGCAACTCTCCAAAGATGTCTTTGTACGTCTTTGCTTTCTTTCCTTCTCTCCATTTATGTCAGGTAATTGAATGTATGTCTCCGTTGTTCTGCAGTTTCTGGTGTAAGTTTGTGCATTGTCTTATTTCTAAGTTTGTGCATTGTCTTATATTGGATTAAACTCTGTAATTCTGTGACGTCAACACGCATTGCTGGTTTTCCTTGTGGCCACACGCAGCTCGCCGAGAGGATCTGGGAAAGGAAGAGAGAAAGCCAACCTTTTTCCAAACTTAACTATTTTAGAATATTTTCTTCCTTAACAATAGGTACTGTTTCAGAACCCAGGATGGGTGCAGTTTTAGGTTAACAGCAATTGGCCAGAGGTTCTCCCTCCCTGTGGTAGAACTCATGGTTCCATTTAGCCCAGTAAGGTTTTCATGTCCTCAAGCAATATTTTTCCCCAACATCTTTGTGATGGTTGGGGCAAGAACTTTGATCTTTACTGTAGTGGTGACACCTGTAGGTCTTTAGATATCATTGTGTGGTATTTATCACCTCTCTGATGAGTGGATGCTGCCACCTTGGGGTACTTTTGGCTACAAGTCACTAAAGAGAAGATTCCCAACTAATTCATGGTTTCTCCATTTGTAGATAATGCCTCTCTCTCTGGTTTACTGGAGCCTCAAAGCTCTAGAAATGGTTTTGTGGCCCTTTCCACACTTATAGAACTGACTCTTTTTCATTTGTTCCCTAAATGTTTGGGATCTTTTCATATTGTCTACTGTAGCTTTGAAGGATCTTATGATCTACTTCATGTTGTCAGGCATGTCTAACCACTGATCTCTATTTTATTCACTGGATTGCTGATAGCCCGTTGGTAGTACAGGGTTGAAGTGAAGCCACCAGCCGCCATATTGGTACTCCCTAGTTAGACCGGTCGAAATATAAAGAATATGTGCGCTACAACATTGAACAACCATGATGTTCTCATTTTCAGGGGGGGTTAAGCCTTAAAAAAAAGGGATAAAATCATCACTTTGACACACATTTGGTGTTTCAAAGAATAGATTACTTAACTAATAATACAAAAAATAGGCACATCACATTACATAGTCATTATGAAGTCAGTGAAGTCTATAAATCATGTATATTAACAAATATAGAAACATATTATACAAATTCATCACAACAAAATGAATGTGTTAATGAAGAATAATAATACTGATGTGCCAAAAGTGCTTGTGTACATGTATTGATGATATTGTTATGGTAATTACATATAAATGGTTACAAGATTTTACATCAAGACTGAATTACAAGTACATGTCTGTTAATTCACTGGATTGCTATCAGCAATCCAGTGAATAAATAGAGATCGGTGAGTCTAACTGAAGTGATTTTCAGATGCAGAACAGGTGTGAACAGGTATGAGAAACTGATTACGTTTTAATCTGGGGGGCAACATTTATTTCATAAAGGGCCACAGAGGTTTGGTTATTTTTCCCCTTGACTATGAGAACCTTAAATTTAAAACTTTATTTATTGTTAAAGTTTTTGTCTTTGACAAATATTCAAAACTGTTGATGTTCTTTAACCTTCAAGTTAGAAAAAAAAATCATAAAGGGGACAAACACAGTAGATTCTCATCTCATGTTAGGTTTTGCAAACTGTTTTTTTTTTTTTTGGTTTTTATGGATTTTCATTTCTATTTTAATTGAACATCAAATCAATCCAGAAATGAACTGAATGTAATTTTCTTTATATGATCTATTAATCTAATGTTCTAAGTAATGCCACCGGTACCTTAGATTGAACCTTTTCTCATGAGTTGCATGTACCTGGCAACTTGTTTTTTGGTAATTATCTTTTGACCAAAGGTTAGAAACATGGACTGATCTATAAATTGTGAGGCTATCTAATGATCCATCTGCCTCTCCTTTCTCTCCTCACTCATGGATTGAATAACAAGATGGCTGACCTTTTTTATGGCGAGATTAACCGTTTCCACCAGAAGAGGAGGTCCACCTTTTTCCCACTGAAAACCTTTGCCTCAGACTTGGAGAAAAATCTCAATCCATCTCTTTCCACATCAGCCAAGAGTCAGAAAAGTTAACATATAAAACGAAAAACCTCATCTGCAGAGATAAGGCCCTGAAGATCCCCAAAGTGACACATTGCTCATCAAGAATAAGAAGGGGATAAATTGGGCAGAGAAGATGGGGAAAAGTAAAGTAAACAACCAAAGAAAATTTCACAAGGAAGTTCAAAGGAAGTTAAAGATTCTTTATTTGAAGTACATTCCCCCCCGAGAGTTAAAAACATCCCACAGAAAACTGATAAAAACAAGGATACTGGCATCTCTCCTTGTTTTTATTAGAAAGCTGTTGAACAACAGGAGCCGATAACATTAAGACCAAATCATAACGAGAGGAAATAAAGAGGAAAACTGCACAGCTTTTATGGAGCACTAACCGCTAATGCTGTGGGCGGGTTTCTAGTTAGAGCCTTGAGAGTGACCGGAAACAAGGGTAAAGTGCTTCATGACTTTTCAGATAAATATCCGATATGTATCTGACAGTTACACATATGAAATGGGCATGATTAAACTTTTTGGGGGAATGAAAAGAAATCTGGGTCGCATTTTCTTGCAGTGGGATTTATCCAAAGATGTGTTAAAATAATTAGTAAACAGCCCCCGCAGTAGAAAAATGCTTTCTGCTCCCCTGTATTAATGCATTCTTTGGACACGTGTCCTTGGATCAGGTCTTTGTGGATTAGAGGACTGAAGCACTCTGCTGTTAGGTCACCATCACTGGGATTCTGCTTCTAAATAGGAGTAATAAACACGGCAGCTTTAGTGTAGATTTATCTGATTTAATCAGAGAGAGATGCAGCTCTTTCATAAAAGGTAAAAAGCCGATTCAGATTCATTAACTATGCTCCCTACAGTCATCTGACTGTTCAGATCACGCTTGGATGAATCGACTTTCTGTTTCAAATCAGATTGTGGTGTGCCATGGGAGATGGATCTTACCAACCTGTAGGGAAAGGAGGGAGCTAAAGCTGAGAAATATTGGAACCTGCATTTTCATTTAGCAGATTTTATAACATAAACTAAGAATTAAAATTAGACAGCTGAGGTTAGGGTTTTTCCAAATCAAAAATTGGGTGAAGAATTGACATGAGTTTGTTTTTCCAACTTTTAGAAAGTCGCTTGTCTAGATTTGTCTAGGGACTTAAAACCCTAGACCCTGTATCAAGCTCTGGCTTTGAACCAGACAGGTTTTAGGATCTTAAGTTTTCATGTTTATTGTTTGCTGAGGACCTAAATTATGGCGGGATAAAGGAACAGTAATTGTTTATTGAAGTTTAAAGTCGCAGGAAAGTCATATTTAAATGTCAAATCATTCTGGCTTAAACAATTATATAAATGTACTATTTATCAGACCATATTGTCCGGAAATGTAGAAAATTTCTATTTAAAAAAAAAATCCTGACTTAAAATCTGTGTTGTTATTTTTTTTGCTATCTTATGCAGGCCAGTTAGTTATACGTCAGCTTGTACACCTAAATTCAGCGAATCATATATCAACGGTCATCTGTCAATCAATTTGTTTTCGGTCATAGCATCTTGATTCATATGTCGCAGCTAATTTATGCAGCTGTTGAAATAAGAATCATTTCCTTTCCCATCGAGTTCCGTCCCAGTGTTCACGGGGATGGCCGTCTGTGTTTTCGGCAGGCGTAGAGCTAACAGAACTGGCAGCGTTGGGATGCAAGGACTCAAACATGTACGGCTGGAAGCCTTCTACACCAAACCAAGCTTCTGCCGCCCTGGCGTCCTCTTCCACAACATCTTCGTCGCCGCTTTCCTCCTCTAAATAAAAAATGGATGACGGAGGAGACTCATCCACGACTTCCGACACTAAACTCTCCTCCTCTTGCATGTTTCTGCTGTCCATAGCGTTCCTTGACAGTGTTGTTTCTAAGTGACCAATTTAGTGCTACTTGGTCCCAATGGAATTTCCCATTGGGAACCTACTAGCACTAAGTTGCTAACTGGTTAGCAAGATGCTTCCGAGACACCTTCCACAACCTAACTTGCTTGCGAACCCTCCGCCACAACAATCCCGCCCCCTTAATAAATGACCAACTACATTTACTTTATTCACTTGTGCAAAGTCGGAGAATTAGGAAATGCAACGTTTGGAACGGCCGTTTTCCCAAGACTTTAATAATAAAGAAATTTTTAAAGCCTTCAGGGCAATACGAAACGATACAGGAAACAAGAGCAAAAATAGAAAATATGATAACCAGCTTAAATACAATGCAGACGCGTTTCTTAGAGGCAAACCAGGGGAGAACGAAAACTTTGCAAAAGAAAGAAGAACCAGGGAGACTAGAAAAATAGCTACATACAAACAAGGAATAACTCGAGGAACAATCCACACCAGTTAATCAGAGCTGAATGCAATACACGCATAACTTCTAACAAACGACTAAAAATAAAGATTTTATACTAAAGTAATCATAAAAACTGTAAAATCATGACAAATATCTCTTCTTCAAATCCCTAAAGCATGTGAAAAGAAACTGCTACAACACAAGGATAAAGATCTGGTCCACTGCTCCATGACCGGATAAAGCCTCTCTGCTTGCCTTAGTTTCAGTATTTGGAAGTCAATAAGCAGTGAGGGGTGAATGTGGGATGCTGACTGCTCAATCAAACTGAAAGAGCTCAATTTAAAAACCAGTCTACCAATAAACTAATCTGTTCAGGATGTTTCACACGACTGGCCCAAAAAGAAACTTCCTCTCTGTCAGACATCATTCCGTCTGTCGCTCCCATCAAAACTTTCCTCAACAAGAAAATCCTTTCATGTTCTTATAGTCCTGATGAGTCTGACAGCTGATGTTGTCAGTATTATTAAGTTTTCAAGCTGTCACTTCTGCAAAAAAAAAGAAAGAATACAGAAAGCATTTACTGTTGAACTTCCAGTGGAGAGTCGGTCAAGCAGAGGGAGAACTCTTCTTTTTTTTTGCTGCTCTGACTCCATGGTGGGAACAACTGATTGTTTGCTTTACCTCCTGCGGTCAGAAGCCTGGAGAAGATTGCTCTCCAACTGTGGTGAGCACTGCACGGTGACTGATGGCTCGGTGTGTCTGTGTGCGCCTACTTGTGCCCCTTCTGTTTGCGTGAAGTTTATTCTCATCAAATGTGGGAGTTTGAGCTCAGCTCCTGAAGTTGACACAAAGGACGTGTTCATAAAGCGTGCCAATGCAACCGTGGAAGCGCCGTGAGCGTCTAATTTGTGCCGGTTGGAGTAGCTGAGCTTGTGCAGGTGTGTGGGTGAGAAACAAAACTCTTCTAAAGCCAAAGTGGGCGAGAAGGTGATGGGAAAAAAAGACTTCGAATATACCAAGCGACAAGAAAAAATAAATAAATAAATAACAGCAATGGACTTTGTAGTCGATGGGTCTGAAATTGAATTTGTGCCTCCGCCCTGTTCACCTGGCATGTCGCGGCGGGTCACATCATTCCAGCTCTACCTGCAGCAAATTCAGCCTTACCCCGCTCACTTTGCTGACCCCGTAATGGCTAAAACGAAGCCATTAAAGTGTCTCGTCCAATTACAGAGCCACTTTATCTGACACACACAGTCATATTCTGCAGCAGGCAGTTCGTCTCTGATCTGTTAATTCATAGTGAGTCGTCCTCACCAGGAGCTATAATAAAACTTTAATGTCTCTCAAAGCCTCGCCGCAGTCTAACCATCATGTAAAACGAAGAGAAATTCACCGAGTGACCCCAGGCTTCCCTATTAGCCCTTCACCGCCAGAGACTGCACAGCAGCGCTGCTCATTCTTCTCTATTTTTATCACATCTTCCTGGTCTCCTACTTGTTTGTTTTAGATTCTGCTGGTGCTGTGGGCCCTTGGCTCAGTTTGAGTCGCTTTAATTCAGCTCAACTTCAGAGATTATAGAGAAGTTAGTCAGAGCAAAATTACCCAAAAGTAATAGTAATTTTCTAATCAGAGAAACAGAAATCCATCCATGAAAAGCCTGCATTACAATCTTTTATAATTTTTGCTACAGTATTAACATCTATTGATGTTTTTCAGTTTGTTGCATTAGAACAAGACAAAAAAGTGCATCAGGGCTCGATGTTAACCATCGCCCAGGGCAGGTAGTTTTTATTGTCGGGAGACTATAAATTTCATTACATTTTCCCGCCGGGCAAGTGCAATGATCAAAAAAAATTATTTATCACTCAAAATTACTTTTAAATCACCGACATTCGCTTAAAAAAGGACCCACATGCGTTGCCGGGGCCATTTTTGTTGTTTTGTACTCATTCTCGCGTGATTTGAAAAAGCTGCGAGATTTTCTGCCAGATGGCGTGATTTTTTGTCCGGGAATTGGCGCGAATCAGACACACCCACCACCCAGATAACCCTAGATTAAAAATTATCGGTCAGGTGTTAGGAAAATTGGCATAATTGTATGCCATGCACACAGTGTAATTATGGCTATCATATGGCATTCTTCTGTGCAGTGATGCAGGTCATACATTAAAAAATGTTCATAAAATTTTTTTCTCTTAGAAATTGGAGAGGTGCATTTAAATGTTATAGAGCTAAACATGTTAAATTGGTGACCTGTTATGTTATTATTATTGTCTTGTTGCTGCATTTATTTTGTCAGGGAAAACTAATCCTGAGTCAGTTAAAAGTCAGGGAATTCTGAAATGATGTAAGACTGTGGAAACCCTGAATAAAACAACTATGTATAATGATTCTCTAGAAAAGTCACATTATATTAATAGTATCATCTTGTATAAACATACCGTGACTCTAAAATAAAAGTTAATCATTTGTGACATTGACTTCTATCTTGTAATTTATCTTAAGTTTTTAACCTGTCAAGTTTTTTTTAGATTTTTAACATTACAATTTATATTTTTCCAAGCACACAACAGTTTAAAGCAAAGTTTAGTTTGAAAAGAATGTGCAGGAAGGATTGAAAAGCATGTTAACACGGTAATGTAGGCTTGATTTCATTATCTGATGCATGCAGATACACACCAGGAACCTGTAAACTTAAAAAACACTGAATTACAAAAAACATTTAAAAAACAAACATGTTTCATTGATATATATACAAAAATGAATATTAGGAACTATATTTAACGAACATTAAACTGGGCAAGTAAAAATTTTTTCTGGGCAAATGAAATGTGGTAAAAATCCTTAACATCAACCCCTGCGCATAAATGTAAAGTGGAAAGAAAAATGAATGAATCTAAAGGGGGCATGATTTTGCATTCAGGCCTCTTTAGTCTAACAACTCAGAATTAGAATAAACGATCCAACCAAATGCCAAATGGCATTTAATCTTAAAATAAACTGAGCTGTTCTGTTTCTGACCTCAGAGGTGTGTAAAAGAACATTAGTGATCAACCATCATCTTCAAGTCCATGGAAAAACATCAAACAGGTCAGGTTAAACTAAAGAAATTTAATGCAAGGTGAGGTTCTAAAATAATATCCAAACCTTTGAACGTCTCAAAGACCACTGTTCAATCCGTCATCTGAAAATAGTAAGACCTACCGAGGCATGTTGACCTCTTACCAAGCAAAGAACTGTTAAACCCAGTGGGAAGAGCATCATGTATGGATGCTGATTTCTAGCAGGCAAAGGAATGCAAATCAGTTGAATAAGAGATGCAAGGTTCTAAATGTTGGACAATCTGAAAACCTGATGTAGCATGGGGGAAAAAAGATGTAAACTTGTAGCAGAATTATAGCTCCCTGAAGGATAAAAACCCTTAAAGGTACTGGCTACAAGTTTAACTCCTCCCAACCACTAAGTGTTGCACTCCTCCGCTCTCATTCGGTACTGTTTTCCAGCCAGTCGCCAGGTCGGCTGCCAATGATAAATTTTCGTTTAAGCAAAAGTTTAACTTACCTGTTCATAAAGAAAGCAGTAACCTCCACATGGCTCCACTTTCTTCGCAGTCAAGTTGCAATCAAGGCTATAATTTTATTTTTTATTTTTTTTTAGGCTTGACTGAGAAATGTAACCCTGAAAATTGTCACAATTTTTATGGAGGTTGGTTGAGGACCCAAATCCAGAGACCAGGAGGCTGCGGTGAATCCTAAAGATTTAATGACTAACTGAGGCAAAATCCAAACATTCAAAAATATTATAAGGAGAACAGAACAAAGGATGGACTAATGAGCTGAATATGGAGCAGGTGTAAGTGGAACTAACTAGAAGGAAGCCAAGGGGAAAGGAAACAAACACAAGGGGGCAACAGAGAGTAACTAAAGACTGCTTGAATATAATGGAAAATAAAACAAAGATCAACAAAACAGAACAACTAATAACTGAAAAGTAAAAACTCATAGTCCCAAAAGGGAAGAACCATAACAAGAATAAGACAATTTTTCAGCTATTTTATGAAGATGCTAGGATCTGGTAACACGTCAGCTCTGTCTCACATGACTTTAACCTAGTATTGGCAAAGAATCATTTCCTGTCTACATTAGCGTCATAAATAGTAGTAAATCTTCATTCAGAAAAATATATGTTTTTACTTTGCAGCACTCTAGTGTTGTAATGTCTTATTTTTGAAACAAAAAGTTGTCTTTGATGATAAAGTTGTAGCTATGATCTTAAGAACACAACCATAGCTGCTAGAGTGAATCAGATCAAACATTTTATAGTCTTAGAATGGATGGACGAGTCAACACTTTAACCTGAATCAGTCTTACTGAGATAGATTTCAGTCTAAATATCTCCAATGACCCACAGTTGTAGGTGCAGAAAAAGTTGGTTCCATTAAAGGGACAGTGTGTAAGATTTATCTCCATCCAGTTGTGCACTTTATGAATAACAAACAACAGACTGGAGCCTCCTATCAATGTGACACCAAGTATAGAAGCTGCAGATTGACAATGTACTCTTTCACAGTGGAGGAGACATATCAACCTTCTTCATGATAAATCTGCTAAAATAAATGCTGAAACATGAAAATTTTACAACTTAATCTCCCTTAACATATCATCCCTTAACATATCAGCTTAAATTGGATTATTAAATACATGGAAAATATCTCTGAAATCAGCAGAGAAAACGTACAGTCACTTGCAGATATGACTTTTGTGAAGAAAAACAGCAGCTGGTTACTGGAACAGTTGGAGCTCATCCAGTGCTGCAAAACAAACAAAGCAGCCATCTCTGCCAGAGGGGAAGACTAGTTGCTGGACTACTCTACCCTCCTTCTAACATAGCAAAATAAACCTCAGTGTTATAGTAAGTTATCTTACCTGTCAAGCAGAAAAACCTGCAACTTCTGCATGTTTTGAAGCGTTGTTTCCTCATAAATTATTTCCACCTGTAAAGAGCTACAAAGATGCAGCCTCTTGTTTTCTCCCAGTTATTTCTAACTTTTCTTTTTGGGGATTTTCTTTTACTATACAGTGCTGAAGATAGAATAAAGTGGGAGATAAAATGAACTACGGTTATTTTTGCTTGTTTAAAATCCTTCACCATGAAACACATTTCCAAATAAATAGGTAAGTAAACCTTATGTTGACAAATGTGTTCCCTTTTGGCACCGCCCCTTGTATTTAAAAAATTACTAATTCTAAGGTGCTGCACAGTGGAGCATTGGATAGCGCTGTTGCCAGTGCTGTTGTCTTCCAGCAAGAAGGTTCCAGGTTTGATTCCTGGCTTGGGGTCTTTCTGCATGGAGTCTGCATGTACTCCCTGAGCATGCATGGGTTCTGTCCAGGTAGTCTGGCTTCCTCCCACAGTCCAAAAACATGACTGTTAGGCTACCTGGCTTTTTAAATTATACTTAGATGTGTGTGTGCATGAATGGTTGTTTGCCCTGTGTGTCTCTGTGTTGCTCTGTGATGGACTGGCAACCTGTCCAGGGTGGACACCGCCTCTCGCCCATAGACAGCTGGAGATAGACACCAGCACCCCTTGCTTCCCCAGCAGGGATAAACATGACGAAAGCTGGATGGATGGATTCAGCTATCAATCAGACAGCTGCAGCTGATTCAGAACGCTGCTGCTCGAGTCCTCACTTACCCCTGGCTCACACCGACTCCGGTCTTACAGTTGCGGTGCAGTGGGTGCGGCGCCGCAGTGATTCCAAGTCATTAAAAAGACGTAAACCTCTCTCACCGGCTGCTGAGCTGTCCGGCTGCGGTTACCGAGACACTCCGGCGCTGCAGAAAATTCAGCAAGAAAGCTATCCTTGCGCCGTGCCGGAGCCCTCCGCAACAAGCTCTCGCAAATATCCTTATTTGGGCCGTGTTATCGCGTGAAGTTATGTGAACTCAAGTGAACTTCTGTTAAATCTCCGGACCTGTTGCCGGAGCCGCAGAGCTGCACTGCACCGTAGTCAAAAGGGCGGTGTGAGAGGGGGTGTGCTGGAGTTGCGGTCTCTGTCGGCTCGGTAACCGCACCGGAGCCAGTGTGAGCAAGGGGTAAGACCAAGAGACTGGATCACATCACTCCAGTTCTGAAGTGCTTACACTGGCTTCCTTTGTCTCAAAGAATTGATTTCAAAGTACTTCTGCTAGTTTTTACATCACTAAAGGATTTAGGGCCTAAATACATTTCTGACCTGCTAGTACACTATGACCCCCCCAGACCTCTAAGGTCATCTGGGACAGGTCTACTTTCTGTTCCTAGGGTCAGAACTAAACAGGGGGAAGCAGCTTTCAGTTACTATGGTCCTCACATCTGGAATAAACTCCCAGAAACCTGCAGGTCCACTGCTACTCTCAGTTCTTTTAAATCAATGCTGAAGACCTTTCTTTTTGATGTTGCCTTTCTCTAAATGGCGTTCATTTCTTTACTGTTTAATCTTTTATACTGCACTGTAATTTTTATTCTTGTGTTTTACTCTGTTTTTATTTTTTAACTGTTTCTTCTGTGTTTTATTTATTTTTTAACTGATTTTACGTAAAGCACTTTGAACTACAAATAAAGCTGCCTTGCCTATTCTAAACTATGAGCTTTTATTTTTTGATGTGATGCCATTAGATTTATTTTTTTAAATACGTATTAAATAAAGCAACACTTGAGATTTGTTAATAAAAGGGCAAATTTTATACACACTGTCACTTTCAGTGTTTAGAGGAAATTGTGAAAGAAAGCTTTTCAAATTTTCTTCTTCAAGACAACTTTAATCAGCAGCTGCAAGAAATGAGAAAGGCAGATTAATTAGTTTATGACCTTGTTTATCAGTTCTGCAGAAAACTATGATGTTATTGATGAAAAATAGTAATAAAAATAGTAATAGGAAAATTTATTATTTTTTTATTCTGGATTTAAAAAAATGTTTAGTGTGAATTGACACCAGCATCAAGCACCAGAAAGACATCCAGGTCTGGCCCAAAAAGATAAAAGCCAGGAATCCTTTCCTCTGCTCTTCCCACCTTCATTTTCTATTAGAACTAAAGGAGCACTTTGTTTTGCAGATTCATTCTTCTCTTCTTCGACTTAATAAAACCATTTCAGCATAATAGCATCCTAAGTGTATCCCAACTCAAACAATGGATGCACAGCTGATTCCTTTGCTCCAGATCATTTTAATCAGCTAAACAATATAGTTCTTTAAAAAGGGCCCTCAATAAGAAAAGTGAAAAACTGAAGCTTTTCTGAAAGAAAAAGATAATTATCTCCTCCAGCAGAGTACCTGTCTAAAAACCACCTTTATTTCAATCTAACCCCTGAATCAAAAGAAGTTCTAATGAGCAAAATGTAAGCTCAAAAAGTTATGAGTGGGATTCATTATTTCTAATCAACTTTATTTATTCCTGATATAACCCAAGAAAAAACCTTAAATGACCCAGGAATGGTTCCCCTCTACAAATCCCTTTATTCACGTTAAAATAACCAATAACTGCTTAGCTCTGTGAACGAGATGATCCGGTTTGCAGCTAGTTCCTCCCATCCCTTAATGCTTGATAAAAATAGATTTGTTGTGATGGATGATGACGCATGAGTCCCAGCCTGAAGGGGACATAAAGGAGAGTTTAAGAACTGCCAGGTTTCATAAAATTTATGGCCAGTTCATCCCAGTGTGGAGAAACAACAAGCAATAAATGGAAAGAAAAGCATACATGATCAGATTCAGCTGTATGGTTCGACGTTTCTTACTCATAATGTCCATTGAGGCACTTTTTAGTCTTGTTTTTGTCTTCCCACCCCCCCGTCAAGCAACTTTATCTGGGAAACACGTAAATCCAATCAACTCAATTAAGTGGCTCTTCCTCCTCCGTTTTCTCTGTTGCTCAAATTTTCTCAGCTTGATTTCTTCCCCTCCAAATTCTCTCCAGCTATCATCACATGAAAGGCAGTCCGAGCGCACGGCACGATCCCGACAACAGTCAGACACTTCCTCTCACCTACTGCTGAAATGTTCTGACAGTAATTGATGCCTTAACAAGCTGCAGCCACACAGAGCTCTGGCACTGCCTTTGTTTTCTGCATGAAATGGCACCATTAGTGAGCCACACTTCTTTGCTTAAACATCTCTCATGAACTATGAAGTACAACCTGAGAGAAAACTCAAATGTTTGTTGAAAGGCTCTTATTTTCCCAAAGACAGAGAGTTGTTTGTGTGTGAGCTCAATCAGTGGATGGTTACCTGGCCTCTGATAGCAGCACCATTGCTTCTCTCCTTCAAGTTTTTTTCTGCTGTCAGAAGACGATGCAAGAGGATTTGAGACAGCAAACTGAGCAGACACAAAACAAACCCCTGCTTTTATTCAAAAATAGATTTTCCTGCCTTTTCTTGTCTCACATTTCTCTCTCTTTACCTTTCCCTTTGATCTGCCACATTTTATCTATGATAGCTCTTCTTACAAGTTAAGAACTTTGAATGACATTTATTGTTCCACACCTGTAGACCTGTTCATTCTCACAGCATCTCCAGACACGGCTCATGAAAGATGTTATCATCCGACTGTATTTTTAAAACAATCTTTGCCAGATTTTGAGGCAATGAATGACTCAGACAGTTTGTGCTGTTGCCACCTTGACTTCGGTGTTTTTATTATCTTTCCAGGTCACGGATGTCAGAGAGAGTTTAGAAATAGGGGGAATGTTCTGCTTCTGCCCACCGCAAACAGCCTGGTTATCTAAACTGATTATCTGTCTGCAACAAAAACTTTTCTTCTGATTTTTGGTGCATTAAAACGGCAAGAAAATATTGATGTGATGGAGTTTTGTTTGCAGTTTGGTCAAATTGAATAAAAAATGCTAGATTGTTCTGTATTTAATGGAAGGGTGTCTTTGTCTCACCCCAGTTATCAGCTATGGATGTTATTAAATGCTTTTTTTCTTTTAAATAACTGACTCAGAAATGTAACTGATAATACATAATGTTATTCTAATGCAGTGATCCTGAACCTTTACAATCCAAAGATACATTTTTTCCCTCAGTCAGGAAAAATAAAAGAACCATTCTGTTTTGTTAAATATCTATGCAAGAATCTCAATTAATATTATTAATATATTTGAATTATTTATGAAAACAACTTGCAGGGCCCAAATAATAGGAAATAAAACATTACTCCTTACTTGGGCCCTGAGAAGTCAAGTCCACTTTTCCCGCCGAACATCACATCCATGAAAACACATGCCGCCTTAGATGTTGACTATTATAGAGCTTTATGGTTTATAACATGGTGTAAACCTCTCTCTGATCCATAAACTTTATATTTACCAGGCAAACCTTATCAATCTGTAAACTCAAGGTTGTTGCATTTTTTTTCCATAAATCCATCTTTGGACTCTTCCTTTTTTTTTTTTATCCTCTAACATGTCAGTCAGAAAGTTCAGCCTTGGCATCCAGCCTCAGGATGTTATCTCCTTCAGAAGTCTGATAGTATAATCAAAACTTTAAACTTAATTTTGTTTCTTTGTCTCATTGACTATGATCCATCACACATGGATTCAACAACATTATATCCAGGGTTCTTCAGAGTCAAAATATGGATGCGTTAGACATCAAACGACTTTGACGTCTTTATCACAGAATAGAGGAAAACCTGCTAGACTTCCCAAAGGAGAAGAAGAACTAAGCAAACTAGCAGAAGGAAGTAACCTGTCCGCACAACATAAGCTGGACTCTTAATGATTTTGTCTGTCGGTGTCAGATTTCAGCTCGTATAATCAGGTTTTCCTGAAAAGATTGCCATAAAGTTGGGTGAAAGACAACATCTCTATCAAGGAAATAGCTGCAAAGATCACATGGTTTCCAATTATCCCAGTAGCACAGACACTCAGTAAACACAACTCTATCTCAAATGTTTCAGTGAGAACTCAGGAGTTTGAATTTGTTGATATTGTCAGGAGTGTGGAGCTCGGAGTAGGACCCAAATGTGGACAGGAAGGCAGAGACAAAACGGTGATTAGTGAGTTTTTCTTTCTTAAAAAGGAAAATAGAGTAATAACGAAAACATTTGTTTGCTAGAAGGCTTGCAAGGCATGGTAAAACCGAGATCGCTTGTACAGAGAGTATTCACCAATTGTGGGGGTTGGAGCCCCACAGTGGTAATATTTTTATTTATTTCTTTTATTTTGTAATTTCATTTATCTTGCACTGCTGTTATGGTGTGTAACATTTCTTTCCTTTGTTTGAGTTACCAAGTTGGGCGTTGAGCCTCTTTCCTGACAAGCAAAGCTGTGGCAATAGGCTAAGGAGGCTTAAAGCTGGTTACTGGCTCGTTAACCCCTATGTACCACTGAACTATGAGGGGATTTGGGTTTAGTTAGTTTAAATGTTTGCTTTAGTTCATTGTCAGCTATCTAGTTTTCCCCTGTCTTTGTTTTTTGGTTTGGCCAAACCACTATATATCTTACCCTCATGTGTCATTGTGTTAGGTCACTTTTCCTTGGTTAAATTTGTTTTTTTGCTCAGTTAAAAGTTAAGTCTTGTTAGATTCAGTTGACCTCTTTTATGTGCCGGCTGATTTTTGCATTGTTTTGAATTTTGTTAATTTTTTCAGGGGGTCAATAAAGCCCGGAATTACTTTCTGTTTGCCTTTGCCTTACTGCTTGGTCCCTGACACCAGGAAAGGATGAAAGCAAACAGAAAAGTATAAATGTGGTTGTAAAAGAGAAAAAACAAAGACAGGTCTGAAGGTGAATTGGATTGCATGACTAAGTGACAAAGCAAACAGGACAGCTATTGTCAGATCTGAGATTATGAGTAATCTTCAATGATGCTTGGTGAAAAATTAACCACAATGCTCAAATTATAGCTGTGTGGAAAACTTTCTGTGGGTTCTGGCCTGAAGTTTATTTAGACAATCAGTGGGAGAAAAGGAAATTTAAAAGGAAGAGTAATAATTTTAGTATCCTTCATAAGTACATCATGTAGGCTACAGCCTCCATCTTTGTATTCATAAAAATCATGTTCAGCTGTTCAGTGATGTTAAGTTTAATGGAGGGAGAGAGAATGTGCAAGAGGGAGAGAGTGAATTCAAGCTTCACTCTAATGTGAAGTAGACCATTTCACAAGAATATTTTCATTGAAATTTTAATTAGTTAATGTCAAAGCACAAAGAAGAAAAGTAAAACATGATCAATTACAAGAATCTCAAATGCATAGATGTTTTAACCACAGCATCCTGCCCTAAACTAACTAAAAGGTCACTTTTAGTGAAAGGATTCTGGTCATTTATACATCAACAAAAAACAAATGATTTTGACAGTTATAATCATTAAAAACAAATATGTTGGAGGTTAAAGATTTATCTTTGATAAAGTGGCATGCTAAGATACAGGAAAGTGTTACTTTATTGTTAGGCCCATCCTTAACACTAACTATCCAGAGTAGGCTTCTGATATTAAATGAAAGGTAGGTCTTTAGTCAGGCTATATGACATTTAGGTACATTAATATTAACATTTGTATATTTTTTGTGTAATGTTTCCACTCAGTTAGGAAACCTTAAAATAATGTATATAGTGTTTTCAGCTTAACAAGAATTCAGTTAATCACTCTTGATTTTACAGTAATGAATAGCAACACATTGATGTAATTCATATACGGCTACACATTTTGAAACATAATGCCAAAAAAGAGAGAGCATTAAAGCATCAATATATTCTGTTAATTTATTAAAATGTTTTTAATGCATTTCTTGGCTTGTGCACCAATTGCCGAAAAAGGTCCATGTACATTTGGAGCAGCACCAGATCCAACTGGAAATACCAAAGACTTCACACCTGGAGCACAACATGATCTATATCTCTTTCTGATGCTATGGTCTTTAAAAGTATAAAGCTGTGCTTGAATTTTTGTGTTACAACAGCTGCAGTGAGCTTTAGAATCATTTCTCTCTAATACTGTATCTCAACATTAATTCAAAGCTGATCCTGATACAACTAAACACCAGCACGGATATACTCTAAGCAACATTTGGGATGTTTACAATTGATCATTATCATTTCAAAGGATATTGTACTGTATACGCATATTCCACTTTATTAGGACGATGTTGATAGACATTGGGCACATATGAAGAACTAACAATTTTAAAATCAGCAGGTAACATCTTTATTTTACCCAGAACGGTGAAGAATGGAAACATTTTTCCAGAAAAGGTTTGCCTGAAAGTATGTATGTGTGTGTTAGTTTCCAGATCATAAAACTGCAACTCTCCTCTATTCCAGTCCAGATTCACTGTGATCCATGTGAGCTTCCTCTGTACTGGGAGAGCTATGGGATAAGCTGGGTGGGACCATGCTGAGTATTTACCTCCATGGAGCTGGATGACCAGCCATTTTGAGTATATGTTTTCCTTCTTCTGGGCAAACTCTGTTGACACACCAACCATCCAGCCCTTACCGTCTCCAACACCAACGATCCAGCTGTGGTTACCAGAGCTAAAGCCTTCAGAACTCAGGAGAGAAAACTTTGATCTAAACATCTCTGGGTCATTAGGAAGCAGATGACTCTCTCTTGAGGTAACACTGGTTAGATCTTCAGACAGGATGAGTTCTGAACCTGCTGTGTTTGGGTCAAGTACAAGAGGCATGTTGGACCACTGGTCTTTCATTTTACTTGAGATCTTGTAGGCCAGGTTCCCCTGATGTTTGGCCCGGTCTATCAGAGCTCCAGAGGGCGGCTGTGGATCCTGTGGCAGGCAGCAACGCTGGACTCTTTCCATAGCAGCCTTGTAGTTGTGCAGGAATGACACGTCTTCTGCCCTCAGCTCCTCCTCTGTGGCTCTGACTGTGTCAGAAAGCGCTGCTATCTCTTTACTCAGATCCTCCAACTTCTTCTTCATCATTCCACTCTTCTGCTGCTCCTCCCCCCTCAGTGCAGCCAACCTGGCCTTCTCTTCCTCTTCTAGAAACTGATGAAGCTTCTTAAACTGCTCCTTAATCTGATTCTCTGTTTGTTGGGCCTGGAACTTTATTTGTTCTACTTTCTTATCAAACTCTTCTTGAACAGTTTTCATGCGCTGCAGATTATTTTTCAAAGGTCCCAGGGTTTCCTGAAGACTTTTCTTATGTTGCTGAGCAGCCTCATTGACGGTTCAGAATTCTTTTGAATCTTTGCAGACAAGACACTCCAGCTGGTGGAAAAGTTTTAGGTTCTCAGGATTCAAACAGCAGGGATTCTCTGGGGATCTCTTATCTTTTTGTTGCAAGAAATGATCACACAGGTTCTTCAGGCTCAGATTTAAAGGTGGATTAGATTTTGAAGATCTTCTTTTACAAGTTGTACACTCTTGTCCTGGATTCATTCTCCATGAGTTGTTCAGACACTCCTTACAGAAGCTGTGGCCACATGACAAAACAACCGGATCCTTGAAGACTTCCTTAAAGATTGAACAGAAGTGTACTGCCTCTGGACTCGAAGCCATTTTGTCTCTAAGTGAAGCCACAAACAGACACAATCCGGTTAGTCGTGGTTCCTCTCCCTCACATATTTCTTTTCTCAAAGTGATTCTAAGTGGTGTTCTCAGTCCAACTTACCTTCAGTGTGTGAAGTTTGGGCAGCTTGAAACAGCAGTGTTGGAGGTTTCCAGTTTTCATACCTGTCACTAGACCCACTCTGAGGAAGCTGCTAGTTTGGTCTGAAGGTGACTCTGATCACCTGGGAGTCTCTCTGCAAGGAAAAACAATCATAACCTTCTTCCTGGTTTAGTTCAGGTCCAACTGAGGAGCATTACATTTCAGTGTCCAGAGTTCAGTCTTTGAGCTTTTATAAAACTCACTGATTAACAGATTTTATTTTTCTCTGTACAGATCAGAAAATATCTGGTAATAAAATGTTCCCCCACTGTGGTGTCATCTGCAAACCATTTCCCAGAAATGGGCCAATCAGTGTTAGAATGTACTTTTTGTGAGTACCAATGTCAAAACATATATAATTTTATGAATATCAGCTAAGATTGAACTCATATTCATCTTAGAAATGCACAGGTTAGTTTATGGATCAGCACTTTGTAAGTTTTATGGTATTTCATTCAACTTCTTTTTGTCTACACTGTCTCTTTGGGTTGGGAAACAAAGCATAATCATATTCCAAATTAAAGGTATTTTATGGGCATGTCTTCCCAAAAATATCAATGAACTGAATCCCACTTGTAATATATTCAACAAATGTATAAATATAATATGCAAAGGAAAATAATCTAAAATAGTTTTTAAAGGAACTCTTACTTACATTAGTCATCTTCCACTTCATCCTACACCCGGTCACAGGGGCACTAGCCTCAACAGAGACGCCCAGACTTCCCTCCCTGCTAAGGAAAGCTCGAGACAATCCCGGGCCAACATACAGTAGACAATTAGGGTGCAGCCGATGTTTAAACCACCTCAGGTGATGCTGTCATGTTGTTTTTTTAGACTTGACCCTCTTGCAGAATCCCACTGAGAACAAGTGAATTTTTATGTTTACAAAAGCAACAAGAATCTGGAAGCGGAGAACTGCAGGAAGTCAGTTAAGATTTTTTTGGTAGGTCTAAGGGGAGAAAGCAGACTAATCAGGAAGGAGTTAATTGATGACAACTGATGACTGATTGATTTGCTCACTTGAGAGATGAAGGGGAAGTAGCATGGGTCTGTAGGGTTTGATTCAGTGGGGATTGTAGACTGTACCCCAGAGGTTCAGGATGTGAGTGAGATCCAAAAGCTTTGGTACCTGTAATAGACGTTGAGCAGGAGAGCGAGCAGGCAGGTGTTGAAGACTGACAACTGCTGCACACAGGTAAGACCTTTTCCATGAATATTGGTGATTAACAGAGGTCCACTGGTTGTCTGGAACAATAATAGAGTCTACATAAGAAAAGGGATTCCTAAAAAGACACATTTCAACAAGAAAGGTATTCCTTGTTTAGATCTTTTGGTGGAATACCATGTTGGGTAATCATCCGGCGAAGAGTGATGATCCTTCGCCTCCTTATAAAGGTTAGTCAACTTCAGTGAGAAATGTTCTCAGGTGTGCAGCAACACGAGTCAGCAAAGCAACCAGCACTCACACCAGAAAAAAAACAAAACTCCAGAGACCCTAACAGACCCCTCTCCATCTGGAGGAGAAGTGGCTCTACTCCGAACCTCTCCCAAATGACCGTACTCCTTACCCTATCTCTAAGGGACTGCGCTGCCACCCTGCAGAGAAAGCTAATTTCAGGATTTCCGGGATGATCCAGATTTCATGAACAAAGGTGAGGATGGGAAAATAGACTGATCGGTGAATCAAGAGCTTTGCCTTTTCGCTCAGCTCTCTCTTCATCACAACAGACCAGTGCAGTGTCCACATTATAGCAACAGCCATACCGATCAGTCTATCGATCCCCCGCTCCATTCCTCCTTCACTTGTGAACAGGACCTAAAGATACTTTAACTCCTCCACTTGAGGCAGAAACTCTCCCCAACCTGAAGAAGACAAGCCACCTTTTTCCAGTAGAGAACTGTGGATTCGGACTCAGAGGACCTGATTCTCATTTCGGACGCTTCACTCTCTGCAAACAGCTGCGAGCCACCGCAGGACATGTTGCAGGTCATGGAAGGAGGGTACCAGTAGAACCCCATCATGTAAAAAGCAGGAATGACATCATCTAACTAGACCTCCCTCTGGCCCTTGGCTGTGACTAAAAAATCTTGTCCATAATGGTTCTGAACAGGAACGGTGACAGAGCCCTGTCGGTTTCCAACATTCACTGGGAACAGGTCCGAATTAACGCTGGCAATGTAGACCAAAGTCCTGCTCATATTGTACAGAGACCGGATGGTGACTTTATATTTATTAAATGATATGAGCCCTTGCATGGAGGGGAAGTTTTTTCTTACCATGCAAAAAAGGCAAAATTCCTGCCAGCACAACAAGTGATGAGATCTTCATTTCTTTGTGAATATTCAAGTAAGAAATAATAGTATGCTCTTAGCACAACATCTATTAGAAAGGTGTTAACTTTCTGTTGAGGACCAGCTTAGTCAAACTCCAAGACAGTTTTTTTGGTTCACATTTGTCCCTGGCATCCTAATCCACAAGGATCTCACCAGGACACCAACACAAGGCTAAGAAGCTGCTTAACCTTCCATACTTAGAGTGCTCCACAAAGAAAGAGTTTGATAGCACAGGGAAATATTTCTCTTGACTGTATAAGACAATAAGTGTGTATCTGAACAGATAATGAACTACATTGTAGACTTCACAGATTTTCCCTTGTGTTGCAAAGGTGAGATATCCCCCAAGTTCTGACATAAAGTTAGTCTACAACTCGTCTCATCAAAGGCATAAATGTGCAAATATAATTTTCTGTTTCCTCGATGCAAAGAGGCAACAAAAACAGAATCAAATGAGTCGGCTATCTGTGTGTGAAAAGACTATAGAAATGCAAATGTCCTGCGGGATCATCATGTTATGTATGCTAATTACTTTGAAGATAATTATCTGCTTCTCTCCTGAAGGAAAACATTTATTGCTCCATGCCGGAGGTAAAAACTACTTTTCAGCACCTGACTGTAGATCCATATCGAGCTCTTTCTAATAAATGGAATTTTCCTGAGATGAATTGTTGCCGATGTCACGCATGCTAAATGCAAACTGTCCCTCAAAACTGATTTATTTCTGAGTTTGTAGCTCCATACTACATTCATGAAAAATTTCAGCAGCCCATCAACATGTAATTGCTGCTGAGACCCACAGACTCCCCCAGGTTGCAAGCTACACCTTAACAGGCCTGAAACAGTCCCAATAACCAACCCAAACAAGACCCAGTGCAGGCCAGCTGGGAGTTTTTTCCATTATGTTTTAACCAGACTTTCTTCCAACTTATATTTGAGGCAGACTTTCAGTCCTGTTGCACATTTCCTCATGAAGCAACCCTTGATCTAAGTATATCTGCTTGATGATCAGTGGCGCAAAAACTGGGTATGCAGCGCATGCAACGCATAGCGGCGCTGCACTCGAGGGGGCGTCAAAAAACCCCTCTAGAAAATAATTTTTTCTAGTTGTGATTTTCTATATTTAACAGCATAAAACGATCAATAACAGAGAGACAGCACTGATTATGCGCCCCTCTGATGCGCCCCCACTGATTATGCGCCCCCTTCACCTCCCCTCCTGTCGCTCTCCCTTCCCACACAGGTGGCTTGCGCACGCGCCCCTAAGAGGCGCACTCAGGCGTGTTTTTTTTTTTTTTTTTATCTTTGACTACCATTTGTAGTGCGCACTTAACAGCAAGATGGAGCACGAGAAAAAAAAAAAAAACTATCCGGGGCGCAAAAGAGAAAAAGAAAATGGGAGAAGGATAAAGTTGTTGGCGTGATGAAAAAAAGCCTTTCAATGTGGTTGACAGACAGTAGGTAAGTTCTGTCGGTGTATCGACAACAGGACAGGAGGGTTGTAAATATTCAGGTTAGATAAAGCTAGTCTAATAGGGAGTCGTCCCATATTTGGCTGCTAAATGTTGCGTCCCCTATTGAAGCAATAAGGAACGCGATTTGTTCCATATTTCTAGGAATATCTGATACATACGCCTGTAACACACACATATTTACACACTAAGTGTAAGAATGACCGAAATAAAACTTGTGAAATATTAACACAGGAAAGCTAAAATGTCGTGGCCAGTGCCCAGCTATGGTCCAACGCTTAGCTGCAATTTATTCACTGATATGTATATTTATTATTATTGATTTTTTTAATTAAAGATGAGTTGTAGAAGTTTATGTGTGTATCAGACACATTAATCCAGTGTCATCATAGCCCTTAGACTCAGTGACCCATGTTACCAACCTTTTTGGCAGGGGGGCACTGGAGTTTAAATGTTTTATTCAGTATCACTACAGTGGTGTTGTGATGTATCTGATAAGTCAGATCAGATGCAGTGTCCAGTCAGTAACTGTTAGCCAACGAGAAGATCATTCAAATTTAAAGATTAATTTTTATTGTAGTTTAACTGCTGTATTTTTTAACCCTACTTAACATAAAATTAATTTAATTCAGCTGTGAGGATGGAGAGAAAGAAGAGAAGAATCAGGACAGACAGGGGAAAGCAACAGGTTGGTCTAATATTAGGTGGAAGTGAGGGAACAGCTACTTAATCCCAATCGATAATGTTTAAACATTATTTTTAAAAACTGTATTAAGATCTGTAATTTTTACAACTAATTTATAATGCTTTTTGACCATATGACTTAGTGGAGAATGCCACAGACAAGGGGTGAAGGAGACAGACATGAGGTCGGTGATAGAAGAGACAAGTGAGGACATCAGGTAGGAATAAATACATTAGGGAGGCAGCAAAAACATATATACCATAATGGTTTGAATTTCTGATGACCATCTCTCATTGTGTTCTTTTTTGGGAAAATTGGGAGAATGTGGAACAGAAAGGTGCAGATGAGGGAGAGGAGCAGAGAGGACCAGATGACGAAGAAGAGGGAGAGGAGCATAGAGCTTCAGATGATGAAGAGGAGCAGAGAGCTGTATTCAGAAGATCCATCTTAATGGCCTTTACCACACAAAATGTGGGACATATTTAGGCAGTACATGGTTGAAAATGGCCCACCGAAAGTTTCTGATGGCCCATATCCAAGAGCAGAGAAGAGTAAGAGGTGTTTTTCCAAAGGATACTGTTTTCGTTTACTGTCTAATGGAGAGAAAGTTGAACGAGATTGGTTACTGTACGGGAGGGGGTGGGGGGGCGCCGATCATGTGTTTTCGCATCCACCTCAAAAATATGTAGTTGCGCCCCTGTTGATGATAAGAGAGCATATTAAAAAAGAGCATCTGCCCTTTCCAGAATTAATTATTTCCAACACATTTCGCCGCAGGTTTCTTTGTCTTGCTAATTTCCTGATATCCCTGTGCACAGAAAAGCCACAGTTGTGCCTCTCAGGAAACCCGTTTTCTAAATCAGAGCGCGCAGAGAGAGTCTCTCGGGACGTGTTGAGCAAAACTGCTGAGTCTCCCAAGGATCTTCTTCTGCAGAAGCTTCCTGTTAGATCAGTGCACTGATGCAAATGTCTGTATCAACCAAAACCGGTGCTTATTAGTGTTTGAATGTAATTAAAGTTGGCATTTAGTATTTATTTGAAGTAATGTGAGGACAGACAGTAAGGACAAGGTGCAATAAATGTAAAAAGCTGAATTTTGGCCACAGTAATGTTGTAGTATTTCCCGAAGGGATCATTCACGTAAATGCCAAGTTATGGTGTGAGCCAGAACACTGAAACACATTAGTTTAACAGCATAGCAAGAATATTATCTGTTAACAAAGTGTGAATTTTGGAATTCAAGATGAGAAATTAAAATTAGCATCATGCAGAGCACCTTACAAAGTGTCTAAAAAACGGTTCATATCAGTCACGAACACTTACAAATGTCCTTCATTAATTGCTCAGATTTAAGATCCTTTGAGCGCTTTATAGTAGAATATGCTAAAATTACTTCCTATCTCCTCTTTCTTTCATCTTTTGTCCTTTTTTTTTCTTTTTCCTTTTTCTTCTTCTGTTTTTCTGCTCTACTTACATTGCAGTGTCCATATGAACTGTAAAACTCCCTGCATAATTATAATAAAGCAATTTATATGCATGAAACAAGTGGAGCAGTATGGCAATTGCCATACCGCTACACTTGTGACAGTAAAATCTGTTGGGCTCCTTTTGGCATCAAGACAATTATTCTTATTGCCACCTTGCCAGACAGGACACTGTAAAAAAAAAAAAAAAATTACTACAGAATATAAATGATTAAATATCATAACCTACATAAGTATACAGTAAATTAAGTAAAAAACCAATAAATATACACAGATGGGATCATATTAACTTATTAAAACTATTTAATAATTAAATATGGCTATTATAATAAACATTTAATTAAAAATTTATCTCAAAATCCTAATTATTTCTTTATACAATTTAATGCTTATATGCATTTCCAGGTGCACTATGAAATAATTCAGTCAGCCCCTGCAGCTCCTGATGCTAACATCTGATTGGATGACCTGCAAACATGTTAAATCATTCACCTTTCCATAATTATTCTTTTCAAATACATTTGTTCTCATGATGTCCTTAATTGCTTTTTATTTACTTTATTTAGTGATTTAATCTCTTCGCTTAAAACCCATTTTAATCATTTATGCATGCACTATTTACCTCATGAGTCAAAAGGGCAGGTTAATTATCTCATGATGCCCTGAAGCAAAGAAATTATTAAATAAATAGTGAAACAATTAACAATTCTTTGAGAATCCATCCCACTTTTCATGTGTCAAGGGTTAAACCCGTAAAGACCTCCAGGTTTTTTCCCACCTCCAGGTGACCCGGTTTACACAGTCCATCGGCTTCTTAGGTCTAGGCGGAGAGGCAGAGGCCTCCGGTATTTGGTTGATTGGGAGGGTTACGGGCCTGAGGAAAGGTCCTGGGTCCCAGCCAGTTTTATCTTGGACAGGGATCTGGTCAGGGCCTTCCACAGAGATCACCCAGACCAGCCCGTTGGGGCGTCTGGAATCCGTCCTTGAGGGGGGGGTTCTGTCATAATCCTGGCGCTATTTAGGCTGTTTGCTTTCCTGCCATCAGCATCAGATTATTCAACCTGTCTCTGTGTGAGTTACTCAGCTATCAAGTAAGTGTTTTTGTTCAGTGGAATTCTTCTCAGTTTTTTGCCCATATGTTTTTGGTTTTTGCCTTTCTCCCTGTCTGCCCTGCTTAGTTTGGTTTTTGGCCTGACTGCCTGGATTTAGCCTGTTATCGAACTTGGACTGTTTTTCTGACCTCGGCTTGGATTTTCCCTGGATACCTCTTCGGCTCTCGGATCTCCTGGTTTCTGACACTGCACTGGACTGGATTTCGGCTTCGCATAATCCCTCACGGACACTTCAGCTCGCTCGCCGTTGGCTGGCGCCGGCTCCCCCACGCTCTGTTCTCTGAAGCGGTAACGACCGCAAGCGGTGGACTGTCTCCCCCCGGGTTTCTCACCAGGTCAGTGAATTTTTGTTGTGTTCTCCACTCCTCATTCTTGTCACTGACCTGAGTTTCCTGTCTCAGCAGAGAATCAGAGAACCCGCTCTGAGGAGTTTCCATCATCCTCTTTCAGCTATTTTTGAAATAAACCTGTTTTGAAACTTTCTGCTGTCTGCTGAATATTGGGTCCAACTTTCAGTTCCCGTTACATAGTTTGCAAGTTTGCTTTACTTACTATCCCAGGTTTGTTTGTGGTAACATTATGTTGCAGTTCCCATCTATATAAATGTTTAGATTAAAGCTACTGCTTCTGGATTATTGGTTGAACTTGTTTATTTTGTTTCAAAATATATTCATTGTATTTGTTTTCCTTTTTACTCACCTTAGTTTGTCCCAGTATTTCCTCCTAAACTGGGTAGATGATTTCATAGATTACCTTGCTGGGCTCTTCCATTTAGAGGGTTTCCTTTGGAGTATTGCCGTTTGTTTTTCTTTAATGTAACTTTTTAACATATCTTGTATCACATTGTTTATTTTGCACACTCTTTCATTATGCAGATTTTTTTGTAAATTAGATTAATAACTTTTTTCTTGTTTCTCTGTTTAGACTTTGTTTGCTTTTTTTTCTGCCTGTTTAATTGTGGCTTGGCTGTTTAAAGGTGTGTTGCTAATTGGTGATACAAGCCCTGAGCTCTTAGAGGCTCAGGGAGATGGTTGTCAGAGTAAAAAGCACCAAATAAAAATCTTCAGAGGAATTTGGAACCGGAGGCTGATGCTGTTTTTGTTTGTTCACCTTGCTGATCCTCCACCAAACTACTTTAGTCATTCAGAATACTGCTTAAATACGGCATCATCAGACCCTGTTTGAATGTTTCATTGCCTGAATAGCAACTGAAGGAGGACAGCGTAGACGTCACACAACAGTGCACTGCTCACTGAAGTAATAAGAGATGAAGGCATCAATGTGTTATTAAATGTTCTCAGCAGTATTATAATCATATGATAAGACGAAGAAAGGTAAAAGAGAGCAGAACAATTTCCGATGTTTTTTTGTTGAGCAGTGACTGATGTCCTGCAGAGGAGTCCGTGTGAACCAGAAGTCAGAGCCTGGATGATAACATGAAAGGTAGAAAAAAATGCATGTTCAGACTGTAGATGCTTTAAAGACTATTAGACATGTATCCGATTTAGTAACACATTTGGAAGCAGCACAATTCTGAGTTTTTGTAGTGGAAAAAAAATTAAGAATGTCTAATTGCTATGACCAAGTCGGTTATAGGTTGCATATGAGCAAAATAACCCCTCAAAAACAGACATTTGGGGCGCATTTCTTCAAGTGCAAGGGGATAAAATTTACTAAATACAGTAAAATAAAATGACATAAAAATAAATAAACTTGGCTCCTAATGAGGCCTTGTTAATCACAATGGCAGTTGCTTAAAACAATTAAATTATTAATCTGACTCTGGATCAAAGTTTTGGCCAGAATATATTTCCTGGTTGTGATTTCCTAACTCCCTGCCTCTCGCCCATAGACAGCTGGAGATAGTCACCAGAACCCCTCGTGACCTTGCTTCGGATAAGTGTGATATCAGAATCAGGAATACGTTAATAATCCCAGAGGTAAATTACTGAAAGTCAACACACATCTGCTGGGATTTCTCTTAGTCTTTCCCATTTTAAAGAGTAACAGAAATAGGCATCAAATATAAAAAAAATGTTAGAACTGTACATTTACAGTCATCTTCACTATTTTTCAAGGCTGCACTTTTAAAAAGATGAAATTGTCCAGTGAGCTGTTTTTCAACGAAAATTCTTTTAGTTTCACACTTGTGTAAACAAAATGACAAAATCTGTCTAAAGTCTAAAAAAAAAAATGATCATGACCCCAATAAAATAGGAAATTATATAACCGATTAAACGTTTATTGAAATTAATCAGCTGTAAAAAGTAAAAAAGTGATTTAATTCTTTTAATTTACAGCAACAGTTTGGAGGCGTAATGTAAATGGGATTTCTTTGTTCTTACAAACCTGGTTTGACTTACTGAATAACTGTTGACTCTGCCTTTTTCCTGTGTAATTTGTTCTGGTTCTGCAGGAAAATGTTTGTGCTTTTTCATCTGTAATGAGAGTTTCTATGACTGCACATTGTGGGTCCACAGCAATAACAGCTTTGTAATGTAAAATGCACACTTGCAATCAATTTCAGACATGACGGATGAAGAAATAACAAAAGAATAGCTTCCACCTGAGCATGAAACAGCTTTTAAATCCACTGATTACATCTGAAAAATGGGCGACTACACATTAAAGAGCTGTTACTTTCCCTTCCAAACTGATCTTAATACACTCAAATCAAAGCTGAGAGTTTTATAATCGAGCAAGAAAGCAGAATCTTAATGAGTTTTGTTCTGAGACGGGCCTCATTCATCCATATTAAGTCGAGGGTGTAGGGTTGCAGCCAACGAACAGGGACCCAGGAGTTTTTTTTTTTTGGGGGGGGGGGAGTTCTGTTCTGGATGTCATCACTCATCCTAAGCACCAGGTCTCTTCTGTTTTCTGTTTGTTCTGCCAGTAATGTGAATTTAATTATGTCTTGTGAAATGTAAGAGTTTCCCTGAGAGTTCAAGTGCTCTCCGAATTACTGTCACTTTAAATGCCTCAGAGGACTCATTCTCCATCCTGACTTTGCCCTTTGCCTTGTTAATTAGTTTGGAGCCAGAAAATTCAAAACCAGGGAAAAACAAAATGGACCACAACTGTCAGTCATGGAGATGGTTAATTAAAACCAGAAACATGGAAGAAATTAAGATCTATACTTTGAGGCAACAAACTCAGAAAGTTTTTTTTTTTTGTTATCTTTATCTGCAAAGTTGGAACTGATTCAAGCTAAAGCAGCAAATGTATTATAAATTACTTAAAGACATCAATTTATTCTAAAACTGTCATACAAATTTGTTTAAATTGGAAAGCTGTTTTCTTTAATTTGATTTTGTTTCGGTTAACATCTGCTTACATTTAAGCAACTTAAGCTCTATGTGTAAAAAAAAATTAAAGTTTTGTGGTTTTCGTTCCAATGTTTATGTCAGTTAATTTTGTCATGTGCTCCAATTTGTTTCCTAACAAGAAACTGGCTCATGAGTAGAAACATTTTAATTGCTTTGAGCAGATTCTGATTAGACGACTGGATTGGATTGTTTGTAGACGAGGAGTCGACATGGTCAAAGGTTTTCTGTTTGCTGTGAAATGTTTAAAGGAGCTATTCAACATTTTATTTTTAGAAGTAAATGATAAAGTGTCTTACATTAAAAACACGCCACAATTCAAATGAAATCATTAATGGCCTTCTATACTCTATGCCCGCAAAACAGCATCATTGTCTTTGTATTGGTTGATTGATTGATTGACTTTATTTATCTCACAGAGGAGAAATTTCCATCAGCTCAAATGGTCAAAGAAGAAGAAAGTTCGACAGGAAGATAATTTTGCAAGGGATTAAATACAATATATACAGTGCGTCCACATATGACAGCTTTTTCTTTTATAGTAGAATCATTATACAGGGTTATTGCACAGGGTGTTTACATGGTTATGTATATAGATGAGATATTTACATTTATATATATAGCTATTGCACTGTGTGTCAAATAGTAAATTTGAATGAATAACATAACATTTTGGTTTTTCTTTGTTTTTAGTGGTTATTTATTGACCAGTGAATTACACAGACAGGTGGGTTAAGAAAATAAGAAATTACATTCTTTAGTATTCTAAGACATTTAAATAAATACAAATTGAAATCACACCTTTGACATATACATGAAATGTCATATGGACATATCAAACTCAAGGTTTATGCAGGATTTAAACCACATGCCTTATAAACAGATATGACTTATCCTTAAAGCATTTAACATATCAGTATTAAACCATACTGTTCAATAAAGTTTGCTAGCATTATGCTAATTAGCTGCTAATGTACAGAAAAAACTCTAAACCAATGGCTTGTTTTTAGAACTTAATGCAGATACAAAACCAACACAATGTATAATGTGCAAGTACTAGTTAATACCATGTGCAATAACCTGTTTCGTTATATTTGACAACCAGTGCAACTGTTACATATATAATATATATATATATATATATATATATATATATATATATATATATATATATATATATATATATATATATATATATATATCTGTATAAATACCCATGTAAAAACCCTGTGCAATAAACCTGTATAATAATCCTGCTATTAAAATATATATATATATATATACACTTGCACATTTTTCTTCCTTTGGCACTTTCTTCTTCTCTTTTTGACTGTTGGAGCTGATGTAACGAGAAAATTTCTCAGCAGTGAGATCAATAAAGTCAATCAATCCATCATTTATAAGCTGTTTACACTTAAATAAACTCTAGAAGTTGGATGTAATACAATACATTGGATGTTCCAATGTATTGCAATGCAAGACTGAGGTAATTTGGTGGTTTTAGCTCAATTTCTGGCTTTTTTAACAACAGAAACATCACTTTTAATTTTGGTCTAACCACTTTCAGTTTGGGGATAATGCCAAAGAAATACAGTTTAACAAACTATGCAGCCCACAAGCAGAGTGGAGAGAAACAAAGAGTCGGCATGTTTGCAATTGATAAAAATTAATTTCACTGTCTCCGCTTAAAAAGTTTCAAACCATTTGCATACTTTTATGTTTTAGGGAAAACCCTTTCTGTCTGTGATCAGACACCTTTTCGCCTCTTTCCGGCTCTTTTACCCCCTGAAGCGATTAAATAATTTATAAACTTCCTCTAAACGATTCTAAGACTAAGCGAGACCTCAACACTTTAATCTAAATAAGGCGGGAAATGATTACAGAGATGAGCCCTGAGATTTTTACCTGATAACCATGCGGTCACAGAGTGAACAAAAAGTACAGAAATAATAAATTATAGTAGTTTTTCTAAAGCACTAGGCTCATTCCTGCAAGAGGCTGTGCGCTGCCTCACATATTGTCAGTAGAAAATGTGTCACCACTTTGATGATTACTGATTGTGTAAAAGCAAAGTGTCCAAGCTGTTTAAATGTTCATGTTGCTGCTAGATATCTAGACCTATGAAGGAAATTTGTAAGACACATAATGTGTGTGAAATATATCTAGTATTTCTCTACTAACTGGTTTCTGCAGCTCTATGACTCCGTAGCTCCATTGATATCTAGTAAACTTGCTGTTTGAGACATCTTCAGATTCCTGGAGCTTTCCGAAGACTCACTGCACTTCTTCAAACATTGCCAGCACGTTTTTATGCATCCTGATGCTGATACCTCTACCTTTGTCTACTTTGCATACCAAGCACAGGAGGAGGAGGTAGACAACAAAGGATACAGAGTGTACACGCAGCAGCAGCATGTGAAGGTTGTGATAGCACAATAAAGCCAGGGCCACACAGTGTGCTGGATTCAATCTGAACCACTTCCTTGCTAACAACGTCCAGGGCGACTAAGTGGAGTACTCGACTGTCAAGTGCTGAAGTTTAATGATTTCACCTTCATGTTACGAAAACATTACCTGTCAAACTATTTGTTCCTGATTGCATGAAACACTGCAGGATTCCACTTTGGATATGAGAGAAAGTTTTAAACTTAACCTCTGATAACCTCTGATAACAATTCAACAGTTCTGAATTATGTGGCCTTAAATGAAAACATGATGTGGGGGGAAACTAGATGGCTTTCACTTTTATTATGATGTGGCCACTGAGATATAAGGACGGCAGAATTATATGGGGAAAACAAAATATATTACATAAATACATATGTATGTATATAAATATATATCAGTGGTACCCGTGATAATTGGGGCTCTCGGGGCAGTGACCCCCCTGGAAATACAGCAGACATCTCGGTCCAGAAGAGTGCACTTCTAGGAACAGCAAAGATACTGCATACTGCTTAAAATATGTTTAATATTATGACTTAAATAAAAAAATATAATGACAAAGGAGTTGGTTAAAAATGAGTATGAATATTTCCTTTTATATAGGAATGAATACAGCATAAAATAATCATATGCAGTTTTAGGGGGTCACCATAATGCTGCATTCTTACTTTTGGTGTAACAGGCTGAGAGGTTTGGGAACCCCTCATTTGACCTTCTCTCAGATACATCTTAACATGTTTGTTTTATATTAATCTCCAATTTATGATATTTTTGATTGGCTTCTTCCATTATCTGTGTTTTTATGTCAGGTTTTGTTCTGCCAGTCTAAAACTCAATTGCACAATCCCTCCCACTTGGAGGCAAAAAGAAGGTTGTTCTATGAAATCTTTGCTCATCAAACCAGGATAAATTGCAATTAAAGTGCACTTTTTCAAGAATTAAAGAGATTTATTTTATTTCTTGTCCATGCAACTTCATCAAATAACTTATTTCATTTCTATGATCCCCTCAAAAACGGAGGTCAGTAACAGTAAAAATCCTTCCTTGTTTTCTTTTGGCCTTTTCAGTTAACCACATTATTTTAAACCAGTGGTCTCAAACTCAAATTGTAGAGAGCTGGTATCTGGCTGCAACATTTAGATGTGTTCTTGTCCTAAAAGCCTGAAGTTATTGGACAACCTACATCACCTGCATCCAGTCAAGCCATAGCGAGCTCTGCTGATGATGCATATTGGAGTCAGGCGTGTTAAAGCAGAGACACATTTAGAAGCTCCAGAAAAGTTCAGAACGCGCAAAAACCAATTCAAGCTCATTGATCCCATTGAGCCAATAGGAAAGTGAACGAGTGTAGCATCTGTATTTTCCAAATAAATAACGTTTATGGAGCTCTTGATAATAAATACACACATATCTATACATCTATGATGTATAAATTAAATGTTTGTGGTTCTACATAATATATATATATATATTCAATGTGTTGAGATGTTCTTTATCTTTAATTATTATAAGATTCCTAGATGACTGAAGAGACATATTTTATTTTACCCTTTAAAACACAAATAATTGTAAATTGCATTGTAAAAAGCAGCATTGTAAATTGTAAATACTGAGATCCTTATCTTATTTTACACTAATTATATGGGAAGGGTGTAATTTTATTTTAGTATTTTATTCTGTCTTACTGTATTTTATTTTACTCTATTGTACTTTCAAACTTTTTTTGTCTCTTGCACTGCAAGAAAATTATTTTGCTGCAAGGGAAAGGATTAATAAAGGTATTTTGATTCAGATTCTGAAAACTAAATCTGAAAAAGGTATAAACTCTGTTTTTTTTTCAGCTTTAATTGTGGTTTATTGATGTAATTATTACTGTGTTTTGTTGTCAGTTTGTGGTTAGCCTAATATAATGACAATTAAAATATAAAGTTAGAACATTTCACTTGTGTGCATAAATGTTGTCACCCTAAGGTTTAAAATTGGAAACTCTTGATCCAGAGGTGGTGAATTACTACATCCACATTGGGATGTCCACATATAACAGTTTTCAAACCAATATTCATCAGACCAACAAATGGTGAAGGACAATATATTCGTGCAGGTAACTTTGTGGGCAAAGACAAGCACACCTTCAGAACGCATATTTTGCACTGCGGGGATTACTTTTAACCACCTGCAAACACTGCTATAACTCAATAAGGTAAACATGCTTCTTTTATTGTGAAAAATGTACAAGTTTTCATCTTTTCTAGTTTTTCTCACTCTTTTATGAGACTTTATGTTTTTTTTTCATTCATTTATTTGAACCTGCAAAAACCAACAGACTGAAAACTTGGGTGAATTTTTTTTTTCTTATGGAAAGCGCACAGCTTCACTGGAGGAGACAGTTTTGTGGTTGTCGTTGCTGTTTTGTATTTGTTGTGATCAAATCAAATCTGTAGCAGTTGGAGCAGCCTGTAAACACATTTAAAAAAACTGCCTCTCTCTGATTCTGGTTTGACTGTTTAAACAAAAACAGCTAGTTTCTGGCTTGGATCAGTTCTGTCTTTATGTCTAAATTTAAGCAGATACATCATTGCTGCAGGGGGGCACTGAGGAAAAAGCTACTGGAGGGAGTTTGAGTGTACCTTAAAAAAAAACAGCATTATTTTTTTATTTTTTTTGTTAATTTTTTTATTTCATGGGCTGGGTATTAACCCATAGGTCCAAAAATGGACAAAAATGGACAGAAAAAAGATCATTTAAGGGCTGAGTATATCGTCGGTGGATGATAGACTTGTCCAATCGCCAAACCTCAGTGGCCATGGCCCCCCACGGTGTCTCTCCTTGCTCTGCCCCTGTGTTTAAGTCCTCCAAGGTGTCATTGTGTAAATCTCTGACTGCTATGAAGGAGACTCGGGTTTCCATCCGGATGCAGCCCGGAATGCCATCTGGCTTAAAAATGTTGCCAAGTCTGCAGTGATGTCCTGTTGGGGCTCCTAAGTAAGGATGCATATCTCTGTAGTTATGTAGCTCTAGGTTGTTTCAAATCAACATGAAACATAATTTATCCTTTCTTCATTCCCTGTTTGTTTTTTGTTTTTTTGGAATATCCCTCTATTACAGTACCTGTCTTTGCACCGTCCTTGTTGTTATTTCACCTAACAGGACTATAACTATTAAGAAAAAGTGTTTTCTTTCCACTGTTGCTAAACTCTAAATCAGATTAAGGAATTGCTGCAAAGGTAAGAACTGCAGCAATTTTCTTTTGTTTCTTTAGATGAGATTTTAAAATTCTTCATTTAATAATCAACTGAATCTGATTATATTATGTTAGTTGTATATAATTGGGTATGAATTTAATCCATTAGTAAAGTACCTTGAAATAAAATTTGTTGGAGTCTGGGCTGTAAAAACAGATACATTTACAAAGAAAAAGTCTATTTTTTTCTATGTGTTTAAATAAAAAAAACCAAGCAGCACAGAATGAAAGATCACATTCATTTGGTGCTTTTTAAGGGCCTCTTTTAAAGCTTCTGGCCCCCAGGAATCGTGACCCACTTTGAGTCCACTTATAGAGGCCACTGTGCCGATGCAAAGTCAGAGCCTGATGATTAATGGCATTATTAAACAGTTTAGAGAGGTTGTGGTTTTTCTTGCTGAGGCCAATAGAGGCTGATTGGTGAGGTGAAACAATGGACTAAATGAAGCAAAGTACCTGTGTGCATGTGGGAGGGAAGGGGATGAAGTGTAGGCCTCTACTTTAGGAATCTGTGCACGAATACAGAAGAAATTTCAAATTTCCTGAACGTTTTCTTACCATCAGAATGCTACCTGTTGGGTGGGAGGGGGAGGGGGCCACTGTATGTGACTGGGTCTGTTTGTGAGACACGTAGAGGTCAAACTGGGGACAGGTGGAAGTAAGCCAATAAGCTCAAATCTCATTTCCTGTGAGCCAGAAAGGTGAAAGAGTGAAAGTTCATTGAAGAAAAAAAAGACGGGAGCTGAGGTGCGGGAATAAAAGATAAAAGAGAGAAGGAAGAATGTCATTGATCCAGTTCTGCATGCGAGAGAAGAAGACGGAACAAGAAAAAGCCACAAAAAAAGGAGAGAGAGGATGGTGACATGCTGAGGAGGAGAAAGTGAAAGGAGTGACGAAAAGGAGCAAAGATAAAGGAGATGAGAGAGGGAGGCGATCAGGAGCAGAAACAAGTTGAGCAAATAGGGAACTAGATGGAAATGTGAGAAAGGAGGAGAAAACGTGATGAGACAGCGGGGGGGAGAGGAGGAGACATTAGAGGATTAAAGGTGGTGAAAGTGGAGACAGAAAAGCAAAATGAAACAACAGGGAACAATGAAGGTAAATAGAAAAACAGAAGAGTAGGAAAAAATGTAGATAAAAAGAAAGAGAAAAAGATTGATGGGATGAGAGAAAAGGGGCGAGGCTTACGAGAAAACAAGAAAAATCAAGGAAAGGGGTGGACAACTGAGAAGAAACAAATGAAAGAAGGTTGGGGTTGAAATAAAAAAGGAAATAAAGAGGAAGGAGGGAAAGTAAACGGAGACCAAAATAAAGAAAAAAAGAAAAACAGGACGAAATGAGGAGGAAAATGACACCCAGAGAAAACATAAATGGAAACACCAAAAATGGTAAAGAAATATAAATTGCAATGACAACAGGATGGGAGCTAAAAGGAGAGGAAATTAATCCTATGAGTGGGAAAGATCAATGGTAAAAAAAGGAGAGGAAATAGAAGGAAGGGGTGCAGGATTAAAGGCGGGTGGGATGATGACAGCTAAAAGGAGGTGCAGAGGAGTTCATCACCTCCTCACCATTTCATATCTTTGTAGGTTTGGTCACTTAGCAGCTTTATGGGTACGAAATAGAGGCTTCTATCTGAGGAAAGTCTGTAAGGAGCGAGCATTACTTCACTGGGACTTTTACAAAGTTACATATATAATTTAACCTCTTCATAGACTGCTGTCAGAAACTGTTATCATATTAATCTTTTACATATCGATGGTTTGATTTGGAGTCATGATGCATCACATTTTCTAAGAGTCAGTCCATAGAAAATAGGTAAGCACAGTGAGATTCTGTTCATGTCCATAAATAAAAAAAAAATACAAGGTGGGGATGGACATATTAAGAAAAAAATGGTTAAAACAGGGAAGATCTTAATAATTTGGGATTTAAAAAAATCATCTATTAAATCATAATTTATCATGTTTAATGGTGTCCATCTCCAACAGAAACATCACAGGTCCATTGGTTAGTTCTTTGACTTTATGAGGACTTTGCATTAACCTCCATTCATTTCTATAGCCAAACTCTGACCATCCATCCATCCATCTTCTCCCACTTATTCCATCCTGGTAACAGTGGGGCAGGTGCATATCTCAGATATTCTATAGGCAAGAGGAAGGATACACCCTGGACAGGTCGGCAGTATGTTGCAGGGCAACACATGCACACTCACACCTAAGGATAATTTAGAGAAGCCAATTAATCTAACAGTTTCATTTTTGGATTGTGGGAGAAAGACAGAGTACCTGGAGAGAACCCATGTATGCACAAGGAGAACATGCAAACACACACAAAGACCCCAGGTCAGGAATCAAACCCAGAACCCTCTTGCTGCAAGGCAGCCAGTGGTATAAACTGCGCCACCATGCAGCCCCTCACACTGACTATAGAACCTAAACCCAACTCCCATCTTAGTCCGAAATGTTACCCAAAAACAGCCTTTTTTTCCTAATAGGGAGCCAGTTTATACAGTATCCTTAGTGGAAGCAGTGGGACCTCAGAATGTAGTATATGACTGGAAAATAAATTTTAATGTAATGGATGTTAGAAAATACAAGGCTATAAATGTACACAGACCAGTTTATCTATAGATGCAATGGGAGGAAGCTGGAATACCAGTAAAGCAGGGGTCTGCAACCTGCGGCTCCAGAGACACATGTGGCTCTTTGGGCCCTCTCCAGTGGCTCTTAATAGTGGATAAAATGTAGATAAAGACCTAAATAGTGTACTATAATAAATACTAGTATTAACAGCTTTGGTGTTTTTTATAAGATGGAAGAATGAGATCAAAAGAACCAGAAATTTGTTTTAAGAGACATTTTCTTTAAATTGGAAATTATGATGCTTGGAAATGATGTTTTTTAATATATTTTAAAACCTAAAAATACACGAATTGTGGATTAATTGAGATGGCAACAAATTTCCTATATGAAATTTTAAAAACGTTTTTTATTTTTTTACGTTACATTTTGCGGCTCTAAACAACTTTTACTTGGTCGGAGTCGTGGAAAAACGGCTCTTTGGATATGAAAGGTTGCAGAACCCATTCAGTAAAGGAACAAAACGATGAAGCTAAAACTATATAGAGAGATGTTGACATTATATTAAGAAAGAATTAGGGGAAAGAAAGGATGTCTACTTCCTGTGTTTGGGTTCAATTTCTTCTTGAACAGATTTCTTGTTCTGAGCTGGAGTTGGACAGATAGGGCCTCCTCTGCAGAGCTGTCACAGTGACGGAAGAGCTCCGGCCACGAGGCAAAGCTTTCGATAAACCGGTCCATATATGTTCTGACCTCCAAATACAGTGATAAGATATGGATCATGACAGAAAGCCTGAGAAGGTGCTGAAAGAAGCTTCCTTTGTATCCAGATGACCTGCAGGTTTTAGATGCTTCCCTGCTTTATCACACCTGATTGCAGCTTAGTTAATGTTTGTTAATCAGCCTCAATGCAAATCACATGTTCTGAAGTGGAAAAACAATCCAGAAATAGGTAAAAATACTTAAATTAAATGTATTTACCCTGGATTTGAGAAGGAAAATTAGATAGTTTGCCAATGGAATGAGTATTTTAACTCTTAAAATAAGATAATTAGATAATATACACTTGAAATAAGACAATGCAATTGTGTTTTCTTATTTCTCCTCCTCAGTCCAAGAACAAATGCACTTATTTTAAGAAAAAATGACTTAATCTAGATTTTGGGTTTTTTTCCAGTGTAAAACCTGCAGGACAGCGGCCCTCGAAAACTGAGTTTGAACATTCCTATCTGATAAGGTGGTCGAGTTGGATCTTAGATGAAGCTGACAGGAAAGCTGCTGTTTTTATTTATAAAGCAGTTAGGTTCATGCTGACGTTCTATTGCTCCAGTCAAGACTTCACTCCTGGACCAGCTGGAAGGGGTTCAGGAGAGAGGAGGAGAGGGAGTAATGGCTTAAAACAAATGAAAAAGGAAGAGGAGGTTAAGCTGTTTGATTAAAGAGCAAATAAGACATTAGGTAGAATGAGAAAAAGTGACAGAAATAAATTAGGGTGGAAAAAAAGAAGAGGAAAAGAATCAAATCAAGACAAAAGAGGCAAAAGAAATACAAAGCAAGAAGATAATGAAGAAAATGTGGTAGAGAGGAGGAAAGCAAAATAAGAAAAAACTGGTTAAATAGAGGGATGCTGAGATGAGATCTGTTAACAGATAGGGAGAAATAAAAGAGAAAACAAAAGGGGAGAGACAGACAGAAGAGAGAGGGAAGCTTAAAAGGAAGAAGAAATTAGATGAAAGGAAAAGATGGAGGAGGAAAGGTGAAAGGAAAGGACACAAGGAAGGAATTTGGTCTGCGAGGATGAAAGAGGAGAAAAATAGCTAGAAAAATAGATGAAGTAGACAAAGAGATGAAAGGGAGAGAAGAAGAGGGAACGTGAGAGGCTGTTGGGACAAATCGACATCTGCTCCCAAGAATCTATTAGAGCCCAGGCTGAGACACAGGAGCAGCGCCACTTTAACTGAGCGCGCTCAAACATGCCTCATTGGCTCTAAACTGTGTATGATTGGAAAGTCATAGAGCTGCACAGGCAGATGTACACAGGTTGAAATCCTGCATGCTGCAGCATTTAGCTGTGAGGAAACAATGGCTACAGAGGCACAGGTAGGGAGATCAAAGCATGCAAATGATCCCCCTCCCCTCACGTTGCTGACTCTCCTTCCACTCACAAGCAGCATCAGCTTTGGAGCAGAAATGGACACTATGATTTCAATTCAGGGTGTAATGTTCAGGGAGCGGCCCTGCACACTTATCTCTGTGTGTTCATCCTTTCCCTCCTGCTGGCTGCTCTCTGTGGGTGTCTGCTGGGCTCAGTCAGCTCAGCACTGCCCCCCGCTGGGCTGAGAGAGACACGCTTTTCAAACCCTTTCTGGGTGACAAACAATTACAGATTTGTTCAGCTGCTTCTCATTTTTATTTATATGAGCCTCATTTTTTGTCACAATCAAAATTTAAATAACAAACAGAGCTGAAAACTAATAAAAACTAAAATATCATCCTGAGACAGCAGCTGGGAAATTTAAAGCGCAGAAAGCGAACTTTGCAATAATCCTTTATGAATAATGAGAAATTATGCAGAAGCTGATTTGATCTTTTTTTAATCCAGGCTTTGAAAAAACTAAGAGTTAATTTGTCATTTCCTGTAATGATTTATGTAAAATTTTTGAAACATAGACATCAATGAAATCCCTAAATTAAATTAGCAAAAAAACAAAAAAACAAAAAAAAAACAGAAACCTTCACAGCCTCACATATCAACTATAATCCTCAGTCATTTTTCAGCATCCCTCCTTTATAGGATTCTTCTTTTTTTCTCCAGAAAATCAATACCGGTCGGGGATATTTCTCTGAATTCAATACATACAGGATCAGAACAACTGATGGTGTCCATAACACAGCAGGATTTGTTGACTGTGGAGTTTTTACATGAAGATTGATCACAGAGTCACAGAAAAGAGAAGAATATCTGAAATACAATAAATTCTGAAGACTTTTCAGTTTTTATGACAATTCTGGTTTAATGTTTAAGGATTTGACTTTGCTTAGAGCCATGATCTACCAGGACTGGATGAATGAATAAAAGAGTTAACTGCAATTAGATGTATATATCAGGGGTTTCCATTATAAGACATAAATTCCTTCTTTATTTTTGTATCTCTGGCTGTAAATCTCCTCATGGTTGCAAAAAGGTTAAAAAAAACAGCAGAATAGATGCATCTGTAGGTTCTCGGTCATTCAGGTTGGTCCTAAAGGCTGAGCTGGATTCAAAAACATTTGTTCATCATCTAAGCCTCTTATTCAAACATTAGGATCATCCATGTTGGAAACAATATTTGGTCATCTGCAGGTTGATGACGTTACTTCTTAATCATTTCCAGTCAAAGAAATCCTCCTAGAGGTATTTATTGGACTAGTCAACACGTGAAACGTGTCAAACAGAGCCAAAGACTTGGTTTAAATAGATTTTTAAAAATCAGTTAATTGTAGCACCAATTCCCAACGTATGTCATCTGAAGGCTCCTTAAATCATCCAGACAGATGGGTTAAAAGAGTTCTAGATAAGGAAACTCAGCTGGGATTTGATCCTCCTCAATGAGCATGTGGAGATGGTGAACAGTCTCATTGTGCAGCTGAATCTGCAGCAATCATCCACACTGAGGATGCATGCAGCGACAATGGGAGGGAAGATTTCCTGTTAACAGAAAGAAACCTCCAGCAGAATCAGAATCAGGTTCAAAGAGGGGGAGTGGGATTCTGAGCAGAGAGCAGAAACAAAAAAGGAAACACAGAGGAACAGAACCAAGAGTACTTCTATGAGAGAGAAAAATCTAAGGATGTTTGCAGTAGTGACTTCTGCAACTGACCAATTAGTCTTTACTTTCTCCTTTATCTTTAGATGTTGATGCAATTTATAACACTTTCTTTCATATTTTAGGGTTTATCGCACCAGATTAGTTATTTGATCCTCTTGTTTAAGAACAGACGAATTTTTCTTTTGCTTTAACATTGCACTTTCTTAAGCAATCTCTAACTTTTAACAAAGCTCAGATTTGAACAGACAGACTACATGGGAGTTTTTCTGCACATTTTTCTTCTATTGCAGCCTCAAAATCACTGTGGGTGTTAAAAGCAACTCATTCACCGCAGGTTACGAAACACCATAATTCAAAACTTGGAAATGGCTTTGGAGAATGTGTTCTGCAAGTCTAAGGAGACCCAATCTGTGTTAGCAGCGATGTTGCTAGGCAACACATGGTGGCTCAGGTACCTCCTTAAGAATGTCCCATTGTTTATTCTGGACCAGAGTTCCCTTGAGTGGAAAAAATCGGGACCAAGGGAGGAAACAAACTTTGGTCCATTTAAAGTGGACCGGTTCATGGCAGGTTTGAACACTTTAGATTTAGTGAAGTGTAGCGCTGACCTACAGAGCCTGCTCCAATGTGCTGCTCTATAATCCACAGCAAAATTGAAATGAAAAGATGGAAAAATAAAACTAGTGGTTTAAATGTGGCTGAAGGTTAAAAATGCAGACATCCTTAGATGAGGATGTCCATCAATGCTTAAATGGAATTAATAAATTAATTGATTATGTAATTAAGCTGGACTTTTGCTGTCTTCCAACTTAATCTAGATTACATGTATCAGGGTAAAAAGTCTTTATTGTAAGTCGCTGGACTAAAAGGGGTTAGCCTCTCTATCAAATCATTTCTGTCAAATAGACAGAGATAATATTTGCATCTGAGAGTTTTCATATTTAAAGCCAGATGTGCTGGACAATGGAGGTGTAGTGTTGCACTGATATCAAAGCTTTGCATAAAATCTGCTCCTTATTCAAGTTTTAAAAAAAAGGCAGAACAATTAAGAGAAATAATTTGGTGGAAATCATTTTGTTGGCTAATCAAATTATTCATCTCACCTTTTTCCTTTAATCACTGTAACCTATTTCAGTCATGTTTAGGTTGGTAGATCGTTCCGCTGGCTGGGTGCGCACACTGTACCACACAATAATTCCCTCCTTTTCCCTTCACTAATCAACCGATATGCACCTCTGATCGCCCCACTCGGTGAAGCAGGGACCTGGCAGAAGCAGACTGACTGCTATTCCCTTCACACTATCAGTCATTTCACAAAACAAGAGGAAATGGTACAAGAAATGTTCAACAGCACTGCAAAAATTGTTTAGAAATCAGTAAAAATGTCTTAAATTAAATGTTAAGTAAATTGGTAATTATGATGATTTGCTATCTGAATTAGATTTTTTACTCTTATTTTAAATGTAAATTGTCTTGTTCCATTGGCAAAGTGTCTTACTTACCTCCTCAATTCAAGAGAAAATGCACTTATTTTAAGAAAAAATGCCTTAAATGTCATTTTTGCAGTGAGGCTGTCCAATGGCAATACATCATCTACAGGCATATTAAAAACATCAACAGACATCATTAAATATGTCTCTTAACATTTAGTGGAATGAATGTGTGTAGTTTCTGAACAGAGAGATTTACACTACAGTAAACCTTGGGTTTAGTTTCCCTTTTGTATTTCAAAGTTTCACAAATAGAATAACTTTTATGTTTTTTTTTACCCAAGTCTATGTTTGCAGTTTGCAAAAACTAATTACTTGGATTAAAACAACAATTATTGTTAAACTGCACAAACTACAGGCTGTTATGATTTTACCTTCAGTGGAAAAAAGCTTCTGATTTCAGAGCTTTTAATCTAAAAGAGCAGCTTTAAGACTTTATGTTTATCAGACATTAGTTCATAGATGGTCCAAAGACCATGAGCTTTATTTTCATCAAGGAGAAAAGATCATCTAAATTGATCAAAAAGCTAAATCCATCACAATGTTTATTCACTTGATATAGCATTTAGCAGCAATATCTGTCAGTAGTCGCCCTTTATCCAAATCAGGAATTGCTGTTATTTTTCCTTTGCTCGTATTCCCACGTTATTCTCTGACGAGAAGTATCTTGTTCCTGCCAGTGCAAGCATGTACGGTGTGCATGATCGCAAAACCTAGGATTTCACAGAGTTGTTCCAGATCCTTGTGGCTGGATTCAGATGATGAAATCTAATCCACACAGTTTGTTTTTTTTTCAGCCCAGAGAACAACAAAGTAGAGTAGGAGAAATAAATCAAGCCTCTTTTTCTCATTGATGATGTGTGAGTTTATTACACATTAATATTAGCTGCCTGTTGCGTGTCAGAACTGATGTTTTCCACAATTGTTTATCTACATAATACAAAGATTTGGAAATGAGAGCGGTGTCCTTCAGCTAAGAACAAAGTGTAATATTTTGAGAAGAATGGAGCCATGGAAGGTTACACATCTGTCATGATTGGGTTTTGGTTACTAGCCCAAATGCAGAACACACACACAGAGACTGGGGAAAAGTTCAAAGGTTTAATTAATAAATGAACATAATAACAGGACAGGGGGGTAATCAGGTCCAGGGCTGGTCACGACTGGGTTTACAGTTCTGGAGATAGAGCAGAGCGGCTGAGGGGGGAAAAAGGAGGGTTCAGAGGCTGTCGGCAGGCTGAGGGCTTGGTGGAGGCTGAGCTTGGTTAAGGACTTGCAGATTACCAGGTTTGAGTTTCCCTTCCAGATTCTTCAGGGGGCAGGTTGACAGATCTTTGGCAGGTTTGGTTCTCCAGGGTTCTTCTGAGATCAGACAGAAAGATTTCCAACAGAGGAACTCTTCAGGGTTTCTGGTTACAGACAGGTTCAACCATAACTGACTAACACTCTGGCACTGGAGTGTGGTCCTCCGCCCACTTAAATACTGCTCTCCTGATGAGCAGATAAGGAACAGCTGGTGAAGTCAGCTCCAGCTTCAGGAGATCCAATATGCCCTCTGGTGGAGAAAAGATAGACAGAACCCCAGATCCCAACAGTAACACAAATCCCTAGGAAGGGATCCTCGGCACCCTCTGGTGGGCAAGCCTCAGGATCCCAACATCATCTGCTAATGTGTATTATGTAAAATGTGATGATGTGGTGGATTGGAGACATATAAAATGCCTTTTTAACTGTTAATCGGGGCCACTTCCTGAGAGTTGAGCCAGGAGGTGATCAGCTGCCTTCTGTAAACTCTAAGCAACTTCTCTGATCTGAGTTAGATTACAATTTATATAAACATCTGTTGTCATGTCTCCTGGTTATTTAATACATATTGTCATGATCGGTTTTAGAGATAAACCCACATGCAGAACACCACTGAGACTTGGTAAAAAGTTTAACAGAGTTTATTAGTTTTCACACAAGAAGACAAGATCCAGGTTCAGGTCCGGGCAGGATTCTCTGGCGTCTGCAGAGACGGATAGTTGGTTAGCTGGGTATGCAGATAGGTTAAATGGATTCTCAGATATTTCAGTGGATACCTTGAAGAGGTCCAGGTTTGTTCAGAGAGAGGGAACCAGTTGGGATCAGAGACAGTTGGTTCAGCAGAGTGCTTAGGCAGCAGCAGCGTCTAGCTTCTGACTTCCATTGATCAGACCTTGGTTGAAGTGATCGGCTCTTTCCTAAGAGCAGCAGGTGGATTCCAGAAAGTAGTCTTCAGGTTTGGCTCTCTAGGGCAGGCAGGCAGATTCAGGTTAAGCTCATCCAGAGCTTCTCTCGAGAGACTGGTTTCCTAGGAGCGAGAAGACAGAGGCAATTAGTTTAAGGTTTCTCTAGGAAGATAACTATCAGTAGATTCTGAGGCTCAGGTTCGCTAACCAAACTTGGCTAACACTGCAGCGTTGAAGCAAGGTCTGGCAGCTGCTTATGAAAGCCGATCTCCTGATGAGCTGATGAGCGTCAGCTGAGCTGGGGGGCTCCAGCCCAGGAGGATCCACAGCGCACTCTGCTGGAGAAGGTGAGGAATCTCCAGATCCCAACACATATAAGTTATGAAGTGTTATTTAAAGAGTTTGTCCCGAGTGATCTCTTCAGGAAAAAGAACCGGAGAGATAGAGCTTCAAGGTGCAAACACAGAGCCAAACTTTAAAAATCGAAATGATTTAACTCGAGCAGGGTTTAAACTTTGACTGGACCTTTCTCTCTTTTGGATCATCATCCTGTTTGGATCAAACTTAAGCTGTGGGACAGATGGACTCAAATTTAATTGGAAAAATGATTTGGTATTCAGAGATACTGTTTGAGTCATTAACTGGAAGGTGTCCAAGTCCTGAAAAACAAACCAAAATATCAGAATATTCAAAGAAACTTTGGTTTCACTCATCTGAAAAACATTTTTCCAGAAGTTTTTTGAAGTTTATTTAGATCAAAGATTAGTCCAACCACCCAAAATAGTTCATTTTTAACTTTTTGAAGTCATGTTAGATATTTCTTCCTCCAGGCCTGTAGAGTTTCTTATGCTTTCCTCATTTTTCTAAACACTACATGTCAGACCTCTGACTGAACATGCTGGGATGTCTACAACTGGGAAAGCTTAACGTTCTCCACTTGTGAATAGCATCTCTGTCTGCACAATGCCTGTATATATTAGTTTAAAGACAGCCTTATAACACTCCCCTAATGGGCAGCAGCAACAGCTGGTGTTTGCCTGTCTATCTCTGCCTCGATCTGTCTTGGTTATTGGAAGTGGAGGCTCGCTGCTGAATTCTCTGGCGACGTTTGTGTCTGCGAGGAAGCTGTTGAATGCAGATTGAGATCCTTGCAGTATTTAGCTCTTTGCCTTCTCTGCTATCATTTTTCTGTGACTCTCTGTTCCACTGCAGGGTCAAAAAGACAAGGAGAGGCAGCTGCTGCAGCCTTTATTACTGCAGAACATCAGGGGACACAATGGAGACACGTGCAGTCCTGATATATGAGCTGCACATACAACCTGCACTTCCAATCAGCTCTGACAGACCTCAGGGTATTTTTTGAGATTTAATGCGTGTTGTTCGAGGATTTCTAGCAGATTTTGAATGTGTTTTTAAGCTTTTAGCTTCCAGACATTGTATCTGATTAGTTTCATCTGTATTTGGTCGTATCGATCTTGATTGTTTTTCTCATATCTCTGTTTTTTCCATCTACAAATGAACGCCATGGGTTCCATGTGCTTTTGGGCTGAAATTACCCCAACCTCTCTATAATCAGATTCAAACCAGCAGCATTTTGTCTGCTGCTTTTTTCTGTGTCAGTACATTTATCGTCGAAGGGAATGAAGGTGTCAGCCGGTATTACAGGATGGAGCACAAGCTGGTTTCTTACAGCTCCCCCACCCCCAAATCGCACACAGACACGCAAAAAAAAGCCAGAGAGAGTATTGTTGCTATGGAAACAGTTCAGACAATTGTAATTGTCTCGCTCCGTCTTTGCAGGTCAGAGCAGTGGGCATAACAGCTCCATAATCTCTCCATCACTCGTATAACTCCCCGCTGGACCAGCAAGGTAAAATAGGTTTGCTGGAGTTTGGAGCCACAAATTTGCTGAGTGATACATCGGGTCATTTCCAAACCGGTGCGTGTGGAGTTTTTATGCTCTGAAATAAGATCCTGCATCTCTCTGACTCTGGAGGGGAAAATGACAGCCTAACATGTTTTACTGTCATCATCCATCCAACTTCAAAACATCTTGGAGACCACATTGACATTTTGAAAAAAAAAATTCTATCTTAGAGCAGTAATCAGGCAGCTAAATCAGTCAAATCTGGGGGGGGGGTTACTTAAAAAACATCTGCAGTGAGAGGGTTACGTCTTGCAAATGTTTTAGCAACAAGCACATAAATTATAGTCGAACTTTTACTGGAATTACAGGGAGGAAAAATCTGTTTGTATTCTGTTTGTATCCATGCATATTAAAAGAAGGTTGAGAGTAAAGGAGAAAGTGAGGGGAAAGGTAGAGCAGCAACAGGAAGAACGGCTGCCTTGGGAGGATTGTGGAGAAAAATATGTTCAGTAATGTCACGAGCGTCACGAGGAATGGAGTCAGCCTACCGACAGCCACAATGACCAGATACGTCATGGACATCTTACTATGGCTAAGGAGCAAAAAGAACAGTGTTAGGAATCCAGTTTGTGTGGGTTGTGTTTTGGTGTTTTTCTCTCCCTCCACCACCAGGTGGTGCCCAGTCCTCGTTAGTCCTCCTGCACTCCTGTGGCTGGTTGGCTCATCACTGAGGAGTATTTGAGCGGCGGACTGTCACTACCTCGACGCCGGAGTGTTTGCCAGTTTTGGGTACTCTAGCAAAGCTGAGTTTAGTTGAGTCTAACTGAGTCTTTTGTTTCTCTGAGTCTAACGTTTTTGTCTTTTGCCTTTCAGTAGGAAGTCATCCTGCATACTGAATGTTCGGCCTTCTCCCCCTGGAAGGATTTTTTGAGTTTCACACTGAGCAGGGGAATAATCTCCATACGGCCGGTTTAAGTTCTCCTGGAAATCTAAGTGGCAGTCCGCTCCATTGCTCCTCAGGAACCAACCAAACCAAAACCTGTCCGCCCTCTCTGGAAAAACCCACACCGACTGGATTCTGGGAAGAAACCTTTCTCCACAAACGTGAGTCCCGTTTATCTCTGTTTTTGCAAGTCGTCATTCAAAGTACCCACGGACCCTGAACTGACCTCTGTGAACTTCTCTTCCAGTGAACTTCAGTTCCAGTTCCAGTTCAACAGCTCACTGAGTTCCCCTGAAACCAACCCAACTGTACTCCTCAATAAATCTGTTAAACTTTTACTCTGGTTTCTCTGAGTGGTTTTCTGTATGTGGGTCAGACCTCTTAAAAACATCATGACAAACAGACTGTTTCTGTGTGAGCCTAAATCTTCTTTTGGATGAGATTAAAGTTGGCTTCATTTAAAAATCAAGGTCCCAGAAGAGATCCCAGAACTGTTGATCCGGTGTTTAGTTTCCACCGTAGGGGATCATTTGGGCTGCCATGTTACCTGCTGGTTCTGGTCCAGAAGGATGTCTGTGTGTAGGGTCATTAATGGAAAACTACATTTCATGTTCCAGTAGGTCTCGGCATCAGCCTACATTTCCAGCGCTAAGGCAGGTCCAGTGGTCACAGTATTCCTGTTCCTTACTGGTCAGCAAACTGGGCTAACATGAACCAAAAGAGAATCTATGCAGTTTTGTCAAGAGGAAGATTAAGGCAGCTATCATAGCAACCTGGGCTTCTGTTGGACCTCAGCAGACCCACAACCTGATGCCTTCATGTCACACCGCATTAATGTAATAATTCATGCAATATAGATAGAAATTAACAAATTTTTTGTCTTGCGTTTCTGATCAAATAATATTTTCTTCATTGATCTAGTTTAATATTCTAGTAAACTAAGACACTGAATTTTCCATTATTTGCAAATCATGATGCTTAAATTAGAAGAAATACAAAACAATTAATTAATCTGTGTAATTTATCTATAATGATGAATTTTCAAATTACAGACAAAGGGTGATTTTATTTCTATTCTATTTGATATTGAATGAGTTTCTCTTCCTAAAGTGAGAAAAATTAAAATGTTAATTTAAATGTTTCACTGTGTTTAAGAACTACTTGTATAATTTTCATTTCCTTAAACGCTGTTAATGCCCTAAAGCTAATGACTAACGGGAAAAAGGCTCATAAAATAAAACTCTGTCAAAATGAACTTCTAGTTTGTTCAGTTTAATTGGGATCAAGGCTCCACCAGAAACATTAAGCCAAGCAGACTCAGTGGAAAATCTGACCTCATGATGGCGTAGCAGGCAGCTGTACCCCAGGACATAATTTAACTGGACATTTAGATAACGAGAGCCGCGCTTGGATCATTAAAGCACGATAAGAACAGTTCAGGCTAAAAGCAAAAGCTTGTTTTGCCTTAAAACCTCAGACCTTCTAATAGGCTGAGTCATGATGTAGTTCATTTCTGAATCACGTTTAACTAAACTCAAGAGAGTTAAGCACAGTTTAATCACAGTGACATTTACCTAAACTAGAAGGTTTGTGTGAAGCCACAGATAATGACATCAAATATTTAATTGTATTACAAAAAAGGAAAAGAGAAGGTCAGAAGAATTTATCAAATAATATTGAATTTTAAAGCTTAAATTAATCCACAAGTCGGATCGTTTTAAAAAGTGTTTTTTCTCATTAGAATCCAATGTTTCAAATAAGAGAAGGACATTTTTAAATATTCCTGTTCACCTCAAAGCAGAAATATTAAACTATAAAGAAACCTGAGCAGCAACTTAACAAACCGTTTGAATGTCCTTAAAGCAACCTGTTAAAAGGAATAACCTTTAGTGGCATTTCAAAAACAGTTATCAAGGACTGTTATTAAGTGTTATTCAGTTCTTTTTTTACGCTACAGTGGATTACATTTTCATTTAAATTTATTTAGAATTTGTACTTTTATTCAAGAAAACAAGACAGCTGAATTAAGCAGGTTCTCTTCTTTATTACTTATACGTATGTCTTTCATAAATAAAGTGTGGCAAAATCATTATTTTATTAACCTAACTTAATAGTTAATGGCAAATTTAGGAGATTCATAAAATTATATAAAAAGTGTATTTTTTATCATATAAGGATAAAAAATTTTTTTTAGATATTTAAAAAATAAAAATAAAAAAACAATTTAATAAAAACTTATTAAATAATCAATTTATGTAGATATTAGTGGTTGTAAATACAAATTTTATGCAGAATGATTATTGATAAAAGTAGGTAAGTAATGACGATGGAAGAGATGTCCACTAGAGACTGACATGGGAGTGGATTTTTTCACTCCTGTCCCGTCCCACTCCCACAGAAAAAAATTGTGTCCCGTCCCGATCCCGGGCCAGAGTAGAAATCTAAATCCTGTCCCGTCCCACTCCTGGTGAAATTACTCCCACTCCCATTCAGAATGACTCCCGCTCCCGCACCACTCCCATGCTCTGTTCGAAAACCTAGGACGCGTCCTTAGAAGGCCAGATTCGAAGTACGATTACGTCATAGTGTGGCGCTGAGGTCTGGTCGGATTCCAAGAGTCCTCATTATGCGGCCTTAAAATGCGTCCTTCTTTTAGCCCGATTTGAAGGACGGGTGTCGATGTATCCTCGGTATCCTTGGTTTACCCAGGATTCATTGCGAGACCAAGCAAGCCGTGATCAGAGGAAAGGTTACTTGGTGCCGAACAGTGGTGAAAATTGGAAGTTCAGTTTAATATAATCCAGTCTGTGAATAGTTTCATCTGAAATGAATGAAAATAGTTGTTTTAATGGTTATTGAGTCAGATATGTGGCGGTAATGTTTGATTTATCTAAAGGTTTTAATCTGTTACTGTGTAAATGGTTTTGGCTGTAATTTAAGGACAGATTCTAATAGATCTGCAGAGAGGGGACTATAAATCTGATAGGAGTTTTATCTTTTTATTGCTGTTTTGCACAATAGGCTTAACTAAGATTTTTTTTCTTGTTTAATATTAGAGATTTTGCAGATATGTTTTAATACATACATTGTTTAGATTTACTTACATATTTCTACCCCTTTTATAGAATAGAATAGAAAATCCCTTTATTGTCCCACAATGGGCAAATTTACAGCAGCAGAAAGATTATTGAAAATGGTCACACAAATGAGGACCTTAGAAAAATGTATAAGAATAACATAATAGGGAAGAGTTAAAAAAAATATATAAAAAAAAAAATACAATTCTGTAAAGTGTTTTAACAATATAAAACTGGAGAATAAATAACCAATATGCAGCTATGGACATTTTTACAGTAATGGTTATTTGAAAATAGCAGCAACATCAGAGATGTGCAGAATGACAGCAGCATGTTATTTAACTAAGGTTTCTATCATTACATTTGGTTTTATTTGTTCCTGCTCCCGCTGGTTGGAACCTTTATTCCACTCTGGATTCTCATCAGTCTTTGTTCACTTTACAATAAAAAAGAAATAAATAAACAAACAGTTTTGGAAACTTCGGTTTTCATTCTTTTCCTGCTTTGTGTGTCAACTTTCGCGGTTGCTAAGCAACAGACCTTACGGCGATAAAACCCGCTGAAGGCTAGACCTGGTCAAATTCACAGCCAAAACTCTTCCAGTCTCCTTATTTTCACGGACTTCAAGGGATCCAGTCTAAGTAGACCGCGTCCTTGGAGGATGCAGCCCAGGATTTCGAACAGAGCCCCATTCTTGTTGTTTTTGGTGAAAAACTCAGAGCGGAATCACTGTTGGTTTTTGGGTCAGTGCCGCGCCAGTACTGGGTTTTTTTCTTTCTATTTTATTTTATTTTTTGGCATTGATCCTAGTTTTTTTTTTAGTTATTATCGGTTTGCTCCCGCTCCCGTCTGCTCCTGTTAATGTTTAATCCTGTACCGTCCCAATCACGTGATCGTTACTAATACTGACTCCCAAAAAATGTCAGTCTCTAATGTCCACCCAAAACTCAAACCTGAAAGAATTTTATCCACTATACCTTTTATTTAGAAAGCATAGATGTTTGAATATATTGGTCTATTTGTTAGCAAAGGCTGTGGGAAAGAATAGTTTGTCTTTATTTAGAAAATATGGATGTATTGCTTGTTAATTGTCCTGTTGGAACAGTGTAGATCTACTTTTGGGCACCCCTCAGTGTACGTTGGGTATTGCCAGGCCACCCTTATAAAAATTTTCTGGCTACGCCTCTGAAAAAAAACAGGGAGTAAAAGTCTTTCACAAGTAGAGCCCTCATTGGATAACAAGCCAGAAGTCAGAACAGTCATCTATTGCTGTTCTCTTTCCTTGGTTTCTGGAGTTTATTATTTCAGAGCAGCTATTTTCATCCATTGTAGTGATGAGTTTATGTGTTTGAACATTTGTTAATGTAATATGTGACATTTGGATTTAATTAACACAATTCAGCATCCCCTGTTTCAGAGAGCAGCAGCTGCCACTGATCTGTGGTACTTTAACTGCGAGACTTTTTCTTGTGACATTTTTTTGTTAGAAGCAGCCTGCAACAGAAGATGGTCAAACAAACTCGGCTCATACAACACATTTTATATGAAAGATTTAGAAAATCGTTTTTTTTAAATCATCAAGTAAATAAAGTAGTATTTTTCCGCAATATTTTACAGACACAGTTGAAATATCTAAATGTGATATAAACTATTTGCATGAATAGCAGCAGACCTCCATCCCGCTTCAGGCTCATGTTTAAACCGTCTGACTGCCTCAGTCAGGATGACCTGCTGTGAGGAAAATGTAATAAATTTAAATCACATCATGCAACACAGTCCAAACAAAACACAGCTGCATAAACAGCTTCAGCGCTTTTTAATGGCTTTGAGCGAGCATTTACCATCTACACCCTACAAACATCAAAACCACACACAACAAGGCTGACGAATACAGCTGGACTGCACTGTCCTTAGCATGCAGGGTGCTATTGTTTTAAAATAAAGGGGAACAAACACTGTTTTCTGGTTCTGTAAACCACAGACTGTAAAACTCATTTAGGGGGCTTTAAAAGATCGATTAAGGAGCCGAAGACAAAAACATATAGATGAAAAACGATGTACACAAAATACAGAAAAACTCTGCTGATTGAAGTTGTTTGCAAAGAATCAAAGTGTCTAAACAAACATCATCATTTTGTTCTGTGTTTCCTAAGAGTTTAAAGTTTTTCTGGATATTTGCTGCCTTATATTCAACCTGAAAACAGGTTTATAAATATATAATTGTTATCTTACTCAACCTAAACATGTTGTGTTAGCAAATGGGGAAACCATTCATTTGAAATTATTGATACCATGTACAAAAAATGCAATTTATAAGACCATCCACTGCTGTCTATGTTCATTTATAAAGACTGCATTGTTAAATATAGATTAATCATATATTCATCCAAATGTTCGTCCATCTGTTGTTCATACTTGCTTAGGATTAATGCCTATTTTCAGTGATCATTCGGCCTCTTTTGGATTTCATTTCACAGACACAGAGAACCATGCATTCACTCAGACCGAATGGAAAATTAGTGAGTGTTAGGATTATTCCTGTAGATGATATGAGTCTGTTAAACAATAATAATACCTTCCTGTTATGTGTCACAACTAATGTTTTCCTAAGTAATTTATCTAATTGGGATAGTTCCTCTGTCCGGCTATGCAGTTATCTACATTATGTACGTAGCAAAGAAGAAGGTGTAATATTTTAATAAGCCTTGAGCCCGGCTCGGACTGGGAACGATTTTTGGCCCTGGCATTTTCCATCTACTCCGGCCCACTTAAAAAAAAATAGAGCACAGTCAAACGTTTGCGTCTCAAATGTGAAACACAATACGAATACACATTGTGGATTAACAGATCTATCTTCATGCATCACACGACAACCATCACCAAGACTTCTATAATGCTGTTTTACTGTCTTTGGTTATTAACACGGACGCAACAGTTACTTCAGCAGTGTTGCCAGATGTCACTGACTCATGTTTTCCAGCCTAAAAAATTGACAAAATGTCGTCCAATTTGATCCAAAGTCTATTGATCACTTAGGCCATAAATCTAAACAAAAACTTTTTTACCCATAGACGGCCATCCTAAACTGCGAGTTTGGGAAACATCCCAACATGGAAACAATGCACGTAAAACGAGAAATGTTAGCCTTTAGATGCAAAACCCCATCATGCAACGCAAGATATTTTTGCAAAATATTCAAACATAAATTTGCCAAATACAAGAAGAAACTATAATTTCATTTGTTGCAAGGATTTTACAGTTTGAAGAAATAGAAAATTACACCATATGCCAACCGCCACAAGGATGTGCATGACAAGGAAGGGCTATATATATCAATTAATTAGTTATTATTGTATTACTTATTGAGCTCCTTGAGTTATTTACTGTCAGAGAGTAAGTTTTGGGGCCAGTATGATTTAAGGAGGTTCGACCCTCGCACGCTGAAATTAGAACCGGTATCACAGATTACTACTCTGAGCCTGCCTGGAGCCAAGGATCTCTTCTCATAGCGGCCTAGTGGTTAGGGCATAGAGTTTGGAATCCCGAGGTTCTGAGTTCAAGCCCCACTCCCACAGATTTAGGCTGAGCAAAAGACCCTTAACCCCACATTGCTCCCTGGGTGCTGCAGAATGGCAGCCCACTGCTCCCCAAGCGGATGGTTTACATGCAGAGGTAAATGTCTCTAATGTGAGATCAATAAAGTTATTAAATTCTCATTTAAAGAGTTTGTCCTAAGTGATCTCTTTTCAGGAAAAGAACTGGAGAGAGAAAGCTTGAAGGTGTGAACAGAGTTTTCCATGACAGTGAGCCAATCTGAATGAGGGGGTCCATCTGAATGGTACAAATTAGTAAGGAAGCATAGGGAGAGGAACGTCAGCGGTCCCATTAAAACTGCTGTCCAAATCGCAATGGATTTTAATAGTAGAGGAAATCTTCACAATGAAGGAAATGACCTACCACCTAAGGATCAAGTACAAATACCTGAAAGAACAGTGGAGGAAATGGTTTGATTACACAAATTGGAAAGGACTTATCCTCAATAAGACTTGAACGACAGATAAACCTTTTTTAAGACTTGTGTGACCCCCACATTCACTAAACTCGGACTCTGTTATACCTTTGCTGTATTTCTATAGCTATTCTCTGTTCATATTCTTTTTTTTTTGTTGTTTGTTTGTTTTAATGTAAAATTGAAAAAATACTAAATAAAAAGTAAAAAAAAAAAAAAACTGCTGTCCAAATAGTGCTGGCAGTCAGTAAGGAGGTAAGGAAAGGAACCAGGATGCTTCCCATCAATGGTTCCTTTAGCATAGGGACCTCCCAATGTTCTAATGCTCCACATAGGAGCTTTATGGCAACCCAGAGTCCTTTGCATGGCAGGACGTATAGGCACAGCTCATCTCACCGAATTGAAGAAAAATCCATTGTTGCTTACGCTGTACTCTGTGTGATACATGCTAATGTGCAAACCTTAATACGCTTTGGGTTTTGTAAATCATCAAGTAAATACTTTCGCCACTTTCAGCTACAGTGTAACTTTTATAGCTATATTTTGGAAGGCTCTTTAGCAGCAATCTGTATTGTTAAAATTACATATTGAAATAACAATCAGCCTTGAATTCAAAAGGGACCTCCAAAAGTTGTTTTTTTTTGATTAACGTATTTGACACTGGTTGGAATTATTACAACTAAAGTACTCGTAGTTAACTAGGTAATGTTAAAGATTACAACTACATTGGTTTCCTGAACTAGCATTAATTATTGTTCCTTAACACTTTTAAGGTTTAGTAGGGTTTTCTCTCAGCATCAGCCCCGCCCTGCCTTTAAAAATGCGAGGTCATGACGGTTCTACATCTACATCTCTACATCTAGAGCAGTGATTAACCACCCACCCCACCCCCCTTCAGAAAGCATATATCTAGACTGTGTTGCATCTGCCCTGTAAAAAATACACAAAGTTTCTAAGATTAACAAATGGTGATGTGACGCAGGGTTAGATAATTTATATTTAAAGTTCATACGAAGCAGCTAATCTGCACAGTGACAGCTACTGTTCTTTTTTTTTTTTAAGTTAATGGTATAGTTTTGAAAATATGTTTTTTCTGCTGCAAGGGGTTTAGACTTTTTTTAGCCTTCTTAAAGAGCAACTTATTCACCAAAAGTTGTGTGATACCATGTCAGGGGATTTAATTAAATGGGCAGCACCCGCATTGAGGCATTGTCGTAGTGAAGAAAGGTTTTTCAACCAGGTTGGAAGAAAAACGACTAATACTCTGTTGTACCAAAGGCAATAATTCATTATATTTTTGCCTATGGTTGACTTTGAAATGCTTGAAAAAGTAGGACCTTATAAGACCATATTTCTTTTCTGCTCCATCTAAGGGATACTGAAAAAAGACCACAATCAGAAGTCTATATTTATTGTCATAATTGTTCATAATTAAATGTAGATATTTAATAACATATCCTAATTTCATGTTTTCGTCTAAGCTAAGAAAATAAAAGGATGAGGTCCTCCAGGCAGAGTTGGACAAAGCTCCCCGACTTCCAGCTGATGAAATCATGTAAGACTGGAGGGATATTAAATGTCAGTTTTTTTCCCTGAACATGGAAACGCAAGATATGACATTGCTCTACATTATGGGTGTAAATTATTAAACCTCCATTTCTGCTTGTGCGCCTGCGGTGATCATGTTCAACTCTAATTTTGTGAGTGGATCTAACTTCATGCATGGAGAACGAGAATATTATCCCATCTGAAAAAATGCTGGAGATAATGGGGCTCGAAAAAGAGGATGTTGTCTGTGGCTGTTGGATCACGCTTCAAAGAAAATAATCAGCAGAAACATTATAAATGGTTTAAAAAGAGGGGGAAAAAATAACCGAACTGGAGGAAAACAAAAACAGTGATATCAATGTTTGATCAATCTTGACTGGAGCTGGATGGGAATCTATAATAAATGAGATGTTCTTTTGATCACAGCCTCCTTGTCTCCATAGATGTTTCTGCAGAAGAGGGGTAAAGTTCAGCCTCTGAAGATAAAAAGAGACAGATAATGGAGAGATACATTTTCAGAATAATCTTTATTTCTCCTCAGATGCTCGTGGCATCTCAGATATTTCTGATTTTGTTCAACCTCAGAAAGCCAACAGTCAAACTGCACTGAGATCCCCGGCGTGTTTAATGTGCTGATTAAAGCTCCGGCCGGGGAACAGCAGAGTCGGCCAATCAAAGGCAGAGTGATTTTAAAAAAACAAGCCTTTTGATTCGCTGCTCATTAACAAAGCGGTCACCTCAAACGTGCAGCTCTGTTCGACCAAATCAGGAGATAAAAATCCGATTTTCAGAGGGTACAAACAAACTGAACACACAGACGCAACGGCAGCACAGAAATCCTCAGAACCCATCAGTCTGTAAAGCAGCCATAATGAAGAACTAGATCCCAGATCTGCAGATTAACAAACCAAAAGCTTCAAAGAGCAGTTTTCTTTCTCCTTTAACAGTTATGAAGATGCAGAACATGTAAAAAGTGATTAAACCCTGATCAATGACAGTTTCAACTATGTAAACTTCAATTTAGAAAAAAACTCTTTTAGAGGGGAAATGTAACACGAAGGAAAAGTTGGAAATGACGCACTGATGACAGAATATTAGAAAATCCTGAGTTTAATCTCAGTTTAAATGGGCCCTTCAGGATTTTCATGACATCTGCATCTATTATTTAAAGTAAAAAAAAAAGCTGCTGAGACACTGATAAAAGCTTTAAGGAGTAGATCATTCCGTAAAAGTTCAAAAAATCCACTGGACTTGGTTTCCAAAGTTTGAAGACATTTTGCCACCTCTCCAGGAAGCTTTCTCAATTCAAGAATTTAAGAAGTAGAGTATAAAACAGATTTCATGTCACTCATAAAAATGGCACAATTAAGAAAGTCATCAATTATTGGGGAGGATTATCAAACCGTTTGTCATAATCAACTGAATAAATCTCCACAAGCAGAGAAAAGAAAATATGTAATCTGGCTTATAAGGCCCAAAAGAGGCAGGAACTGATGGATTAGAGAGGTTTCCAAGAACTGCTTCTTTTCTGCAGGTCACAGACGGCTGCAGACAGAATGAGCTCCTTCAAAGGAAATATCTACACCAGGGGTGTTCAAGTCCAGTCCTCAAGAGCTGATATCCTGCAACTTTTTGATGTGTCCTATTTTCAACTCATATCCATCTGGAAACCTTCCGTTGAAGTAATTTTGGGAAGGGGCGAAAATACTGGTTAGCTGATTGGCCTATGTTGGTGATAGACGGGCCAAATAAACCAATCAGATGATTGAAGCATATGACGTACTAACAGAGCGACGACGAAGAGGAGCCAATTGATAGATCAAACTCTTGCCGAAACCAGTCGGGAGAAGAGCAAAAACATCTTTTCCTCTGAGAAAAGCCTCCAGAGCAGTGTTTTGCTCTTCTTTCAGTGAAGAAATACTCTGTAATTCCGATAAAACTTGCTCGATAGCCACGCTAACGCTAGTTTCATCGGCTGAAGCCGCCATGTTCTTTAGACTGAACTGTCACGCTTCTCGTTGCGTCACACCTCAACCCGCCTCAAAGCCAACGCTGATTGGACGTTCGTTTGGTGAACGGCTCCAAATTTTCTTCAACGGAGAGTCTGCAGACTGATTAGTGAGTGAAACCTTGAAAGCTCGCAAGATCAGGATGGTCTCACGAGGCTAGGTTACTATGCCTTCGCTGGGCTAAATGAGGGGATTGAGTCTTTCGATTCAGGTGTGTTAAAGAGGAGATGCATCTAGAAGTTATTGGATGGCAGCTTTTCAGGACTGGACTTCAGCACCCCTGATCTACACCAAACTGAAACCTAGAATCTGTTAGGAGAACCAGTTAGGATCCAATTAAACCAAACTGGATTTTTTTAGATCAGTTTAAAAAAATTGGATAAAAAAAAAAAAAAATCAATCAGCTTTAACATTAGGAGACTGACCATGTCGCACAGTGAAACGCAGTGGTGGAAGGATCATGGGGAGGGAATAGTTCTTTTTCATTTAACTAGGTGGAAAAACTGAAAATGGCTCCAAGTTCTAGTTTGATTTGACTCCTAATGAGAGGAAACTTCAGCCGCGTCAGAATTTAGACCTTAGTCTGTCAGAAACCTGTTTTAGGTGGGCTGACCTGAAGGAGACTGTGGAAAAGATTCACAATCAGAAGGATTTGGAGAACCTTTGGAGCATAAATGGATTCTGAAAGATGGTGGTTAAAGATTCAATCAAAAGTATTAGTTTTAGTGTGAAAATAAATAATCTATTTTCCGTCACGTTATCCCTGCTCAAGTCGCTAGGGATGCTGGTGCTCATCTCCAGCTGTCTACCCGTGAAAGGAGGGGACCCCGGACAGGTGGCCAGTCCATCGCAGGTCCACACAGAGACAAACAGGACAACAAACAACCATTCGCACTCACAACTAAGAACATTTTAAATTAGCCAATTTAACTCGCAGTCATGTTTTTAGACTGTGGGAGGAAGCTGGAGTACCCGGAGAGAACCCACACATGCACAGGGAGAACATGCAAACTCCATGCAGAAAGAGCAGCCCTGAAAGTGAATCATTCAACCTTCTTTAACCTTTTTTACATTTCCCCTCATTTGTAGGTATTTGAGCAGAATTGTGGTTTAAACAGGTGTTGGAAAAACTTTTTTATTTCTGGCATGTTTGTGATTTGAACACATTTTAGATCAACTGATCTTAATATTTGTCTGCACTAGAATTTAAATACTGATCATACAAACAAGTGCATGAGATATTAAACCAACTTAAACTGTGCAGAAAACTGTAAAATCATCTTTATATAGTCAAAACTCATCAATAATTTCATTAAATTCAGAAAAACATCTTCAGTCAGATACATTTCTGAAAATAAAGCGCCTCAGGATTAACAAAGACATCTGAACCAAACCAGGAATCCATCTGCAAACCTTCACTGCTTCATTCTGCAACTTTGCTCTGAAGAAACCATCCTTCAAGTCTCAGTTTTCTCGTTTGTGGTTCCTGTGGCTGACGCTGCAGCTGCTTCAATTTATCAGCATTTCAAACTTTGACTATAAACATGTTGGAGGGAAAAAAAACAAAAAAACAACAGAAAGGGATCAATAACAGTCAAATTTACCACATTAGGGAGAGAAACCGGCTGCAGGCGAAGGTGCGTTAACATAACAGCTCTAAGCGCACCTAGAAATACTTATATATGTCTGAAAAATCAAAATGCAGCAAAACACGACTGCTGCATTCAACTGCAAACCAACAAAGTGAGATCAGTGGAGGATGAAGAGAAACGCCGACGTGTTTCAGCACCGTCTGAGCGACCGGAGACGAACGGCACCCTTATGTTTGGAGCGAGGTCTGAACGTTCATTGCAACTCATTTATAACCTATTTCTGATACGGTAGTGAAACTAAACTGATTCGTTTTAAGCAAAAACTTAAAGCCTTTTGGCAACTAAATAATTTATTCTCAACAGATCTTTTGGAATAATAAAAAAAAATCTGATTTTAAACCTGCAAACTATTAATATAAACTTCATTTTGCTTCTTATTGTCTGAGAAACAGAATTTTAAATTTAACAGATAAAATCAACATCGGTGAACTGGATGCGGTTAGATCCGCAGTGACATTAAAAAAAATATATTTTTTTATTTTTCTTCTTTTAAGCTTATGCTTTTTTTCCAACATTTTCTCTTATTTTTTTTTTTTATTTTTTTGTAAGAAACCCTGCTAGACAAACCTTTCTCCCAGATAAGTTTAGCAGAAGAGAAAAGTGAAGTAAAGATTATGACATAAGAGGAAGTTTGTGTACATTCAAGATAAAACAGACCAACTTTGGCTAAAGTTTCAGTAGTGTGAGGAGAAGAAGTAAAGGTAGAAACAGGTGAGAAGAATCTCTGACATTAACACCTGACCCATCAGATCCAGAGGAGAGCATCTCCAATTTGTTTTTATCTTCTATTATTTCACCTGCAGCTTTGCATTTTAATAAAAAAATCCAATCCTCTTTAAATCCTGCAGCTGCTCCTGCAGAAGTGCTCTCAAACATCTGATGATCGTCCTGAGAGGACCTTTCAGCAGCTGCAGCGTGCTTTTAGTTGCCCTCCCCACCGCTGATGCTGCTTCCACCCGGGAATGTCTGATCATCTGAGGTGCCTCCATCTCTGCAGAGGAGTTTATTCTGTTAAAAACATTTCATTAATCTTCCTGAACGCAGATCTGGTCAGTAGTAGTGAACCCTCTGCTACTAATGACATCCAGGCAGACATTTCATTAGTTTCCTCTCCTGAAGCCTCAGAGAGCCTCTCAGGCTTTAGAGGGGAAGGAATCATGACTGCCTGCTTATGCAGAATAGACACTTTTCATTTCATGTTTTTTATAATTAAAGGAGTTCAACATTTGAGGGTAAAAAAAGTCCTGGCAGCGCCCTGGGTCTCCGTCAGCAGCAGCCGCAGTGGAAGTCGGCGTTGGGGTCCATCAGCAGCTTCTTGCGGTCCACGTGCAGACAGTCTATGTGGTACCAGGCGTCGCACACGTCGCACTGGATCCACTGCACCGTGTCCTGCTGCGGCAGCCGGCACCGCAGGGCGGCGCACGGCTCCACCGCGCTCACCGCCGCGCCCTCGTCTTCATCGTCCTCTTCGGAGGAGGACGACGAGGAGCCGGAGGAAGAGGAGGCCGAAGAGGTGGATGAGGAGGAGGAGGAGGAGGAGGGAGAGGGCAGGGAGGGCCGAGGAGGGAGGGGGTGTTTTCTGGGCCGGCCGCGCCGTTTACTTCAGAGAGAGAAAAACAAACAGAAAGAAAAGAAGCATAAATTAAAGGAAACTTTAATGAACAAGACAAAAAGTTTATTATTCGTAGTAAATAGGGTGAAATCCTTCAACTTCATACAGAGAAAAATATATTTTAGGTGTTTATTTCTTTTAGTTTTGATATTTCAGTTACTTAGAAAATATAATTTTAGTGATAATCTTGTTCTAGGTTTCCAATTTAGAGTCTTATGTCAAAATGTTCAGCCTGTTCGCTTTCAGAAAATATCAAATAAACTAACTTTGACATTTCTTGTTAACTTGTTTTAGCCTCTGTAACACCTTCACAATTTAGCCAGCATATGCCATCGTCCCAGAATCTTTTAAAACGCTGGCATACGCTGAACTTTCTATGTATTTTTCCAATCTTGGGCGTACATAGAGTATTCATAACGAGTCGAGAACCTATATTTAACGACAGTCGTACTTATGCATAACGCACGGCAGCGTAATGCCCATGAAACGTCACAAGCCGGTGTCCTGAGGGGGGCAGCGATGCACCCGCGGCGCACGGTCTGCGTAAAAAGATTTCTATAATCTCGGTATTCACCTAGCTGCCGTTTACCGCTCACCAAAAGAAAAAAAGAATAAATAAAAAGTTGCAGCAGATTCAGCGTCATGTCTGCTAGAAAGATTGTTGGCCGTGGCCGTGAACGCAGGGAGGATCCATCACACTCACCCTATGATGGGGATGAAGTCTGGAGGAGAACTGACGGTTTCTCATGTAAACCCTCTTTTAAAGCAAAACGCTGCCAATACGCCATTAGAGAAGTTCTTGTTAAGTTAAACATAAGTTATGGACAAGTTACTCATAGGTTTTGGATAAGTTAGACGCCACGACTTATGAGTAACTTATACAGGGTTCCTAAAGCATGAGGGAAGTTAAATTCAAGACTTTTTAATGCCACTTAAAATTAAAAATTTAAGACCAAATTCACAAGAAACACAAGAAAAACCTGCTTCCAACAACTTAACCCAAAGGTTTATTTTAACATAAACCACTGCACTAATGTTTCAAATTTTGAAAATCTTCCCATACAGGAAGAAAGCTAAAAACACACAAATGACAGATATATTTTAACAATTATTTAACTGAATTCACAAACTTTGTTTTAGCAGGGAACAAAACAAATCAGTTTTAAAGCCACAACATAACCAGTGCTAAGTCTTTTTTGCAGCTATTTTTCTTTGTATGGTTTTCTTAGTATGTTTGATTTGGTGATAAGTGGAGGCGTTGCAGAGACAAGGGTGGAACTAAACTGAGAAATACCGGCTGTTTCTCGGTAACTCCATTTTGATGCTTTGTGTTTCGCGCTTCGCATGTGACTCCACTGCCTTAATTCCCATCGTTCTGAGCTTGAATGACTTCTCGCATAAAATCCACTGAGCCTCATGTATGTTCCCTGGTTTTAGCCATGGAGAAAACTCCAAAAGCCAATTTTGGTTACATTTACACTTGCTCATATTTTCCAGACAAAAAGTTAATGGTGCATCTCCCAAATGTCCCGGCCGCAACAACGCTTTTATTGGTTCCGCTATCGGGACGGAACCAATAATGGCGAGCCGCTATTTTTTTTTTTTTATTAAAAAAAAAAAAAGTCAATTTTAACGTTTTATTTAGATAACAAAAATATTTACGATGTTTTAAAAATTAAGACCTACGAAATACTAATTTAAGACATTTTAATACCAATTAAGGCCTTAGTTTTATTTTGAAGAATTAAAAGCCTTTTGAGTCTTTTTAAGGACCCGCGGGAACCATGATTTTATAGCAAAACGCTGCCAATACGCCTTTAAACAGTTGCTGCGAGTTAAAACGCGTTCAGCTTTCGTCTTGAACACGTCAAATACGTTGGAGGTAAGTTTCTTGATAAGTTACACATAAGTTATGCACAAGTTCCTCATAGATTTGGATTAGCTAGACGCCACGACTTATGAGTAACTTATACTTAACGTATCGTAAATTCCGGACTATAAGCCGCTACTTTTTTCCCGCTGTTTGAACACTGCAGCCTTTAATAAAGTGCGGCTAATACATGTTTTTTTTTTCATGGCACGAAAAACAGACCGATAAAATTGATGAGTATTCAGAGAGGTCCAATGAAATTGTGCGATACATAATTCTCACTTTAACAGTTATTTACAGTCTTGTAAATCAGTCAGCATCACCGGCGGGTTTTGGAAGGCCGGGCTGCTGCGGGATGAAGAGGACCGCGAGTGCTCAAGTGAGAGCGACAAGGATGAGACTGAAGTCAGTGACGGCATCCTGAAGCTGTTCCATTCAGACACCGAGGAAGAGGACTTTGAGGGAAGAAGAAAGTGATTAATGACTTTTCCTGGTCGGCTGCAATGTTCTGTGCATTGTTTAATTAAAAGTACCGGTATATGCAGCGTTATTTGCGTGTTACCGACACATACGTATATTTTGTTATAGGTAGTTTGGAAAAAAAAAAAGCATTCATAATATGTACCGTATTTGTTTGTTTTATCATACGGATTAAATCAAACGTTAAAAAAATGCTCACATGTAATATCTTTATTTGTAAATATACAACGTGGAAAACCTGCGGCTTAAAATCCGGTACGGCTTATAAAAATACAAAATTGATTTTCTTTCTAAAATTAGAGCGTGCGGCTCGTAATCAGGTGCGCTTTATAGTCCGGAATTTACGGTATGTCAACGATCAAATAACAGACCTGTAATTTATGACAAATTATAACCATACGCTGGATATGTACTCGCCATTTGTCAACGTATGCCATCGTGCTCATAACTTATACAAAACGTACCCATGACCTATCAAACGTATGCCAGCGTTTTAGCCAGATGTTTCATACGTCTAAACAGTGGAGGTGTAACAGGGGCTTTACAAAAAATGATCAGTAGATCGTTTTCTTTCCTCCCCTGAGCAGCTGAACAAATGTCAGGAAATCTTACGCTGTCTGATGATGGAATCGGTTGTACTGGACCCTCCCTCTGTCGTCGGTTCTGATCCTGACGGTGGGCGACGCCAGGCTGTAGTTCTCCCCTCCCACCACCAGGGGAGAGAAGACCGGCGAGCTGTTGGCCCTCCGCCTGCCCCTCTGCGCTGTCGGCGTACCATGGGCGGCTTTCTGTTGGCGGAAGGCAGCCATGTTTCCGTTCACCACGGTTTTGACCCGGTGCGAGGTTTCTACCTCCCCCTGCCTGTGAGGAACCACGCTGGTGAAGGAGGACTGCAGCAGCTGCTGGTTCAGCCGGCTGTTGGTCATGGCGCCGTGGAAGCTGCCGATGGTTCTGATGCCCACTGGGAAAGGTTTGGCCTCCAGAGGACGCCGGATGTCGCTGTGGTTCTTAGTCTGTAGTGGGGGAGGGGCAGGTGAGTTGAAACCGTCCGACTCAGATCTATAGAGTCTCCGCCTCTTCTTTGGTCGTGATCTCTGAACATCCTCCACCACTCCTCCTGTCACAGCTGCAGAAGACAAAATATAGTTTTTATAAATCAGTTTTCTTTCCTTCCAAGTCTAAGATGTCAGTTGATCTTTACCTCCTCGACTCCTGGGCTCATCTGAGCTGTCGTCTTCCAGGAGAACCGTGTGCGCAGACTTCCTCCTGCTCCTGGACGCGGTCTGGAGGGGTTTGGTCGAAGGTGCTGAGGTGGTGGAGGAGAAGGAAGGAGTGGAGGAAGGAATCAGCGAGGAGAAGCCCACAGGGGAGGAGGAGGACGGGGTTCCCGGGTCAGAAACGGTTCCCTCATGGCTGTGGCTCCGCTTAAAGGTCCAGGCACTGCCCTTCATCTTACTCAGGCTGCCGATGGAGTTCAGGATGACTGTGGCCCGGTTGATGGACATCTCAGAAAGGTCCAGGTTTTTGACTGATTTTCGGTCCAAGTTGGTCCTGATCCGGTTCTGCAAGTCGGAGGAAAACATTCCTGCCTGCAAGAAAAAAACACAACAAAGGGAAACACAGTTTACAGCTGCTGAGATGACAGACCTAAATCCTTCTGAAGAAAAAGGCATGAAAACTAGTTTGGCTAAAATAATAGAAAGTCTCTATGGAGAAGTTTAAAACCTCAGAACACGCTGCCAACTGTCAAACATGGTGGTGGCAGCATCCTGTTGTGGGACCCTATGAATCCACTGGTGTTTTAAGGTTTGAGATTAAACAAAGTGAATAGAACAATCTAGAACAGGAGCCTGGAACCTTTACAAACTTTCTGTTCGTCAGTCCAGTTTAATAAAACTTCATTAGAACCTAAAATGTTACATGATGTTCTGCAAAAAGACAAAATCATTTCTGATAAATATTAACTTTAAAAAAATGTGAGTCAGTTTCAAAGAACTGACATTTTATTTTCAGGTTTAGTATTAAAATGTGTGCAAGTTCATATTTGTGGAGTAAAAGGTGATTGTTTCCAACTGTGGTGGATGATCCTCCAAACACCACATCGTCTTAGTATTTTTTCTTGCTTTATATTATATTACACTTTATGTTTAAGTTGGTTATTTCTTTTAGACAGGTATTTTCTAATGGGTGCACACTTTAGTTAATGTCTGTCTGAATGGTTTATTTACACTTGTTGTTTTGTTTGAGGTGCTGCTGATGCAAACCAGCTGGAGAAGGAAACCTGGAGCGTACCATTTGCTTTTTGAAAGACTGACGGGGGAGACTTGTTTCAAGTCGTTTTTAATTAGTTTGTCACTTAAATACTCACTTATTGTTTCTGCGAAGTAAAAGTTAGTTTTGCTTTATTTGTTTCATAGAATGATTTAATTAATTTTGTATTTATTGGTTCTTTTGTTATGTCGTGCCTCCCTCATGTGGTAGACTTGGGTTACTCCATCCCTATTTAAGCAGCCTGTAGTTCTTTGTTTGGATGAGTTGGATCCTCAGTTGACCTCAGTTAAGTTGGGCCCAGATCCATGTTATTATTTAAGTTATTTTGTATTGCTTTTGAGCCTTTGTTAACCTTTTTTGACACAATTAAATGAAAGTACTTTTTTCAAATTTTTAACACCTTTGGTCCCTCACACCAACCTAATGACAGGGAAAACCTTTCAAAAATAAAAATCAAACAATAAATTATTAGTATTTTAGTCTCATTCGGTTATGCAAATGGAGAATAGTGAGAACATTGAAATGCTGCTTAATCCTGCAGTATGTCATTATTCTTTACTTTATCATTTTTAACCTAGATCTAGAAGGACCACGTCTAAATATGCAGCTTACAACCTTCCCTATCATAGGAGTCTGAGGCCGACCATTTAGAAAACTAAAGGATACTTATGTTCATAAGAATTTATTTACAGTAAAGTGATTAAAAGCTGCTCAGTAGAGAAATAGAACAAAGAAGAAAATAGGATCTGATTAAGCAAGGTAGAAAAAAAAAATAATAATCTCAGCTGGTCAATATATATTCATATATCCATGTCTGTGAATTAATAGGGTAAAAAAATGATCTAAAAAGCATTTTTTCTGGTTTTCTGGTAAATAAAACAAAATTAAAAGTGGTGAGGTAAAAAAAAAGAGAAAAAGAATAATGGCTCAGAGAAATTCAACAGATTGACTTCTATCAAAATAAATATCTGATATTTTGATCAGTTGTTGAATAAATCCTCTTTAGTTTCTCTGCTTTGAATGGCCTGATAATTTTAAAGCTATGCGTGTAGTTTATTTATTCAAATTCATAATTATTTTTCGATTTATTTGTAATTTAAGCAGGAGTGGCCCTCCATATAAATGCATCAGTAGTCATGATGATTCCTATAAGTATCTTTGAGATAATTTTCTGTCTTCTCTGATTCCCTTGAAAGCATCAGTGGTTACCTTTGGGACTGTGATGGCATCAAAGTCCAGCGGGCGAACTTTGACCTTCTGGAAGAGGAAGTAGAACTCTGGGCTCCCTGGAGGCGAATGCCCTCCAAAGGTCAGCGTGTCGCCGTCGGAGAGCTCCCACAGGACGCCCGGCTGGAGGCGCACGTCGTTCACCCACGTTCCTGAAGATGAGAGAGAAACAGAGGTTGTTACACTGATAGGGGAAATGTTTGAAGTCCAAACCAATAAGCTATAGTGTTGCAGTTTCAGATAAAAGTCGCCCGGGGCCAGAAATCCTCACAACTTTTTAATATTCCAGCAAGAAATAACCCCAAAGAGCAGCGCCCAGAAAATAAAGCAGTTTGGAGAAGCTGGATGTGTTTACAGCTCCAAGACTTTGGAGGAAATGTAAAACAGGCTGTGAAATGGAGGCCAAACGAAAAGCTGGAAGGGTACAAGCTAATCAAACGGGCGTGACAGCAGGAGAAATGTGGCGGGAATACGAAAAACCCCAGGCTGACAGCTAAAACGGCAAACCTGGGGAACGGACTGTGAAATTACCTGAAAAATTAGACAATAAGGGAGCAGTTTAGATTCAGAGTCCATCAGTCACAGTCCAGCCGGCCTGGGGCAAAACTTTACCGCAAAATGCTTTCTAAGATCAAATAAACACCTGAGACTGCATGAAAACCACCAAACACACATCCAATCCTTAGGTGCTAAAAAAAGACCCTGTTTAAGAGTAATTTTTAAACCATCCAACTCTGACAGATCATTTTATATATTATGTTTCTGTCAAAACATGAAAAAAAAATATGAACAAAAGCATTTTTAATTAAAAAAATTTTTAAATCTAATTTCAAAGGTTCTGACTTTTAAATGAGTTCAATAGGACAAGAAGACAGAAGTACGGAAGAGGATTAGGGCCACTGGAAAATAAAAAGTTTACTGATTTTAACATTTTATTTCAATTTTGTTTAGGAAAAAAGTCAAATTCCTGACTTTTTTCTCAGAATTCTGACTTTAATCTCAGAATTGTGGATTTTAATGTAGATGGGCACCATGAAGGAAGAGATGTGGAGCACTCAGCTTCACTGACAAAGATGTGAGTTGTTTGAGGTGGCCAGTGACACATTGGTGGAAAATGACGGAATTAGGCAACTTTTTACATGACCGAGGGGTCCCCTCATTAATAGAGGAGCTAGCCTCTAAAAAAGACATGGCTATGGCTTGATGCTAACATGTGTGTTAGCTGTCAGAATTCTGAGAAAAAAGTCAGAATTCTGAGAAAAAAAAGTCAGAATCCTGAGATTAAAGTCAGAATCCTGAGATTAAAGTCAGAATCCTGAGATTAAAGTCAGAATCCTGAGATTAAAGTCAGAATTCTGAGATTAAAGTCAGAATTCTGAGATTAATGTCAGAATTCTGAGATTAAAGTCAGAATTCTGAGAAAATAGTCAGAATTCTGAGAAAAAAGTCAGAATCCTGAAATTAAAGTCAGAATCCTGAGATTAAAGTCAGAATCCTGAGATTAAAGTCAGAATCCTGAGATTAAAGTCAGAATTCTGAGAAAAAAGTCAGAATTCTGAGAAAAGTCAGAATTCTGAGAAAAGTCAGAATTCTGAGAAAAAAGTCAGAATTCTGAGATTAAAGTCAGAATCCTGAGATTAAAGTCAAAATCCTGAGATTAAAGTCAGAATTCTGAGAAAAAAGTCAGAATTCTGAGAAAAGTCAGAATCCTGAGAAAAAAGTCAGAATTCTGAGATTAAAGTCAGGATTCTGAGATTAAAGTCAGAATTCCTAGAAAAAAGTCAGAATTCTGAGAAAAAAGTCAGAATCCTGAGAAAAAAGTCAGAATTCTGAGAAAAAAATTCAGAATCCTGAGATAGATTAAAGTCAGAATCCTGAGATTAAAGTCAGAATCCTGAGATTAAAGTCAGAATCCTGAGATTAAAGTCAGAATCCTGAGATTAAAGTCAGAATTTTGAGAAAAGTCAGAATCCTGAGATTAAAGTCAGAATTCTGAGATTAAAGTCAGAATTCTGACTTTTTGCCCATGTTAAACTGAAATAAAATTTAAAAATCAGTTCACTTTTTTTTTTCAGTGGCCCTAACCAAATTTATAGAAAAAAATATAATTTTTGAACATGAATTTCAATTTAAACCTTGAAGAACACCAAATATTTTTTTCTTCATTAATAAATTGCTTATTTTGCAAAGTGTAAAAAACAGGGAAAAAAACTGACGATTTACTAGAAACAAAAACTGGGGTCTTTTTCCATCAAAATACTAAATCTTTTTCTTTGAACTAAAAAAAATAAAATAAAAATCACCATCAGATGCACTTGATCTGCTATAAAGACGTAACTTTAATAAATAAACCAGCTGTTCCAGTTCTTTAGGTCTAACTGTGAACCTCCAGCTGGTCCTGAAGCAGCAAACAGATCATTTCTCCATCAGCTTCATCTAACTTGACGCCACCTGATAACGATCCAGGAGATGCTCACATATTCTGACGTTTTAATAACAAACTGTAATAATTGTGATGACAGACATCCTGGTAATAAAAGAAAATGAAAATCATCTATTAAATGTAGATATTTTATAACAGATCTAGATGTGACTGAGCTGCATATTAAATACTTAAATTATGACAGTTTTGAATTTAAACACGTCAGTCTGCACAACTAAGGCTGGTTATGAATAATAAATAGGAAATGAATCTTTTTATGGTGTTGATGCATGAAACTGTAGATCTGATCTAATTATATTGTATGAATGAAAAAAAAAAGCGTGAGATCTATTTACTTAGAATGAGTGACAACAAATTAAGTTTCTGCTTTAATTACAGAAAACTTTAAGGTTGAATTAAACTTTCCAGACCATAACACTTGCTAACATCCAGGACTGAATCCCAAACTGTCCCCTAACCACTAACCCTTTACTATTAAGTGTCACTCGCAATAAAGTCACACTCACAGCTGTGGAAGGCACTTGGATTAAAGGTGGGGGGGCGTATAAATTTGATTGGGATGGCCTTTTCCCTCCAACGGAAAAGGAAAACAGTCGTTCCTATGGCAACACAGCGATGCTGCATGTCCATGGCTGTAGCTCTGTTGCACAGTTTAACATAACATTAAACATGTCCCATTTTTTCTTAAAAGACAAAAAAAATCAAAGCAGTCAAATGAAACTAAAAGAAAACCTTCCATTTAGGGATGAATAAAGTCTTTTTTTCTTTTTCCTGACTTGTGATTTTCTATCAGTGTTATAAAGAGGAATCAAACCAGTGGAACTTATATTTAAATGCACGTGTTTCCTCCACTAGCAATTTGTTGTTACACTCGCTGCCAATTTCCAGTGAGTCTGCACTGATTCAGACTCACTATTTAAGGGCAGGATGTCGAGTGGCCCCGCCCACTACACGGTTTGTGACGACCCTAATGTGGCAGACCCTCAGCTGGAACCTGCGAGCAAAGGGTTAGTGCTCAGGGTTAGTGTTTAGGGGCCGGTTTGGGATTCAGCCCATAACATCACTTGAAGTGATGAAAACTGTGACATTGCCCTGAAATTGTTTATCATTCGTCTCCATCGACCGCCTGCGAAATATTATTGAAATCATTATTTAGAAGACATCAAACCATTAAAGATGGTTGATAATTGTGGATGTTTGTGTTCACTGAGACATGCGGTCCTCCTAATTATGGGGCCCGTTATTAACCGGACACCGCTGCTTAGATCTGATGTGATGCAAAACTTCCTACTCAGATAATGGATGAAAAGTTTCATTGTTTGAAGACTTTTTGGCATCTAAACCTCTATAAAACTTCTCCATAACCTCTTTTCTAACCTGTCTGTTGGGTTCTATGTTTTTTAAGCTTTTGTTCTCTAACGTTCTCCAATAAACCTGTTGCCTTCGAAGAACAACCAGATTTTATTGCAGAAAGGTATAAATGCTGCAGCCTTTCTAGAGAGATCAGAAATGGGGCTAAATTTAAATCACTTTTCAGATGTTTTTCATAAAGAAATTAAACAAAGAATTGTTCCCCTTCCACCTAACAGCTATGCTCCACTTTCTGCAGCCTTGTTAGATTATATTCCAGTGAAATAATCTGTAATGTGACAAAGGAGGTGTGAATTGTTCATTGTTAGCAGAGCCTGCCTGCCGTCTGTGTAGATGTGGCATTTCCTGTATCTGGGTGTGTTTTCCTGTGGGCATGTTTGATCTTGACTGACGGTTCAGGTGTGTTCAGGTGAGTGACGCCTCTGCCGTCTCACCATGGCTGCTCCTGTCTTTGATGTGGACCCTCCAGCCCTCCTCCTGCTGCAGCGGCTCTCCCTCTCCTCCGCTCACCTCCTTCTCTGCGTGCAGCTCGGCGTGGATGCGAGACACAGAGTTAGACTCTAGCGTGACGTCGCACAGCTCCGCGGCCCGACCCAGCCGGAACACGGACTGGGTCAGCGCCGGACGGAAGGTGTAGAGATCCCGCGCAGAGTCGCCCGTGGACAGGCCGATCCGAAGCAGCTGGAAGCACGGCTGCGCCCCGGACAGCATGGCTGCAGCCTCTGATCCAATGCCACCTTCCCACACACGGAGGCCGCCCCTGATCTGTGACCGGCCCTGAGTTACAGCAGGCCGCGCTCCATTTCCAGATACGCCTCAGAGATAGTGGAGAGCAGCCAACAAACAGGGAGAGCAGACAGCCGGCATACAGCCGACCACAGATGAAAACGTCTGTGTGAAGGTCACAGGCAGGTGGAGCAGCTCTCAGCAACAGGTGCTACCATTAGTATGCAGAGCTGCTGTCATGCTGCGCATAAATGAATGAGTAATGAGGATTTGGAGCACTGTATAAGATGGAGAAAACGAGCTCCTGCTCTGCTTTATGAGAAGCGGCTTAAACAGATCAAATCCCCCGTGGAGAGGAGACTAAAAGGCTGCGAGTTCAAACATAAAGAGCCGCGTGAACGCGGACAGCAGGTGCGTCACAGCGTCCAACTAGCTGGACGGATAGCGGCCGTGTACAACCTGCCGAAAAACTCTGCAGCTGGGAGTTTACTTTAAAATGGATGAATTTTAATCTTTAAGGCAAGATGATCATGGAGGCAATCAGTGAGGCTGAAGCAGCGGATTGATCTGCAAGAAAACAAAGAAAAACATCAAATTAAAACATGTTTCAGGATCAATATATAACCAGTACTACAGACATAAAGCTTCAATATGGGTTAGAATACAGAGAGGCATTAAAAAAAAACACCCAGAGAGACAGAGAAAATGACTGAAAATATTGCTTGTGAAAAATTGTTGGGAAGAATACATTCTAATAATGAAGCAGCCATGCAACAATGGGACAGTTTTTGCACATATATGTCTACAAATTGATTTGGACTTTAAGGCAGCAAAACAAGGGTTTGCACTAAACCTCACTGTTTCGTTTTTATTGTAATGTTTTTTGTTTTGTTTATGTTTTAAAATTTGAAAAATTCAATAAAAACTTCCATCCATCCATCTTCCTCCGCTTATCCGGGGTCGGGTCGTGGGGGCAGCAGCCTAAGAAGGGAGGCCCAGACTTCCCTCTCCCCAGCCACTTCCTCTGGCTCCTCAGGAGGAACCCCAAGGCGTTCCCAGGCCAGCCGAGAAACATAGTCTCTCCAGCGTGTCCTGGGTCTTCCCCGGGGCCTCCTCCCGGTGGGACGTGCCCGGAACACCTCACCAGGGAGGCGTCCAGGAGGCATCCTAACCAGATGCCCAAGCCACCTCAACTGGCTCCTCTCGACGTGGAGGAGCAGCGGCTCTACTCCGAGTCCCTCCCTATGACAATAAAAACTTGAATTACAAAAAAAAAAAAACACAGAGAGAGAACTAATTAATTCACGTGTTGCACTAAATTAGTCTAAAAAGTAGGAACCAAACATTTATAATGTCGGTGCACCGATTCAAACATTTTGGCCGATCACAGATCCTCAGACATGCTGATTCTGATTGATCTTTTCAATTTTAATTATCTATTTTATTGGAGACATGAATCAATATCAGTTTGAAGAACACCTGCTTGCTTCTGACGATTTCCTTTAGCTAACCAATGAATGTTTGTGTTCTATGACTCATCTAATCAAACTAGTTTTCACTAGATGTGGATGGCGTCAATGATCTGCATTGGATGGAGCACATGACGTGAAATAAATATTTATTAACATTAAACCAAAGCCAAGAGTAACGAGTATTGTTTGTTTTAAAAATGTTAGGAATAGAAAGTACAGATATTTGTATTATTTATTATATTTTATCATTATAATTAAAAAAAAACTCTAAATTGACTGTCCTTTTTACTTTTTTTCAAGGCTGCACTTTTAAAAAAGACTTAGATTTTAAAAAATCTAAGAAAATATAAGAGTAGAAGTCAGATGTAGGAAGAAAAATAAGTAATGGAGTAAAGTACAGATACCTAAAAAGTGTATCTTTGTACAGTAACTAAGTATTTGTACTTTGTTACCTGACACCTCGGGGCATAAATCAAAAGTATCTGCAACAATCTCACTGCAGCACACTGGTGTGGGAGGATAACCAGCCCTTTAAGTCAAGCAGTCCCATCTTGTCCCCTGTAGACACTCATCTCAGGGTTAAAGTTATACCTGAAGCTTATGCACCTATTTATGCAGCACTTCTTCCTTCCAATTAACTTTCCATTGATATTTATAGGTACAGCACTCTAACAATGGCCTTAAAGTGGCTCATCCTCCCTGGGGAGGAAGTCAGTGACTGTTTGCCTGTCAGCAATTTTCCCACTGATGAAGCAATAAGCTGGTCTGTACTACAATTGTTTTAAGAAACTGGATGTGAGGTTTGTATCATCTTTAAGTCATAATTTAAGTTAATTGCGGTATAAATGTGTTTATCAGGAATCCATTATGGGTCTGTTTGAACTTCAGCTGATAACTAATGAGAGAAAAACAACCATCCAGTTCATTGATCTGCAGGAACAGAAGCTGCAGTCTGAGAAGCAGAATTGCTTCGAGCTCCAGCTGCCAAATGACGGGATCAGCGCACAAAGCAGGAGGCGAAAACTGGAAGAATTATTTAAATCTAAAACCTGTAGTCAGTTTATTTCCTAACAGTTTATAGTTAATCCTTCAGATTCGGAGTTTTTCCACCGGATCGAGTTGATTAAAGAGCAGAAAGCGGCCGCAGAGCGGCTCCTGCTCGCTGTCTGTAGTTCCTCGTTAGGATGAGAGTCAGAGTCTGAGCTTCTAACAATGACAGACCTTCACTGCGGCTTCCTGTTGGTTCCTCTGCAGATGGAGCTCCCTCCAGGCCTCCGGCTCACACCTTCCCGCTCACACCGCCGCTAAGGCTGCTTTGGTGGATTATTTTCATGTCTTCGTGGCTCCGCGGAGGTTTCTGAGGGGCTTTCAATGCGGACTGTCGCCTTCGTCCGGGAGGAAGTGCTTTGAAATTTGGCGCGCCAGTCCCTAGTCTTCCGCGAGCTGCGCGCTGCGTCACTTCCGGATTCTCCCCCGTTGGCTGAGAGCCATGGCGGCTTTAGCGGGAGCAGGAGAACCGGTCTGTCTTACTGGGCCTGGAGCCAAGCCTACTTTCTCTGGGCTGGGCTGACAGCTGGAAGCTGTCCTCACCTTCAGTGCAGAAATGTTCAAATATACTCAGCTTTTTTACATTACAAACACTTTTATGTGCTTTTATTAAATCTTACAGATACAACAAACAAAATGTTCAATATAAACTCCAAGTTGAAATGGAAATAATCCAGGAAACTTTATTAAGATAAATATCTAAAAAGTGTGGCATGCATTTTATGCAGCGCCTTAAAGCTCAGTGCAGTTGCAGACATTTTAGGAAGTCTCTCCACCTAGTTTGTGTTTGTGGAGACTGAATTTTTTGTAATTTTTTTCTTGGCAAAACAACTTTTCATTCTAACACAGAAAAAAAAGAATGCTTTGGTGTAAAACATTCTCATGTAGCTCTGCACAGGCTCGGACTGGGAATTTAGGCATTTTTCCATCGACACCGTCCCATTTATCATACATACAACACCGTCATGGGCTGCTCACTGGTGCAGTGGGTAGCACTGCTGCCTTGCAGCAAGAAGGTTCTGGGTCTGATTCCCGGCCCGGGGTCTTTCTGCATGGAGTTTGCATGTTCTCCCTGAGCATGCGTGGGTTCACTCTGGCTTCTTCTCGCAGTCCAAAAACGTGACTGTTAGGTTAATTGGTTTCTCTAAATTTGCATGAGTGGTCACTGTTGTGTTTGTCTCTGTCTTGCCCTGCGATGGACTGGCGACCTGTCCAGGATGTACCCTGCCTCTTGCCCATTGACAGCTGGAGATAGGCACCAGCACCCCTCACGATCCCACTTGGGATTAATAAGTGTGTTAGAAGAAGGATGGATGGATGGATGGACAACACCATCACTGACTTCTAAATATACGAACTCTGGCACAATTTAAACCAAAGTCTATTGATCTCTTAGGCCATAAATCTAAGATAAATAAAATGTTTGTTACCCATTTTTTCACCCATCCTAAACTGCCAGATAGGGAACCATTCCAACCTGGCAAAAATGCACGTAAGACGGGAAACGTTAGCCTTTAGATGCAAAATCCCATCATGCACCACAACATATTTTTGCAAACTATTCAAGCACAAATTTGCCAAATATAAGAGGAACATCGTAGTTTTACAGTTTGAAGAAATAGAAAATTACGCCATATGCCAACTGTCACAAAGATTTTCATGACAAGGAAGGGCTATATATACTGCATGCATCATTTAGGTAGTTAACATTGCATTACTTCTTGAGCTCCTTGAGTTATTTACTGTCACAGGTAGGTGCTTCGGCTTTTAGAGTAAGTGTTGGGGCCGGTGTGATTTAAGGATGGCCGGCCCTTGCACGCTGAAATTAGGACCCGCCCACCAGGCAAATGTTCGGTATCACAGATTAACAGTCCGAGCCTGACTCTGCAGGGTCATCCTGCTGAAAGGTGAGTTCCTTTCTTTTTTCCACAATTAAGCTGTAATTAATCTCCTAATTCTGATGAATTCATCCTCATATCTGTGTGGCTTCTCTGACCATAAATGAATGAATAACTTTATTTCAGACACTGTAGTCAAAATTAAAAGTTTAACACATGCAAACATTATGTGAACTTGAAGACACATATACAGTATCTACCCCATAATTATAATTTAGTGCTTATGTCTGACAAGGGATGTAAAGAAGTGAAACCCACTCCTTCTACTTTCTATAGTCTCTAACACCAACTCTGTTCCCGATTCCTTATTTACTTAATAGTCTACAATACTCTGAAGCCCATTAAGTCAGCAAATAAATGAATGTATGTTTATAAAACATACATTCACACATGCCTACACATCCTCATTCATATATTTATTAACCATCATGCTGCCACCACCATGCAGTTAGACCAAAATATTGAAATCTGGTTTAATTTCATAACAGTCCTTCCAAGAGATTCTCAGACTGATCCATGGTCACAATAGTCCCTCGGCTGATTCTCTGTGTGACGCTTTCCTTATCCACCCTGACAGGTTATGATTAGTATCCATGTCTGGGTAGATTTGTATGGAGAGATATTTGTGCCATCGGTTTGAGCGCGCAGGAACCAATCCGAGCTCAACTCTGAAAAACCCTCTCAACACACTGTTCTCGCGCTCAGTTTCATCTCTGCGCGTGCTCGAATCCGTCTCTGCTCGCTCTCGACCTGCTGTCTCCGCGCTCAACACCAGCTGTGCGCTCGACTCTCTGCGCTCGCAAGTTCAACAATGTATGTAAATGAACCATACCATCAGCCAATCACGCTCAGCTTCTTTTCATCCAATGAAAGCATTCGTTCCTTCTTCTTCTTCTTCTTCTTCTTCTTTATCTTCTTTTCTATCATGGCGGATCTTAAGGTGCATACCGCCACCTACTGTTCATGAGTGTGTAGCAACATTGTTTTACATCTATTAAATTCTATTTTTTAATTTTGTATTCTGAAGATAACTAAATAATGCTTTCCTTAATCTATAAATATCCTTTATATTTCCTTTATTTCCCAATAATCCTTTAAGACTCCATTCTTGGCCTGTCCTTCTTTCAACTACTCTTCTCAATTTTTCCCTTTCAGGTTCATATGTTTTACAGTTCATCAATACGTAAGAATTCGTTCCAAATACTACATCCGGTAAATGAAAAATAAAATTAAAATAAAAACACAATCAGGAAAATCAAACAACTCTTAAAGTTATTTGGTCAACACTCGTAACCATTTGATGGACAGAAGATAGTACTATAAAATATCTTGAATTATCTCAAATAAACTTCAGTAAAACAGTTATTAGATCATTGCCTCATCCATCTCTTTTACCTTCTATTGACATGGATTTAAATTTGCTGTTTTAAAAGAAAAATAAGGAGGATATTTCAGGTTCAAGTATGGTTCAACAATAGAGCAGAGACGGATTCGACCACGCCCAGAGATGAAACTGAGCGCGAGAACAGTGTGTTGACAGGGTTTTTCAGAGTTCGGCGCGCGCCAGACCGGTTTTGCGCACCCGCGTGTTGTCTCACTGCGCGCTTGGATTGGTTCCTGCGCGCTCAAACCAATGGCACAAATATCTCTCCATAGATTTGCAGATAAAGTATAAAAATTAAGGTAAAATCATGTAAAGGAGCAGCTGTATACGCCAGATATAGACTAAAGTTGTTAATAAAAAAGCATCCGAAATAAAACATTGCTTTATTTCTTATCATCTTATAATCTATCAAAATATATATATATATTTTTTAGCAGCTTACAGCTTTTCATCATTAATGGTTTTCCTATGGACTTTTGTTGCCTTATTACTAGCTTTGTAAGAAAGAGAAACAAAAAATAAAGTTTTTTGTTTTTTTTTAGTTAAATAAAAATAAAGCTGGAAACAAGAACAGACACTTCTGTCACAATGTGGATACAGACTATTGAATTGTTTTATTGTAATTTATCAGATATTAGTTAATTCCTCACAAATTTGTGTCACACACTTGTCAGGAGGCCAAGCAGTCTTGGAGGTGGGACCCAAACTGGTTGAGAGAAGAACATGCTCTGAAGAGTTTTCAGTTTCTTGTGCAGGACATCAACCAAACCACACCAAACTAAGAACAATGGCAGACATGTTTCTTATATAGAGGAGGAACTAGATTGGAAGAAACCATTTTTAAAAGGATGTTCAGCTTCACAATAAGAAGAAAATGAAATTTTAGTTTAAACAAACAACTACTTAAGAAATACTTTTACCAATAAATACAGAAAACAAATATTTTAATTCAATCCAAACAATACTCAAACTTAATATAGAAAACACCATACATCAGATCAACCTCCCCCCCTTCAATTATCCAATGGTGCAGTCCTGTACACACCTGCTTGGGAGAGTGAAACAGCAGAGGTGAGTATTTCACAATATTTGAACTCCTTAATACATGAATTTCGCTTTTATAAATAGTTAAACAAAAACAAAATATTGTAAAGTGAAATCAATTTACCTTTTTACAAAAATGAAAACAAGATGTGGCCACCCAAAGAACCACAACCCAAACAAATCCACTTCACCCAAAACAACAAAAATAAACCAATGTAGAAAACCAGATGCTGTGTTTGGCTGCTACTTTGGTCAATAAAACAGGTAACAATGGCTCATTGTTACAATTTGCATTTTCAGATTTATCTGTTTGAATATTACTGTTCAGAAAGAAAGGCTAAAAAGAAAAAAGGTTTTATGTTTTACAAACAGTTTTTCTTTCAAACTCAGTCCTTTCCTCCTGAGTTTGTGTCTCTGCTGCAGCCGGTTTGTGTTAAAGTCAGTGTTTGTGGTGTCAGCAGGAGCACATCATCATGAGGTGGATATCGTGTCATCTCTCACTCTGACCTCCTGAGTAGCTCTGTTTCGTCTCCTGCACCAAAGAGATAGACCTGCTGATATGATTCAGCTCCTGGAGATGATACTTCAGAGCTAATTTCTGCAGCCACCGTTTGTCTCATTCTGCTGGAAGGACACGGCCCTGCTGGGGTGGCAGATGGTGACAAAGACTTCACGGGGACAGGAGACCATGTGTGGTTACAGCGGTCATAAAGCAGAGCTGTAAAAGGGCTTTTAGAGGCTGCTGTTTCTGTTTCTCATAAAGCAGCTTTAAGGGTTTTCTGCCTCCTGACAAAATCCTCATGAATAATAAGATTAGGGAATAATTTAAGATCCAGTAAAACACAAACTTATATTGAGCTCAGCGTTATCGGCGCATGGAAGCTTTTTAACAAATGCATACCAGAGAATAAAACCTCATTCTCTTTAAATGCATTAAAGTGTTCAGGGGGTGTGGAAGGCCCTGGATCAATGAATAGTAAAACATTTACAATGAAATGGAAACACTTTGGATGAAAATTGCCTGAAGAGGAAAAAAAGCAAAGTCAGCACAGTGTAAATACTGATGTACAAATGTATTCATTATTATAACAAGAAAGCGGTTAAGCTTTTAGCTGCAGCTGCTTGACATATTGTTCTTTTCAGAGGTAGAGACTGTTTGGAGGAGATATTTAATTCTCTGTAAATTAAAGTACAGCTCTGCGGAGAGAAAATATGTGTCGCTGTACAGTTTTTTTCTGTTGTCGTACTTTAAGTTTTCAGATCATTAAACACATTTTAATTCCAGACAGAAATCATTTGTTTTCCAATGAGGATTTTATTTATTAAGTGACAAAGCAATCCATCCCAGCCTGTCATTCTGTGAAAAGGTACTCGGCTCCTTTTGTAAAATAATAACTTGATTAGATGTGATTGGCCACTTTTCAGTCTTTGCAGTCATCGCTCTCAGCTGTCTGGCAAACTGCAGCGTATATAGATGATGCAATGACAGAGTCAGGACGGTCTGTAGGAGTTTCCCCAGCAATCTCCTTAGCAGACAGTGTTTTCTGACCCATCCTGCAAACTAAATCACTGCTGTGAGTTCTGTCCAGTTTATAGTTTAGATTATTAACCAGCTGACGTGAAAACTTATCTGATATTGATCTGACGATTGGTGTTAGTGCAAGTTAATCTTTGACCAACTACACCCTGACCTGAATGCTGTCAATCCTTTAAAGGAAAACATCCATGAAGCAGAGCAGTCTGAAGTCATGAAGGACCTAAAAGATCTGAAGCTAAGCTATCATGACCTGATCTGAAGAAACACCAGAACATCTATCATTCAGAAAGAAAAAAAAAAATCTCTTTCATGTATGTGCGTGTTAAACTCTAATATAATCTGTTAAGTGTTACGGGTAATGATTTCCCAAGCAGTTTATGTAGGTAATTAGGACACTTTGTCTGTCATTATGCACTTAATAACAGGCGATTTGGAAGTGAAATGGGAGCATATAGACAGTAGGGGTGCAACAAAATCCATGGTTTGGTGTGGTTCACGGTTTCATGGTCACGGTTTTCGGTTCGGTTCGGTATATGTTAATTGTTAGGAAAATCTCTAAGCTGACATGTTGGTCGTGTTCCGAACGCAACACACGCGAATCGAACCGAGACAGTCGAACCGAACGGTTTGGACGGTTTTCATAAACCGTTCCATCCCTAATAGACAGGAATGATCATTCTTACATAGAGAAGGGCAACTGGAAAAGTTACCAAATTATTTCTAAGGTTTGGTGCTCCAGTGAACCACTGGGCACTCAACACTGCTGAGCTTTTCCATAAAGATCTTAAAGTGGCCTAGTCAAAATTTGGATTTACACCTGATTCAGAAAGACACTATGACCCTAAACAATGGCTTTAAACAAGTCCTTCATACTTCAAAAGCCTCCAAAGGTGGTATAATAAAGCAAATCTGCCAATATGATTGGGTCAAAGTCCCGACAGTGATGTAAAAGATGGCTGGTTCAGCTGGTTGGAAGGTTTGGGTAGAAATTCCTTTTCATAAACCACATGGTTTGCTTAGTTTGATCCTTGTTTTCAATCTGCATTCTGTCTAATTTGATCTGAAATATCTCATGGTACCAGCGGGTCCTGAGGCCTTGAAGGTTAACACTGATAACATCAGTGGTTCTTGATGCTCATAGGACCCTTAAAGCAGTAGGAATCATCCCTATAAAGGAAGGATGAGGATAAATGTCCACAGTTTTAATGAAACACTCAACAAAAACAGTCTTTTATCTTTAAATGTACAGCTGGAGATTAAAGACTAAGAAATCATTTGATCGTTCAGACAATTTATTCAAAGATAAAAGCTTCTTGCTGAAACTTCAATTAGTGACCAATCAAATAAATGTTATTAATTGTGGTTTCTTGACAAATATTTGCATCCTTCACTACCTTATATGAAATTTTGTTTTGTGTAGAAACACTGGCCGCCGTTAAAATCCCATTAGATTCTCATTTACATCCATTTCTACTCGACAAATAAAACAATATATGAATAAAAAAATAAAAACAATAAAATAGAGTAATCTTACAAACTATTGCAATCATAGTTTTTTTGTTTTTAATGTTTTGCCTACCTTTTTATCTACCTTGATAATACTGTGATTGTGAAAAACTAAAGCAAAGTGGTCTCTGACTGATTTTGTGTCAAAGGTTAAAAGGTCTGATGGACCTGAGATGAGGCCAAGAATGGCTGCGGCATCTGAGAATTGAATCATGTTGGGTTTATTAGAGATGCAGTCATTTATTGACTGTAAGAAGATCAGACTGGATCTTGTTCATCCTGACCTGCTGAGAGCGATTGCTGAGGAGTGGATCCATCTGATAGATGTGGATTAACACTCATCCTGTCCCACTGAACGCTACCTACCAGAGTCGACTCATGACAGAAACAGTTGGTAAAAACATTTACCATACCATACCATGTTTATTTATAAAGCACTTTTAACACCCATAAGGACAGAGTTGCTATACGCAAATGAAGTGGTATGTAAAATAAATATAAAAATTTTAAGAAGCAGTAATAAAATAATAAAGAAAAAGTAAGACAATGTCAACAAAAATAAAAAATGGGTCTTTAAAATAAGAAAGTGAAGGATCTTCTAAAGACTCAATGAACCACATGTGGAATAATGTTACAAACAGCATCACTGAGCAAAGTAAGTGATCTTTGTCAATTTTTAAGTGATCCTAAATCTTAAACCACTCAAAAATAAATCTTACTGTTAAAGTTGATCTCAAGACCCCATTCTGGTTGATCAAGGACCCCATGAAGGGGTCATGACCCCAACTTTGTGAATGAATGCTTTAGATGTTAGACAACCAGGTTGATGATGTCTTAGACTTAGACATAGACAACCTCTAAATGTTCTGTACAGCTCTAAGAACATTTCCATTCCATAAAGTGCAGCATTGATCAAATGTAAACAGTGTGGGAGAAAAAACATGGTGCAAAAAAAACGCATTAATATGGAAGTTTCAGAGCATTAAATATATATGGTCCAAATATGCAGTATTTTGGTTTGGTGTTCTCAGTGTGATGTAGAGTCTGTGACATGATTTAGAGTTTTCTAAACAGTTCAGCTGTCCGATGGCGGTGGGGAAGAAAGCTGAACTGTCCTCCCCATGTCATTTCAGGCATGATCAGTGCTTCTGTTACAATCAGCAAACTTTTAAATATCAAGTTTTGGGCAAATATCTAGCTCCAGAGGGATCATAATCAATTTCTCTTGACTTTTTATAACAATAAAAGATAGTCTGAACTGTTTGTTCGTTGCAGGAAATGTCATTTGGACCTGTGGTCTTATGACATTAGCCTGTTTGAGCAGCTTATTGTCAGATATGCTGTCAAACTCTTTAGATAATCTGCAATTTTACAGCAGAAAAATCCTGACGTTCAAACTGTCCATAGAAAGCACTCAGGGATAGATGTAGCTTCTTTAAGGCTTCATGTTAGCAGCTGTTTTCATTGAGTGCTGAAGCTCCTCTGAGTTCATGGATGACAGATTGACCTTATGGTCTTTTCTTGCTTTTTGTAATTTCTGACTCACTTCTTTTTCTGTTGTTTTCTTAATTCTAATTTATCATTCTTCTTAAAAGCCTGTTTTTATCCAGTAAATGCAATCTTTTACATTCCTTGGAGTTTTTTCTTTTTTTTTCTTTTTTACTCACAATTATCATCACAGATTTTGGTATCATGTGTCTTAACAAATGCTTTATTGTTTAATAAAGTTATGTATCAATCTTCTCATTTAAAACACTATCTCACAAATCAAACATGGCTGCCTTCAAGACACCGTTTACTTGTGTTGCACCAATACCAGTATCATGCAGGGCCCCTATCCAGCACTAAAATGGTGGAATCAGTATCCAAATAGGGCACCAATACCATTTTGAGAGCCAAAAGTTTATTCATCTATTGTCACCAATTCCAGGTAGGTAATAAAAAGTTCTACTGGATTCATTTTGTATTAGTCTTTTTCCTGCTTCACAAAGGTAGGCAGCAGCTTGACAAAGCGATGATGGCAATTATTTTACATCCCTGTAGTATGTAGTTCTTCATATATACACACACACACCAATTTCAAACAGATGGTATCGTATCGGCCAGTACTGCGCAACCAGGTATCGGGTATCGGTAGCGGGGCCAAAAAATGGCATCTGCGCAAAACTACCTTTTACCCGATTTAACTACTAGGAACAGAATGTAATTGTTTTATTTACATGCTAAATGTGTAAACTCCACTGTTTGCTCTGGTTTGTTACTTTTAAAAGTCATACAGAGTTGGGAAAGATGCAAAATAATTAAATCTAGAAACCTTTATTTCTGGCTTCTTGTTTTTTTTTTATCCAGTAAATTCATATAGCTGAACATTTGGGTTTAAATGACCTTGTTTGTTTACCGATTCATTAGTAAGGATGCTAATCATATAATGTTCTTTACTTGGAAGAAACAGTTTAGGTTTAAACATTTTTAGGGGAAACTGTCCCCAATATAAGCAATGACACAAAAGAAACCTTTTAATTAGCTTTTGATTGCAAATTACTTTGTTAATATTTAAATGTCATAGAAAAAAGAGACAATTTAAGTCTGTGCACTAAAGGTTCTCATTCTCCATTTGAATAAGCAGTGTTTCATTCTTATGGCCTGTAAATAAAGGAACTAAGAAGGTTTTTTTTTTTAAGTCAATTAATATAAACTGTGAAAAATATTGAAAACAATTCAATTTAAATATTTCATAAGTTTGTGAAGACACAGACAACATAACATGAGTAGAAACATTTTACACGAGGAAATAATTTTTTAGCATGTTTAATTAATCTCTGTGATTTTTCATGTGCATCAAGCCAAACATGAAATACTGTGATAAATGTGAAGCTCTTCTTCAGGGTAAATAACAGTAAATAGTTTTGTTTTTTTTCTATAAAAAAATCAATGACATTACTTCATGCAACAAATCCACTGATATGTTGCTAAAAATCAAACACTTTCAGTGAAAATAAGATCATTCAAAGGTACAAAATACACTCTTCATACATGCTTATATTAACTCTCTGACCACCTCTGCAACTTTTACTACATCTGTTATCATCTCAGCATATTACATAAAACAGGAATTTTTCAAGCAGAATATAAAAAACTAAACAATAAACAAAGTTAAACACATTTGAAATGATCCCATTAATTCTTCAAAACTCAAATAATTCAAATTAGACACAGATCAGGAGCCTTGAAAATATTTTAATGAACATGCATTCCGCTTTTCACAAATCTAAGTGCATTTAATTGGTATTTTATGCAAGGAAATTCAATGCAAAGTGAAATACAAAAAAAAACAGAAAAACAATGCATGTTTTTTAATATTTGTAGACCCCAGTTTTTGACACCTCTTTTCAAAAATATGTGCAAAAAAATAGCTTTGTTAGAGTGTAAACACGATATTTGTGTTTTAATAAAATGGATATACCTTGAATTTAAACTTTAACCTAACTGTACATTTGTATGTCAGTTTGGAGACATCTAATAAATCATTTATTGCCTGAATTTAGGAGTAACAGAAAATGTCGAAGCAGATTTAAACACATAACGAGTTAAAACAGAAAGAAAAAGCATAAAGCATTAATGGACCTCTAAATGAGAAGGTATAATGCCTAAAGGATGGACATATCAAACCATAGAATAGTAACATATTTCAGTTTTTCCCAGCAGATGTGGATCTTTATACTTTTTATTCATTAATATTCAGAGCTCATTTCTACATTCCACATTTTTATTTCCTTTATTTTGGCAGAGACTGTGTACAGACACCAACCAATGACTGGATATGACCGTGTGATAAGAACAGATGGTGGTTAATTAAAAGTACTGTCACAGACGTGCAAAAACATTTGCAGCAGCCTGTTTGCTTATTGACACCTATGAAAAAAAATCCTTAAAATGAATCTGTTGCAATAGTATCATCTTCCAATGAAAAAATCTATGCATAAAACATCAACCTTTGATCTGATTTCATTTCTTCCCAATCGCAGAGAATATCTTTTGGAAAAAATGTTGGCAATATTATCACAATTATATCTAAATTAGATTTATTAAATTATATGAATTATATTCAAAATGAATTATAATTAATTTAATCTAAATTTATACCATATAAGGGGGATCAGATAAGGATCTTTAAATTCAGAATTTTCTTTTAGAAGGATGGAAAAGGAGCAAAAAGAGTGCCAGCTTAACATTGAGTCTCCATGACGACGGCCAGATGGCAGCTATATGACCAGCCCTTGTTTGATGCCAGGGGAAAACATTTTCTGTCCTACAATCACAAATGGAAATATGTGTAGATTATTTACACAAAGAGAATGAGCCTGCTGTTAAACAAAGGTTAAATGTCTGAAAAGGCTGATATTTACAAACACTGTATGTAAAATGAAGCAAAACCCTGTTTTTCTTTCGGTTTTTCAATGAATAAAAGTTAAACTTCTGAGCCTAAGGTCAGTTTTTTAATCAAAATATTAATTTTTGTTCATTGCTAGTTTGTTTCCAAAGCCTCAGATTACCTTTAAACCATTCTGGGTGATAGAGATGTCATGACTTTTCAGGCCTCTGATTGCTTAATTTACAGCTTTAAGATACATTAAACCTCATCTGCTGATTCATTTTAAGGCTACACTCAAACAGGCTGCTTCTTTAAGTCACATCATTTTAAAAAATATCCCCTGACATATGAGGAGGATGTTTGTGGATTTAATCAGAGAGGAAGAAGTTATACGTTCAAACGTAGCACCAAAAGTTAGATCAAAAATATACATGCAATATAAAAACAGCTCCCATATTTTAGGAGACATATCCAGCAGTTGGATGAAGCTAAACTGAAGTGTTCTGCAAAAATGACCATCATTACATTTGGAAAAAAAAGAGGGAGAATTTACAGCCTGTAAATTATAGGAGAGGCTGAACGTGGAGGTGTTTAATTTCAGGTTAGACTGCTGCTATTTAAAAGGTAGATGTATCATAGAGAAAGAACATCATGTTAAAACATGATTTAAATGCAACAGATAAACTTCTGAACTTCAATTCTGAATAATCTACTAAGTTTGAAGAAAGTTAAAAAGTCACAGAAAAATATCATCCTGGCAGAATATAGAAATAATTTTGTTAACCTATGATGATTATAGTATTTGCATACCATAAATCCCAAAAAAGAATAAAAATGCAACCGCTTTTGACATGTAATTAATCATATTTAGTGACTTTAACACAATTATTTTATGTCCTACCTTGCTAACATGAACCAATTGTGTTAAAGTCACTAAAAATAATTATGTAAATGCCAAAAACTGTTGCATTGTTTTTTCAATCTACAGCTAAAGACAGAGGAGCAAATGGGAAGTCTCTGGATGATGCAGACTTTAAAAAAGAGGAAAGGTCAAAGATCGGCTCTATCTTTTATCAAAAGCACAGGAGTTAATAACTGTTTTGGAGGTGATTTAGTTTAAGATCATTATTTAAATACTGAATAAATTTGTTCGTATTAAAGGATTTTTCATTTCTGTGTGAGATTTTGCTTGATTTAGTGGTTTCTGTTAGGGTGTAAAGTGCAGTCCATGCAAAATGTTCCTGACATATCATGCCATTATTCTGTAAGAACAAATTATGAAATTTTTTTTTTCATCTGTCAAAACTATTACATCTTTGTGTGATTCACAGTAATCCATCTGTACTGTTGGGTTTCACAGCAGCCTGTGTTTACATGTGTAACACTGGCAGTTATGCATGAATGAAGCCTTGATCTACATCTTCCACCTTCAGGCAATCAAACAAAGTCAATCTTAACTTCTGGATGTGGGAAAAAAAGTCAAGAGAAAGTATCCAATCCAGCTGCACAACTTTCAGCAGCAATCTGGAGGTTCTAACCCAACAAAGAGGGGAAAAAATTCCCAATTTTCTTTGCAATCATTAAAGTAATAGAAAACTTGTCCAAGGTAAGCCTGACAGATAAATTCATACTTTTTTTTTAATTATCTGGTGGTTTTGCATCCTCCCTTTCTACAGCCGCCCTGGGTAACTGCCCCTTTAACCCATTTTCTACCTTGGGTTTGCTGTTTCAAATATAAAGGGGAAATGTATATTTTTGTAACTGTGAGTAAAATCTATTTGGGTTTCTAAAAAACAAAGACAGCTGGTATTTTTATTTTCCCTCCGAAGGTCAAAACTGACGCAGTTCTGATTAAATGAAAACTGTGCGAGTTAACCCAAACCACTGCGTCATAAAACAGAACAATAACATCCCATTAAATGCAGGGAAAAAGAGAAAAGCACATTAACTGAGAGGGATGGAAACAGATAAAACGCTAATGAAGGTGAAGCAATGTCGCGTTTAAAACTGTTTTTTCAAACATTATCCACTTATATTCACATTTTCATCCCAAACAAAACAAATTTCAAAAATGAAAAACACAAAGAAGACAGGAGGGCTTCGTTTTGCAGATTACGTATAATTATCCCTTTAGATTGCACAGCAGTGAACATGACAAATAATTGTTTTAAAACAAAACAGCTGTTTAATATCAAATTAGAAATGAGATCCCCCAGTTTTATCCCAGCAGTGATACGGTGATTCTCAGCCTCAGGAGGCTGATGTAAAAAACAGAGATCAGGATCAGTTCTACAAAAAAAAGGTGCATTTCATGTGAGCATTATTGGCTTTCAGGCCTGCCGTCCCACAAGCAATCTACAGGCCAGCATGCTGCAGCTACTCTAACTCTTACTTAACACAGGGCAGCAGGGCCGCACTATAATAGAGCAGGAAGGAGTATTAAACACAGCTAAAGTCTAAATGCGATGCTACAAAAACACTGAAATGTTCATTCAAAGTTGTATTGGTTCTTTAAATATCGGAATGACATCATTGATTTAAACACAAACTATATCAAAATAATTTCAGCTTTCTTTTTTTAGTATAAAAACATTCTCCGGTGCTGTGAGGAAGGAGGTGAGGTTAGAAACAATGAGGAGAGGCGTTGAAAGTAGGCCTGTCGTTCACTTCATGTGTTCATTACTGGGAAAATGTAATAACTATAAAACACTTTGCTGCAGAATAAGCTTACTGTCACAAAGATAAGCGGCTTGCAATTAGTTTCAACAATTATTCGTCATAAATCAAAGAAAGATGTTGATTTAAGCTCAAGAGAAGGAAAATGAATTGATCTGAGTTGGAACGCTCCCTTAAAGTTTTCTATTAAAGCTGATTTCTAAATCAAATTGCCATTTTGTTTATTTTTGTTGGAATTTCAGAGAACGATAGATTAACATTAGAAGGAATCATGGCTGAACGAACATCTTATTAAATCTCCTTCAGCCGGAACATAGATCAGCAGCTTTGCAATGAGGAGCTTTCTGGACTTCAGCTCAGACGTGTAATGAAACAGAAAACACGATTGTGAGGGTGAATGGCACAAAGTGAAATCCTTTCATAAAGCCACCATCAGCTGTGATTTTCGAATTTAGACGTTACTGCTGGAGGCCGAATAAAGTCCACGTCTTTTCACCTCATAAAGCTTTAAATTGGCTCCAGAATGAGTCTCTGTTTATTGTTTTATTTTATGAAGGATATGATATTAATCCTCACTTTCTAAATGACTTTATTGCAAAAGCTAGGAGAGAAAACAACTACAGAGCTTTTTTCTGAATTAAAAGATGCAGAAAATTCACACCAAACATCTTTCATTTAACACCATCTGCCAGTTCATGCAGACAGGGCATATATCTGCACATATGGGGCGTTTATATGAGATGCAAACCACACAGTGACCGTTTGAAGAAAAGTTAGGCTCTAAGTTCACATTCTGACTTTAGGGGGAAAAAAGGGAAACTATTTCTGTTCTTTAAGCTGAATGTCTTCAGTAAACCGATTTCTCTTATCCCTGGTTTATAATGTTTTAAATTTAACACAATTTACAATCATTCTTTTACATAAATGTCACTGTTTGGTTACAGTATACCCATGTTTCCAACATGCTGTAAAGGTAAAAGCCAGATATTTTAACCTCAACAAAAGAATCCAGGAGTAATCCTCCTCCTGTCACTTTAAGAACTGCTTTCTGATTATATTTCATAGTGTGCTTTTGCCCAATTTTCTTGTCAATGTGTATTTAAAGAAAAGTGACCAGATAAATGTATATTTATAGTATAAATGTATATTGTGAAAACTTATAAATGAAAACCTGCCCATCCATATCTAAAGTCCTCGACACTCTTTGAATCCCATTGTGGCCAATTTACAGCACCAATGGTAAGTTTAAAGTAATTAAGCTGACCTTAATCAGGTTAAATTAAAGCCTGAATAGTCTATGATAAAGCTTAATAGCTCGACTATAGTTGTACATTTTTCATCTTTGCTTTCCATGTTTAACAGAGGTCTGATCCTCTAGTTGATCATTTTATCTAACACCTTAAAAAGGTAAAATAACCCACATTTCAGCAGCTGGAAAGAAAGATATTCCAAAGATTAGGTCATTAAGACCAATCAGACAGAATATTAGGACGTATTGGTTTGTTGGTCGTTCCGTACGGCCCCCACTGGACATCTGAATGTGTGCTGTGCTATGGGGCACCAAGATGATAGTGGCAGAACCTTTAAGTTTTTACAATTGTGAGGACTTGTTTGTGAGGAACATCTCTGAGCCGAGTCAGCCTCCTTAATATCATTTCTCTTCTCCTCTAAAGGTCCTTTAACCAAAGCAGCCTTCTTCTACCAGTTTCCCATAGTGCATCCTGGTTCCATGGTTGCCCTTGGTCACCAGGAAAAGGAAACACTTCCTAATGTTCTATGGTCCAGTTCTCATGCTAACATGGCGACTATCGATTCTTTTGATCCAGGCTGCAGCTATGCAGGCTTCTGTGCAACCACCTGCTGTGCACTGAGTATTCAGACAGCTTTCATTCAGAACCAGCATTTAGTTCCTCACCAGTCTGAGCTACAGTGATCCGTTGGTATAATTGGATCACTTGGATCAGCCTTTGATCAATGACCTTAGGCTACCAATTACCCGCTATCAATGATAGCAACACTGCCACTCACTCACATCACAGCTTGGTTCTGACCAAACTTATTTATTAAAACTTGTACATTATCTTTGCTTCTTATTCTTCATCTATAAGAGCAGAATATTAACTCTGAGCCTAAAAACCATCAGGTTCCATGATGTAGAGATAATCACTGTTAATTCCCCTCACCTGTCAGTGGTCATATTATTCCTGATCTTTGCACTTCTATTACTCTAAGAAATTCTCTAATTTGGTTTTAGTAATGTTTTGCAGACAAATTTACACCTGCTTGTTGAGAAGAACATTTTTGCTGCACTTTAAAACCCACTACGTGACTCTCTAGGAGCTCCCCCTAGTGGTAAACCAACATCCAATTTACAAGTTTGTTTAACAGCTTCAGGGTTCTACATAATTTTAAGTGTCAGGAAAGTGACATTTTGGCTCATACTGTTTTGTCAGTCTCCAGCAGCCAAAACTCACCATATGTTCATTCACAGACAGCTTGGTTGCAAAAATCGTCATCTGCCTGCAGTCTGCCTGAGGGACCCAAAGAAATCCTGCAGACTTGTACAGATGATCAACTGAACATTGAACTTGACATCTCGTATCCATCTTCACCGCTAAACTTTACTAATGTTTGGTTCTGCATGTCATATGTGTCTAGTTTTATTATTTTGAAAGGGCAAATGCATTAAAGCAGGAAAATGTATGATGGGGATGTGGAAAAACTTAACATTTCTAAGGGGAAGCCCGATTTTTAAAGGTTAAACACTGGAAATTTATTCAGGAGATTAATTTTAGAGGTTTAAAACAAGCTTTAATTTTTTTTTTTTAGGTTTGTGCATCATGGATTGAGGATATAAATTAGTAAACAAGACAGTTTAGAGGCATTTCTCTTTGGTAAGCATGCAAAAAATCAATGATATAAATAATATATGCAGTCTGAGTGCATTAACACAATAAATACCTGTTTGATTACATGTTTGCATTCAGCCTTTGACCTTGTAGGTATCATCAACGTTTAGCAAGAAGTGCTTCACACTCAACATATGCATGCAACTACTAGAACCAAATCAAAGATGCTTGTTTTTTCATTTAAAACGATGAGATCCAGGAGTAAAACATGTATTTTATCCAATAAGTAGTTTAGGATTAAATCCTGCAGTGATGTAGATATTGTATAAGTTTTATTTTCTCCACACGCTGGATTCGTGCTGCAGATTCCTCATTCTGTTTATCAGCGTTTGCCTTTGAGGCATAGCCTGAATCTGACTGTACCTGCTGAAACCATCAGCACCTCTGATGTGTCAGCGCGCCCTGCAGGCACAGACAGCTCACCTCCTGCTGAGGCCAGCTCTGATGAAAGGATTTCACCAAGCATCAATGAGACTCAAACATGTAAACACGGGGGACTTCCCAGCTGAAGGCAAAGTTTTCTACCTACTCTCGATGTGTGGTTTAATGATTGTTGCAGTAAAAAATCTTGCATAAGCCTTGTAGTAAGAAATGAATAAATATTATAAGATTATTCACATGCAATTATTGTCATATTTACAACGGTGAAAACAGACGAGTTACTGCAGGCCTGTGTTCTGATGTGCTACGTCTGTTTTTCTTTCAGATAGAGGGCGTTCGTGGTGTTTCAGTGCGTTTGTCATAAATATTGCATCAGGTCATCAAATATTCAGCAGATACCCTGTTATTAGTCCACCAAATTGATCTATCACTGCTCATTTACATCAAGCTAATACTTACAGATCTACAGAGTCCATTTCAGAAGTCCTCTAGCTCCCCTTGTGTGGGTTTTAAGCATTCACTAATAAAACTGCCTTTAAATGGATCATTCTCCCATTTGTGTTATGCAAGGCGTTTTAAACATGATACAATTAAATATTCCTGAAAGAGAACTTTTTCCTTTTTTTGCTATTCAGTAAACTATATTTACAATAGCTGCTTCTTTTTCTAATGAATAAAAATGTGAACTATATTCATAATCACAAACAATCTCATGCTAAAATTGTGCTTTTCTCTTTTGATAATAGAACTTCGGTGTATGTGTTGCTGCTTTTAGGTAAATCGTGCAGTCTGTCAGGATAGCATCGGTTCAGTGACAGCATGAGGTAGCCATACTGCTAACAGACCCCAATGGGACCGGTAACACTGACGTACAAATGAGACTGTTGGGACCCAAAGGCTTTGTTTTGGACCCTATGTGTCAGACGATGGAGTTGATGCTGCATCCTTTTACACAAAATTGGTGGACTTGTGAAGAATAGGGTGTACTTGTGTGTCTTGCTCCCATTTAGGGGTGGAAATCTGTTTCCTCTGACCTGAATTAGCTTCTTTCACACCTAGAAAGAAAAGCTAATTAGTCAAAGGCAGTTGCTGAGTCTGTGAACGATGTTGGAACTTGGATCTGGGTATCACTCCAATTCCAAGTTTAGTGTCTTTAGAGATCGGGGTAATTACTAATCTATACGAGCCAAAATAATTCATGCAAATCTTTGCATTAACACATGTTTAAGCAACAAGGTAAAATAAGCAGATATGCCACTTTAAAAAGTCTTAATCACAAACACTTTCAGAGACGCTAATAATCTGTCTGTTAGTATAGCTTTCAATATTCTACTCATGGCAGCCATGCTGAATTTGTCTCCAGCTTTTCACTACCCGATCCGTCCCGGAAGCACGATCCGTCCTGCGCATGCATGAACAGATACACATCCGGTTGTCCATAAATAATGTAATTATAGAACTAAAATTACTTATTTTTATCCTTAACTCACTAAAGAATGCCAATATTCGTCTTTAAAAAACGTTTTAGGAGTTTTGTGAGTTAATTTTGGTACTTTTTACGTTTTCTTCATTAAACTGCTTCTCTGACATCATCTTCATGCTCAGAGCAGTCCAGGAAAATATGATTAAATCATGTTTATCTGCATTTTAATTGTTTCTTTCTTTAGATTACGCACTCTGTACCATAAGGTTAAAACCCGTAAAAGTTTAAAAAACAATCAACAATCCATAGGATTGTTTTTTTCAAACTTTTACGGAATGACTATGACCTGGATGACTGAGAATCTTCATCAGCATAAGGTTAAAACTAAACGAAAACATAAAACTCTAAAAGACTAGATTTATGTTTAGCTTAGGATCCCCTTTCCGGTGCAGATCGAGCTCAGAGTGATAAAACAGAAAGGATTTTAAGGCATTTTCTCAGGAAATACATTATTAACCTTTAACACATTATATTTAAGTAGTTTTGCTATTTTTGGGGAAGAGAGGTCTTTTTAATTAATTAAAATCTAGGGCAACCCGGATGTATGTGAGCTGATGTCGCATGTGCAGGACGGATCGTGCTTCCGGGACGGATCGGGTAGTGACAGTGCCCAACCAAACGTAGCAATTGGAAGTGCTAAGCTAAAGTTGAACTAAAAGACTGTTTGAGGTTTTAGCAACAAATGCTAAACAGCAAAAAATGTGTTAAAATCCTGAAAACTTGTGTTCACATATATGTCTTTCTATTGGATTTTGTGAAGTAATCTCAGAAATTTTGAGTTTGATTTTAATCTTAAAACGGACTTAAGATGGGGTATTTACAATTTCAAAGTAAGAATTTAACATGAGCTTGAGACATTGATGTCTATAGACATCAATGAAATGGCTATTTTAGGTCGACAACTACTTGTTTTTAATTTAGTCTCAAGCATAGAAAAGTCGATTTTTAAAATATATGTTCTGTCTTAGTTAGGCATGGACAAAAAACATGTTATAAATTTAAAGGTTTGTTTCGCCCATTTGATATATTTATCATTGATACATCAAAATGCATCTTTCTGCTGACCTATTTTTAGAGCTTTTTCAATGTTTTTATATAATTTGGGGGAAAGGCAGCCCCTTTATTTGGACATTTTATCCACAGAACAGCTTTTTTTTCCTGAATATTTTTGAAATTCTTCTTAAGTTTGAAATTTCCTTTCTTAGTACTTGTAAAAAAAAATGTATGTAGGAAGAAATTAAAATGCAGTGCAAAAGTTTTCCACAATAACAGCTGTCAAAATATAATATGCAGCATTTTTTTATATAATTGTACATTTTATGGTGTTTCACATGAAACTGGGTGAGAAACTTTTAGACAGTGTCACTTCTATTGTTATTCCCATCTCTTATATGTTGGAATAGGCTTCACGGAACTAGTTATGGTTATTTTTATGTCAGTGATAATAACTGTAGCTTCAATTCAAGCTTTTCACCCCATAGAGACGTTTATCCAAACAGACTCATGTCCTATCCAGAGTCTGATGGTGTCGGCTGAATAGCTTAGAGCTCCGCCACCCCTCTCCTCCTCAAAAAAACCTTCTCTGATAACTCTCATTTTACTGAACCTGATGGCTGAATCGCTATCACAACCCCATCAGGATTTATCTTTCCAGTCACTTCATTTTGCCAAACAACTGGGCTACAATAATGAGAGCTCTGCGAGGTGGATTCTTGGCCGAGATGAAAATAGGCTTTGAATCCTGGATGTCATTCATCTGTTCCCCGAATCGCACCCTTTTCCCGTCTCTCTCATCTCTTTTATCACCGGCCCTCACTCCACGCTGTCCGTGAATTGGTCTGTCTCCAAAAAGACCAGGAATCCAATTATGCTCTCAAGAGCTGCTCTGAAACTCACACAAATGTCATTCAGTTTTCCCTGAATTTTTCCTTTCCTGGAACCGAGCGGACGATAGCTCCACTAGTAGCAGAAAACAACAACAGAGATGAGGATTTTTTGACAGGGTGCGGAGTGAAAAAAGTGGACGTTTTGACAGGTTTCCTAAGACAAATCCTTCGCATCCAGCAGATTTGACACCAAATATTTGAAACAACCGTCAGCTGTATTAGAGAGGTGTTGCCGCTCAGTCTACTTGAACTAGTTTCCTCTTCCTGGGTGTTTTTTTTAATCTCTTTTTTTTTAAATATGAAATAACACCTCGAGTAGCTCATCCTTGCAAGTGAACTGAAACAAACAGTTTCATCTAAGATGCGGTGATGTTTTCTGACATGCTTGTACTGTTAAAGCAGAGCGACTGGGAGTGGATTGAAATGCAATCATCGCTGTGATTTTCGGAGACAGGAGACATAAGTGCCATCAGAGGAAACACGCTGGGATTCAGCTGGAAGGTGAGAAGCTCTTCGCTGGATGGAGCTCCGCTCTGATTCCTTGAAAAATACCATCTGTCTGTCTGTCAAACCCTTAAACCTTTGTCATGTTCTTATTATTGAACCTCTTTGACAGGCATTGAAATGTTTTGATATAATTTAAGTGCAGGGAGTGTTTCATTTGGAAAAGCATGCAGGTAGTCTACTCTAACGTCTAGATTTCGTCTTTTATGGTTACCTGAACTGCATGCATCTTTATGCACTGGATGGCTTTGTTCTTTTCATAGACAGTGAGGTTGTTGTTGTTTTGCCTTCTATTTTTTTCTGTACTAAGTGAATTAAACACCCGTGTAGAGCGTTTTGTTTGCATCCAGCACATCTACATCCTTGCTATATGTCATCTGTGATGTTTCGGACATAGGGAGTGTTTGGGTCATAAATGGATCCAGAAGCATCCCGGTTCTTCCAGATTACTCTTTTTGACCAACCTCTTCGCCCTCCACCTCTCCCACCGTTTTTCCTGAGTCGGACTCTCCAGTGCTCTTAGAGGCCGTCGCTGGGGACGCGGCGCCCTGCAGGCTGCCATCAGGGGTGGCGGCTGATGCTGAGCGAGGGTTGGAGGCGGGGCTGACGCTCAGGGCAGAGTCAGGGGTTCGGACGGTGCTGAGGTCTCCATCCAGGGGCGCGGTGGCTTCCAGGCTGTCGGTGTGGACCTGCTCCGTCACGGCTGGAGGGGAGGCGGCATTCAGGAGGGGCTTGTGGGAGGCGTAGGTCATCACGGCCTCCGTGTCGCTGTCCAGGGGGAGACCAGAGTGGGTGAATTCGACCCCAGAGTCGCTCATTTCCAGAAAGTTGTCAGAGGGGAGAGTGTGGTAGCGGCCTGGTTTGGAAACCTCCAGTCCCTACAGGGAGAAGGAAAGAGGTTTAAAATAGGATCAGCTGTGTGCAGTTCAAAATGTAGAGAGTCCTTAAACAGCCAGTGGTTTTAATTAAACCATGATTCATAAAACTAATTTACTTCAGTTTAAAGTATCACAAAATGTACCACTACCCACAATTATCTGGGAACAAAATACTTATCAATGAGTTATTTCAGTAAAATAAGATGTTCACACAAACCCGAACTTCCAACATCAGAGTCTCATAGACACACCCAGAATGGAAGGAGAAAGTAAGGATTAAAACATCTCCTAAATGAATATCAATGTATTTATATAATCCTGCTGCTTTTCTGACTCACTCCAAGGTGGGTGTGACATCACGCCCACATCCAAATCCAACAAAGCATGCAGCCGTAGCTGGAAGTCTCAAAAACAGCAAGACGATCACATTTGTTTTGTGCTAATTGAATGTTTACTGAAAGTAATAATATAATATATACATATATTATTTTATATTATATAATATATAATATAAAATAACATTCTGCCCCATTTTATGCATTTAAACAGAGAAGGAAAATATTTATGATTGAATGTTTTACAGAACTGAATTGTGCTGGTTCAAAAAGACAGGAAGAGTCAGCTTTCACATAGTTTTTCCTTTTATTTCTGTAATAATTGATTTTGTTTATTTAAAAGGTTTGTAAAAATGTTTTTTTTGTGAAATATTTATATCAGAATATCTGTATGAAATCAAAAAATTAATAGTCTGTTCTCTCTTATTATTCTGCTGCCTTATAAGGAGAAATAATTCAGTAATAAAAGGAAAAACTGCAGGTTTTATTTCAGATATTAAAAGATTCTTTGCAAAATTGTCAAATAGTTTTGAGAAATGCTAAAAGAAGCCATTTTTCAGACATTATCCTAAAGAACTGTTACAATCCTCATGTCTTATTTAGGACCATAGGCAGTGTCTGACCTTCTGTGATACTGAGAAGTTATCTGAGATCTAATCTGTTTATGTCTTCTTTGCTTCCTAGACCTGTCCGCCTGCCCTCACGAGCCAAACCTGAAGAATCGCAAGTTGGATCTGAACTCTGTTCTCAGGAGAGAACTCTGGCAAACCCTCAAGGTCTGAAAACACTCAAGTCTGAAGACAAGCTCTGCCGCTGCAAACTCTCTGCTGCATCCACAAGCTCTGGACCCAACTGGTTCCCTCTCTCACCGTGTCTGTCTGAATACCTTCAGGTACAGAACAACATCAAACTCAGTCAAGCTTCCCCAGACCCCTGGCTAACCAAACTATCCCTCCTCTACAGAGAACCCTCGTGAAGTCTGTCCCGGGCTTGAACCTGAATCTGTGATTACATGTTTTGTGCCACTTCAATAAACTGTTGAACTTTTTACCCCAGTCTCTGTGGTGTGTTCTGCATGTGGGTTAAGTCAGTGAAGCCCGACATGACAATTTTAAGGGTTTTATGATATTTTTTTAATCAACAGATTCAGGTTAAATATAATTAAATATAACTGTAAATATAGTCATATATTTTTTTTATATTACTATTTTTTTATGTATTACTGTTTTCAAGGCTGCACTTTAAAAATGAAATTGTCTAGAGCTGTTTTTTATACACTCCTGTATACAAAATGACAAAATAAATCTGTCTGAGTCTAGGTTGGTTATGTGATTCTTGTTATCTTGGACCTAACTGCTGCTTTTGATACAGCAGACCTCAAAAAGTTTACCTTCTCGTTTGGTGCAGTGGGTTGGCATCTGGGATACACCAATGGGTCGGTCAAACTCATATTTAGAAACGAAACTTCCCATCTCCTTTGGTGAGTATCATCATCCTCTGTTCCCTTATTGGTGGGGTGCCACAGGGCTCGGTTTTAGGCCCTATTATTTTCCCCCTTTATCTACTTCCCCTTGGCTCAATAATTAGGAAGCATGGTGTTTACTTCAATTGTTGCAAAGATGATAGCCAAATTTACATTGTAATGAGCAAGAAATATGGGAACTCTTGCCTTGAAGACTTAAAGGCCTGGGTGGCCTTTGATTTCTTAAAAATAAATTAGAGCAGTATAGAGGTTGTGATTTTCAGCAGCACATCTTAGACTGCCTCCATTGACCTAAGGTACCTATCCCAATAAAGGAAGTAAGTTATATTAGCCTTGTACTTTCTGATCTTCAATTTGACAGCCATATTCAAGCAACTGTTAAGAAAATTCTCTTTCTATTAAGGCAGTTGGCCATAATAACGCCCATTCTCACCAGAGAACATATAGAGTAATCCATGCTTTCATCAGCACCTGACTGGATTACAGCAATGCACTTAATGTTGGTGTTAGTGGCTCCAACGTTGCTAGACTCCAGAGAGTAAAAAACATCTTATAACTGGAACTCTTTAGCATGAACACTTTATCCCCATTTTAGACTCAGTTCACTCGCTCCCTGTACATTTTAGGATTAGTTTAAAAATTATTTTACTTGTTTTTAAATCTCTCCATGGTCTTGCTCCATCTTATCTGTCTGAGCTGGTCAGCTGATCAGCTGCTTTTTGAGTTAGGGAGGACCGTGCTTTTTTTGTGGCAGCTCCAAAAATGTGGAACAACCTTCCATTACGTATTAAAGAGTCTATCTCTAGGTCTGATTTTAAAACACTTCTTAAAACTCATGTCTTTTCATTGACTTATAAAACAACATGACATGATGATGTCTGCCTGTGATACTAATTATTTTTTCTTACAGACATTTATTTTGTTATATGTGTTTATTTTGTTATATATATTTTTTAATTTTTTTAAGTCCTCTGTGTCTGTGTGTCAGTTTTGCTTTTTTTCTCTATAACAGCAATTTGGGCCCTTAGGGATTTTAAAGTGATTTATAAATAAAGTTGGATTGGATAATCTTAAAACAGGAAACATTTTAGCTTATTTTAATTTCAGGTGTTGAGAATAAAATGTTTAGATCTCTTTTTTATCCAGAGTATGTATAAATCTGGTCTATGTATAAGTTCAGAAAGGAGCAGGAAAAGTAAAGTGCATCATGTCCAACACAGCAAAACAAAATATACATAGAAAAACTATTTAGTGAAGAAAAATGTATTAAATTAGATTAAAATATGTTTTACGACTATTTGTGAATGATTTCAAGCATAAATCAGTAACATTTCTGATTAATAACTGAACCAGCATCTAAAACTGTAGTTTCCACCTGATCCTCAAAGATGGAGCAACATGACTCCAATCATCCGACTCCAAAAGCTCCCTGAACCTGAAAACCACTTCACCTCTCTGCTCCTCGTTCGGCTGACAAAAGGTCCTCCCTTTAAACTTTAATCCACTTCTCTGCTGAGAGCAGCGTCTAAGGTTGATTGCTTTTTAATTAGGCTCAGCACTTTGGTGGCACTTTATTGCAGGTGTTTTCTGCTGACTAATCCCAGGGATGATTCATGACTCTTCTGTCTTTTATTGGATTTTAATTGATGTGTTTCAGAAGGAAGTTTCTAAGAGGAACTCAGGAAACAGCAGCAGCTGCTGCTTCTCCTAATAACGGAACTTATACAAACAACATAATCAATTTATCTAAATTAAAAACGTCTTTTTACATTGGTATAATCAGTAAGGTTTTATAGTTTTTGCTATTTTATTTCAGTCTATTGTGTTGAGGGTTTTATATGATTGTTGTTATTCTTATTATAATGATTTAGAGGCCGTTTCTCCCTTTGTGTGTGTTTGCATGATTTCCAAAGTTTTCTACAGTTTAAGCTTGAAGTGGCTTTTGAGACAAAATAATGATTCATCCATTTCCTGCTTTAGTTTTCTAAACATCTATAAAGAAATACAGCGTTTAGTTGTTTCTTGTATCTCAACTCGATGCCCTTTTTTCAGTTTTACCTTCATGTAATGGACGGTTGAGTGCTGATAGAAGAAGACAGAAAAGCAACAGAAAACAGAATAAAATCAAACAAAGAAATCCTAATAAAGCAAGCAATAAAGTAAAGACCAAATGATGGTGCTTAGGAAGGATAAGAAACCAAGAAACCATAAAAAGTAACAGAAATCAGATGAAAAAGATTTAAAAAATGAGCTAAAAATTTGATAAAGATGGAAAATAATTAACCCTGGTACATAGTGGTCACTGTAGTGGACAGCTACTACAAAGTAAATATCTCTTTAATTCTATGGTTTCTATAGGGAAACTACATATTAGTGTCTAGAATGCTCTCTGCTGCCCCACTCCATTGAGGTAATTTTAGTGGTCAGTCATTGTAACTGCAAGTAAATTTAATCTGAATCCAAGATGGCCAACAATCAGCAACACCTGTTGACCAGTGCTGGCATATTCTCTCAATCCACTCATTGTAAAAGAGCCCAACAGGTACAGTAACATCTAAGGAAGGATATTATCAATTTAAAATATATATTTTTTTGTTTAATATGCAGCAAATTACGATTAACCATGTGTCCACTGAAGTGGACGTCATCCATCAGGCATTAAATTTTTTCAACATAAGTCATATATTGCTTTACTGTGTATTGTAATGTTTTTGCTTATAATTCAGTGTTTTAACGTTATACATATAAGCTATTCATTTAAAATTTACATTTTAGTGTATTTTGTGTGTACTCTCTGCAGATTAGCTGTAGTTTGTGTGACTGTTTTGAATTGAAAAAGCTTCCTGGATGGGAAGCAAAATGTCTTCAAACTTGGAAAATAAAGTCCAGTGGGTGTTTTTTTTTTACTTTTGTTTTACCTTTTTTGAAATGACTATACCAATGATTTATATTTTAGACTTCAAACACCGTGAAGAATAAGGCAGCCAACAGGAAGATGAGGGTGATGAGGGCCAGGATACAGAGGAAGGTCAGCATGATCAGGACGCTGAGGATGATGGGCACAGGGCACCTGACCGTACTGAAGCCCATAAATATATCTGGAAAATCCAAAACAATGACTTTGATGGAGACTTGCCTTCTTTTCTAGGAGAGTGTAAATTCATTGAATGTGGAGGGAAGAGATCCTATGGATTGTTTCAGACATCTGTTTCCAGCTCATCTGATTGATGACATAGTGCAAAACACCAACTTGTATGCTCTCCAGAAAGGGAAAGGAAATCTGACAGGAGATGAAATGCTAACATTTTTAGGGATCGACTTGATCATGAGGTACATTCGGTATTGAAGGGCAGGAATATACTTGTCAAGTGAAGATGGACTACGAATTGAAATAATTGGTAATGCCATGTCTGTGAACAGATATGAGCAAATCCTAAGGTACCTCCACTTTGTAAATAACTTTGCTTACCGCCCAGCAAACACATATAGGCTCCCCATTATAAGACCCTTCCTAAGTACACTTCAGGAGACATTCAAGGCAGCAACAGATCCTGAGGAATTTCAGTCACTTCAGTAAGCTATGAGTGTCATTGGTTTCCTTATTTGGTTCTTAACATTGTGCCTTTATAATGTAAAAAATTAAACAAAACATGTAGAAATATTTTTCAAAGCATAAAATGAATCAGTGGTCTGCATTTTTTACAACAGAATACTAGATCATTATTTTTTTTTATAAATTCATAATATTTTATATTGAGTTCTCATGTGCGCATAGTCCACTCCAGTGGACATATCTGTAACTTCATGAAACAACAATATTTTTGGGAAAAAGTTAAACATTTTTTTTCATGTCCTAAGAATAAGAAAAAACCTTGAGAAAAAAATCTTAATCAAGGCTTTCATAATTCATGCATCAGAGGGTTAAAACCAGAAGCTTATATAAAATTCATTGAGAAAAGGGAAAATTTTTATGTAAATCCAGCAATGATGGACAGAAAAAGAGAGAAAAAGTAAGTTTGGGAAAATGTTTTACAAAGGAAAATTAAATTAACAGAACATATCTGTTAATCAAAAAAAAATGTATTTGTTATTTTGAAGTTGTTTCAGCTTTTATCAGGTTTTACCTTGATGGTGACCTCGGTGGCCTCTGAGGGGTTTTCACACACAGACTGTGTCAGAGACTCCTCTGTGAACCTGCTGTAAGCTTCCTGCACCACCTGCACAATAAAACACACACATTCAAACAGGATGAGCAGATCTGCCCCGCAGCAGCGTAACACCCCAGCAGATGAGGTTTAAATCAAAGCTGGCCATCAGAAATAGCAGAGAACATGTGGACACCCACACAATGATCACATTTAGCTCTTCACACAGACATTACACCGGTCACGTTTGCAGCGATGGAGTGGAGGCTGAGAGGAGAACACAGCATTTCAGAAATGTTTGTTCTCTCCAGGAGCAGGAGAAGCAATAACAGCACAGCTCAGATAAACTCAAAAATGTTTGCTCTAAAACATTAAAACAAGTTTGGAACAAAACTGGGAGTAAGAGATTTATGTAAAAAAAAAAAAAAATTCTAGCTTCTAGCAGTTTAATCCCCATGAGTCTTCAAAACAATCAAATGTAATAAAGCTGTGAGGAAACTCAGTGCAGCAGTTAAACGGCTGCGCTGGGATCAAAGTGATTGCATTGATTATTAGTTTTTCCATTTTTTTGTCACATGCAAATGTTTTAGATCATTAAAAAATAGGTATCAAAGATAACCTTAGGAAACCCAACAAGCGGTTTTTAAACGAGTTTCCTCATTAGGAGAAGAAAAGCCGTCCAGCTCGACCTTCATTTAAGTGAAAACAGAATCACCTCCAAACCTCAAACGACTGTAAAACATGTCTGTTTTATTACTGCTGGTTAGTCTAAAATACTGAAAGGATTCTTTACCACTTTTATTGGTTTATGATGCTACATCTCAATCAAATTTCAGTCTGGACTTTGACTAGGCCATCCCAATGCCATTCTTTTATAAGGAATTCTGCAGCAGAACCAAAGTATCCTGAAGCTAAAGGTTAAAGAATGAGTGAATGCAACATTTCAGAGCAGCATTCAACCACAAGTAAACCGGTACCAAACCATCACAGCATTGTTAGATTGTTATATTTAAACCCGCTGCAATATAAACCAAAACAAGATCAGAATATATATAAGTATTTCTCATAGCAGATTACATCAGAACTTTGGAGCTATGTGATAAAACTTTGGACTTACTTACACTTCAAATAATAACTGTATAGGAAGATGTTTAGTAACTTTAAGGATTTTTATGTATACAGTACCTCAGAAGTTCTGATAAAATATTAGGAGTTTTTAACGTGTTTAGGGCTCCTAATGCAAGTCGTCGAAAGGGTGAAAATGGCTGCTTGGACTTTCACGTCTCTGGATTAATGCCCCAACCTGTTTTGTTGCTTTTATAGGATCTATGAGAAATTAAGAACAGGAGCAGCGTTCATCGTCTCAGCCTCCACCATCACAATACAACAGATATTAAGCTGCAATAATAACAAAGATAACATTTAAAGAAAACAGGAAAGCACTCACACACACGAGGACCAGACACAGACAACATGAAAGAGGGGAAGACCTGCAGCTTTAACACTTATTTATTTTAATTTTTATTTTTTTTAAACAGAAATTAGTTTTTTATCATTATTTCAACAGTTATAACAACCAGGAAAAGAGGCTGAACTGATTGAATTAGCAAATTAAATCACTTATTTAGATTTACTAATGTTTTTTTTTTGTAAGCTTTTTAATATTATCTATGTTGGGAATGTGAAGTTAAAAGTTTTCTGACTGCCTACAGGTATTTTAAGACATTAAGCTCAGTTCAGAGGAACCAACTGTTCAGTGTTTTAGGTTTCTACTTGCTGACCCACACCTCCATTGAATGAATGGTGCTTCTGCAGGACTTGGTGGGATCCTGAAGAGACGATGCAGTTAGATGTTCTAAAGCATGGACATCTGAGACCAACAGATCAGTTGACTCTAAGAAGCAGGGTTTAGAATCACTGGTTTAAGGGATTCTGAGATCTAAAAAATCATTAAATAGAGGGCGCCTCTCTCTTTCCTTTGGTTTTTAGATGCATCCCTTCCTTAACTCAGCTAAATCTTTAGAATGACTTGAAGTCAATGAGTAGATCCTGTTGAGGGAATCAAACATTTGACTTAGGTGTTTTAATTTTTTTTTATAATCTTTAATGACCAAAACAAATTTGTTGCAATACCGCCACCAAATGGAAAGGAGCGTCGATCAGAAGAGGCAACTTAAAGAATCAAATAAACTCAATTTTTCTTATTAAACATTTTAATTATATTATTTTCAAAACTGAACTAACTTTTCTTGCTTCTATTAGCTTCTAATAAAGAAAACCAATTATTAAAATATATCCCATTATTTTTTCATATCAGTTGTTTTTATACTGCAGTTTAACTTATCGTGTTCTACTGGGCCCAGTGACGGGGCGGCGTTTTAATGGATTAATGGATGGATGCTCTATTGTTTCACTTTCGCCACATAATCCACGTCATCCTGTATCGTGTTTACCCATTATATGTTACGTTGCATTAAGTCCTGAGTACCTAGCTGCTTCCCAGTCATCAGCCTTTCCTGGATTCTGTTTATCTACCAGGTCTTAAGTTCTCCAAATTACTTTGTATTCTGCAGCAGAGTCGTCCTTGGCCTCCTGAGTCATCCATCCTCCTTTCAGCCCTAAATCTGCAGCCACTCAGAGAAACAGCTGCTTTCATCTGAATATAATGTTTGCTGGATTTCTATTAGAGGATCAGGAAAACCTACTGAAGGATTTTTTTGTAAAGTGATTATTGATGAACTTTAACCTGTCCACTCCACCGAAAGTAGCAATGCAATAGCTTCAGGAGTTTGAACAAATAATCTATTTATTTTCCTTGTAAAGTTTGAATAATGGACTCTGACATTTCTCATTTTTAATGAGCTCATTAAAGTGGCTTTTTAATGCAGATAGTGTTTCATTCACCTCTGCTCATAAAACTCAACAATTTGCTGTGATGCAATTTTTTAAAGATTAAAAGTTTTTGGAAAGTGGAGGAATCTAAGTTGTAGAAATCGTTGGTTCTGGAGGACTCAGCAACTCTGGAAGATCAATAAATCCAAAGTAAATTCTTGATTTCTGAGACGAAAACAATTTAAAACTTTTGAAAACTATACATCAAAATGATCAAAAGCTGAACGTAGTGATCGATTTGTGGTCTGATCAATAATTTACATACCATAACAGCTAAAGGTTGAAAAATTATTTTAAAAGTTGAATGTTGTTTCAAACTGGAAGTATGTGGAAGTAGTTAAATTGCAAAAACGATGAAGTTTTAGCCGTATTTTTTGAGGTTTCCATTCATCAATATGGGACAAGAAAAAGAGGCAGAAAAAGCTGAATATTTAAAAAATGATAAAGGTCCGAAATACCACAAGTCATTGCAGGAATGTCCTGGATAATCTGAACATTGTTAAAGTTGAGCGGTTGAAAATAGCACAAAGGATGCAGAAGTAGTAGTGATTATGTTAGGGATAATTAATAAACTTTTACATTTTAACAAATGTAGAAAACATCCTAGAAATGTTAATTTTCTCCAACCTTATTTTATTGTGTCTGGAATTAAGAAAATTTTTTCACATGTGGCTTTTATAAAGTAAATATCGCTGCTGAATAAATACATACTTTCTGGCTTTTAATATGTTCAAAATAAATTAAAGATTAAAAAAAAGTTTGAACCTAATTTGTAAGGTCTTAAATTATTTTACTACGTACAGATTGGTTTTTAAAAGCTGCTCAGACTGCTCTGCATCATCGCCCTGTTAATTGCTCCTTCCGTGTTCGGCTTCCATGTATAATTAAAGATGCGTCGAGCAGCAAAATATGAGATATGAGCTAAAAGGAAGCCATTTAAAAAACATTCACCACCCCTGAGCCTCCTCTGCAAAGCATACGGGTTGTGCACGTGTAAAAAAAAAAAAAAGAGGAACATTGTGAACAACCTTTTACTTTGGAGAAACACCAGCTTTTAAACTATGATGGAGAAATACTGAGTCTGTTTAAAGGACAGAAAAAAAAAACTCTTGTGATGAGTTTGTAGCAATAAGTGTGAAAGCAGCAGGCTTCACTTTATTACTTCCTAACATTTAATAACTCTACGATATGAACACGTCTCACGGACAAACACACACATATAAAAACAAACAGACATTTTGATTTTCCACCAAAACCAAGAAGCTTAAACGAGCCTAATAAGAAAACATGAATCAGCACATCCACTCAGACATAATCACACATCATGGTTTACCTTATTACAGAAACACTGAGGAGAGAAATGTGTGCAAAGGAACAAAGAATGACCCGAACCAAATGTTTTTATCTGGAAATGAAACCTTTAATTTTGACAGTTATAACTTTAAAGAAGGAAGCTAATTTTAATTCAGCAGGGAGGGAAAGAAAAGTCTGAAGGAATGAATAAAATCTGATATTTAATGGGAGAACTGTGTTACTCCCTAAAATGGAAAAAATATTTTTTTCTTAAAATAAGTGAATTTGTTCTTGAATTGAGGAGGAAAAAGAGACATTCTGCCAAAGGAACAAGATTATTTACACTTAAAATAAGAAAACACAATTGCATTGACTTATTTCAAGTGCCTTTTATCTAAATGTGTAATTTTAAGAGTAAAAATACTAATTCCATTGGCAAATGATCTCATTTAACTACTCAAATTAAGGGTAAATACACTTAATTTAAGAACTTTTTTACTGATTTCTAGGTCGTTTTTCCAGTGTAAGATTTTAAAACTCTAGACAGAAAACAAAAGATTTGACTTTAAAGTTGTTTTTTATAAAAAAAGGACAAAAAACACATTGAATTTTGTGTTTCCAGCTTAACAGAATATTATGATCACCTTCAGTGGGTCAGAAATCCTTCTAAAGTCTAAACGGACTATTTCTTAAAGAAACAGCAAAAGTATACAGAGGCCTTTTAAATTCCTCAATCCCCGGCTGCAATATGTTCCCTAAAAAGCCTTTCAGAATGCATTCCCCCAGCCCGACCTCCCTCATCTTATTTCTCATCCTCTCCTTGGAGGTTTTATATTTCTAAAAACTAATAAGAACATTTTTCACTGATATTTCTCACACAATCTTTCAATCAATTTCCCTATTATTCATTTGTTTCAGGCGCATGGCCCTAACCTCATCCTAGAGAGCAATATTTCTTCTCTAGAAACCTTGACACCGAGTTGAATATTATGTACATACCTTTACTGTTGGGTTTTAATCCCATCTAGTTTCCAAAACCTTTTCCCAAAGGATCAATTTCCCCTCTGCTGATGTGGATATTGCTTTTCTATATTTCTTCTTTAAAACCCATTTTCTCTCCTCCTTTGCCCCTCCTGCCTACATGTGCTGGAAACCTAAAACATGTATTAAAGTGCTTATGACTCATTTTCTCATTATAAATTCATACAGTATATACGATGAAAAAATAACACTGATAAAATATTGTTGCATTAAATGTCATACAGCTGAGATGAGCTGCTGCTGAGAAACCTTTTTAAATCCCCCTAAGAGAAGCACCTTCAGACTAGTATTTTGAGCTTTTATTGCACTAGTTTGTGACCTGAAAAGGGACATTTCGGCACATGAAATGACTGCTTCTACAGTGCCTAAAAGCATCTGCAAATCTGCAGAGGGCAGGGCAGCAACTTTTATTTTTTCTTTCTGGGTCGTTAATATCTGTTTTCTCATCTTTGTTGTGCCTCTAAAATTGGTGTGATACACTGACGTTATAAAATAAAATGGGCAGCACCCGAACGAGTGAGGCAGCTTTTTACTTAGGAAGGCTTTAAAAAGTGTCATAATCTTGGTTCTGATGTCTGGTCTGGTCTGATTTCAATCTCCTGCTCAGCTCCGCCCAGTTCTCATTACCGTTCATCTATTCCACCTGCTTCAGTCTCTACTTAACCAGCCCTCCATCCAGTCATTAGGGCCAAATTATTCGACCCTTTGGTGAGAGTTTCTCTACCGTATCTGAGTGTTTCTGATTGCCTGGACCCTGGGTCTCTGAGCCTGCCTGTCCCTGTTCCGATCTTTTTGCCTGACCTGTCCTCGAACTCCTGCTGGATTCTGCCTGTGTACCGAACCTGGATGTGATTCCTGACACCGCTCTGGATTTCCCTTCGGTACCTCTTCAGATCTCTGATTTCCTGGTTCTGAATCCTGAGCATGTCTTCTACACCGGCTTTGGCTGTGCTCTCTGGATAATCCAACAAAGTTAAAAAGCTAAAAAAACAAACCACTGGACTTATTTTTCCAAGTGTGAAGACATTTCGCTTCCCATCCAGGAAGCTTTCTCAATTCAAAATGTCTGGAGTAGCACCTGCTTATACAGTAGCCCAAACAAAAGCCTTGTTATGGCCTGGAAAACATGCAAATTGAACCAAAAAAACTGCTCCGCCCCTTAGTAATGGGGAGTCGTTGAGATTGTTGTTGGCCTGCAAACAATCAATACTGGCCCATGCAGCTGAACATGGGAGTTGTTAGGGTATTGTTGGCCTGGCTGATCAGACAAGATGTTTTGGCCCCCTGCAAGGCGATGAGGTTTGATATGATAGCGGGAAGGAATCAACTATCGCTGTGTTGTTGGTTTTTGAGAGCTGGAACGTGAGCAAGGCAGTAAAAATAATAACAAGGCTTTGTTTGTGCCGTTCTATAAGCCTAGAACTCAACGCTACTCCAGACATTTTGAATTGAGAAAGCTTCCTGGATGGGAAGCGAAACGTCTTCATGCTTGGAAAACAAAGTCCAGTGGTTTGTTTTTTTTATGTTTTTGACTTTGTTCGAATGACTATGACCTGGAACACTGAGACTGGATAATCCTGCCTTCCTTTGTCTGCTCAGTTTTAATCTCCTGCCTGCTCTCCAACCTCCGGGACTCCAACGCCTGGGATTCTCTGGGCCGCATCATGTTGGTAGCTGACCGGCTGGTACCAATCTCGTCCTCAAGGCACGGACTGAACTTTAAGACCAGGTTAGTGACTCGCATGTTCTTCATTATCCTCTGTCAGATAGAGTTGGTCACTAACCTGCATTCTCTACCTGCAGAGGTCCCTGCCTTAGACGCCGACTTTGTTCTCTACAGTTCAGTCGTAAATAAACGTTTTGTTAAACCTAACCGTCTTTCTGTCTCGAAAATTTGGCCCTTCTGTTCTGAGCCTGACGAAAAATTAGAATACATGTGCTTTAAATTTGTTTTTGTGACTTTTTCAGAGTTGAATTAAAAAGAACCTGAAAAGTCTGCAAATTTTAACAGATCTTTTAAGGAATATTTATTCATTTTTACTGAAGTTTTACACTCAAAATATTAATCATACAAGTTTTTTTAACTAGTTTAGTAGAACAATAACCCTGGGAGGTTTTGATTTTTTTTTTTTTTTTGCAACAGATCATTGATGACTTTATTTTAAAAATGTTGTTTTATTTAGTCAAAATGAAATAATCTAATTTAAAGTAGCACATCCACCAGACTCACCAGGAGTGATTCTATCCTTTTTATTAGCACTAAAACACAAATGTCTGGACCAGAGAAAACAGCTGGTTTCTTAAAAAAAAAAAAAAAAATCAACCGAGATACATAAGTCAAAATTATTTAATATCAAATCATTTCAGTTAAACTCATTTCCGACTTTGTTTTCTATCCCTTGCTGCTGATTATAGTACATCCTGAAATCCGAACCACACAATGCAGTGATGTGGGAAATGAGAGCTGATTCCAGCTGCAGCCGAGTCACATGAATCCTGACAAGTCTATAAGGATAACAGAGACACTTTGTTTAAGTCTTGGTTCCAGATCAGCTTGAAGTAATTCATTGACTTTTTTGTCAAATTAGGTCTTCAATCAACATCTGCTCCATCATTAGGTCTGATGGCTGCAGTTTCTCTTGGCTCTGCAGGAGTCATTAAGTGCTCGATATCTTTAATGGCTTTATGTTATCGCAAACAGTCTCAAAGATACTGAACACACACATTTCTGAAAATGGCCTCCAGAAGGTTTGTCACAGAAAGATTTGACTTAAAGAACTTGTTTCGCACAAAAACAGCACAACTCCCTGCGTATAAAAACAAAGGAGAAGATACAAGAGGAGGCCAGAATACGAATCTCTCACCAAGAAGAGGCGCCGTTTGAAGCTCCTTATTGTTAGAAGAAGGAAAGTAACACACATGCAAAACCGTTAGCTTGGAAATAAGAAACATCCATCTGTGTGAAAGACACGCCTCTATTCCAGAGACAATCACAGGAGATTAACCATGTCAGATTATAAAGTTTGCGAAAGTAAACAGAAGTTTAACCACATCTGATGGTCAAAACACAACGAAGTTTCTAACATTTAGAAATAATGAAAGATTCGACAGAAGAGTGAACTGAAATACTGTGCAGCAGACGTGCCATTAATGCTCATAAACAGCTGTAACACAAGAGAAATTACATATTTTTTTTCTAAAATGCAAAGTTAATGATAAAATCTCAAAGAACTCTCAATAATCTGCTGAGGAAGCTGGAGCAGATTGGACAGTTGAAGATTAAATGTTTGTTGGCTGAAGAACTGAAAATATTTCTAATTAGAGGATCTGCTAATGTGGAGGAGGTGGTTATTGCTGTTATCAGGATAATGTTAAAAATGTATAGATATTTAATAGTTTATTAATCTGTTTCTTTTATTTTTAGGTCTACATTGAGGATCTTGAGGACTGACCTTCCCTCAATACCTGCACAGATTTAGGCTGGAGAAAAGGACCGCTAACAATTCTGCAGACCCCACACATCCTGGATACACATATTAGTGATATAGGGAGCTACTAGTTGAACCCACGCTGTCCCTCTATTGAACATTTAACGGTTCAAGAGGGCCCCAGTTGATACAATCAATAGTTACATTCATTTAACCTCACCCTTCTGTTATAACATATTTATGATTTAAAACAGCGGTCCCCAACCTTTTTTGCACCACGGACCCCTGCATGTCAGACAATACATACAGGGGGTGTTACGATCAAGTAAAATGATACGACTGGCATAAAATCTAATACAAACAGCATAAAAATAAAACAACAAGGCGGTCCCATCCAAGCGTAATCGGAGACAATGACACACGAAGTGTGTTCCTGATGTCCAGTCTGCTCCGTAGCTTTGTTTTGGTCGCTGTAACCGCAGAAAATCCCACTTCACAAAGATAGGATGTTATAGAGAGGATGAGTCTTGACCTGATTTAACTTGTGTCATGAGGCACAGTTGCACCGACTGATGTAATTGGGAGAGAATGCCGCATTTTTTTTATATTTTTTAAAATAAAACATCACTCAGACTCTGATCGTCGATAATATATATATATATATATATATATATATATATATATACTTTTTTCTGTGCGACCCGGCACCAAATGACCCCCGGACCGGTGGTTGGGGACCGCTGATTTAAAATATTAAAAAATACTTTTATTTTTTGTAAGAGCTTTTATATATCTATATTTGAAATGTTTTTACGTTTAGAAAAAAGCCAAAATAAAATTATTTATTTATTTGCACAAACATCTCAAATGGAGCTAAACCTGATTTTGCAAAGCTGCCATTTCACAATTTTAAGCAGGACTAAAATAATGTGAAGCGCAGAGGTTCCAAACCAACCTGAACCTCAAAATCAAACATGGTCAACATATTTCTAAGACGTAATAATATATTTGTCATTTTTTCATTTATTTATGTTCAAAAGTTCTTGCCATATCCTGTTTATTTCCCTATTATTAGTACTTATGTTTTTCCATATTTGTTTATTAATTTTTATCTAGTTTTTAGACGTGTTTCTATTTATCTTATACCTGTATTAGTCTTTCTTCTCAGTTGGTGGATTCATTTTGTCTTAATTTAGCTCCCTTCGTGTTAATTAGTCTCCTTCCCTCAGCTTCCCTGCTTTTATTCAGGAACAGCTTTTCTATATTTCCTTAATTAGCCGATCTGGTTCCTTTATCATCTTTCTGCATTGGCATTTAAGCTCCTAGTTTTTCTATTGTTCATTGCTGGATTCTTCAATTACATCGCCTGTTATTTCTATGGATTTTAATTCTGCACAGAATGGAGATAAAACATTAAAAAAAACATTGATAAAAGTTAGTAGTGGAAAGTGAATTAAGTGAGCTTTTCTATCAAAAGAAAAAATAACATGGAATAAATTATCTTAAACTATGTTAAAGCAACAAAATTAGGCTGAAATACCATGTAAAGCCGTTTTCATCAGAATTAATATTAACATATTTCCTGTAGACTTAAAGACTACAGGAAGAATACTAGGTAAGTGGAAACAATTTTATTTTTACAGATATTCATGTAAAGAATCTGTTCTGCTGTCAAACGGCTAAATTTGTTGGATTTAGTAGTTAGAGCGCCGTCAGGCCTCCCGTACGTAAAGTCTGAAACATTTATTAACTTACATCCCAGAACAATTGTGACCTGAAGTGTGACATAAATAATCGCAGCTTGTGATGTGGCATATCATTACTGCAAACACTTGGTATAACCTAATCATCCCTGCGAAGCGATCAGTCTCTGCGGCTGTTGTTTATGATGAGCGACTCTTCTGCCTGCAGTGGCGTTTTAATTGCTCTGAAGATTCAATTACTTTCAGCAACATTTGCTGTGAAGACTGCTAGAGGAAAGAGGGGAACATCAACTTCAAATGACACTCAAAATTAAGCAAAAAGCTTCAGAGAATAGTTCCCACTAATTATCTCTAATGTCAAAACGCAGCGTTTTGATGTTAAGATATGGAACGGATCCCATATGTATTCCTTTTTATTCAGTCTACAGCTGATTGAGACGTATATTGTTTCTAATTAAGCCCATAATGTCAGAATTACGCGTCTATTGTTCAGAATAATGAATAATTTATGCAGCTAATGTGTGGGTGCTCTTTAAAAGGTAAGCCTTTTATTTGAAATTCAGATGTTATTTTTGGTGAATAATCAGGTTTAACTTCACATTACAAAATCAGTTAATCAGCCGGTATAAAGCAGGGCAACAATAGTACAGATAAGTCGTTTTATTCAAAAATTCATGTTTAAAGAAGGATAAAAAAATTGTAATGACCTCAAAAAAAGGCTCTTTTGTAATACATAGTTCATTATTTTAAATAAACACCTTGTCCAAAGGCTGATTAGAAGCATAAAAGTATAATCAGTCATGAACAATAGAACAAAGTAAAAAGTTAATGTTTCCTGGTAGGAGTTAAATGAATAAATGCATGGTAATTTGTCAGCTAATCATGATGCTCAAGGCAGAAATGTGCTGATTTTCTCAGGTAGTGGAAAAGAAAAAAAATCTTTACAAAGAAACACAAAACTAGGCTTATTAATGTGGGTTTAAGAAACACAACATTTCTTTATGCTAAAGTCACAAAAACATAGAGTTCAGCTGAATTTTTTAATAAAATAGTTTGGATCCTTTAAAGTGGGGTTGGTTGAGGTTTTTATTAATAGTATCATAAATGGATTCCACCTACAGTGGACGGCATTCATGTGGTTTTAGTTTGGAGAAACAAAGAATTAATTTTAAGCTTCTTGAACTTGGATCAGAGTCTATAAGTGTGCAAATGTGAGCCGCTATGACAATAATAGAAAATCCCTGAAAAAGAGTCTGAAAAGAGTCCAGCTCGCTTTTAGCTGCTAAGTTATAAAATAAACAACTTAAACTCAAAATATTCTTTATAGTTTGAATTGGGATTTAATGAAACCTAATCCTTCTTATGGGATACTTATTCTTATATATTGGGTGTTGTCAAACTGTTCCTCTTCTGTTTTATCACAGTAATTCCTACATATTTCTTGTCAGGAAAAGGAGCCAATCCTGACCTTTACTGTTTGCAGTCGTTTGTGTAGACTGGGGAAACTATGAACCACAGTATACTGGATGAAATGCTAATAGATGGACATTTTGTCCACACACTTAATGCGTTTAAAAGAGGGGGAAAAATAGAGAACTGCAACTTCTAATGGTTAGCTCTCGTGTTAAGGAGGAGCTCAGGCTGCTGTAAAGCAGGACTCTGGGTGTCATGACTCATTCAGTGATGGATTAGACCCTGTCAAGCAAGGGTGGTTCTAGACAGGGGCCAACAGGGGCCAATGCCCCTATATAATAGCTCCCCATCTCTGTTATGGCACCTCTACAGTAAGCATAATACTAAAACAATAAGAGAGACAATGAGATTGGAATAGAGATTGGCATAGAGCTTGGAATCCTGAGGTTCTGATTGCGAGCCGCATTCCCACAGTGTTGCACTGACCTGCTAATTGTTGGCAGCCCAGGGTGGGGCTATTGGTGTGTACACACCTGAAGTGCTTTGCCTGACAGACACTGGTGAACGCATAATTTACACCTAGGAAGGCAGCTGCTCATCTTGCAAGTTGTGTAAGAGATTCATGCTGCAAACTAACTGCAGAGAATTGATGCCCATGTCAAAAAACTGAAGAGGCACCCAGTGAAAAATCTGACTGCTATCTAGGATCTTACTGGTGCTACTGTGTTAAATTTAGTATGTAATAGGGGTGGAGTCCTCCTTGTTTGGTTTGTACACCTTGATTTGAATATGGCTGCAGTGGTGTAAATAATTTGGGATGTGTGTATTTATGTTGTGCTTTATGGGGTTGTTTTATATGGTATTTATGGCTAAATGGCTGTGCAAGATGCAATAATTGTGGAACATTTTGTAAAACTCTGTCATGTATATATGGAGATCAGACTGGTTAAATTATTCTGATGCCATTTATAGTTTGTGTGTCCTGAATATTTTGAGTTCACTAATCATCCTAACTGTCTTTCTGTCCTAAGGTTTCAACCTCAGGGAAATAAGAATAAAATAGAATGGAAAAAGTCTAAAGAGTAAATTCAGCTACACTCTTAAAGTCATGGGTCCACCACTTTCAACGGTGGGGTGCAGTTACTGAAACACTTGACACACAGACTGCCACGCTGGGTCTCTGAGCAAGACCCTTAACCCCACAATTAATCAATCAATTAATTAATTAAATGCAGAGGTAAAATTCTCTTATGTGAGATTAATAAAGTTCAATTGTTATTTTTAAAGATGACTAACTCTGACACAGAAACCATTTCTGTTTGGTCCCTTTGAAACATTTCATTGTAGACTTTCGCATTTTTATTAAACCATCCTTCAAAGAGGAAAGTGATGTATTTTGCCTGCTAGTTTAGGGTCTGCAGCCTCTTAGATCTGAGACGCACCTAATGTATTAAAAGATTCATTATTTTCCTGTTTTTTGTTTCATTCTTTTGTTTGTTTTTTTGTCTCTATGAAAAACCACCAGCCCCATCCCGTCAGATTTGTTCTAAAAGCATCGCTGCTTTCAGGTAACATGGTGATTTTTTTTTCAGAAGGTCAGTCTGTACAGAGCTTTGAAACCTATTGACCTGAAAAAAATACATATATACATCTTAAATTAAGTGTCAGTTAGGTCAAAGGTTATGCTTTAAAGAGCACCTGCAAAGTTGTAGTTATTGTTGGTTGTCCTCAGTCTGTAATGCTTAATATCTATTAAAATTGGTCCAAAAGATGAAGCGCTCACCAATGTATGTGGGATGCAAAGGCTTTCAGTTGTTATGGAGATTACTAATCAAATCATGAGGTCTTTCTTCTCACACTCGGTGGTGGCTTTTACTTTAAAAGCACCAGAACAGCGTCCAGCTTTTAAAGCCGTTCTTGTTCATGTGTTGACAGGATGCCGTCCTGCTTTCCACTCATTTTAAAGGGATTGTTATTTAAGTGCAGCAGCTGATACTCCTCCAGCTCCACAATAGTTTCACTCTTCATATTTCGCTCAGATCTGAATGTAGGAGTCCGGACGTTTCTTTGACAGATGGCTGTGAGCCCTTAGCAGACTGCAGCCTAAAAAAAACTCCACTTCCTCGTTCTGCAACCAGCCTCACTGAACCTGGGTGTGACAGAAACCAAAATGTGAGCTTTGCTTAGCTGAGCTGGCGTGAGGGTTGAAGGAATAATGATGTCCCCATGGTTCTTCGTCACTCATGGGGTTTTCGTTGAATTCGGCTCTCATCAGGACCGGCTCTGCAGGCGAGGAAGCCGACCATCTTGACTGCCACAGCAGGAGCAGAACCGTCCTCTATCCTTAATCCCCTCAAACTGTCACACACGTCACTCTTTTTGGATAACAAGCTGTGCTAATACTGAGCTCCACCGAAACCATCAAACTGCGTCTTACATCCCTCTCTAAAAATAATCTACAGTAAAAAAATAAAGCCCAACTGTAGAAAATTACCTGTCTGAAGGCTTCTCCGTCTCCCTTCCCGGCCTGCTGAGCGATGAGCGTCAGCTTCTTGTTCTTCTCGTTTCTTTTATGAATCCTGTAAAGGCAGGAGAGCAGGCAGACCAGCACCATGAAGATGATCAGGCCCAGCATGGACAGGATGGCGACAGCCACGGGGGGCAACTGGTAGGCTGGAAATTAGAGACATGAGGGGAAATAATGAGGCTTCAGCAGTTGCAAGCATGGCTCTTCAAATTGGAAATAAACACAAGAGGAATTCATTTTAACAGGACACGCTTGGAGATCCTCTATTCATCAGTGCTTTAGACAAGGTGCAAAACAAAACAAAACTGCTTAGCTTCTTCTGAGGTCAGAAAGTCTGAGTTTATTTAATTTGCATGTAGACCTGAAAGGTGACATCTGATCATGAGGGCTTCTGAGATGCATGAGATGCATTATAATTAAAGGCCACAGATTCAAATGCATCTGTTGCAGGATTGATTTTGGCATTTAGAAGGGACTGTAGGGATTTAATGAGGAGCTGCAGTGGTCAGTTAGCATCTAAGGGCTGCAATAGAGAAATCATTGCAATGCAGGGTAGAGAAATGTCTCAGAGGAAAGTCTGAAGAGGTAAGGTGACGAGGAGTTATGTAAGAGATGTAAGACAAATGTTTTGCTCCTTTTCATGCATTAATCAATACAACAAAACCCCTGTAGCCATATTGTTATCTGTCATTTTTATGGCTGCGCTGTCCTTGACTGCAGAGGAATATAATCAAAGTCGATACGAAGGACGCTCGGACACACCAGTAGGGTTACAGTTACTGACAAAACGCAGGAGCAAATCCAGATGGATGGCTGGAAATACAATAAAACTGCACTCATGTGACCTTTCTGCTGTGATGTGAAATAAAATCCAGGGGGAATACAGAGCAGGTAGAACAGACGTGGCTTTGTTCCCACATCAGGCCTGAAAACAAGCAGCAAGTCTGTCCTGCAGCCTGAGTTAGGTAGATTATCCAAATGTTTTACTTAGGAAAGAGAAGCAAATCTGGAATGACTCAAAGAAGAGTTAAAGAGTAAAGGGGCTAAAATAAAAGTCTTTCCTGGCTCATAATATGGGATTTAATGCATAAAAACTGAATATATAATTTCACTGACACAAACTATTTTCCAATGAAATAAATCATTTGCTTTTGAAATAAGAAAAGAAACTTCCATTATCTCATATTAATTTCAGCGTATTGAATTATCTTATTCTAACGGTAAAAATACTCAAACCTTTGGAAAATTAAGGGCAAATACATTTATTTTATTCTTAAATTAAACTATTATGTTTAACATTAGGATTAAGACAATAAGTTATATGCAAATTCTTGTAAAAGAATTTTTAAAAAATCCCTAGAAGAGGTAACAAAAATTTCTTTGTGTTAAACCTCTAAAACCTACAGCATGTAATCAAAATGTTAGGAAAGGATAAAGAACTTCCACAATTTAAACGGTGATTTAAAAATTTTTAAAAGTACATATTTCCTCAAATTTTCCCTCAATTTGAGAAGGAAAAAAATGACCTGCCAATTGAAACAGAATGTTTGCACCTAAAATAAAATAACGAGATATTATGCACTACAAACAAGATATTGGAGTTTTTTTTCTTCTTATTTAAAATATAAATGTTCTTATTCTATCTGGAATTTGTTTTAGTTACACAAGAGAAGTAAAAATACACTTTTGTAAAGAAAAGCTGACTTATTTATCTTTCTTTTTTGCAGTGAAACAACAATGTCTACTGATTGCCGTTTATTCACCTGATCTCAGAAGTTATTTATGGTAGAAGGTACGTTTATTCAAGTAAGACAGGCAACACTCTTACAAAAATATATCTTAAAGAAAAGTAGATGGAGTATGGTAAAGAATCATTACACCTAAAAGCCATTTTTCTTATACTAGTTACAAAGCTAAGTCTAAATGAATTTAACTAGTTAATACCAACAAAGCCTAAGATGTGACTGAGATTCAGACCCAGCTGATTGGAACGGGTCACATTTGGTATGTAGGATGTTTTTATCACACCTGTTCTATTAGGGAAAGATCGGGGAACCTTTCTGTTCCCATGACGACGTCAGCATGAATAAGGGGTCCATAAAAATGGTGTGATTTCATCAAGATGCTGTCATGGCATAGTGGCATTGGTTTTGTTTTTTGTTTTTGATCTTTTTGTAATTTTGTGTTTCTGTTTTTATTCTAATGTTTGATTCTAGTTTTTAATTAATGATCATATTTGTAAGCATTTAAAAAATTTTAATGACACATTCTTATTCTTATTCATTAGGGCCCCTTATTTCTGAGCGATAACAGCAGAAGAAGAATAAAACATTAAGTAAGGATTTTCATTTTTTGTCAGCACTGTGTGAAGAATATTTTTTTCTGAACCAAAGTGCAAATGTGATTTTTTTTTTATTTGACCGGAGAGATTCATGATTATTAGATCTGTCGCAGTTGAAGCTTTCAGATCCAACCATCATCATTAATATCAAGTCAAAATGAGGCTTTTATAAGAACTGATAAAAGACGTCTCCATTACCTTCTACACTGATGTAAATATCAGCCACAGAAAAGCCAGCCAAGTCCGTCACTTTGAAGACTCCTTCATCTGTGCTGTGGATCTTCTTCAGGACGAGCACCGAGCCGTCCACCGTTAGCCGTCCCTCCAGCTGAGGGTCCAGCGGCGTCACCAGAACCCCCTGGTTCACTATGACGCGTTCCTGGTTGTCCTTTTTGGACCTGAAGACCACGTTGAGGTTGGAGTAGTGCTGGTAGAGCTTCATCTTCAGGTTCTCTCCGTAGGAAGAATGCAGGAAACTGTGATGATCTGGAGAAGCAAAAATAAACATACTGAGTGTAAACATGAAGATACCTGCAAAACAATTCACATAAATCAAGCTTTTTTTTTTTTACATTTACTCAATTTAGATGTAAATTAGTCAGAACTGATGAATAATCTGGCAGCAGTGATAAGTAATTTGGTTATTTAATGATGCAAGATGAAAAGAAATCTGATAGCAAAGTTCAACATTGATCTGTTCCATCAATTTTGACAGAAAATAACAGTTTTAGGTTTAGTTTTAAACCAATAAGTGATAAAGAGGAACTGAAAGTTGGTTTTACAGGCAAGGACTAAAAAAACATAAATCCCTGATTGATTTAAGCTCCAGTGGAGATATTGATTGAACAACACAGCATCCAGAATAATAAATTGCCATTTCATTCTTTTAACAAAAGTTCTCCATGCAGTCATAGTTCTGTTTAAAACTAGTTTTTATTCTTATTCTCACAGCCCACATAGTTAAACAATGTTATTTTTTAGCTTCTGTTTTCTGACAGGAGAATATTTATTGCTGGTTGAGCACAGAAACGTGTTTTGCAACATTATCTGGACAAAATAACATTCTGCACTCTTCAAAAATGAAACGGAAGAGAAAAAGCATAAATTGTTTGGGGGTTTTTGTAATAAAAAAAATGTAAATTTTTTTTTCATGTATTTTTTTCTATAAGTTTGATCTCCTCGTGAATCACAGCCTTGATCAGGAAATAAAACCTGTTTCATCATAAAGTGATCTCTTCTCCCAGACAGAAGACAGGCATCGATTTTATATCAAACCAAGTGTAAAATCATTAACACAAAAAAATCTAATCTTTTTTAAATCGGGATCAAAATCAGGATGTCAGAATGTAAACATGAATAAAATTCTGTATCTTAGTAACAAGATCAAGGTCAAATTGATCAATGGAGCAGATTTCTAACAGGTTTGGCAAAAAAGTGCACAAAGTGATTCACAAGCAAAACAGATGAGTTTTAAAAGAAATCTTTTTTTTTTTCATAAAGTCAGATGAAAACCATCTTTACTCCATCATCTTTGGATAGGCAGAGACTCACAAAGAAGCTGCAATATTAATCTCCAGCAGGAAAAAGGTAGCCTACACTGCAAAAAATTGAAATCTAAATAAGTCATTTTTTCTTGCAATAAGGGCATTTTTTCTTGAATTGACGAGGTATTTGAGGCACTTTGCCAATGGAACAAGACAATTTACATTTTAAATAAGAAAAACAATTGCATTGTCTTATTTCAAGTGAATATTATTTACTTATCTTATTGTAAGACTAAAAATACTCATTCCATTGTCAAATTATCTTATTTACCTACTCAAATTAATGGTAAATACACTTAATTTAAGACATTTTTTCTCTTTTTTAAATGTTTTTTGCAGTGTATATATAATGAAACTGAATTTATAAAAAAATATACCTGTACTTAAGCTCAGTCTGAAAAAAAAAAATTTCATACATCTGAATTCAATAATCTTATGCCACACATGAGACTGAAAGATTTTGATGCATATAATATTTCAGATGACATTAATCAAAGTTCAAATCAGCAGGAACAGCATCGATACAAAGAAGCCTTAACTGTAACCCCTACAGGAGAATAATGTGACTAATTGCAGGGTGACCCGCCCACATCATCAGGCAGCAGCTGAGCCGTGGATGAACTGTGACAAACATCCTGTCTTTGTGTTGCCCTCCTCTGTACCTGCTATTTATTGCTCTGCTGCTTTGGGTGCCTGCAGGACAGGACTCATCATCCATGGAGCACCTGCTCAGTCCTGTTTAGCATCGGCTGTTCCCATCATTCCTCCATGTTAATGTGTGATTCTGATGCATATCTCTGAATAAATGTAAATAAATTAGTTTCTCTCTTCTGGTGAAACCTGTTTCTCCTTGTTTATGAGTCCATAAACTGCTGGTTTAGAGCTTAAATGTTTAAACATTTACTGATTGACTTTAAACAGTGAAAAGAAAAAGTTTTAAAGATTAGCCTGATCCTTTTTAAAGTGGGTACAGTATTAGTTTAGGTGAAGTTTAAATTAAAAAAAAGAAAATCTGGAAACTTTTTAAAATAATTAAGGAGCAAAATTCTCCACTGATAATTACAGCTAATCTTTTAAACAGGAGACAAAGCATCAGGTTTTATCTGTAAAGCTGCAGATGAAGCTCAGACGCCTCCTCACCTCTGACGTTCAGGCAGCTCCTCATCTTGGTGTGACCGTTTCGGTCCAGAACTGTGAAGCTTCCTTCGTCCGTCATCCGGACCGAGTGCAGAACCACCTGCCTCTCCGACACCCTCAGGCGGTCCACGTAATCTTCCCCCAGCACCGTGGTTTTGTTGTAGAGGAGCACAGGCGGAGGCTCAGAGGTGTGTGGAACGAACGTCTGGTTGATTCTGACCAGAGTGGGCCTTAAGACAGGAAATCACATTTAGTGGATATTTAAATTGGAACAGACCAGTCAGTAAAAATATGCTGATTAGTGAAATAAACAAACTTAACAATCTTTTCTTAGAGTTTTATGTGACAGACCGGAACAAATTAGTGCAAAGTTGATAAAAAAAACTATTTGTGCATTTGTATTAAGCCCACTTCACTCTGATTCCCCTAAATAAAGTCCCATTAAACCAGTTGCCTTCACACGCCAGTTAATTCATTAAAACAGACGACCAGTTTGTAAATTCAATCTAAGAACAGAGAGCATTCAGAGCCCTGTAGTAACTTGGGTGGAGTTGCAGATCCACCCTAACCACTATATATAGGACACTATATAGTGATTACACCATTCTAAATGTGTGTACGAATATCTAGTGGTTGAAAAAGTAGTGGACTCGAAATTTCACACAATGAACCTTTAAAAGTAGTGATCATCCATGGTCACTAAGAGCAGATATCTCAGAATTCCTCGCAAAGCATTATGGGATTTGCTGCCACAGCGGCACGCAGTTGGTCTCTGACACCGGAGGCAAATGACAAAGATGGCGCAGGCACCGCACAGTGGAGGAGGAGTTACGTGACCATCGGGGAGCGAAAAGCAGTGATCATCTGTCCGATCGGTAAGTTAACTGAGTTCACTATAAAGTCCAATATATAGTCCCCTACACTGCAAAAAATGGAAATGTAAATAAGTCATTTTTGCTCAGATTAAGTGCATTTCTTCTTGAATTGAGGAGGTAAGTGAGACACTTTGCCAATGGAACAAGACAATTTACATTTAAAATAAGAAAAAAACAATTTCTTTGTCTTATTGCAAGTGTATATTATCTAATTACTTATTTTAGGAGTAAAAATACTCATTCCATGGGCAGATCATCTTATCTACCTGCTCAAATTAATGGTAAATACACTTATTTTAAGACCTTTTTTACCTATTTCTAGATGTTTTTTTGCAGTGTATATAGTGATTGAGGGATTTAGGGGTAAGGGTGGACGTTCGGAGACAGCCATTGTCTTTGTGCAGAAAAATAGATGGAGGGTGAAACAGGATGATGGCAGCATCATGATGCTGGGAAGCTGAGAATGGAAACATGTCAGATTAGGTAGGAGGATTAATGGAGCAAAAAAACTAGACGATCCTGGTGGAAAACGACAAAGGCTGCTAAAGACATGAAATCAGCCAGAGATTCAAAGGACTGGTTCAGAGCAAAGAGTAAAAATGTGTTAGAATGGCCATGTCACGTCTTTAACAGAGAGTTAAAACAGTGATTAAGGTCAGGACAGATTTATTCACATTGTTAATATAAATTCAAAATGTTTTTGTCTTTTCTCTAGATATAGTGTAACTGTGATCATGTCCTAAATGCCTCTCTATGGACTGGTGTTGAAAAGTAGCACTTCTGCTAACACACACAGCAGTCCATCTGGTTACCCAATGTACATGTGGCGTTCATATCAAATAAATTAATCATTGATTTGGACGAGAATGCAGTTTCCTAACGTACCTGAACTCCAGCGTGATGGGGCCTTCGATGCGGCTCAGATGGATGATGTACGTATCGCCATATTTCACAACCTGCTCCGAGGCGCAGTCTGATCATCAGGAATAAATGAATTAATAAATATAAGAGGATTAAAGATAGAGACACAGATTACTGTCAACAAAGGATTAAAATTAGTCAGGTATTAAAGGTCAGTCCAACAAATGACGAATAACTGATTCTTCTTTATGGATGTACTTTGGGTATTTAAATGTTTTGTTTTAAAACTGTTGTCAAGATGATTAAAATTTCCTTTTTTATGTAAACTTGATACAGTTTTCCGTTATATTTACTTATTCATCATTCAGTTGTTATGTTATTTAAAACTATTTAGTTATCTAATATGTTAACTTTTCTGAATTCTGAGCTAAATCAGCTGCCAGCAGAGGTCAGACTTGTTTAACTTGAATAATAGTCTTTCTTTAACAGTTATGACCTAACTTATGTTAGAGGAGATTTTTTACCAATAATACCAAGGAAATATATAAACATTATTTATTCAACATGATTTATTTTCCTTAACTGTGCTTAACGGTGTTGAGTTTGAGAAATTCATGCTTTTGTATTTTTTTTTGACAAAAATGTTCTTACATCCAGAGAATAGAAATTATATCTGATTCTTAATTGCTGAAGATTTGTATGGGAATTATCTGTTTAAGAATTTGGTGTATTTTTCACCCTGATTAAACCACAGAAAGTCTGAAGCTGCATGTCTTTATTTAGTGTCTAATTAGCCGAATGCTAACAGAAGAGGTGCAGTTTCTTTGGAGGAGCTGCAGAATCTCAGCTTCTCCTCCTGCAGCCTCCTCTCTCTGCAGGAAGCCCACCTCTGACTGTGAGGGTGAAGTGTTTGACCATGCTGGAGTTCCTGTTGCTTGTGATGATGTAAAGCCCCTCGTCCTCCTCCTGGACGTCCTTCAGCACCACGTGGCCCAGAGAGTTGACCTCAGACTTGTTCTGGTTCATCACCCGTCCCGCCCGCAGCACATGCACCTCGTAGGAGCTGTTGGTCCTGGGTTTGAACACCACGTCCGAGTCGTTCCAGGAGGAGACCTCGATGTGGACGTCCTCACCGAAGAAGGCCGTCCTACTTTCATCTTTGACTGCGAGAAACAGGAAGCTGTTAACTTTTAAAAAGTTTTCTTTTATTCCTGCATCGTCATCCAAACAAGCAGCTTTACCTTTAGAAGATGCTGACACAACTGTGTAAAAAAGAAAGGAAGAATATAATCAGCTCTTTTGTTCTGAAAAGCAAACAACTTCTACATTAAACATGAAAATATTTGAAATGTAAATGCTGCCCAAAATTAGTCTGATTACAATATTTCATAACAACAGAAAGAAAAAGAGAGGAAACGAAAAACAGACCACAACCTTATTTAGCTTCAATGGAGAGTTTTTTACTTAAATCATTAAGCTTGTTTTTCGAAGGAAGTCTGTTTCAAACATTCATTTATCTAAACTTCCTCCCAAATGACTGGTTCTGTTTGTGCTTACCGGTGCAGAACACGGCGCTAAGTACCGCAGCTCCGATTGCTTTCATCTTGCTCTACCTCTCTGCAAATCAGAAAGACCAAGACAATTAACAGCAAATGAAGACTTATTTAGCATTGGTTTGGCTCTAAAAACGCATTCAGAAAAATATATATATATATTTTTGGAGATGTATTCATTAGTTTACACAACAATTATGGTGCATTTATGTGAATTAAAAATCTATCTGTGCAATAGAAGCATATTTTACAGTGAAATGAGAAAGAAATATCCAAAATGCCCTGATTTATTTACCCCAATTTACCCTGATCCATCAGTTTATATAATTAAATTAAAGAAAAGGATGATTAAAAGAAAAAGGAAATTAATATTTAAAAAAGAAAACCTTACAATGTATAGCAGAAGGGAAGTGAAACAATCCTGAAAAGCAAAACAAACTTCCACTGATTTAAGACATCCTGTCTTTTATTACAACTAAATTATAGTTGCTGGAAATACTGAGAGCAGCATATATTAGGTTTTAGGAAATAATTACTGTAGCTATAAAAAAAAAAAAAAAGAAAATACTTTATTTCCTGCACTGTAGGTTAATCAGTCTGTTCTACTTCTGGCAGATTTAGCTCTGCACCACGGACCGTCTGATCATGCCAGGACCCTTTGGCAACAAAATCTATCGCTTCAGTCAAATCACAATACATTATTAAAGCAAAGTTGATTAAAAGTCCTTAAAGCGTGGAGTTGAGGTGAACTGCATGGCTTCCTGCTGCATGCAGAGACAAAACATAACTCCCATCACTGAATGCCGCAACTGCGGAGAAAAGGAACCTAACAGAAAAGAGACATTTAGAGAGAAAACTTAAGGATGGATCAATTTGAGGCTACAGAAGCAGCAGCCATGGAGACACTTTAACCCTCTGATAGGAACCAAATTAAATCTAAGGACCACTTTTATAATTTACCAGTTTAAACAAAGTTATTTCTCTGAATCCATCTGGATGTGTTAGCTTTACTAGCAGCTAACATGAATACAAATGATGCATCCAATGGAAAACTCAGTTTACACCATGTTTCAGATCAAAATAAAGTGTAGATAACATTATATGTTTACACTTTTGATTTTAGAAAATAAAAGCTCTTTTTTTTTACTAAGAAGTTATGGATGCTTGATCTTCCCAAGATGTAAATCTTTATCAAAGTTCTCTGACTAGGAGCTTTGGGGATTTTCTGTCCATCAGCCTTTCTGTGTCTAATTTCAAGTTCAACACGTATCCCATCTTCGAAACAGTAGCTAAGGGAACTGGACCTCTTATGCATACCATGTTTATCTCTGAGAGATAAATATACAAGATGACAACTTATTCTTATCTTAAAATGGGAGCATAATAAAAACAATTAAAAGATTGTACCAGTAATTGTGCAGCAGCTTCTTTTTTTATTCAATCAATTTTACAAATTGAATGTTGCATTTTCTTAATTGTTTAGAGTGAAATTAAACTGCTGATTCAAACACTTCAAGTCATTCAGCACAAGATCAAGGACAATTATAGATCTGTTTGCATGTAAGCTGACATCTCCTCACTGCTTCAAACACTTTATCCTTCCTTTTACTGCTCAGCCTCACTTCTATTTCGGTTCTGCTAAAACAGTTTCTATTGAACCCAAACTCTTGAGCACAAACAGAGATCAATGAAAAAGACTTCGATCTGCTTCAGTTTTAGGGTTTTATACAAATAATCCGGTTCTAATCAGATTCAGAAATCCTTTTAATGTAATTTAAATCTGCACAATTGAACAAAAAAAAAAAGAAAAAATGAATGTGGGCAAACTAAGTAACCCCATTTACGGACTTGTTCTCCTTCCAACCCTGATTGTTTTCTGTACAGCTGCTCACACTGCGTCCAACTGCATTTACTTAGCAGAACCCAGCTCCTATTTTCCTCCACAAATCCAATGGAGGCCAAAAAGGTTTCCTCCATCCCTATAATAAAGCAACCTGTGGAGTTTATTAGGGTATATAAAGTCTCAAATACTTGAAAAGCAAAGCTTAAGTTTTATAGACCAGCAGGAAATTTAAAAAAAGTCTTTTTAGATGAGAGAGCCATTAAAGATTCTCAATAGAAATAACAGCCTGATATTGTTCAGGAGGCTCTTAGTACTTTGGTGCAATCTTGGCTTATTTCTGTAATCGCTGCCCTATGAAGCTGCTTGAATACATTTTACATTAACGTTCTATGGAGCCATTAGCTTCCTGCTTGCCAGAGTTTTCAAGCTGGGGAGCTTGAAAGGCTGCGAATCAAAAGTTTGACGTCTTTGACAAAGAAAATTCTGTGTCTGACGGGAAAATGAGGGGTCGCAGCTGATTATGGAAATGGGAAAAGGTGCAAAAAGCCGGCAGATTAGACATGTATTGAGTGAAAGTCACAGAGAGGCAGTTTAAACAAAACCCAAGGAAGCACAGCGAGAGGACGAAGTCTGAACCGAGGGGAAATTAAGATGGATGGTGTGTTGAAGTGGTTCTGATTTAATTAAAGTTAAATTTACTGCTCCAGAGGACCACTTTCCATAGAAGCTCTGGATGCTTTAACCTTCCTTCTTTTGTCTGCAGGTGTGATTTCCATCTGAGGCCCTGAATCTAAACATCCTTTGTTCTCCTGTCATCCTGTTGTATCTTCAGATGACCCGATCGGTGGAGAACAGAAAGGTGTCTGACGTCCAGCTGCCGCCTCGTCCAACGAGGCGCAGAGGTTACATCTTTCTGTCTGCTCCCATCAGTCCATCATGAACGATCGGTTTAAGAGCCTCTTCTGCTGCAGCCACACATGCAGCTCCCATCCTAACCTTGTTACAGCGTCAGCTCTCTGTCTTTATTTCTTATCTTCCTCCAATAAACCCAAGCGTTATTCTCCCAAACCCCTTCTTTGGGGTTAATTATCCTCCTGAGTCCTTCAGAGGACACTCTGTGTGACGCTTTGGGTTTGCGATAAGCTTGACTAATATTAAATATCCTCTACAGTCGCTCACGCTCTGACATGCTTTCTCCTTGCACTGAGCACTTTCTATCATTGCAGCTAACCTGATTAGTCTCCTTCTTGCAAAATCATTACATAGCTGTTCCAAAAGCATTAGGGAAGGTCGTGCAATGCTTCTCTGATTTATTTGTTTATCCACTTCTCAATGAAAAAAGGAAGACGCATTGTTTTAACAGAAATATATCACCTTAGTAAAATCCTGTTTCCTCTGAAAAAGAACCACAATGTGCTGTAGTGGGATGTTATATGATCCATCAGATGGACATGGTTTAGTCTATGTAAATGAATATAAAAGTGATATGCATGTGTATGTATTTATGTTCTTTTACACAGATATTCCAAAAGAAAATGTATTGAAACCATCAAATGTTACTTAGTAAGTTCAGATTTTTGGTGTGTTTAATTTAATCTCTGCATAAATCCAGATTTCTGGAGTTTTTTAGTAAGGATAGTAGCGAGGGTCAATCCTGGAAATCTTAAGTATAGAGAAGTGATGAACTTCTAGCAGTTTAGTGACAGCAGACATGCAGACATGCAGCCAAGACATAAAGCAGTACTTTAGGTAAAGATTTAGTCTGCTACAACGGCCTAGTTAAAATCCAAACCGATTTGACCTATGCAATGATTAAAAATTAAAATGGAAGAGAAAGAAGGGAGGCAGTGAAAGGTGGTTCTACTGAGTGGGTGGGGCTGTGATCTGAATCCATGCCACACTTTAGATTTACTTTTTTGTTAAATTAATTTTAAAGCCATGTTTCACTTTCCTAAAGCTTCATAATTTTGCCCTATTATGAAATCCTTTTACAAAATGGGGAAAGCTTAAAGGCTATGAATAGTACAGAAATTACACACCCCAATTACCTCCTAGTAGAGGTGGCAGAAGTACTTCTATTCTTTAATAAAATTACAAATAACCAAATGTATTAATACTACTTTTCTTTACAAGTGAAACTATATTTGTACTTAAGAACGCAAAAGTAAGTTTTTGCTTTAAGTGATACAAAAATAACTTAAAACATACTTTTAAATAAACATTTCTACATACAGAAAATATGTAAATTTTAATTTTTTGCTGGCTGTGTTGGTAAATAGAACATAAATAACACACTGACTGGTTTTGTTCTAATTTTAAATTTCAGACAGAATAACAAAGATTGAACTCAACAGAAGTTGAATATTTCTATAAATAGCTGAATACTTTTTAGTGCTCCTGTATTTATAGCATTAAAGCAATTGAAGCAGAACCTAAAACATAATCAACAGATACATTTAAAATCTAATAAAGGGAGAATGGATGGCAAATGTGTTTCAAAACAAACAGGGCTGTAAAGCTAATCTTCCTGCTCTTGATTTTCTTTCTACTTGGTTGAAGCTGCTGTTGTTATCAATATTTATATAATTAACAAGCCCAGTTTGGAGAAAGTATAAACAGATATTTGTATTTAAATTTAGTGAGTGAGAGTAAAAAGCAATGGGGATTTACCATTAGGCAAGGCTGTTGCCAAGGGCCCCAGGTTCCTGGGGGCCCCATAAAACTCTGTTTACATGTAGGGTTAATACAACTATTCACTATTTGTGCACATTAATTATGTTTTTGATAAAAATCCTTTTACTAAAATGGCATCAGAGCGCTTATAATATTAAGTGCCCCCCCCTCAGTGTCCACCACATTGGATCAGTCCATTTGCTGCACATGTTCAAAAAGATCCAAACAGACAGCAGCAAACTATTTGAAAAGGAGCAGTGATGCCAACTTAGCACCTTTGTCGCTATATTAAGCATCTTTTTAGACCCCTCTAGCGCTTTTATTACAAAAAAGCGCCTAGTGCTGAATCTAGCAACTTTTTTCTGCTACTGGAGACTTTGGCGACAACATCTAAAAGCAGCGAACTCTGCTCTCCAGAGCAAGTAGATTGGTAGCCCCGCCTCCTGCTCTCCTCTATCTTGTCTGCTGTCATGATTCATGCAGCTATTATTTCATCCAAATGAAAAATGGAGAACAGATATGCAGATCATGGCTTGTCTAGAGTGAAAAGAAGGACTGGGTTATTTACTTTTGACGTCGCCTTTTAGAAACACGGGAAGGGGCAATCAGCTAAGTGAGCTTAGTGCTTGGAAAAAAAATCTTTCATTCCTTTTGAGACAGCATGAAAAGTCCGCTGAGTACAAAACATAGAGAGGAAAACAATAAGAAAAGGGACAAGAAGAGAGGGACAGAACCTAGAACAGATAATGGATGTCTATTCTATTAAAATTCCTGTATCTGTATAATGGTTTTGTTTTATTTGTTGTCTTCTCAATTCAGAGGGCCCCTTGTCTATCTTTGCCTAGGGACCCAAATTTCCTAAATTCGCCCCTGGTAAAAAAGTAAATGTAAATACTCAGCTGAAGTACAAAGAACAAAAAAAAAACTGTTTAAGTACTGTACTTCATACTTAGTAACTTGACCCCTCTGCCTTTCTTATTCCTTGTTTTTCCTCCATCCCCTCTACCATTTTCTTTCCCCTAAACCAAGCATCCAGCAGCAGCTGCTCCTTCTGCAAAGGGGTGTGTCGTGACCAGCGTGGATGTGGACTGGGGATGGAGGAAATGGGAGCGGAAACCTGAAGGGGCATGAATGAAGAATGCAAGGTTGCATTTATTTTGTGTTCAGAGGCGAAGCATGCTGTGTCTCTCTCTCCTCCTCATACTCAGGTTCTCAATCCTCCACAGACACATGGTGGGCGACGCTTTGCACATTTCCAGCTTAAACAGATGATCAGCAAGAAAAAAATAAAACGTTTTTACATCAGATTAAACACAAGAAAATCAATAAGAACTGATTTTATTCTAATTTGCAAACAAAACCCCTCATTGATCATTATTTCCATCCAATGTTCTTTAAATATTATTAGTCGTTTTTTCTCACGTTTGGCTCTAAAAACAAATAAGCTCCTTAGTCAGCAGATTGAATGTGTGCCGTAGTGCATTGCGTAACCGTTTCTAGCAGGATGGACCAGAAAATCCCCCCAATGGAGGGGTGGGTATATCCCAAACATACATGAAAACCCGCCATGTCTCTGAAAAATTTGAATGCAGTGGGGAAAAGCTCAGATTTGTTGCATTTTAAAAATCAAACAGTGGATTTAAAACAAGTTTAATTGAACAAATCCGAAAAACTTCAATGTTATTAATAAGATTTCGGTACGTAATTTCCACTGATTTGAGTGGATTTCCTGTGTTTCCCCACTTAAAATTAAAGGATTTTCAGTCATTTGTGCCTAAACTGGTTTTTCCTTGAAAAGATTCCCAGAAAATGTTGCTCCTGATGGTTTCACGCCCTGAATCCCCCGAATGGTGCCGCTCAATCCAGGCTATAATACTCCAGAACCATAAAAGAAAAGCTGCAGAATTTAACCCACCGCCTCCCCGTTAAGACTAAATCTCCTGCTGGAACATGGATTCATAAATAAATGAGGGTAATTACCTTTATTCAAGCCTTGGATCCGGCAGTCAGAGGGCTGGGAGGGGCTCAGGATGGATGGAAAGCGATTTTTTTTTCTGTATTTCATGAATGTCGTCCACCCCACCTCCCCCAACCCGAACACGGCAGACTTCAACCGATGGGGGGGGATCGGCGTGAAGATGAAGATTTCGGTTGATGGCGGGTGTGTGGAGACTCCGGGGTTCGGCTTCTTTCGGGAAACTTCGGAGAGAATCGCTGGTCTGGAAGGAGAAGCTCTGCGGTTCAGCCTCAGGCCACCATGACAGCTTTCTGCAAACTGATGTTCTGACCCAGAAGAGGGGAATCCTTCTCTGACATCACAGCTGGACTGCAGGCTTTTACCCCTTTTATTTATAGCTGTTTGGGATAAACATGCACCACCACACAGCATGAAGTAGGCCGTGACCTAAAAAAAACTTCCGTCCTTCAGATTCGGCGCTCATGGCTGCTGTCCAGGGTCCTGATCTTCTGATTCATGCCGCTTTTTCTAAGGATCCCATTAATCTCAGCTATTGAATGGGCTCATTTTCAGGGTAGTGAATCACAAACCAATCCAAAAGCTGTAAAAATAACTGTACCGGGGAATATTACATCTTGTTGGACATAAAAAGTCTAAATTTAATATAGAATTACAAAGACTTAATGATGCATCAGACGTAGAAGAGTTTCCATAATATGGTCACATGAAACAGGATAAGAAAAACTAAACACAAAAGTCACTGGAGCTGCAATTATTTCAACTCCAGTTTCGAAAGATAAATGCAGCATAATAAAACATTTTATTTGATAATTATGATTTTTTTATAAAAGCAATATTAACAAGTTAACTAGCCAAACCAATTTTTTTTTAAAACGGTTTCTATATCCTGGAAAAGAATTTATTAAAAATAAAAGCTGTTTTTTTTTTAACCCTTGGCAGGGTCTAACCTGCTATATAAAAGCATTTAATAGCAGACAGTAGCCTTATTGTTGCAGGATGAGGCTGCAAATAGCAAATTACAAATAATAGATTAAGACATTCTTACAGAGAGAATAAATATCTTAGTGAACTAAAGCAAACATTTCACAAATATCAAAGACCTCATCCTCAACATTGTTGCCTTACAGTTAGAAGATCTTGGGTTTTTATCAAGCCTGAATTTTACTTGGTCTCTTTTAGCAAGCATGGGTTCTCCCAGGTTACTCCAGCTTCCTCCCAAAGCCAAAGATCAACCTTGTCATATTGTTTTGTTTTTTGTTTTTATCATATTTTTTTTATCTCTCTATAGCAGGGGTCTTCAACGTTTTCCAGGCCAAGGACCCCCAAACTGATGGCCAGATGGAGCGGGGACCCCCTGATTATATTTAGTAGGAAATGGTGTTCTATCAAACTGGTGCTACAGTCACTCTATTACAGATGGAGTAATGTAACTAAAGTAATTCCTCCCTGGGATTATTAAAGTATTTCTGATTCTGAATTTTGGTTGATGGGACAGGTGTTGTGAATGAAACAACACCCAGCTAGAAAGAGCTCCTGTGTGTTGCTGAATGTGTGCATTGATGACTGAAAGACATCTTCTGCCTCCATTTATCTGTTAACTACAGTGTGTTGAATTCATGTTAATGTGGATTTAAAGACATTTCAATTAGCGGAAATAATCGCAGGGGGGAATATAAAAGAAAAGTCTAAACGACCAAAACTTTCGCGACCCCCATGCAGTACCTCTGCGGACCCCCTAGGGGTCGCGGACCCCCTGTTGAAGACCTCTGCTCTATATAATCTACTGTTACTCTGAATGTATGCATGCATGGATGTCTGTCCTGCACACCAACCCTTACCGCAGTACCAGCATTTATTCCAACTACAGGCTAGAAATGTAGTTGGAAATGTAATGTAATAATAGTCAAATCATGTTGGAGAGGCTCCAGTGGAAAAGAACTTTAAATATTTTATCCCAAAAAACAGAGTTTGGTGCAAAATATAGAAAATACGTTTTTAAAGTTTTATATGTTGCTAAAGCTTATTAACCCATTAGCTTAGGTTTAGAGACACAGGATCCTGTCCAGCACTTTGCTTGAAATCTAATGGATTTAATCATTACAAATTGCATCAGCAGTATGGATTTACTTCTACTAAGGAGACTTATGGGTCAGGATTTTTCAGATGTCTGGTATCAAAACTGATGTGAATCCAGAATGAGGTTCTGCTTCTGAACATCTTGGGATGGTCACACAGGAAAACCACCACCTGACTGCTGATCAGTTTAATTAGTTTATGATGGAAAACTGTACCTTTAATCACAATGTTTGACAAAATAAAATAACATTCTACATTCATGTTAAAAAAAGAAAAACACTCAAGACAACACAAAGTTTCTCCTTCCAACAAATGCCTTTTATTTCTCCCAAATATTTCACAGTCAAGGTCCTAAATCAGACAGAGCCAAACGGATTTCGGGGGAAATTAAATAAAAAGCAGAAAGCAGAAACAAAAATAGCTGAATATTTTATAACCAATATAAAAAACATGTCTGATCTAAAATACTGTAGTGGTTCAGGGAGTAAACATTAAAATATGCAACTGGAGTAAAAAACTTTTCACATTTTTCAGGACATGTTAACATTCTGTTTTCTCATTCATGCAGGGTTTAACCTTGCTAACTAGAAATGATGTTTTAAAAGGTTAGAGATGTTAACAGAACTTTTTAATCTTACCCAGACTTTCAAAAAAATCAGAACAAACCGTGTGGATCTGATCATAAGGAACATTTTCCTCTTTGAATTCTGATCATGCTGAACTTCCAACCCAAACCCACAGAACACGGATCTTCAAAGAAGATAAAGACGTCAATGAAGAGTGATAACAGAACCCTGATAGGAGCTTAGTCTCTTATCTCTGGGGCTCATTTTAAGGCTGAAGACCTTTCTGACCCGATCCAATCAGAACCAGACATACAGACGTCTAACAAAGAGACCCTTTGAGATTAACAAGCTTTTATGGTTTTAATCAGAAATCTAAAAGCGTCACAAAAAGAATCGTCTCCCAACTGGGATATGTTAACATTTTTGATAAAAATGTTATTTAAAAAAGAAAAGAAAAAAAAACATTTTTCTGATTTTATTACAGGAAAAAGATCAGAAAACTTTAAGAAAGAAAGATGGAAAAACTGATCTGAGAAGAACTTTTCTGTTTGTTAGATGAAGGAATGAGATGAAGATCAACTAATCTGAGGTTTTTATCTGATGTCACGCTTCAGTCTGAAAACTCTCATTAGACCAGCGTGGTTTTAAGTTTTAATGCCCTGCTCACTGTTTTCTTCAGGTATTATTACACCTCTAAAGCAAAAAAAGTAAATCAAGGGAGGCCTAACATGATTTTCATGATCTGATAAAGTGCCAATTAAATTCAAATAAACTTTAGTCTGTTTCCTAAATGCGAAGAAGAACCAGATGAGGAGACTGTTAGTCAGATGGATACCTCAGTAACCTGATATTATTTCTAGTTAAGATGCTTTGGCCCATTCACTGCTGCATTCAGCCGCCATGCCTTCAGATCATCTAAGGCACATTCATTGTTGCTTCATCCTTTTGCTTTCAATTGCTTGCTTTGTTTGTGGGTTTTTTTTTTAAACTAGATACGTAGACATTTGTTATTGTGTCATTTTTAATGGAAAAGGAGGAAGAGAAAGAATGAACCCATTAGAATCAGCAGGGATCAGTTAGAATGAGGTTCAAATTATCGGCATCAACCTTAAAAACCTTCATCCGTTAATCTTTACCTCTGATCTCTGTATTTTTTTAGACTTTATTAAAATTTTTGTATATTTGAAATGTTCAAACTGGATTGAAAACATAAATGATAAATTTGGCACATGAATTTGGTCGGCTTTTTTTTAGTTTGGCCCTTCCGATGGTTCTGACCCCTTCTCTCCATCCTTTCACCTTATTTTACAGTTTTCTTTCCCATTTCTCCCCCCTTTCTTTCTTTAGGCGTCCTCCTCCACCAACTCGTCGAACTCGCCCTCCTCCTCAGCGGTGGCGTCCTGGTACTGCTGGTACTCGGACACCAGGTCGTTCATGTTGCTCTCGGCCTCGGTGAACTCCATCTCGTCCATCCCTTCGCCCGTGTACCAGTGCAGGAAGGCCTTGCGGCGGAACATGGCGGTGAACTGCTCAGAGATGCGCTTGAACAGCTCCTGGATGGCCGTGCTGTTGCCGATGAAGGTGACAGCCATCTTGAGGCCACGCGGCGGGATGTCGCAGACCGCCGTCTTCACATTGTTGGGGATCCACTCGACAAAGTAGCTGCTGTTCTTGTTCTGCACGTTCAGCATCTGCTCGTCCACCTCCTTCATGGACATGCGGCCTCTGAAGACGGCGGCCACCGTCAGGTAGCGGCCGTGGCGCGGGTCGCACGCCGCCATCATGTTTTTGGCGTCGAACACCTGCTGGGTGAGCTCGGGCACGGTCAGGGCGCGGTACTGCTGGCTGCCCCGGCTCGTCAGTGGCGCGAAGCCGGGCATGAAGAAGTGGAGGCGGGGGAAGGGCACCATGTTGACGGCCAGCTTCCTCAGGTCGGCGTTCAGCTGGCCCGGGAAGCGAAGGCAGGTGGTGACGCCGCTCATGGTGGCCGACACCAGGTGGTTGAGGTCTCCGTAGGTGGGCGTGGTCAGCTTCAGCGTGCGGAAGCAGATGTCGTACAGAGCTTCGTTGTCGATGCAGTAGGTCTCATCCGTGTTTTCGACCAGCTGGTGGACCGACAGCGTAGCGTTGTACGGTTCCACCACCGTGTCGGACACCTGAGACGGAGACGAAAGAAGGACAGTTTACCTTCAGTTTTTAATCCAACCTTCTGAGCTGCACTTTTGGCTTTAAGAAGGTTTTTTTAAAGGGAATTTATCACAATCTGACAACAAACTGGTTCATTTTATGCACAGAAGCGTATAGTAACTAAGCACATTTACTTCGTTAATCTATTTTTGGACGATCTGTACTTTATTGAGTTCTTTTTGTTTGTTTTTTTAATCAAGACTTAAATTAATTTTAATAAGAGCCATAAAATGTGTACTTTAACTTCTTTAACTAAAAAATATAAGACGTTGTTTCTCACTACAAATTCAAAGAGGTGTCCAATAAAGTACAAATACTTTGTTATCTTACTGAAGCAGCAATTTTGGATATCTATGCTTTACTAGAGTGATTCTTTCAAGACAACTTTTTATTTCTACTCCTTATATATTTTTTAAATTATCTCTACTTTCTACTCCTTACATTTTAAAAAAAGACTCATTAGCTTTGTTTCATTTGACCCCATTTTCATTATGACCTGTTGGTATAAAAATAAAAAAATGAAATCCATGCAAATAACTTGTTTCATTCAGACAATATCTTTGTGGTTGGACTCGGTGCTGCCCCAACTTGTTGTTCGCCACATAGCAAAATAAAATTTTTTCAAGATGATGCAAAATACATTTTACCACCTTTACCATTAATTATAAAACTATGAAAATTAAGTATAAGGAAGTTATCATCCAGAATTTTAGCATTCATTTTACTTTTATACTTTAAGTAGTTATCAAAATTGTACTTTTACACCATTTCTTAATTATAAAGCTTAAGTTGATAAATTAGTTGATACAAAAGTGTTTTTAAACAGTAGGATTTATACTTCTACTTTATTACACTTCTACTTTAAGCTTGAATAGAGCTTTAATAAACATTAATACCATATCATAAACAAAAGAAGAACTCCGTTTGTTTTGGTTCACATTGCTTATTCGGTGGGGGCAATAATGCACAACATAGTTTGTTTACAAAGTATTTAATGTTTTTTTTAGCGTGGCTATTTAAAAACAGCTAATTTGTTTTATTTCTCTAGAGGGATAAGCTATTTATACCACCACATATTTCACTTTATCAATCCTTAAAAGCTGATAAACCAAAGTTACCGCTGAACCATTCTGCATAATAAGTCTAATAACATTTACTTTGTTTTGCTTAAAAGTGATGCTGATACAACGCAGTCTTTTTTTTTATCTTTCTGATGGAGGGAAAAATGTCATAGTATTCTTGAATTAAACGGGGGGGGGGGAGTGCTGATAATAATAATAATAATTTATTTAATTTATACTGCACTTTTCACCAAAAAGGCCTCAAAGTGCTACAAAAAAAGCATTTAAAAAAGCATTAAAAAAGAAATACATATATATATATTTATATATATATATATATATATATATATAAAATGAAATAAAAAAAAATATAAAATAAAATAATAAAAGCTGTTTTAAAAGAGAAAAAAGAAACATCTAAGGGGGACCAAAAGTTTTGCTAAAACGAAATGTTTTAAGGCCTTTTTTTCTGAATGCTGAATGTTGAAAACACTTTAAATCATATCTCAGTCTTATGTTTACATTTGATCACCATGTTTACATTTTATCACTGCTGAACTTTAAGAAATGGAAATGCTTGAGAACCGTACTGAACGAATTTTGGTTTTGTATAAACTCTGTATGTACAAAATGACAATAAAGTTATTATAAGTGAAAGTTATAGAAGGTACTTTTAGCTTTCTGAGGCAGACACACCAGCAGTGGAAGCTTTTCGTTACACGGATGAGTTCTTATAGAAAGCTCCTTTTACATATCAGCTCTACCTCCATTGTTTTAAAACATGTGAAAACAAATTATTTTGCTTATTCTGATGCATAAAAATATCAAGTACTTTCTCAATAACTGAATAATTTTCTATTATTTTAGTGTTTTTCTTATCAGTGACTTTCCCTTTTACCAAAGTAATTTCTTGTTAAGTTTTAATTACTTAATTGTTTTTTGAAGGGCTTTAAAAAGCTCTTGTTGTGCAGAACAGGTTTATATTAAACATACATTAATTTTAATCACCATTATGAGAGAAATATTTCTCTTTAAAAAAAGGGAAAACCCAAAAAAACATGCTGAAGTAGAAAAATGCTGAGTAAAATAAAAAGGCTCAAGTATAAAATCCTTTCTATTTCCTCGTCCAAACCGCTCCTTTAAAAGGGTTAGCATCTGTCCATAAATTAGATTAAATCTTTAAAACAAAGATCATATCAGGCTAAAGATCTTCTCCTGAGGATGGATCATTTTACCAGGATCCTAAACCTCTCAGATTTTAGTTATGACCCTGATGCTCCTCGTTTCTGTAACTAGAAACTCTTCTTCTTATTGGCAGTATTAGCAAGTCTTATTTTGTTTTGTTTTCCTTTGGATTTGAAATGAAAGTAAAGGAAACATCATGAATGATAATGTTTTCATCTCGCATTTCTTCATACTTTAAAACATTTCCGTCTCTTTCACTGTTATTCATTTAATGCTTTAAAGAGGTCAGATTTTCTGATTTTAGCAGCAAAAGCTGCAAACTAACAGGACGTTGGATCAACATGATGCTAACCCCTAAAATGTTAAATAGAGCCTCTAGACTTAATGACTGCCTCAACTCAATCAGTGATGTGAAAAACCAACATAGGTCAACAAGACTAATGTATTTTATACTTCAGTCGATTTTATAATCAACAAATTGAGCATATACTGAAAGGCTCATAAATAATGAAGCAATTAATTCCTGATTTAAACCACAAGAGAAAAATAATCATCCAGCATAAATCTACAGATAAAGTTTATTTGATAAACTGCTGATGGAAGATGAAATATGAGCAAAGAGGGTTTTATGTATGAGATTATTCCTTCTCTGTAGATTATAGCAGAGGGATGTGTGTTACCTTAGGAGAGGGAACCACGCTGAAGGTGTTCATGATGCGGTCAGGGTACTCCTCTCTGATCTTACTGATGAGGAGGGTCCCCATGCCCGAGCCGGTGCCTCCTCCCAGGGAGTGGGTGAGCTGGAAGCCCTGGAGGCATTCGCAGCTCTCCGCCTCCTTCCTCACCACGTCCAGGACCGAGTCCACCAGCTCCGCTCCCTCCGTGTAGTGACCTTTGGCCCAGTTGTTTCCGGCTCCGCTCTGACCTAACAGACAATTAGGATTGTTGTTGGTATTTTTTTATTAATAAGAGCTTGATGTGTGACTTTAAAATAAAAAAAAAAGGAAAACATGAAAACTATTTAGAAACGACACAACCTTAAAATATTGAGAAAGTTTGCCGGTGAGGATGATCCTAAATTTATCTATCAACTAAAATAAAAATGGTCCCATAATGACAACCCTCCTCATTACTAACCAAAGACAAAGTTGTCAGGTCTGAAGATTTGGCCAAAGGGTCCTGATCTGACCGAGTCCATGGTGCCAGGTTCCAGGTCAACGAGGATGGCTCTGGGTACATACTTCCCTCCTGAACACACAGAAACAAAATAAACAAATAAAGCATGTTTCAGGATTTATATAAACAATAAAGCATTAAATAAGAAGTTCTGTATTAAATAGACCAGTTTAAGCAGCTAAAAAAACAGCAAGGCTTAATACAGAACTGGTGACGCTCAAGACTATGGTTCTTCAATACATTTTCTTTATATATTTGACTAATTCAGACAGTTTTAAACTAACGCTACCTTAATCTGCAGGAAAAAAAATCCAAAGAAACAAAGAGAATTGACTTTCCACATTTTCCTTTTGAACTCATGTAATACCCTACTTTTCCACAAGATGGAGCCACTCATTAAAATGAAGAATTCCCAGTTTAAAGGAATAGTACACCCAAAACATGATTAGCCTTCATTTTCTACTCACCCCCATGCTGAACAACACCCTGGAGTACTTTTTTGATATCTCAAATGCATCTGGAGATCTGGGAGGCTTCTTGCTGTCTGCTGACATTCAAATAATGGAGGTCCATGGCGCCCGAGGCAGAAAGGTCCATAAAAGTCCACAAAAAACGTGTCAATATTCCTCCATACTGCTCGTCCAATGTATTCCAAGTGTCCTGAGTGGGTAGCGTCCATAATTTACTCGAAACAAAGTCATTTAGAATGTTTTTAGAGCATAAACAGTAGTGTATAGGATTTCCTAAAAGCGCGCGCCTGCGAGTTCACGAGCCTACGGAAACTGCGGCAGACTAAACCAGATGAAAGTGCGCATTCAGCGTCTGCTCTTGATAATGCAAGCGTAGAAGAAGAAATGTGCTGTTTACCTGTGCAAAGAAAGAAACAACGAAAGAAAAATGTCTGAGGACTTCAGTGTTGAGGAAGAGCATGAGTTCTTTACCGAGCTGAATGCGCACTTTCATCTGGTTTGGTCTGCCGCAGTTTCCGTAGGCTCGTGAACTCGCAGGCGCGCGCTTTTAGGAAATCCTATACACTACTGTTTATGCTCTAAAAACATTCTAAATGACTTTGTTTCGAGTAAATTATGGACGCTACCCACTCAGGACACTTGGAATACATTGGATGAGCAGTATGGAGGAATATTGACACGTTTTTTGTGGACTTTTATGGACCTTTCTGCCTCGGGCACCATAGACCTCCATTATTTGAATGTCAGCAGACAGCAAGAAGCCTCCCAGATCTCCAGATGCATTTGAGATATCAAAAAAGTACTCCAGAGTGTTGTTCAGCATGGGGGTGAGTAGAAAATGAAGGCTAATCATGTTTTGGGTGTACTATTCCTTTAAGCTGGTGTGATTAAAATTAATCGTATGACTTTAATCAATATTGGATTTTATTTGTTTTACGAGGCCTTCTGTTATGCTCTATACTGCCATATTATATTAATTTTAACCAAAAAGTTAATAGTAAGAAAGTAGATTGATAGGATTGGATTATAACAAAGCACATTTGTTCACATAAAAATATATTTTTTAAAGAGGTAAGTAACATATAGCTATTATCTGAATGTGGTAAAGCAAAGCAAAAGTATATCTCTCTATAAATCAGATTTAAAATTTTACACACAGATTTCAAATTTTACACACATTAAAAAAATCAAAATCAGCTCAGTGTTTATACAGCATGTCTCTAATCCTTTGCATCAAAGAAAATGCTGCAGTAAAGCTGTTTCTCCACAAGGGGGCCACATCAGTCCATCATCTTAAACATGAAGCAGAGTTTGGACAGATGAACCCACAGAATCAATAAAAAACTCACCAGTTGCTTCGTTGTAATAAACGCTGATCCGGTCCAGCTGTAGGTCGCTGTCTCCATGGTAGGTTCCTGTTGGGTCGATGCCGTGCTCGTCACTGATCACCTCCCAGAACTAAAAACAGACAAACGTGTCACTGTTAGGCGCAGAACACATCAGAATCAGATGGATCAGATTACAGTCAGTGAGCTGATGGGGTCGGTACAGAGTTAATTAAAGAAAAAATAACAACAAAACAAAGTTGAGTTACTTTTCTGAGGTTCCAAGGTTAATTACATGATGGCATCACAAGACCACCTGATTTTCTTTAAGATGTGAAAAGCACTTTCTGCTCAGAAGCTATTTTTAGTATAAACAACTTTAATTTGATTCACTTTTATTCAATCATGCAGAAGAAGAAGCTGCAAACACGTTGTCACCACCCGATCCGTCCCGAAAGCAAATAATGTAATTATGGCACTAAAACTACTTATTTCTATCTTTAACTGACTAAATAATGCTAAAATACATATTTTAAAAATTTTCTATGACTTTTGTGTGACAATTTTGATGCTTTTTTACATTTTCTTTGTTGAACTGCTTCTCTGACGTCATCATCATGCTCAGAGCAGTCCGGCAAAAATATGGTTAAACCATCTTTATCTGCATTTTAATTGTTTCTTTCTTTAGATTACGCACCATATAGCATAAGGTTAAAATGAAACGAAAACATAAAACTAAATAAAGACTAGATTTATGTTTAAATCCAAAGCCAAAAAAGTTAGCCACCAGAAGTAACGTTGGATCCAATTTCCGGTGCAGATCGAGCAGAGACGAGTGATAAAACAGAAAGGATTTTAAGGCATTTATTTTCTCAGGTAATACATTATTAACCTTTAACACATTATATATTAATATTTTAACTATTTCTTTGGAGGGAAAACATCATTTAGGTCTTTTTAATAAAATAAAATCGAAGACAACGGGATGGATCAGGTGTGACACCGACACCAGTTCTATCCAAAGATTGTCAAAATCCTCAGGAACTCTCACTTTGATCTAAATCGCAGCAAAGAGATAAACTAACTTCATGAATGAAGAATTAAAGCTCCATAACAAACCAGTGAATTAACAAAGTATTTAATAAAAACATTAAGGAACCGATTCAACAGATCTTTAGAGCCTTCAGCGTTTGAGTCCTACTTTAAAGATGTGCTCTGACACCATGACAGCATCAATGCTAACTCAGTTAGCAGGGCAGGCCTCTAACAAACTGACTGAACTTGTAGAGCGAAGGCTCAGTAGAGAGAAACGTGGGATTGGAAGTGACAGGATGAAAAATGTGATTCTGTTCGGAGCTTTTCCCTCTTTAGGAACCAAGTCGGGTTGTTGCGCTTTTTCCAGGGATCAGCTGAGCTTTGTCACAGGATTCAGCGCTCCTCTCCACCTTTGGCGCCTGAGACGTCGCTGCCAAACCCAGTTAGGAGCAGCCACTGTCACAGCAGCTCAGCCGGCTGACCCTAATCTTAACTACAGGCTACATTAGTGGCTGTGGAATAAAACTGAAGCTTACAGATCGGAATTATATACATTTATAAACAGAGCATTTTCTTTTAGTTTTTGTAAAATTAAATTCACATTAAGTACTTTCAAAACAATACGAAAGCAAACTAATGATGTTTAATCGTTTTACAGGCAGGAACCTTGAACTGAAAATCTTTTTTACTGGCATAATAAACTAATTAAAGTGAGATTATTTGTATGGAGAGAGTTATATCTTTGTTAGCTAGACGTGAATCACCGGTTTCTTCTTCTTTGTAAATCTTTGTTTTATTGTATTTTGATAACAGGAGCTGACATGATGTGAGGGCTGAGAGGTTTTGGTTTAGTGAGTGGATTGCGGCAGTTAATCCACTGTGAAACATTAATGACCTCAGCCACACTAAGTCTGCTGTAAATACACTTGTTAAGAGATGAGGGCCTCCAACTCCACCATATGCTGCTCCAACGCCTGTCCTGCAGCTAAACAAGCCTTTAATGAATGCATTTATTATTTGATGCTATTATCTATCAGATTTCAAGCTGATTTTAAAGAAGAACCAAGGCCACACACAAGATTTTAAAGGGATAGCTTGGTGTTAGGTTTAAAGGTTATGTTCTGCTCAACAGATTATGGATAAATGTATGGGAAAAAGGGAAGATAAAATGCAATTTGTTTAAAGTTTCTGCACACAAAAAAGAATCTCTGATTTGTTTGAACAGAGATCATGTGTGAGGACCAGAGTCCTGAATATGTTAATCTGATAAAGTGGGTTAAAAGGCAGAGATTTAAATGAGCTCATCTCTCAGCCAGACTAGACACTGAACCACTTGTCCGCCCTCCTCCTACTGCGTTCCTCTCCTCTGTCTCAGCACATTTCCTCCCTTTCCACCCTATAATGAGTTGGTTTTCCCCCACTTCAATGACCAAAAACTCACCAACAAGCAAAGACAGCAGCTGGTCCTGTGAGTCTGACCAAACTCATTAATCATCGCTCCACGGCTTCTGTCAGGGTTTCCCAAAGGATTTAAAGGGAAATTTTACTCTATTGATGTTTACTAAATGAAAGCCACTGACAATAAGAAACATACTAACTTAGTTAAGTTTTTAAATAAACTGATTTATTGTAAAGAATAAAAGAAAATTCAAAGATAGGTCTTAGGTTGAGTGCAACTTGTTGTGCTTTAATAAATCGAAAGACAAATAATTACACCAGAATTACACAGATTTTTTTAGTTTTTGAATGTCATTTATACATGCAATTATAGCAGATTGTCTAATTGGATGGATGGATGGATGGATGGATGTCACTTTTTTCTAAATAATTGATTGATTTGCAATCAATAATGAAGATTAGCAGAAAAAAAGCTCATAAAAATCTAAACAACATACATAACGATTTATTTTCATCGTTCAAGCTCTACATAATGTTTTAAACAACGCTTAGACACATAAACTGTAATGTCTATAACATTGGAATTATAGGATATTAGCATATCAAAACAAAAGATTTTAAAAAATTAACCCCAACTTTTAATTTGTAACTTTTTTCCTACCTTTGCTCCAATCTGGTTGCCACACTGGCCAGCCTGAATGTGAACTATCTCCCTCATGGTTAATATTAGGCAGTGATGAATGTGAACTAAAGGGTGAGACTGTAGAGCTGAGGTTGACCTACTGACCGGACCGGTCTGCCGGAGAAAAGAGACTGTTGAAAAACCTGAATACAACAGGAGGACTTCAGCGCTAGGCGGGGCAGAATACGGAACGACCACTTCTGATTGGTTGTTGTTGCTGTATGCCTGATGCTGATTGGAGGAAACGTCAACGAGGGGTTTCCACGTCGTCCGGGCAAGGGCCGGAGAATAAGCATTCCCCTTTCATCATTACCACCCCGTTGGAATCGGTGGATGGGTTCTAAGGGGTTTCCTTGTCCTTTAGGCAAGGGCCTAAATCAGTTTGTCATCAGTGCCCCGTTGGAACCGCTGGTTCTGCTCCAGCAGTCAGTCAGCGGCTGTTCTTTCTAATAGCAGGAGCGAACATGAATGACGAGGAAAGGGGATTATAAGTATATAAAAACAAATAAATATAAATATGTTGCTGTTAAGAGGATCAACTTAATTTAAAGGGTTAGCTAATAGATCAATCCAAACTTTTATGTTACAAACAATGAAAATTCTAAATGAAAAGTAAACAGTAAACCAGTATGTTCATTGATTTTATTAGTTTAAAAACAGATTGGTAGTAGCTAGTAAAATTTACTCAATTTAATTAACGTAAGTCATTTCTACAAAAAAAAAAAAAACTCTACTCTGCCAAACATTTTTATTCAGATAACTGTTTATTCTGCACGACTTCCTTGTTTTGTGACCACATCATTAAGTTGGATTTTTTTTTAACTTCAGTCTGATTACAGAATCTTCAACATTAAATCAGATGTTAAAGCCAGTAATTACTCAGCACTTGAGTAGCCATTTTACCAAGTAGTTTTTAGTCCTACTTTAGCAGTTTATGGGATGACTTCTTTCTACCCCAGTAAAATATATCCATGTGGTGCTACTTTCATTTGAATAAAATTGTTGAGTTCTCTGTTCACCTCTGTTTTAAAACATCATCATTCCACAGACGTATTAAGTGTCTACATTAGAATAGAATAGAATAGAATAGAATAGAGTCTATGTTTATGTGTTCCAGATTCCATATTTTTGATTTGCATTAGAAGCCAAGACTAATTTTATTTAAGGCACATAGTTTGCTCTGAGTGCCATCCAAGAATTAATTTCCTGAGTCTTTTAACAATGTCACATGTGTATAAATCATGCTTCTTAATGTAGTTTTTCTATAAACATTTTTTTCTTTGCATTCTAAATTCAGTTTTAACCTCCTACACTGTTGTTCCACAAAGAACAATTTATCAAAGCCAAAGGTAATTAAATGTTGTAAAACGCATTATTTTTTCAACAATTTGTAGATGTTGATGGCTGTAAGAAGGAAGCATTTTTTATAGCAGACTTTCTTGGATCGGGTGAATTTACCTACTTTGACCAAATACACTCTGCTGTTCTTCGACTTTGAGTTTTTCTAAAGATGTCAGGATCATGTCTTGTCCTGAGTTCGGTGTTGTTTGCAGAGTAAAATGCATTGATAATAACTGTCCCCTTTATTTTCACTTTTATCCTTATGATTGCATTTGCCTTGTCTTTTTGTCTCTTTACTTTATAATTGTAAGTCTGGTAGGAATAACGAATTTATTTTAGTTTATTGCATTACATTTTCAAACAAATTCAATCTGTTGGCACAATTTAAAACAAAAAAATAATCATATATAAAAGGACTAGGGTAAAATATAAAAGATTTCTAAAACATACAGCTTCTGTATGTTTCCTGGACGGGGCCGCCTTTTACAGCTGCTTTTTGTATCTCTGCTTCTGTCTCCTTGAACCCCAGTCGGCCTCAGCAGATGGCCGCTCACACTGAGCCTGGTTCTGCTGGAGGTTTCTTCCCGTTAAAAGGGAGTTTTTCCTCTCCACTGTCGCTACAAGCATGCCTAGTGTGAGGGATTGTATTTGAGTCAATGAGTCAATGCAATCAACTGGTTTTCCTTAGATAGAAAACTTTGTATCAATTTGACTGGATGGTCTGGTTGAACTGTAAAGTGCCTTGAGATGACATGTGTTGTGAATTTGGCGCTATATAAATAAACTGAATTGAATTGAATTGAATTCTCCACATAGCCTTTACTTCCTTTCAGCAACACCAATCTTGGCGAATGTATCTTTCAGCATTACAGAAAAAATATCATTAATAGATAAATAATAAAAACTGGTGAAAAGATGTCAGTTACAAATATATAAGATATGCATTACATAAAAACAGAATTGTTTTTTGTTTTTTTACTGATAGAAGGAATATTTGAGTATCACTTATACCTAATTTTTTAGTTAAGGAGAGTTTGATTTGTTGCATCCAAAACTAATGAGAAACTGGTACAGAAGTGAGCTTCCAACTGCACAGCAGTAGCTCTATAGCTCAAGGAAAATGGAAGAAAAACAAGAAAAACAACACTGAGAGGTATAGTTTTTAAGATTATACAAAATAATTGTACAATTTATAAAAAAAAGAAAACTTTTAACTTTTAACAATCGGGTTCTTTTCACTTATTGCCCATTTTAAAAATATCAATTATTTGTTCTATTTATTGTTTCTCTGTTATGTTGGAAAATGTCTTGTTCTGAATTAGTAACTTTTCTGTTATTAAATTTACTTTTTATTTTTACTTTAAATTTTTTTACATATTTCGAAAGATGAATAAAGGAAATAGTTTTTCCCGTTAAAAGAAAAACAGATTTAAGGAAAACAAATTAACTTGTGCTGTTTTATGAGACAACCTGTTAGGCTGTAGTACCCCACCGTGCCACTGGATGGCGCGCGCGCAGTTGGCTGGTTGTGCTTCGGACGCTGAGCTGCAGCTTTACTCCATCATCTCTAGTAAACATTAGGTTCCAATAATATATATCACATTTAACCAAACAATTGATCCCTGCTGACCGATTCGATTCTTCTCTACCTAAGTAACATCATTTATTTCCACCAGCGGTAGGTTTTTATCCACATTTGCATCATTTATCGGTTCTACAGAAATCAATGGAAGAAAATAGATGGATTTGGTGGAGAAATAACGCGTTAGCTGCTAAGAAATTGGCTATTATGTCAACGTTTGTTCGTTTTTTACAGTCTGTGGCTGTAAAGTGAGTAAAAATGTTTTTCTTTTTGCACTTATTTCTGGTCTTTGTCCGCAACCTTTGCGTAAATTAGATTTCCTCCCAGTGTGTCTGTTCTGTTTCCCATCAGAGCTCCTCCCTTAGAGATGCTGCTCAGAAAGCATAATCTATTAATCATTTCAGAAGCCTTTAGTGCTAAAATATAGGCTTAAACAAATGATTATCGCAGCTAATGTTGTTCCAAGAGCTTTGACTTTGACATGTCTAAAGATAACCAGTTAATTTGGATTATTTTTTAATTATTTAATATCTTTTTTAGTCAGAAAAAGGATCAACAAACATGTTCTACACTTGTGGTCCCAATGAAGCCATGGTGGTGTCAGGTAACACCTCTATCTATGTCTGCATGAATATTTATTACCTCTAATAGAACTGTCTTTTCCTTCCTGTGGGATAAATCGGATTATTTTACATATTTGACTTAAAGTGGTTTTATTGGCTCCTTTTTTTATTCAAAAATTAATATTAGAGAACCAGAAAGGTGATAAAACTTGTGGTTTAGGATGAATCTGTTCATAAATAACCTAATATCTGTGTATATTTTTATATGATTTATAATTCTGTTTCCTCTCAGGTTTCTGCCGTTCTCCTCCGGTGATGATCCCTGGAGGCCGAGTATTTGTCATCCCCTGCATTCAGAAGATACAGAGGTAGAAATAAACTCAGCTTTGTTAAAATTCCTCATGTTAATGTCTCTTAAGCTCATATTAAACATCACTGATCTTTGATAAAACAATTCAACAGAAAGGATGTAAATGGTACAGGGTTGGAAAGAAGCACAAAATTCAACAACTTCTAAAATAAACTGATTTTAAAGATAAAATATGGACTGATTCTTTATTAGAAGTGGTAGACCTGCTCAAATAGGATCAATCTGTATTTATGTAATTATAAAAACATCCATCTTTATTTGAACTGTTATTATCAACCCTGTGTTTCCTCCTTTAAAATGATGGTTGAAACAGATCCCACAGGAGTCTGGAGGTGTATATTTCACATTTGTCACATTTTATTTATCATTCAGTTTTATTTCATACTGCAATCATAAAGATAATTTTAATCATCTGTGTGGCAGCTGGTTTCTATCTCCATCTGCTGACCGCCTGTTAGCACCAATGGCAGAAAGGAAGCGGAAATGAACCACAGTAACAGCATCCATTAGAGCCACTTCCACTCTATCAGCGTTTCCTCTGTCTGCTCCTCCAGGATTTCTCTGAACACTCTGACTCTGAATGTGAAGAGCGATAAGGTCTACACTCGCCACGGGGTGCCCATCTCTGTAACTGGGATCGCTCAGGTCAGTCGGGGTTTCAGACGGCGCAATGTAACACAGTATGTTGGTTTGGGGGTAAAAAAACAGCTTTAAACCTTCTTATATGTGTTTTTTTTTTAGGCGTTGGAAGGATCAGTTCAATATGTTTACATCTAGTAGAGGGGTTTGTTTCTAAAAATGACCCAATATTAAGTTTTGTAATATCTTTTAAAGTAGTTAATGGAGGTTAGGATAGAAAAACAATTGCTGTTTCAAAATCTGCATCTTTAGGAGGATAAATGCCACTGTTAGCTGATTTTCTGTTTATTGATCCACTTCCTGCTTTAATAAATGTCCAACTTTTTCCTGCAGATGAAAATCCAAGGCCAGAACAAGCAAATGCTGGCTGCAGCCTGTCAGATGTTCATGGGGAAGTCTGAGTCTGAAATCGCTCAGATTGCCCTGGAGACTCTGGAAGGACACCAGCGGGCCATCATCGCCCACCTGACTGTGGAGGTAAAGCAACCTGTTCCTCATCTTACAATTAATTTTTTACTTAACACCTCTGCTCCTAAGATAACAATAACTTGACGTAATATAGGAGATCTACAAGGACAGGAAGAAGTTCTCAGAGCAGGTTTTTAAGGTGGCGTCCTCTGATCTGGTCAACATGGGGATCAGCGTGGTCAGCTACACCCTTAAGGATGTCCACGACGATCAGGTTTCAAACTTCTGTTTCCTATTGACCAAATATTGGAAATTAATCAGAGGGAATCTGCTTCTAAACATTTGGGGTCCACAGGATTATCTGCACTCGCTGGGAAAAGCTCGAACAGCTCAGGTGCAGAAGGACGCTCGCATTGGAGAGGCTCAGAACAAGAGAGACGCAGTGATCAGGGTGAGATCACTGCACATCTGCTGCATCATCCTTACTGCTCAGAGTTATTATGATGGAAGATAAGATGGATGTTCTCTGCCTTCTGGTCGGCTTGTTTCTTGACATTCTGTTGATCTTTCCCATCTCCCCTGCAGGAGGCTCACGCTATGCAGGTAAAGATCTCAGCTCAGTACAAGAACGAGATCGACATGGCGAAGGCCCAGCGGGACTACGAGCTGAAGAAGGCGACCTACGACATGGAAGTGAACACCAAGAAGGCCGAGTCAGAGATGGCATATCAGCTTCAGGTGTGAAGGAGATCTGCAGCGCTTTAAAACGGTTGGTGGAGTTTATTACGTATGGATTGATTCATGTTGATTTCCTTCTTTTCTTTGCTCTAGGTTGCGAAGACGAAGCAGCGCATCGAGGAGGAGACGATGCAGGTCCAGGTGGTGGAGCGGACGCAGCAGATCATGCTGCAGGAGCAGGAGATCATCCGCAGGGAGAAGGAGCTGGAGGCCAAGGTGAAGAAACCTGCAGAGGCTGAGCGGTACCGCCTGGAGAAGCTGGCCGAGGCTCAGCGGTGAGCAGCAGCTTTATTCTAACAGAACCTGCTGGAAAAAAATGGACTTTAAAGTCAGGTTTTTATCAGAGATGGTGCCTTTAACCCAAAACTTGACACATGTGAACCTTCACTGTAATAACAGGAACGAAAAAAAGTCAGTGTTTGTTTTTAGGATTGGAAAGTAATTCTCTCCCGTTTTTTTTTTTTGTATGAAATCTATTATTAGGTTTGATATAATTATTGTTTGATAGATCTCACAGATTGACGTGTTTATGGGCCATAAACTGCTTTCCTCTGACTGGGAGAAATGCAGGTTCTCTGAACTTGCCGCTTTGACCATTTATGCTTTACTCGTCTCCAGTATGAAGATGATCATGGAGGCAGAGGCTGAAGCTGAGTCTATAAGGGTGAGTCACTGATCATCACTCGCTGACATCCAGCAACAGAAGGCAGATTCTTGGAAAATAATGGTACCCTTGACTTAATATTTAGTTGCACAACCTTTTGAGGCAATGACTGCAATCAAACGATTCCTGTAACCGTCAATTAGACGTCTGCTCCTCTCAGAGGGTATTCTGGTTCACGCTTCATGAGCAAACTGATCCAGGTGTCTCTTCTAGATGGTCGTTTTCAGCTCCTTCTAAAGATGCTCAATACGATTTAGGTCAGGGCTCAATTGTGGGATTTTCTTTCATTAAACTCAAGTTTTGTGCATTATTGATCCGTTCTCCTTCTAGATTTGTGTGTTTTTCTGTTAAATTCTGTGTCGGTAAGTTTCTCTTTCTTGTTTGCCTCCTCAGGTTAAAGGCGAGGCTGAGGCGTTCGCTGTCGAAGCGAAGGGTCGTGCCGAGGCAGAGCAGATGGCGAAGAAGGCCGAGGCCTTCAGCCAGTATAAAGATGGAGCCATGGTGGACATGCTGCTGGAGAAACTGCCTCTGGTGAAACAGACATTTCTACTAAACATCTTTAAACTCATTTTAATTTAAAACATCTTGGATAGCTGATGTAGCTCTACCCAGTTATTCTTACTTTGTCTTTTTTGTTTTATTAAACCAGTGATTTCCAGACTTCAGGTCAAATATCAACACATGTGGTTTCTAAAGATGCTTTATAGAAATAAAGCTAGATTTTTCATAATTTCAAATAAAAAGTAACTAAATAATTATTGCAAGGCATCTTAAAGCTATAAAGAGGTAAATGTCAGTTTTATATTGTAAAAAACACTTTGCAGTACAGTATTTTATCTTTTAACTCTTCACTAGTACGTTATTCTCATACATTTTTTTAAGGTCCACATTTGTGTGACAATTTTTTCTATAATCTTTTGCTGCTGGAAACCCCAGAATTTCCCCATTATGGGACAAAAAATAGATTTTCTATACTAATCTATTCTAGAACAATATATATAGGAGCTTAAAGGGGAACGCATTTTTTTTTTTACATTGGGCCCTTGATTCTAACTTATTCCATCATGTTCTACTCACCCATATTAGTTTTGTGTCATTTGGAGCTGTTCTGAAGATATTCCATTAGGTTATATCCAAGTAACGTCTTCCTATGGGCAACGAGTTGAAGGCACAAACTAAACTGTTCATAATGTATTCTTTATGGTACGCCAGCATTCATAACATGTAGGAGAATCATTGTCCCCCAGACATCCGCGGTTATATTTTTTATATTTATATGTTTTAAAAACAAAGCGGAGTGTGTATGACGTCATCCACGCATGCACACTGGAGTCTTAACAGGCAGCCCGGGCCACAGGCGGCTACGCTCTACCCCTTCTATTCATTCGGCGAGCTAATCTGAATCGTTCAATTCCATTTTGAGAGCGAGATCATCTGTGGTAGTAGCATCTTCCAGGCATGTGAGGAAAACTAGCAGCAGTTCAACGGACAGGATGAATGAACGGTAGCCGGCGCACTGATAATATCATATACGCGCCACTTCAATTTTAAAAGATATAATTATAAAAAATCTAACTGCGGATGTCTGGGAGACAGTGATTCGCCTACATATTATGAATGCCGGCGTACCATAAAGAATAAATGATGAACAGTTTAGTTTGTGCCTTCAAGTCGTTGCTCATAGGAAGATGTTACTTAGATATAACCTAACGGAATATCTTCAGAACGGCTCCAAATGACACAAAACTCATATGGGTGAGTAGAACATGATGTAATAACGTAAAATCAAGGCCCAAATGTTAAAAAAAACGCGTTCCCCTTTAATGCTTTTTGGACTGCTGTAATACTCCTGTTTGATTGATATTGGAAAGTTTTTTTGTTTTTAGTTTTTTAGTACTTTGGGTGAATCATTTTTTTCCCATGGAAATTAGAAATCTGATTTAGAACCTCTGGTAATTTTAAGTTTTAAGATGTTATGACATCTTTTCTCCACCAGATGGCAGAGGAGATTAGCAGGCCTCTGTGTGAGGTCAACAAAGTGACCATGGTGTCCAGTGGAGGAGATGTAGGAGCAGCCAAGCTGTCTGGAGAGGTTCTGGAAATCATGACTCGCCTCCCTGCAGCAGTGGAGAAACTGACCGGAGTCAACATCTCTCAGGTGACTCATTCAACCATAAGCTGCCTTCCATCCCTGAAGAACTAACTTATAAGCTGTTCCCATATGTTCCTTTCTTCTCCATCATCCAGGTTACCTCTCGGACAGGCTGAAGGGAATCAAACCGATGACCTTGCTTACAGATCCGATTTCTGTCTGTCTGCATCTGTCTTGATCCCCTGCTCTGATCCTCTGTAGCTCCATCCCTCCTGGTTTATCATGTTGATCTTTTAGAAAACTTTTTCCCCCTGTATATTATGGTTAATGATTTTGAGCTTTATCCGAGATAAATGATTAAACTACTTGCATCACATTTATAGCTGATGTTTATGGTTTAAGTGGCAAATGGTGCAAACTTCCTTCACTGTGTTAAAGTCTGTAGCTACCCTTTACTTTGTTAAATTACAGGAGCCAGACACCTTGGTGGTCTGTTCAGGTGTTTGCAGCATTAGAAATTACTTTTTTAGTTATTTCTAGAAGAGTTTAAAGCTGTTAAACCTTTAGTTTTTATTTTTTGAAAGGAGAATGATTAATCTGTAAATGTTTAGATATTAGACAGAAAAAGAGTCAAAGGAAACTGCAGAAATCCAAAGAAGAACCTTCTGAAGGTTGATGAAGATGGTTCTAAGGTCTGTTTGCTCATAAATAGAACTTATAGAAATAAAGGGTAGCTCAGACTTTTTCACAGGGCTGTTTTACTGCTTTATTTTCAGAGGGTTATGTTTACAGCATGTCTTTTTATATGTTTACCATCTTAATATGCAATTTTTTTCTCTATTCTGTCAAACACTTTTATCATGATAGCTTTAATGTAACTGCAGATTTTATGGCTCTTTTCTGATAAATCGATCTTTGTGATGAAGGAATACTCAACAAATGTAGCTCATTAAATTTCTGTTGTTTTTTTTTTTTTGGAGTCTTTTTCATTTTCTGCCACTTGCTTGTTTTTCGGTCCCCTCTATGTGCTTAAACCAGGCCTGTGTGTGTTTACCTCTGACACTGCCCCCCTCCCTGTCTACTGCCTTGCTGCCAAACCTCAAGTGCATCTTAGCATGGACGTCTCATACTAACATGAAAACATCCTCTTCTCAATTTCAGCAGTTTTTTTTTTTTTTATCTTTTCTCTGATGGTCAGAATTGTTTATTTACTCATTTAAGTTTTTCCGAAAGTTAAACAGAAATGTTCAAGTCAGTCTGTAATTATTTGTGATCTGTTTGCTTTTTGTTCTTTGTTTGTTTGGTTTTAAGAGCAGGATAAGTTCCTCCAGGTTCACCGATGCTTCAAATGAAAACTCTGCACTTTCAATCAGACTTTATACGATGCAAACACATCTTCTGCAAGATTTTTCCTGCCACCAGACATTTGATGAGAAACTGTAATAATCAGGAACATTACCTTAATGTTTTCCTTTAATGTAGACGTTATTTGTTCAAAACTATTATTAAAGAAGCATTTTATAGTTCAGGGAATTCATTTCTTGTTTCAAAAATCAAACAGAAAAAATGAAAGGTTGTCAAAAACATCGGTACTTAAAAAAGAATCAATACTCAAAAGCTTTTTCTGGATAGAACACGAATTACAAGTGATATCTTTAATTAAAGATGCGTTTTTTTTATATATTTTAGCTATTGTTGATTTTTAGATTTATGGATTATTTGCAGATTATTAAATAATACTTAAGACAACCTTAAAATGTTATCAAATAGTTTTATTTATTTTGCACTTTTTTGCACTGTTATTGAACATTGATTCAGCGATTTTGAGAGTGAGAAAAAGTGAGTTACTCATCATGATAAAAAATAGTTGTAATACTTTTAATTTGTTACATTTTTCTTTAATCTATGGTATTACAGTGTTGAATATTTCCTAATATTGTTTAAAACATAATTATGGCGAAAACCCTACAAATAACTTGGAATAGGATTTATTTACTAAATGTTTGTGGTTGAGCAACAGAAATGAAAAAAACAAATAGAAATTTGGACATGTGATTTATATTTATATATATTTAAGACATTCATCAGTTTTTAACTTGTCTCCAGTTTGGTTTAACTAATCTACAGAACACAAAGGAGGAACTTCTAGTTATCCTTTTTATGGTCAAGTTATTTTGCAGCTCTAAAACATTTGGATCCTAACAAACAAAAGATGCATTTATTAAACATTTGTGATGTGGATGTTAGAGCATTGCATTGATATATAAAGTTAACTCTGTTAAAATCACCAGAGAGGTGAAGCCCAGACTCTGAACTATGAGACTAAAGTGATAAACCGGTCATGTGCTGCAGCTTAATGGGAGAAACTAACATCTCTTTAATGAGGATCTATAAATGTTTTCAATAATTAGTTTAAATGAGTTAAATGCATAATGTGTTATTATTTATCTACCCCTGGAAAATCCTGAAATATCACTTTAGTCATGACAGATAAGCTGACATGCCTTAAATCATAAACCTGTCTGACCGTCAGCCTCTACCTCAACTATAGAACCAGTTGCATGAAATACTAAACTATGTTCATCTTTTAATGCATTCTCTAAGTTAAAACCTGTTAGCTTCTAGCTCTCTTTATTTTGCAATTTTCCTTCCTATTTATATTGTAAATTTATGTTTAAAAGAGCTGTATGCAAAATGTATTCCAAATATGTCTGCCTCTTTTTCCCTCCCCTCCAGTCCTGACGCCTCTTCTTGTTCTGTGTAAACTCTGCACTGCTGAATACACTGAAGCCAAACCAAATCAAATGGCTCTTCAACTGAATATTCTATTTCTATGTTGTCGCTTTAGTGCATGCATCAACACCTATAACACTTGAATTGAACTGTATTGTACTCTTAGAAACTATGTTTATAGCTAAAACACAGCTGGCAAGCATCACTGTGGATTTAAAAAGTTTCCTGGAAATGTTCCTTTGCTTCATGCTCACAGTTCAGTCATATAGAAGAGGCACTATGTGAGGATTATATGTACTTTATGCAGAATATCTTTGGTACGGTGTCCATGTAGCGTCGTCTGTTTCACATGTTGACTTTGGGTAACTCTACTAACTTTAAAGATAAGCTATGTGTGAGTATAAATGTAATAAATCTATACTGAGTTTATTTATGTTCTGGCTTGTTTGTGAAAAAGATTAGATAGAATCACATTGGAAAATATTATTGCTGTTTGAGCATTTCTGGTATTTTGTGTTTTAATAAAATCTACTGTCATGTATCCAAAACACTGAATAAATTTCTAAAGGAAACACATACGTTTTTGCATGTTTGTGGTTTATTGTTAAATTAGATTTTTTTTTTTTTTGTGTCTGGTTTGTACATCTTTTGGTTCTTTTGTTTCATTTTCCTTGTTTTATGTTTTACAAGTCTTAGAATTATCTGCATCCCCCTTTGTTTTGAACCGTATAACTAAAACTCAAAAACTATCCTTTTTCAGTTGTGTTTTTGAGGATAATTGAGTTTAACGTTTTACATTAAAGGTAGAAAACAATGTTCTGATTCTATTGTAAATTTTGGGAAATTCTCTTAAAAAATGTAATCATGTTACTTGACACATCACATATGAGCACTCAAAGATGTAAACAAAGACTAAAATAAAAGTTGTTTTTTTAGCTTTTAGAGGGACGTTTCATTTTTGCTCATTCTGTTTTTCATAATTACTCAAGTTTTATCACATTGAATGGAAAGTATTTCTGAACTTCAATTTTTGTCACAGATTTCTTAAGCCTGAACTTTGACTAGGCCATTCTTAAGGTCTTTGCAACCAGCTTGTTCTCTGGAATTAGCTGGTATTTACCACCATTTGTCTTCCCAGCCACCCAGTTCCTGCAACTGCTGATAAAAGTTTCCTTGTAGCTCTGCAACACATTAGGTAAATAACATATAGGAAAAATATTTTATTTTGGCTGTTTTACATAAATCTGGCCATGGATAGCTTTCCTTTCAGTAAGTTCTCAAACATATGCTGTGTATCCCTGTCCCTAACCATTTCCAGATGTATGATCAACTAGAACTTTAGGAATTATTCAAATATTTGTATATATATAAAGATAAAAAAATGTAATAATAATTACATTAAAAGCTATATATATATATATACACACATATAGCTTTTTCCTATAGTTATATACATATATAGAAATCTCTATATTTAAATTTATATACATACATATATAAATAAAATATATATATATATAGATAGATCTATATATATATAGATCTATCTATATATAGGCTGATAATGAAAGCATTTAATTATAAATAGAATATTTTAAGCCAGAGGCCGTACATCGATATTTTTAACAACACTGTACAGTTCAATAATAACCAGTTTGTAAGGTAAGGTTATATGTCTTAGAGGATAAAGATAAACGGGAAACACCGTCTAAAATGTATCCGTATCTAGTACAGCTTTATTACCGGAAGTTAAAAAAATGTTTTAAAAATAATTTATTCTCCTATTGATTTGATCCCATATAATACATGTGTAACCCTAAGTATGTGGATTTCAGTGATCAAAAAGTATGTAAGTAAAATCCTAAATAACCTACGAAAAAAAACACAACTTCCACGGAATAAAGGTATTTTATACGCGTCCGTTTCTGTTTTATTTTGAAGGATTTGACCGGAAGCGCAGCAGTTAAATGGTGCGGCTTTGCTAGTGCTAAAAGAACTGGAGGGAAAAAAGAGAAAAAAAACGAAGGAAAAAAAGGCATAACTGAGAGCTTTGAGGGGCGGATTTGGACAAAGTTTCCCCACTTTCCCGTCCCGAGGAATCTTCGGGGGGGTTGAAAGGGAGTCCAGTTCACCGGTAATTAACTATGGAGTTATAATTCGGTTGTAAATCAATTTTTATTTTCAGTGTGTCTGAGAGCACCGTCGTCCCCTTCGCCGGAAGTCTGCATGAAGCTGCGTCTCCAACAGAGGCTACGGCGTCGACGTTTTTTTTTTCTCTCTTGTTTTTTTTTTTTTTTTTTTTATTCGACACTTTTTTTTCTTTTTTTATTTTCTCTGAGAGAGATCAGCAGGGAGTGAGGAATGGAGGCGTAGGGACGGATGATGTTTGTGTTCTCAGGTCAAACCTTTGAACACAGCCAGGCCTCTAGTTTTAGCTTGAGTGAACAAGCCAACGAACAAAAGGAGAAAATTAATGGAGGCAAGTTAGCGTTAGCCATGTTTGTGTGCTATTCCGATGACACCCTCAGCCCGCTTTAGCTTGCAGCAAAACACACCAGAACATTCAATCATCTCATCCGAATTAATACGAGTTTACACCGATTTTATCCCTGCAAGCTTCCCTCATTGCAAACGTTAGCCCGCCGCTAGCCACAGTTTGGAGCCAGTTTGTGCCCGGTCGTTCAAAAATGGCTCTCAGAGCACTGAAACATCGACTTTTCTGCAGCACTGTGACAGCCCCTCTGTTTTTAAAGCGGATGTGTGGATCACTTAGAGCATGGCGGATGAATTGATTTGGCTTGTTGGTTTCTCCCCATATTTTATTAATTAGCTGCAGCAGAGATCAGAGGTGGCACATGAAAAACAAACATACACTGACTTGTGCTGCATGAAATGTGCCAAGGATTTGTTATGGTGGGGTTTTTGTCATTGGCTTCCCAGCCTCTTTGGAAGCTATTTTTTGTTATAACCCACAGGGATAAGCTTTACTAACATGTAACTAATTGCATGCATTTTGCTAAGGTGTGAAAGGAGGTAATATATGACTATGCATGGCATTTTAATTCTTCACATGCATTTAAAAAAGCTGTGCCTCAAAACTAACTCTGCTGCAACATTATATATGCTAAGTAGCATATAAATGCATGGTGTGTTGACAAATTTAATGGATACAAACACAAAAAGAAGGTTTTTCCTACCAATAAAGAAAATCACACACGTGCATTAAATAATTTAACAACTTACACATTTAATTTCCATAATAACCTGTCCAATATTGTATTTTCTTTATCACAGCAACACAAATTTAAGAGATAAATTAAGAAGTGCATGGGGGGGTGTGGTGCTAAACATGAGAACATGCTGATTTGCTAACCTTATATTATTGCTGTCACCATCCCTATTTGGGATAAACATTTTTGCTTAGATTCCTTTCACATCCTCTTTGCAAATTTGACCATGAAGCTGAAATCATCATTAAATCATCACATAGTTTGGTATAAAATTCTCTGTAAGAAGAGGAATTTTTTTTTAGCTGGTCCCTATATTTAAGTTTCTTTAAAAGGTATATGCTTGTTGTATCAAAGTCTTTGGAGGAGAGGATGTAATGAAGGGAATACAGCCATGCATGGTCTCCCTTTATGTAACACATAAAGTAAAGAAATCAGTGAAGAGGGGAAGGACAGGTGTTTTCTAAGTGTGTTGCTTTTTAATTACAGAAATAATGGACGATTCCCATTTCAACTCATCATACTTTTGGTCTCCCGTCCCCACTGTACAAGGACAGGTAGAGACAACCTTATTGTTGGAAATGTCTTGAAATGTACATGGTTATAATGGGATTATCACTTTGACTGCTTCTTTAAGGATTCTCTTGAATGAATTCAAGGACACAGTGACTTTTTTTGTAACATCTCTTGATGCATTCACTTGATCACATGGTCGCTCCTGTCCCTCTCCTCTTTTATCTCTTTATTTTCTCATTGGTCCTTTACTTTTTGCATCTCACCATGCCTTTGTATTCTTTTTTTCTCTCATTCTCTGATTCTCTTTCTCCTCGCTAATCCAATCACTTGTTCCTTTAACCCCCTCCCCATGTTGGTCCCCTTTCTTAACCTGAATGTTATCATTTATATCACCTCCTCTGTCCTTTCCCTTGTGGCATCTTGGCCTCACATCCCACACTTTTCTCCTCCTCCTCATACTTAACCTCTTTTTTAAAAATTTTACTAACTTCCTACTCTTATCTGAACTTTTTTGGTTGTACTGTGCACCATAAATCCTTTTTCACCATTCTTCATTCTTCTTCTATTTTCACCTCCTCTATTATCCCTCATAAACCATTTTACCTTCAACATACCACCTCGCCCCTTTATTACTCCACCTTTTATACTTTACACCACTGTCTAGATTGAGAACGCCATGTTCCTCAACAAGACTAAGGATCAGCTGGGTCAGGACAAGGCCAACGCATCTCCCTTTCCTCACTCCTCTACGTCTTCCACCTCATCCCCTCACTACCCCACCGCTGTGCTCGCCATCCCGGGTTCAGTGGATGCGGGGCCTGGGGTGCGGGTGGTCCCCAAACAGGAAGGAGGTGGCAACACGTCAGGAGGAGGGGGGGGCAACAGCGGTAATGGAAGCTTGAGTGGAGTCGGGGGACATCTGCACCAGTCACACACCTCCCAGAACGTCACGGTCGTGCCTGTTCCCTCCACTGGGATCATGACCGCAGGTGAGAAAAGGTTTTTGCTTTTTCTCACTTGGACCCAAACTTACATCTGTTTATCCTTTTATTTTTTTAAACTCCTTTAAGTCGAGTGTTTTAAAGTCGATTGATTGGTTCGTTCAGTCTAACAGCTCTAGCATTGCTGAGAGTTGAGAAGGAGCAGAATTTTGATTCTGGTTCTTCTAAAACTTTCAGTAAAAGCATTTGCTGCGCATTTAAAATTTCTGATATCAGTATAACAGCAGCATAATATTAGAATATTCTCTCAATGCTTCAAATATTGCTTGTCTTTGTTTCTTACAATGGTTCCAACACTCTAGACTTTATAATCTTTGTTACTGCAAACCTGCAGGTATCTGTTGCAATCAGACTTCATCCAACAGGCTGAAAGTTTATCTCCATCACAAAGACAGACTTCCTGACATTTAGGATATTTAGGGCCCTATAAAATCCGTTTTATTTTTTCCCAAATTCCATTTTTTCCGTTTTTAATTTTTGAAAATTCAGTTTTTTTCAGTTTTATGTATGTATTTATTGCGCTTCCAATCAATGGAATGTTGACAAAACTTGCATAACAATAGTTCACCTGACACGTAAAAGTCACGAGGGAATTGCTCGGCTCTGTACTCAGGGCTTAGCGTCGTGTTTCTCAACTTTTTCGCCAAAAGCGGAGCTGTGGAGAGCCGCTTCTCCATTTTTTCAATGTTTTAGCTGAAATGACGGATTATGTCACCCAGATTTGCGTCCCCCGGTGTGCGTTTGCCCCAGACATACGTTCTTCTCCCGCACAAAAACAGAATACCTTTCAGATGTAGAAATTCTGCTTTAATTTTCCAATTCCGCAATTCCGTGATCGCGGAAATTATAGGGCCCTAGATATTGAAGCAAGTGTGGCTTAGGGGTGGAACGATTCACAAAATCCACGGTTCGGTTCATGGTTTCGTGGTCACGGTTTTCGGTTCAGTTCGGTTCGGTATATGTTTATTGTTACACCGAAAAATAAAAAAATTAATAAAAATTATTATATTATTTTTTTTTAATGAAATTAATGAAAAAAAATTAATGAATTGTAATTATTTTTAATGATCCGCGGAAACCCTGGATCATTTCCGTATGTTTTGCTGCTTTGAATTTAATCATCTGGCGCATTCCCTCTACGATCCCCAAGGAACTCAGAGCGGAGCGGACGGGAGCCACAGTGGAGGCTGTAGGCTTTGCTTTGTGCAGCCGTTCTGGAGCGCAGCGGGGCGGAGCGCTGATGGAGTATGTGGGATTTCGGGGTTAGCATGACATGTTGGTCATGTTGCTGTTAGCATAAACAAAACGTGTTGCACAATGCTTGCACACTTTTGCACTTTTATCCACAACTTTCTTTCCGCCGTCATCGTAGGTCACTCTAAATGCAAAGCGGTCCCATACAGCAGACCTATAAAGTGCTGCTGGCGCGTCTTCCAACTCCTGTTCTTTCCCACCCGCCATACCCACACAATTCTCCACAACAGCTGATTTTTTTCTGCTACACCCGGCTACTCTGCTTCACTTCTTCTTCTTCTTGTTTACTACTGGTGGTTGGCTTTGGTCGCAGTACCGCCACCTTCTGCTCTGGAGTGTAATCGTTTCGCTTATGAGAAAAAGGAGCCAGGCATGAACCGAACGCAACACACACGAACCGAACCGAGACAGTCGAACCGAACGGTTCGGACAGTTTTCATAGACTGTTCCATCCCTAATCCAAACTGCTCTGCACTTTTTACAAACAGCTTTCCCTACTGAAAATACTGAAAATCTAAACAATTAATTTTAAGCCATGCCCACACCAAACCATAAACAGTGCTCTTAATGTAGTTTTCTGCACATTTAACTCATTAATCCTGTGTTATAACATTTCTATTAAATACTAAATAAAATTAAACAATGCAGACGCTGAGAGATTACTTTCTCTGTGACAATCACCTATTTTATGTATGCATAAGATTGTTTGCAAGAAAAAAATGCTTCTATTATGACTTAAATTTTCATATCATGATCTGTACTCTGGAGGAGCCTACCGAGGCCGCAGTCTGATGTTTTGGCATTAATAGCATCTGATTCAACAAGCTAAAAACATAAACATCACTCTAGCTGTAATTTAGGAAAGATGTTTTCTGTCTCTGCAGATGTTAGAAGTGTTTAATGGTGTTGAATAAACTGCTTGTTTACTGTTTGTCTTTTCCTCTCAGCGGGGTTAGTGATCACCACCCCTCAAGGCACTCTGGTACCAACTGCCTCTACGCAGTCATTTGTGAGCGGACCCCACACTGCTACCACCATGATAGTGTCTGCTGTGCACCCTTCAAACACAGGTGCAGTTCATCCCCAGTTATTCAGTCAGGTTTATTAATGGACAGTGATTTATTTAATCTGTCTTCTGTTTTTTTGCTCTAGTTTTGTTTGTATTTTCTCCTTCATTTTTCTGTGAAATATATTTTCAAAGAATTAGCTTCTGATTTTTTGTGTTTTTGTGTCTGCTTCCAAGCAAACATGGAGTGACTAAAAGCTCTTCTTTCTTTTCTTCCAGATAAGAAGGACGATGTTGGTCTTCCTCCAGCCATCGTCATGCAGACCCCGTCAAAACGGGGCAGGAAGAGCAAACAGGCGATGAGCAGAGTCAGCGGGATTCTCCCTCCAGGAAGTGATGCGTTAATTTTAGCTCATCTTGCTGCTGGTGGACAGGTGAGCTTCTTTGGATTGTCATGCAAATAATGCCTTATAATTGTATTTTATTCTCATAATTTTCTCTTGATGTGTCGTAGCACCACTCTGCTGACCCTTATGATCTATCAAATGATGAAGATGATCATACCAGCAAAGATGGACCCAAGTCCTACAGGTACTGGACACATATTTAGTAAAGAGAAAACTAATCGGTCCCCTCATTCCTTCAGCTCCTGTTTACAGTCAGATCTTTTTAAATAGGTGTCGGATGTGTGCAGTGACGTTCTTCAGCAAGTCCGACATGCAAATCCACGCCAAGTCACACACTGAGGCCAAGCCCCACAAGTGCCCCCACTGCTCCAAGTCGTTTGCCAACTCCAGCTACCTGTCCCAGCACATCCGCATCCACAGCGGGGCCAAGCCCTACTCCTGCACCTACTGCCAGAAAACATTCAGGCAGCTCAGTCACCTACAGCAGCACACACGGTACTGGGCCGCCTAGATGGAGACGTTCCGTTTGTTCCCTCTGTGTAACGATGAGTCCACAGAGAAATGGGGGGGGGGTCAGCTTTAGACTCTTGGAATAGTTTTGACAGTGTGAAGCTCTTTATGCACAGTCCAACCATCACGATCAAAGCTCACAATAAACCTAATTCCGATTAGATTGATAAAACAGTTCATGTTCTGGAGATCGGCCTGTTTGATGAGGTTTATCAGGCTGTACCATCATGCAGCAGCCGTATGTTCCTGCTTTGCATGCCTTCATTTATATTCATGGAGATTTCTCGATCTGATACTTTCATTTTCTCACATCTTTTTAAACAGCACGCCATAAATGCATCAAAGCTGTAACAGAAAGTCACTTTGTGATGCTGGGCTGGAGGAGCCCCTGTGAGCTGAAGGATGAGTGATGCAGGCCACTCTTCAAACTATAATTTCTTTCATTAATTTTCTCACTTTTCCTGCATGATCCTACAGAGCAAACAGAAAAGGCCTGTCTTTGCATTTAGTGATATTATATTAACCTAAAGACTTCCTAACATGGTCTGTCAGAGCAGAAGAACTGGCTCCCATCAGATGAAGGACGTTGTTGCTTGATGTTAAACCTTTATGTTCAGCAGGAATATCCAACGTCCTGTATGATTAATTCATTCAAACTATTAGTTCAATCTTTAGGCCCCTTATGAAGCATCTTATTTATCTTTAAAAATAAAGAGAAGCTCTGTTCCATCCAGTTCCATAATTTAATTGCAACTATTATTGGGAAATATTGCAGGGTCAGCATCAGTTGCTATAAACCCACATTCTCCTCACTCGTCTTACTAATATTTGCTTCCTGCACTGTGAGAAACCTGAAGATTCCTGGACTCTGTTTCAGCTGCAGCTGAATATTAGTCCATAATGTGAAGTTGGGTGTCCAGATGCCAGAGACCTGTTAGGTAGTTCATGTTGTCCAAACAGTCATTTCCCACTGCTGCTGGTTGTTTTTTGAATATTTCTGCAGATTAAAACTGCTCTTATAATCCTGCTACATTTTTTAGGACACGGCAGAAAACACAACTTAACTCAAAGCTGACTTTGGCCCAGTGGATCCAATGACCTTAATCCATACAGTGAATCTATCTGGTCATCCCTTTTAATCTCTTTCCTGACTAAACTTCAGACATCACTCCTTGGTTTTATGCTTCTTTATGAAAAAAAAAAAAAACTCAAATTGTCCTTTAAATTGTAGATGGATTCTTTCAGCTCTTCATTTAGAGGAAAACATCTGTAAAAGTGCAGGTTTGTCTTTAAGGTAGGCCGATAATGGCGATTTACGGTTACAAATCTGGAAAGATGGTTCCTTCATGCAATTTTCTATCCATCGAGATGAGCGAAGATCTGGCTTGTAAGAATTAAGGAACTCTATTTTCAGTGGTTTTCTTAACCACTCTAAATGACTACAGCTGATATGGATCCTTTACGCTACTTAATGATATTAAAACAGAACAAACATGATCATGGATAGAATTAAAAGACCACCCTTGTTTAATTAATTAATTTATTTTAATTCTTGTGGTCATTGCATTCTGTGTGTATTAACAAATTTATAACCTTAAATGAAAAAGAAAACAAGGATGGTCTAATCAGGATTTTCATGACTTCAGTTCCAGGTAATAATCTCTGCTGCTTGATGTGTTCAGCACTTATAGATCCTTCTTAATATTCACAAATATAAATAGTCATTTCACATGTTTGGACTGTGTTACATAACCAAACAGATTAAAAGGCACATTTATTGTCCTTATCTCTCTGAGCTGTTGGTCTCATGGTGCAGATCTGTTGATAAGAGACTTAAAATTACAGATTCAAAAGTGAAAGTAGCATTTTCTGTCCTTAACTTGGAGCCTCAAGGGACAATATTAATTACTTTTTTTTTTTTTTACTTGGTTTGCTAGTGTTAATACAGTAACATTTGTATTTTCCCTTGTTTTGAGCAGGTAAGTAAGACAGTTTTCAAACTGAAGAATATTTAGCTTTTAAGAAAGAAAAAAACAACCCCATTATCTTATCTCAAGTACATAATATCTAATGATTGCCTTATTTTAAGGACAAAAACACAAATTTAATTGGCAGCAATTCTTATTTCAGGGTTTCTGCGGGTCATTAAAAATCATTAAATGTCATTAAATTATTTAAATTAAGGCCTTAATTGGCATTAAAATGAATTAAATTTGATAATCGTGGCATTAAAATGCTTCGGAAAAGAAGCTTGAGGCGGAGAAAAGGCTAGAGAATGGGGGGAAAATGCAAATTTGAACCAAAGTGGCGGGAAAACGAGGAAGATGATGAAGGATTTTGACATATATATATATATGTGTAAGTCTTGGGTACTTGTTGATGGCATTAAGATTATTTCTAAGCAGTAAAAAGCATTAAATAAGAGTTACTTATTCATGTATAAACCCTGTATTTACCTGCTCAAATTAAGGGCAAATACAGTTAAAAATGTTTACTTATTTTTAGGTCAGTTTTTTGCAGTGAAAGAAGCCCCCAGTGTCTACACATTTAGTTTGATATAAATGCATGATTGACATAACAAACCAGTAGGCTAACAGCTACTAATCTAATGATTTTTACTAATTATGCATGAATTTGCATGAAATAAAACCACCTTGTACTCATCCATGCCGCCGTCATTCAAAAGGATGTTTTTATTTTTAGTTTGAGCTTTTCACCTCTCCATTCATTTTTCTGTGCGACTCACTGCTCTGCTCTTGGTTTTCCATCGCCGTCTTTGTTCCTGCCACCCGTTTCCATTGCGTTTCGATCCATATTACAGCAATACACCCCATTTACTGCAGGACACACCGAGCGGAGAGAGAGAGAGAGAGAGAAAGGAAAGCGTGACTGTGCTTGCTGTATGTTTGTTCTGTGTTTTCACAACTCAGACGCAGCACAAAGAGCACACTGTCAAACTTAACCATCTCCAATCAGCAGCTGATTGGAGTATCCTTTAACGCATGGGTTCGTTGGGAACTTTGGTCATGCTGTAGCTTAAAAATCTCTCGCTGTTTCTCTCTCTCTCTCTCTTGTGTTTCTCTCTCTCCATCCCCCTCCCCTCCATCCCCTCCGATCCCGGCTTTCCGTGTTAGAAACCACACTGAGGCCAAGCCCCACAAGTGCCCCCACTGCTCCAAGTCGTTTGCCAACTCCAGCTACCTGTCCCAGCACATCCGCATCCACACGGGGGCCAAGCCCTACACCTGCTCCTACTGCCAGAAAACATTCAGGCAGCTCAGTCACCTACAGCAGCACACACGGTACTGGGATGGGGGGCTGGGTTTCCAGTCATCAACTGGGTTCTTATGTGTGCATGTTTGGAGCAGGTTGGTGGAGATCGAGTGTTAAGTCATCGTGAAGGGTCATTATTTCTGGAATCTTTCCAGCGTGCCAGGAAAAGTCATATTTTATTATTTTTCCTACTTTATGAATTCATAACGATAAATTGATTGATTGATTCATTGATCTGGATGTTTCCGATCTCATCTTCTGGATGAATGATCCATCTTAAACTGTTAGAGACCAGAAGCTGCAGGCGTGCAGTTCAAAGATCAGAGTAGGTCATGCAGCCTTGAACCAAAAATAAACGTTTTGTGGAAGTGAAAGTAGTAGAAACATGAGCATTAGACAGGAAGGGACAAAATCCCATCACTGCTGTTTTACGAATATTTTCATTTGGACTTTAGAGGAGTTAAATCTGCTCTTACATTTTACTTTGTATTGTACTTTGTATAAAATCTTTTAAATATATCCAAGTGAAACGGACTAATCTGTTGTTTTCTTTTCCCAGAATCCATACTGGTGACCGACCTTACAAGTGTAACCACCCGGGCTGTGAAAAAGCCTTCACTCAGCTGTCCAACCTACAGGTCAGTGAAATCATATCTCTTTATGCTCCCTGGCATAAAATTGACTCTCTGCCGTGTTTTTGGTTAAATCTGTGCCTTTCTTTCTTCACAGTCTCACCGTCGGCAGCACAACAAAGATAAGCCCTTCAAGTGTCACAACTGTAACCGTGGTTACACAGACGCTGCCAGTCTGGAAGTACACCTGTCTACGCACACCGTCAAACATGCCAAGTTGTACTCCTGCGGCCTCTGCAACAGATCTTACACATCGGTACGCTTTCAGACCTTCAGCTCTAAGATTTAGACGATCAATGCTTTCAAATGTTTTCTGTCAGTGGCTGGGATTTTCCAGCTCTGGTTCTGGTCCATGTCAATTAAAAACAGACATTATTCACTATAATACATTACATCAGAGCCACTTTGATAATTAAAATATCGATGCAGTGAAAAATTCCTTTTAATTGATTTGTGCATAAATTCACCAGCAATGATTCTATGTAGCTGCTGCCTCATTTCATTCATTTCTGCAGTGACATATTTTCCCCAATAGATTTCAATAGGTCTGCCATTTGTTTCTAAAAATATTTAAACTGAACAAAGCCTTCACTTTACTCTCCTGCTGACTCTCTTCAGTCCAACACATATTTCAGAAAATGTTTTAAACATTTGGAAACTTTTTATTGTTTCTCTGTTGAGGAAGAGTCTTCCACTGTTCCTCAGAGCAGAATGACTCACTCCTTCCTGATGGTCGTTTGTTATCTGAAGCTTATTTTGGCATATTTCTTTTATTTTTTTTATATAACCTATTACTTTTCTACCTTAACCTAGAAATTAACATAGAAATGGACAAATTGCAGTATTTTCACATTATCATCGTGGTATTTTAACTGTTAAGGGCTGCTTGGATGCAGTATACAGTGGGGCTGGGGGATATAGCTTAAAAGTCTGATCTCAAATTCTTTTCCTAACAAATCCAATTATTCGATTTTAATTTCATTTTTAAAGTTCCATAATAAAATATGACAAATCCCCTCTGGAACAAAATTCAAGCTGTCAAACTTTCTTCGTAAAATAATCATATTTCACATCAAACTATGAAAATATAACAAAATATGTGCAGTTAGTGAGATTGGCACATATCTAAAAACAGAGAGTGATGAACTGATTTCACTTTTGTCTATGGGAGACCAATAAGTGTTTTAGTCAAGAAAAAAAACAGATTTTTCACAAATGAAATCTGTATAAACAAAAAGATGTGATTAATCACCCAGCCCTAGTTTACCTTGTTTACCTGGATACCAATGAAACCATTTGTGTTATCTTTAATTTTGGAAGTGCCATTAATCCAAACCAGTAATATATTCAACCATTCAGATGCTTTCTTTGTTCTGAATGACTGCAGCTGATTTAAATCTAACTGATTAAGATGTTAAAGTGAGGAAAATGATGGTTAATTGTAATGAATATTTCATTTGGATTATGTAGAGATTACTGTGCAGCCGTTTCTAAACTCCATGTTGTCTTAAAGTTGAATCTTTCCATCTGACTGTTCATCCATCAGTTTCTCCATCAATGTATCCATTAGATTGCCTCAACATCCCACTGCTACATCAATTGGATTATTTGTCAACCTGCAGTTTCGAGCTGCTTTTTTAAACACATGGAGTCCCATTCTCCATAGAGCGTTCTGAATCAGATGCAAATGAACGCTCTGCCTCTCCCCCCAATGGGTCATTAGAGTCTATTGTTTGGTTCCAGTTGTTTACCTGGATCCCAATGAAACCATTTGTGTTATTTCTCATTAGTTTCAGTGAGAAGATTCTCCAGATGTGGAATGGCTGTTAGAAGCTGCTTTTTTTTGTCTGGCAGCTTTTTTTTGGCCAAATTTGCTACAGCCGAATTTGGCCAACCACTTCTGGAAGGGAGATGAAACATGTTTACATAAACTGAGTGAAAGTCTGGTTACCCAGAGATGGTGGATGTGGAGTAAACAAGGCATCTTTCTGTCAGGTCTTTGATCTCCCCAGCCACTGAACCAGGTGAGCCCAATCTGCACCGGTCTAACCAGATTGGACTCTCACTGTTCAGTGGCTAAGCTGAACAAATAAATGACATAGAGATGACTTGATGATTCCAGATCCCCCAACTCTGTGGTTACCTTTGATACTCTGGCAAAATATGTCAGATTTTCAGAAAAGCATTTTAGGTGACGACCTGAAGAAGCTCGGGTTATTTTATAATTTTCTGATGTCCTCATTCAACGACCAATAAATGACAAAAATGTGTACAAAGTTTTGACTGGTAGTAAGTATTAATATCTTATAATGACCTTTAAAATGGGCCCTGAAACTGTTTATTCTAAAAATTAACAAATAATGTTTTGTTTTTCGTCTTTTTCCAGGAGACGTATCTAATGAAACACATGCGGAAGCACAACCCCGACCCGCTGACTGTGGCAGCCACAGTAGCCGCCCAGCAGGCCCAGGGCCTCACCCCGGGAGGAGGAGGCCGGGGCCGAGGCCGCGGTCGAGGCAGAGGCGGCGGCAGAGGAAGCCAGCTTCAGAACCAGAACAACCCAAACAACACCAATCAGAACCAGAATCCTGGACCCCCAGGCAGCTACCAGGCAACCCAGCAACCCTCTGAAGGCGTGGTTCCCTGTCCATTCGATCTGCACCAGTACAAGACGGTGTCGGCCAGTGAGATTCAGTACAAACCAGTCGCTGTTGGCGACCTGCCGGTGACCCATAAGGACCTCTGTCTAACCGTGTCCACGTCAGCCATCCAGGTGGAGCACATGAACTCGTAGGCCGCGTCCTCCGGCTCCGTTTAGGACATTACTAATAATCTGCAGTGTAAAAAGCTCCATTTGATTCAGCGTCATTCATCTTTACAGTCTTCTTCAAACTAAAAAAAAAAACAAAGACACGGCTATGAAAGGAGAAACTGTTACCATCCTCATCAGCCATTCGGCTCTGACACCGACTCCAGCAGAGCCGCGCTTATATTCACTGTCAAGTAGCTCTGAAGGACGTTTAGGAAGGGATCAGTGAGATATTGCAAAACAATCAAAGAAACAGGCTTAGTTCACCAGATTCTGGAGCTTTAATACTGAGATCAGCTTAAAGATCCGTGCTTGGATTACAGATAATCTACAAAGTGTTGATTTAAGGAACCTCAGAGTGAGAGCGCTGGTTTGGGGTTCGGACATTTCCTGTCTCAAAAATCATAAATAAATAAAAAATCTGGTTTTGAATCAACAGCCCTGCTCAAAAATACGATTTGGAGATCGCAGTAAATTATCTGTAAAATCAAAGATGCTCAAACCTGATTTCTATATAAGATCTTTACAATAAGGTGACTTTGTTGGTATTCAGATTAAATCCCCTTAAAAAAAAAGCTCCAGCAATTTGGCAAAGCCAACACAAGGAAGAGTGAACACATATTCATCCCTGGAAAAAAAAAAAAGATTTTGGGAACCGGCAACAAAATGGAACCACTTAATTAATCTGAACGCTGAAGATAGAAAACATTTCATTGGATTAAGGAGAAATTAGCTATAAGTGAGGAAACTCTCCATCAAAATTTCAAAGGATTCATTTACAGATGGCAGTCATGTTCTCCTTAAACTCACATCAGAGGATCGGGGACTTAAGGAACCGTTTTGTCCGGAACAAAAGAAGTTCTACAAGAATGTAGTAAACGTGAGGAATCTGCAGCAGAGCGACACGTTGGAGAAAAGCAGGACGGTGGAGTCCTACAGAAAGCACTTGATGAAGCTCGTACTTCACGCCTATGTTTGTCATTGTTTGTCTTTTTTTTTTTTAAAACCTATAAATCATGTTTGTATTTTTCTACGGACAGAGGATCATACAGAGAGGAAGAGTGATTGCATGATAGTGACAGAAAGATCTCATTAGTTCTGTTATTCAGAGCAGCATCCTCCTGTGAGTGATGAGAGCCCACCCGGCTGCTATCAGGGGGGCTGATGGGAAATTATGATTGTGTGATTAACACGCCTGACAGGTACTGTTATCAACCTTTTTTTAAGAACTTTTCATACATATTATTATTATTACTTTCATTAAACCTGTAGTGCAAATGTTATCCACAGTATATTCACTCTGAGGCATTATGCTATTGCAGTATGCTGTACATACAATAGATAGAAAAGACTTTTTCATCTGTAAAAGGGAAGTATGTGTTGTGTACAGAATCTATGAGAACAGATCCAAATCCCAGACAGTGTCCCAGGTCCAGACCACTGCAAACAAAAATAACTATTATTATAAGGAGTCACAGCTTTTAAAACAAATAAAATTATGTTTTGGAGCAGATGAATGATTACTGTGTAACCAAAATAAATCTTTTTGACCTATTAAAAAACGATGGATGCTCAAACTATCTAATTACTACAAATAGTGTTTATTTTTAGGTAGTTTAAAGCATTTTTTTCTGAGTCGTATGACAAAAACAGGAAATATCCTGTTTTACAAGACATCTATTGGCCTGTTTTGATTGTTTTAATATATTTAATGGTGCTGTGTAAGAATAAAAACGCTGCAGTCAGACTCCTAATTGACCTAAACCTGTTAATATAGCATTAAATGATATAATGACCTGGAACACTGTCTCTATCCAATCAAAATGTCCTACCAGGCTGTACAACAAAGCAACAGTCCTTATGTATGCTCAACTTTGTAAGTCTGTGTGTTTTTATGAAAAAGTAACCTAGCGATGCTCCTGGTAAACAGTTATTTACTGTCCTATATTAAACTCTTGCATACTGTATGCACAGTTAAACCTCTTACACATCGGAACAGACTGTTTCTTCTTCCCTTATGGAAAATAAAACTCAAAAACTGTTTATGAAAAAAGGCTATGACTGGTTTATTATTGTAAAATCCTTATATGGTTAAGTTTCAAATATTTCATCATTTTATTCAGCAAATATAAAGACATGAAAAAAGCTCATCAGGTGAAGCTGCAGGCATAAATGTAAACAGAAACCTCATCAACACCGGCCCAATGAATGGTTCTGAATAATCAACTAATAGCTGATTTTAATAATCACTAAAATCAAATCTGCAGGATTTTTACTGTTATAGACAAAATTTCAGATTCATTTTATAATTGATAGTTGTCAGTTTCATGTGAGAAAAAAAATGAATAGTTGTTTATTTGCATAAAATGTTTTACTGCAATTATATAAATTCTTTCTAGTTTTGCAGTGGAATACAACACATTGTAATGTGATTTAAAAAGCCAAAGACATGGGATATTTCATGCTTAGTGCAAAAGTCAATTTAGTTCATGGTTTGCGCAGATCCTATCAGTCAAATGCCATTACCAAAGTAAAAATACCTTTTTTTTTTTAAAACGTAGTGGCTAATTTTAGTTTTCACCTATGGTCAAAATAAAGCTATTCTCTATTAAATGAGGTCAGACTTAGGCATCCTTAAGTTAAGATTTTCTGTTTCAAAATTCTTTCCATACTTTTCTATTGTATTTTTATTATTGTCAAAATTATGTTTTGTGTTTAGAATAACTTCAATTTCTTCTTTCATATATATATATATATATATATATATATAAAGTGCTTCACAAAATCATATCACTTTTTTTTTGAAAATTAAACAAAGATTTCTTTAACATTTCATCATTTTCTATGCCTTGCAAAACTTCTGAATTTAAACCCTAGACCTGTGTTATTTGTGGGGAAAGAATTTAAAGGAAAAATGATCAAACCTTTATCTCTCTTGGGGCGGAGTTTACCATACAAAGACTATGTATCCCGCCCAAGCAAGACAGTCCGTGAGCCATAACAAACGTACACACGACCGGAAGCGAGGTTTACACCCTCTCAACCAATCACGGTAGAGAATCCGAAGCGCTCACCAAAACAGTTTGATTTCAAATTCAAACGTACTGAGACGGCGAAACGGGAGGACATTCAGCGAATACTCTGACGTATTGTAAGGTATTAGTATTAAAAGGATGACTCTAATCATCCAAGCTTTTTAATATCTCTTTGAGAATCACATTTAAACTATTATATAGTCGCTTTCTATGTTAGCTGCGCAGAGTTTTAACTCAGGGTAAAAGCTGAACGCCAACAACGCGGACGTTGGTTGCTAATCTCGTACGGATTACACGGAACAAATAATCAGTTCCGAGCAAATTTAAAATCGAAATGTTTCAGAGTGAGTTGATGCATGTACAAGTTAACAGTGTGATTTACAGAACTTGAGTTAAAATCCATCTGTAACCAATGAATTTTAAAAACTATCTAAAACAATAGAACCCAGTCCCATTGGTGTGGAGATATCGCGATGTTCTATTTTTTCTTCTGCTAATATGCCATGCATGTCCTCTGATTAACGTTACAGTCAGAAATACGTTCAGCCTTGATTTGTGACATTTAGCCTATTATCATATTATAGTATTTTTAGCCAAATAAGTTGGAGTGTCTTCCAAAGTATGTTACTTATACTTTTAACTTTAAATTAATACTTCTGGCTTAGTTTAACAATACTAAGCTGATGTTTTCATTTTCTCTTTTTCTACAGTTTTCCATATTATTCAGTCTTGTGTGTACCTCTAATCTTTGTTTGTCTTTCCTCTCACACCTGAATTCGCATCTGTGGGGCAATAAAGGTATTTCTATTTCAGATCAGCTTCTTGATCAGGATCTCTCTAAACTGATAGCATGTTTGTTTACATTGACATAGAAACATAGAAACACCATTGATTATTGTGTCTTGAATGTTTCAATACTTTGATTATTCAATGATATTATAATGATGTTATCCATGATAGTTTTATTAACAATATAATACCCTGTTTGTCAAGATTTAAGTAGACATGTAGGATGAACTCTGGCTACATTTAGTTACCCTTTGATTTCAGCTCTTTGCAGAAAAACTAAACAATGAGAAGCTGATATCAGCTGTAAATAGTGTTGCACCGATGTAATTTTTTGGCCCTGATACCCGATACCTGGCTGTGCAGTATCAGCCGATACCATCTGTTTGAAATTGATATGTGTGTGTATATAAAGAACTGCATTCTACTTGGATTTAAAATAATTGCCATCATGGCTTTGTGAAGCTGCTGCCTACCTTGGTGAAGCAGGAAAAAGACTACCATAGAGTGAATCGAAGTAGAACTTTTTATTGCCTACCTGGAATGGGTGAAAATAGTTGAATACATGTTTGACTCTCAAAACATGCCGATACCATCATTTTAGTGCTGGATTGGGGCCTCGTCTGGTATCGGTGCAACACTAGCTGTAAATCAGTCTCATCTGCTTAGGCTGCTTTTAACCTTCAGTCATTTTAAAAACTTTCACATCAATAACAGTGAGGTGTGCTTTTTCCTTAGCTTAAAGAATAGCTGTTAATGTCTTCTTTGGTGTTAAAAATGTCAAGTATGCAAGAGCATCTTTGTTGTAAGAAAACAGAAGCCAACTAGGAGTGAGCAGCAACAGATCGGGGAGGGGCCACATTCCTCTGTTCACCATTCATTTTTTAGGTTTACTGTCTATGTGACCCTTTCATTTTCCTATCTCCTCAGCTGAATATGTCCAGACTACCAGTCATGTCAACAAAAAGAGTTCTCACTAGCAGCAGCTCTGAGAATTCCCAGGAAATGGCTCCCATGCAGGTTTGTAATAAAAGCACAAAGGGATATTTTCTATTCTGTAACCATAAAGATGTGTTACTTTGTGTATAAGTTGAAGTCAGACAAAGACCAAGAAGCAGCTGCAGCAGAGGAAGGTCTTGTGGGCGTCAAAGTCGACATGTTATTCTGGTCAGATCAGTGGAAGGAAGCTGATCCTCTTAGAGATCCTCTGTGAGATATTATTTTACTGTGAAACGTTGAGCCTGAGAAAAAAGATCTGCAGGAGGAGAGGATAATATAGAGGTGATCATCCTCCTTGTAGGTATAAGACCTGTGACTTTTGAAGTAGGCGACCGTCTGTTGTTGGTCCTTTAAGTCAAATAAATGTTAAAATTTTATAGTTAAATAAAAAAAAAATCTCAGTTGAATTCCCTACTGTTGCACATAAGTTATTGTATGGAAATCAGAATCTGACACTTTGCACTTTATTTTTGCAGAAGAAGATGCGTAAGGAGCAGGATCCACATAAACCTCAGGCTGCTGCAACAATCATTGGTGACAAGCGGCCTCCTGCTGCAGCAGCCAGAGCGTCTCTCTGTACGTACTTATGTTTTAACCATCCAAGCTGATCATATTTCTGCTTTAATTGCATTTAAAATTTTTATTTTTATTTTTCCTCACAGATAGACCAGTCAGAGGTACAGGAGCTGCTACTGTGGCTGCTGCTCCTTCCAGAGGTGAGATGCCCTCTCTGCTGCCTGGTGGGCTAAATATGGCCCCAAAATCATTGTTTATAAAACTTTGTGCTTCTGAAGGAACGTGCCGCAGCTTAATGGTTTTGTGTTGTTCTGCCAGGAGTCCTGAGGCCGACTGCAGCCTCCACTGCTCCAAAAGCTTCAAACACCAAACAACCTGCAGCAACCAAACCTGGTGAGAAACTCTTGGCTTCAGTCATCTTTGACAGGAAAGCACCAAAAAATGGTTTTAGGTTCAGTTTTTGCAGTAATTTGCAAAATAAATTAGCGTTGATGTTCTAGTTGGAGATGGTGACTCTGCATTATGCAATTTAAAATTCCCTGAAGATTAGTGGACTTAAATCACACTTTTAGTTTTGTTTGTAGAATCTTGAGGCTAATGAAGTTCTTGTGCTTAGGCGGTACTGGGGCCACCCGTCGTCAGCCGTGGGACCTGAAGGGGAAGGTCAGCGACATGGAGGGTAAGATCCGCACCTACCAGACCAAGTTCAAGTCTGTGAACGAGGAGAACGAGGCGCTGAAAGGATCCGTGGCACAAAGTCAAACTAAAGTGGCTGAACTGGAGAGAGAAGTCCAGAGCCAGAAAAGGAAGATCAGGTAGGAAGTTTGTTTTGCTTGAGAATGAGTTGGGTTTCAAAATTGGTGGTTTTAAACTTTTTATTTTTTCTTGCTGGATTAGTGAGTATGAAGGGGAGCTGAAGAAGTTATCTGGAGTTGAGAAGGAGCTTGAGAAAGAGCAGAGTGAGAAGAACGTTCTCCAGAAGGAGCTCTCCAACCTGGAACAGAAATACAAAGTTATCGAGACTCTGAGGGACAGCCAGGAGACGGAGCTGCAGACTCTGAAGGTCAGACGCTCTCCTCCTCAGACCGGCTGGTTTTGCACGGGTCCAAACGGCTGACAGCAGCCTGACCTGTTAGCTAAGAAAATTATTAATGATAAATCCAATCTCCTACCTACTGAAAGAGAAATTAATATATTTCTCCTTCATTTTAATGTTTTCCTGCAGATGAAGCTGTCGGCTCAGGAGTCGACTTTGGCCAGACTCCAGGCCACCCTGAAGGAAACAGAAGAAGAAGTCAGTTCTCTGAAAGAGATGGTGGCGGAGCAGAAAGACGAGCTTCACGCCGGGGAGATGGAGCGCCGGCGCCTCCATAACACCATCCAGGAGCTAAAGGTGGGTCCCTGCATGATGAAGCTCCTCATGGCCCAGTGATGATGTCCCTGAAAGATCTAAGTTGTGACTGGACACAGTCTCTAATCTTCAGGAACATTAAAAAGGGAATCATTTTCTGTTTCAGGGTAATATCAGGGTGTTCTGCAGAGTTCGCCCTCTAGAGGATGGAGGCCTGAGTAAACACATCCAGCTGGCAGCCAGCGACAACAAGTCCATCATGCTGGCCAAAAGCGAGGAGGTGGGAATATTTTTGAAATGCTGTCATGGTTCAAATAAAACCATCAGGCTGTTGGTTTAAACTGAACTCTGCCTTTTCTGCCCTTCAGTCTCATACAGGGAAATCTGCAGACACTCAGAAGAATTATCACTTCAGTTTCGACCGGGTCTTTGGGCCTCAGTCATCGCAGCAGGAGGTTAATAAAATCTCTGCTCATTAAGAACAGTCACTCCGATTATATCCGTTGTGTTATTTTTGCTACAGAGGAAAAAGTCTGATTGGAAAATTTATTTTCAGATCTTTGATGAGATCTCCCTGCTGGTTCAGTCAGCTCTGGATGGATACAACGTCTGCTGCTTTGCCTACGGTCAGACTGGAAGTGGGAAAACCTACACCATGGAGGGGGAGGAGATCGACGACACTAGGGGCGTCATTCCCAGAGCCGTGCAGCAGATCTTCAAAGCTGGAGACAAGCTGCAGTCACAAGGCTGGGAGGTTGGTTCAGTGTCTTCTGGGTTCAGCTGCTAAAAGGTTTTACCGTTTGTAACATCTGAACTGTTTCCGTCTCAGTTCACCTTCACAGCCAGTTTTGTTGAGATTTACAACGAGACCCTGCGAGACCTCCTGTACAAGGGCAAGGCCAGCAAGAGACCAGAACACGAGATCCGGAAGACAGCCAACAACGAGGTGTCTGTCACCAACCTGACCTACGAAAAGGTCTACACTGAGGATCAGGTACGGCTTCCCAAGGCTCCACCATCGTAGACCACATAAAGACGCAGTGAAGACTCATTTTTCCTTTTTTTTTTTTTCTCTACTTGCAGGTTCTCGGTCTGATCGCTCTGGCCAAACAGAACCGCTCCACCGCCATGACGGCCCAGAACGACCGCTCCTCCCGCTCCCACTCTGTGTTTCAGCTGCAGATCGAGGGAGTCAACGCTGGCAGGGACATCAAATGCAAGTGTGAGTGTTGAATCATGAACGGTGGAGCTGGTTTGACGTTTGATTTGTTTGGACAGTTGGCTTTTACTGAACATTTAAAGCAGAACTTTAGTTTAACACTGATATGCTTAGAAAGCAGCGGAAGACTAAAACCAGTCATTCAGATCTGAAAAATACTACCAGTCATTGAACACACCACAGACAACACTCTTTGCGATGGGAGCTGCTACAAGAAAATGTCTTGGTCAGATTGCAGAGATAGAAGCTATTTTCATTCCTTTGGTTCATTAAAACCAAAAGACGTTCAGTCAGTGGAGAAATGCTTTAATGGCTGCTTCATTTTATCCTTTTAAGCTTCCAGTCTTTGTCCATTTTTGAGCGTCCTGCATTTGGAAAAGCTTGTCATCCTTTGGAAAGTGTTAGTTAAAGGAGAAGTCCGGTCAGCAAGGAATAATAAATGGATCATTATTTATACCTAAAACTAATACGTTCGCGGTGATTTAATGAATTTAGCGTTAATCGGTAAAAAGATAAAGAAAAAGAAAACAACAATTTTCTTCATGATCACCGAGTCAGGGAGCAGCCATTTCTGCCCAAATATAGTAACACCTCACTCCTGACATCTTCCAGCAGTGACGTCACGGTGCGGTAAGCCTAGCGCCATTCTCCCCACTTTACAAAATCAATGGGAACTACTAGACAACAATCAACAAGAATTATCTAGGATTTCCAGATGACTTCACCATTAAACTGACAATGCCCCCGTGCATGGCAGTAGGATGTTGTAATACATCGGGTAAAAGTAAAGAGAAAATTAGTTATGTCACCTTTCTGATTCCTGATCCTCCACGGAAGGGTTGGTCGTTGGATTGCCAACTTGAAGAGGGAGGATTTGCCATCAAACTTCTGGCCAGAGAAAAAACACGTAATACAGTGGGGCAAAAAAGTATTTAGTCAGCCACCAATAGTGCAAGTTCTCCCACTTAAAAAGATGAGAGAGGCCGGTAATTTTCATCATAGATATACCTCAACTATGAGAGACAAAATGAGAAAAAAAAATCCAGAAAATCACATTGTCTGATTTTTAAAGAATTTATTTGCAAACTATGGTGGAAAATAAGTATTTGGTCAGTTACAAACAAGCAAGATTCCTGGCTCTCACAGACCTGTAACTTCTTCTGTAAGAGGCTCCTCTGTCCTCCACTCGTTACCTTCATTAATGGCACCTGTTTGAACCTGTTATCAGTATAAAAGACACCTGTCCACAACCTCAAACATTCACACTCTAAACTCCACCATGGCCAAAACTAGAGAGCTGTCAAAGGACACCCGAAACACAATTATAGACCTGCACCAGGCTGGGAAGTCTGAATCTGCAATAGGTAAACAGCTTGGTGTGAAGAAATCAACTGTGGGATCAATTATTAGAAAATGGAAAACATACAAGACCACTGATAATCTTCCTCAATCTGGGGATCCACGCAAGATCTCACCCCGTGGGGTCAAAATGATCACAAGAACGGTGAGTAAAAATCCCAGAACCACACGGGGGGACCTAGTGAATGACCTGCAGAGAGCTGGGACCAAAGTAACAAAGGCTACCATCAGTAACACACTATGCTGCCAGGGACTCAAATCCTGCAGTGCCAGACGTGTCCCCCTGCTTAAGCCAGTACATGTCAAGGCCCGTCTCTAGTTTGCTAGAGAGCATTTGGATGATCCAGACGATGACTGGGAGAATATCATATGGTCAGATGAAACCAAAATAGAACTTTTTGGTAAAAACTCTACTCGTCTTGTTTGGAGGAGAGAGAATGCTGAGTTGTATCCAAAGAACACCATACCTACAGTGAAGCATGGGGGTGGAAACATCATGCTTTGGGGCTGTTTTTCTGCTAAGGGACCAGGACGACTGATCCGTGTGAAGGAAAGAATGAATGGGGCCATGTATCGTCACATTTTGAGTGAAAACCTCCTTCCATCAGCAAGGGCATTGAAGATGAAACGTGGCTGGGTCTTTCAGCATGACAATGATCCCAAACACACCGCCCGGGTAACGAAGGAGTGGCTTCGTAAGAAGCATTTCAAGGTCCTGGAGTGGCCTAGCCAGTCTCCAGATCTCAACCCCATAGAAAATCTTTGGAGGGAGTTGAAAGTCCGTGTTGCCCAGCAACAGCCCCAGAACATCACTGCTCTAGAGGAAATCTGCATGGAGGAATGGGCCAAAATACCAGCAACAGTGTGTGAAAACCTTGTGAAGACTTACAGAAAACGTTTGATCTCTGTCATTGCCAACAAAGGGTATATAACAAAGTATTGAGATGAACTTTTGTTATTGACCAAATACTTATTTTCCACCATATTTTGCAAATAAATTTTTTGAAAATCAGACAATGTGATTTTCTGGATTTTTTTTTCTCATTTTGTCTCTCATAGTTGAGGTATATCTATGATGAAAATTACCGGCCTCTCTCATCTTTTTAAGTGGGAGAACTTGCACTATTGGTGGCTGACTAAATACTTTTTTGCCCCACTGTATGTAGCCAACATTTGGAGGAAGAATGTTTTCAAGATGACTTGGATAATAGCGCGTTGTGACAAACACCAGCTACAGCACTGGGACTTGATCAACAGCCGATACCGCACGGTGATGTCACAAACCAGTAGCTGGCAGTAGTGTTCTTTGACAAACATAATGCGTCCAGTAAACCACATTTAATTGAAATTATTCTTAATTGAAAATACTTATCATTTATTTAACAGTATGTAATGATTTCATATTTAAAGTACTTTGAGAACGTTGCTGCTCGGCTCCAGAGCTCAAAGGTGCTGATGGCTGCATGGTTCTATGCCTGGTAACCAATCCTCCATTTGTTTCTTTTTCCAAAATCAACCAAAAAATTGATTTTGGTTCTCTTTCTCAACAAGTCTATCCAAAACATTTTTTTTTCAACGCTGGCTGTGCTAATTGTGCTAATAGTTAGTTTAAGATGCTACAAACAGTTTAAAATGTGACCTCTACGCCTTGCTGCATTGCTGTCGCCTTTGCTGCTAATATGGAAACCTAAATGTAACCAAAGATTCTTAGAGAGATAAGTCACATGTCATGAGGATTTCTATAAAAGTCATAGATTATAAATAAGCTGTGGCATTAATTGAAGCAGCTGTTTTTCCTGACCGTTTCTCCTGCTCTCCACGTTTTCAGCCACTCTGTGTCTGGTGGATCTGGCCGGCAGCGAGCGAATGTTGAAGAGTCAGTCTCAGGGAGAGCGCTTCAAAGAGATGACCTGCATCAACAGCTCCCTGTCCAACCTGGGCATCGTCATCACCTCTCTGGCCAATAAGGTGTGTGAGGCTGATCCATTCACAGCGAATGACCGAAAAGCTGCATTAATTTGGTGTTTGACCTTTCTCTGTTTGAAACCGTTTCAGGAGAGCCACATTCCCTACAGGAACTCTAAGCTGACCTACCTGCTGCAGAACTGCCTCGGAGGAAACAGTAAAACGTGAGTCCATCGGATCCCCTATAGATGCACTCATCTGTTTAAAGCATGGTTTATTTAAAATCCCGATTGAAAACTCATGTTGAGTCACTTTTGTCAGATCTAAGTTTCCAATAATTTTTGTGGTTTTGATTCTCTAGGTTGATGTTTGTGAACATTTCGCCTGAGCCGGACAGCTTTGGAGAAACTCTGAACTCACTGAGGTTTGCCAGCAAGGTCAGTATGTGTCTGTTAATAAAGTCGGAATTAAATACAGCTTTATTAAGTGGAGAGGGCGGGTCTTTTCCAAACTTTGCAAAAATCCTCCACTATACCTTTAATAACTGTTTTAAATAGATCCGAACGTTCATTTTCACTTTTTAAACCTTTTTTATTTCTGTTCTTCCAGGTGAATGATTGTGTCATCGGGACAGCGAGTTCCAATAAGAAGTAGATCCAAGTTTTTGGATAACTGCCATGTCAAACTTTTTTTTTTTTTTATCATTTACACCATGCGAAGTTTTGAATCTAATATCTGTGGAGTTTGGTCTTTAATGTAAAGCCAAATTTCTTAGTCCTGAGATTTTTTTTGTAAATTCTCGGGCTCTGATTACAAATCATTAAAACTTGTATTTTAATGGGGTTTTTTTCACCCGTCTTCTTTACATCAAGCCTATGTGTACTTGTACATATTTGTTTGTCGGCTTTTTTAAATTCTTCCGTTTTTTTACTCATACAGTAGATATCATTCATTCCTGTCTGCTTTGGAAAAAGATCCATATTATCCATATATTCTTGATCCTGTATTGTCAGTATGAATAAATGCAGAGTGACTGCAAACAAACGTGGTGCTTTTCTTTTTATTCTTGTAATTTAGTTCCCAGAACTTTTCTATCAGGTCTCACCGTAAAATATAACGGAAATGATAACCTGGAGGTTTGCTTCCTCTGTAACATTTATTAAACTATAAATGATTTTTACTTTATGTTATGTTCTCCCTGAGCATGCATGGTTTCTCTCCTGGTACTCCGGCTTCCTCCCACAGTCCAAAAACAAGACCGTTAGATTAAATGGAGTCTCTAAATTCTCCTTAGGTGGGAGTGTGTGAATGGTTAGTTGTCTCTGCATTGCCCTGCAATGGACTGGTGACCTGTCCAGGGTGGACCCCGCCTCTCGCCCATAGACTATCGGAGGGCACAGTCTATGGGCACCAGCACCCCTCCCAACCCCAGCAGGGATAAAGTGTAACAGAAAATGGATGGATGTTTACCATAATATGGTCATGCTTTGTAGTAATTGTATTTAAACATGGCAAAACTTCATAGTTTTATAGAAATATTTTTCATTTTTCTTTCTCTGATTGTCTGAATTTTTCTGATAAGAACCATAAAAAACAGAGACAATTGCAGAAAGGTCTGCTTCACATGAAATGTAACTTTGGTTATGACTCAAATAAATTCATTACAGCAGAAAAGGTTTCTTAGAGTGCTTTGGTACCCAGAGTCAACTTTGAACAGACAAAAATCAAATGTCATAAATGGGGATCAGAGCAAAACTGCATGAGGAGCAAACGGGCCAGTGACCTATAGAACTGGATCTGGCTCCTGTTATAGGCCTTCTAAAGACTTAATACCAAATTATATATGATATGCACTGAGAGCAATAACTTAAATTTTAACTGGTTTACTTTAGCAATGATTTAAAAATGAAGGTGTTACGCCTTTAGCTTCAGCTGTATTTAGAAAGAATCTCAGTCAAACTGCAAGATGAGGGTCTGCAGAGCTGAGAGTAGCTTTTTTTTTTTTCCTCTCTTGATACAAAATATGTTTCTCCATTAATTTTATTATTTTGCTTGTGCCCACATAAAAAAAACCCTGGGCCCTGTGGTAAAAGTAGTATAGAACTGCCACTGAAGATGCATGTACAATTTCTACCATTTGCTTAAGTCATGAAATTATTGCAAAAAGAAACACTTTACTCTATGTAGCTGATAAATGCGTGCAATATTGTTTGCAGGAACACAAAGTTTGTTATCAGTGTGAAGGAAATGATTTGGCCTTGAAAGTAACTGCATACAGTCAGATACTGGAATGCTTCAGCCTGCTTCTGAACATTTTGACGGAAAGAGGTGGGTTTTGTGCAATCTCATAGACATATTTATTTCATAAATAAATGTATTGATTCAGTTGATTATTGAAATAATCATCCACTGATTTAGTACCCAATTAATCATTAACTGGAGTATACAGTAGAGACTCTAAAACATACCTTTAGCTGACAGAGCAGAACTTAGAGCAGCAATTCTACCAAAAATGTTAAAAGAATATATAAAAAATTTTGCATTTAAGATAAAAAAAACAAAAGCTTTTTCATCCACCAATATGCTCTATTACCCAGAATTTCTCGAGTGGAAAAGTTTTAGCTTCAGCTGGTTTAATATAAAATAGTAAAAAAAATCTTCTTTAAGGCACGTTTGGCCATCTGATTATTAATAAAAACGAATAATAGACAGATTAATCCATTTTTAAATTAATCGTTAGTTGCAGCCCTAGTATATATAGTATATATGTACATATGACTACTATATATGTATATATATATATATATATATATATATATATATATATATATATACTACACTATACTATAATATAGTTGTATAGTATATTCTGTAACTATATATACTACATACGTATACTACATAAACTGTATAAAACTATACTACACTTTAATTTCAGTTTATATATAAGTTTAGTTTTATATATATATAATATTACAATATTTTGGTGTGAAAATAAAAACTGCATTAAGATATATAAATAAATCATCTTTAGGTTTTAATGTTTATTTTTATAAATAAACTAGTTAAACCTTCCTCCTCTCCTCCACCATCAGGTCCTTCTCTTAAGGCTTTTTCCAGTATTTGATTTTCTGTCGGCCAAAGTCTGGCTCGCCTGTCTGGTTCGGCCTTAAAGGCGCAGTACCGCTGTCTGCCGCCGCAGGGATCTGACGGACTGACGGTTCGGGGAAAATGCGCCTGGAAGTTCGGGCTCGGAGCGACCTGGCAGCGGTTCCTGCCCCCAGCCCCCCCACCGACCGGACCTCTGAGGGCCGCAGGGACTGAAACGGTGAGCCGAAGCTGCTGCTTTCCGCTGCTTTCTGGGAGCTAACGGCGGCTAACAGGCTAACGCCACAGCTGTGATGGAGCCTGGCGGTGATACAGATGCTCCACAGATGTTTCCCTGTTTGCGGCCAGACTGAGGCTCACTGCCTCCTCAGGATGTGATCACAGCTCAGCCTGTCTGTTAGATGGTGCTGCTTTTCTGATGCACTTTGCTGTAAAATGTTTTATATGTTTGTTTTCTGTGACTGAAAACAGAGAAGATGTTCAGAAGAGTCAACCTGTTAAACCAGTTCTAAGCTGCAGGTCACTGAGGAAAACCTGATGGTTGAAGCTTCACTGAGGAACTGATCTACCTGCAGAGTCAAGAAACACCTGAAGAGAAAGGACTGAGTGTGATTGTCTGTTTGACAGTGAAAAATTATCTGCAGACTATTTCAGTTAAACTCTGATCACCTTTAATACATAAGAACCATTTACAGGTTAAGTGTTTCTGTTAGGTTAAGGTTAATAAACTGGAAATAAAATCAGCATTTATTGGTTTTCCCAAAAATCTAAAAGAAAATTAACAAAAGAAACTTGATTCAATTACACTTAAGTTAGATAATTATGATTCATGTTTTATGTTTGATTTTCAATAAGTAAGAAATTATTTTGTGGAAAGATTTCGAGATTGTTTAAATGTGTTGCTAGGGATGAAAAAACAACAGTTAGTGCTGCACAATATATTGGAAAAATAGCAAAACTGCTATCTGAATTTAAAAAAAAAGACAGGCAGGGGGCTCTGAATTGAGAAGACAACACATAAAGAAACGATAATGAAAGGATTTTTATCAAAAACATAATTAATGTGGACAAAGAAGGAATATTTTTATTAACCATACATGTACACAGAGTTTTATGCGGCCCCCAGGAACATGGGGCCCTAGAAAATTGCCAATATTGTCTAATGGTAAATCCCCCCTGCTTTTTACTTTTACTCACTAAATTTAAATACAAATATCTGTTTATAATTTCTCCAACTGGGCTTGTTAATTCTAATAATATTGAAAACAACAGCAGCTTCAACAAAATAGAAAGAAAATCAAGAGTAGGAAGAGAAGCTTTTCAGTTGGAGCCCATTCCATTCCCCTTTATTAGATTTTAAATGTACCTGTTGATGATGTTTTAGGTTCTTCTTTAATTGCTTTAATGCTGTAAATAAAGGAGCATAAAAAAGAATTCAGCTGTTTATGCAGAACTTCTCTTAAGTTCAATCTTTGTTATTCCGTCGGAAATTTTAATTTAGAACAAAACTAGACAGAGTCAGTATGTTTTTATGTTCTCTTTATCAACACAGCGCGCAAAATATGAAAATTAACCTATTTTCTGTTTGTAGAATTTCTTTTTTCAAAGTCAGTTTTGAAAGTTTTTTGTATCACTTAAAGCAAAACCTTATTTTTACAATTGGACAAATACAATTTAACTTGTAATTAAGTAAAAGAAAATATTCAGTCAGTAGTATTTATACATTAGTCAGTGCTTTTTCCCACACGGTTATTTGTCCTTTTACTAAAGAAAAGACGTATTTCTGAGACCTCCACTATGAGGAAGTTTCTCTGTGGGTTTGTTAATGTGTTCATACCCCTTTAAGCTCTTCCTACTTTGTTAAAGGATTTCATAAAAGGGCATAATTGTGAATCTCTAGGAAATGGCAGTACGATACCAATATAGACCTGAGACAATATCAGTATGAGTCATTCAAGCTTTTATTGCTTATTTTTTTCAGTAGAATGGTAGAAATAGTTTGATCAAGTTACATTAATAAAACAGAAGTCAACAGCAGTAGGAATGAGAGCAATCACCCCATGTAATATCAACCAATGGGTCACAGTGACTTTAAAGATAAGCGGAGTGTTTCTATCAACATGATTTAGATGCAGGTGGATATAATCAAATGTTAGATGTTGGTTAGTATCAGACTGATATTAATATTTGATCTGGACACCTTTAGTTTTAATGATTTAAGCATGTAGTTGCAGAGCACATGATGGTGACTGGGTCACGCTGTTGCCTTGCAGCAGGAAGATTATTTGTTTGATTCCTGGCATTAAATGTACATCTTCATCATGTGGGCCCTCCCAGGTACTCTAGCCATCCATCATTCTGTCCTGATGAGTCTGTTCTGTTTACCTATTTGATGTCAGGTTGGAGAGATCAATACAGGAGATCCTGGTGGTGCTGTCTGACCTAAGCCGCATTATTTATGCCTAATTAATCATCAAACTAAAGTTAATTTCCATGGCCATTAGGCAGAGGCTGATCAGTTAGTGATTTGCTGCAGAGGATTAGATTATTGTGGCTGTAATCTTAAAAATGTGGTCAAGTATTGCAAATATTGAAAAAAAGCATCAAGTGAGAGCAGGTAGAAAGGAAAAGGACCAAGGATTAAGCCTTAATGCCTTAATGCTTATAATGCTTATTTTGTCTGAATGCAGACAGAAGTTATAGTCTTTGGACCAGAGTCTTTGAAAAAGAAGCTGATTAGTCAGTCACTTCATTTGGATGGGATTAAACTGATTTCAGATAATAAAGAAAAACATCTTTTTGACCTGTCATTTAAATCCCATTACAAAGAGATTTCTAGAAATTCCTTCTTTCAACTGAGGAATATTGCAAAAATGAGAAATCTCCTGTCCAGGGGTGATGCTGAGAAACTAGTCCATGCATTTGTTACTTTAATGCTGGACTATTGGAATTCTTTACTATCAGGAAGTCCACAAACTGTAGTTAAAAGCCTTCAGCTGATCCAAAATGCTGCAGCCAGAGTTCTGATGAAAATAAAAAGAGAGATCATATCTCTCCTATCCTGGCTTCTCTTCATTGGCTTCCTGTTAAATCCAGAATAGAATTTAAAATCCTCCTTCTCACATATAAAGCCTTAAATGGCCAAGCTCCATCTGTCCTCTGACATGGGAGCTGGCTCGGAGCTCGTCTGCCTGGCTGTGTGTTTCCTGGACGGGGCCGCCTTTTACAGCTGCTTTTTGTATCTCTGCTTCTGTCTCCTTGAACCCCAGTCTGCCTCAGCAGATGGCCGCTCACACTGAGCCTGGTTCTGCTGGAGGTTTCTTCCTGTTAAAAGGGAGTTTTTCCTCTCCACTGTCGCTACAAGCATGCTTAGTGTGAGGGATTGCCTTCGAGTCAATGAGTCGATGCAATCAACTGGTTCTCCGTAGATAGAAAACTTTGAATCAATTTGACTGGATGATCTGGTTGAATTGTCTGTAAAGTGCTTTAAGATGGCATGTGTTGTGAATTGACGCTATATAAATATACTAAATTGAATTGAATTATAAAAAAAAAATTGGAAAGGTTTTTGAATCTGGATCGTAGTCATTTTACTGTCCTCAGTTGTTTGTTTGTTTCTCATGTTTTGGTTTGAAGCATGACTGACATAATGACTGCAGTATGATGATCCTAAAGTTTCCCCTCCATCCAGATGCAGTCGGTTGCCATGGAGGTGGGAAGCAGCAGCAGCTCAGGTGGATCAGTGGTGGAGGTGAGCTTCCCCAGTGCTCAGACCTCAGTGCTGGACAGCCTGAACCGACAGAGAGATGACGGCAGTCTCTGCGATCTGTCCATCCACGTCCAGGGACACGTGTTCAAGGCCCACCGCTGCGTCCTGGCTGCGTCCTCACCGTACTTCCACGATCAGGTGGGCGTTACGGCCCAGTAGAGCTATGAGAGGATTTAATGAGCAGCAGATTTATGGAAAAAATCAAATTTCTAGATAAATAATTCTTTCTTAAAATAAGTGCATTTGTGCAATTGTGTTGGATTGAGGAGGTAAATGAGACATTTTGCCAATGGAACAAGAAAATGTACACTTAAAATAGGAAAACAAAATTATATTGTCTTATTTCAAGTGCATATTATATAATTATCTTATTTTAAGAGTAAAAATGCTGATTCATTGGCAAACTATCTCATTTACCTACTTAAATTAAAGGTAAACTTAATTTAAGACATTTTTACTTATTTCTAGATTGTTTTTCCAGTGTTTAAGAATTAATGATAAAAAAGCTAAATTATTTTGACTCTTTATCTTTTTATTTCTCTTTACTTTAAAAGTGGTTAATTATCTATGTTTCTAACCTGGAGGTTCCCTCTTAATTCTTTAGGCAAGGCAAGGCAAATTTATTTGTATAGCACAATTCAGTACAAAGACAATGCAAAGTGCTTTACATGATTAAAATACAGGAAGATAAAACAGAATCAAAGCAAGTAGGAAAAAAAATAAAGTAAAAAATGCAGAAACAAAAAAGAATATTAAAAACAGTTGGACTAAAGAAAATATGTTTTACTTGAACAGTCGAAGGCAATCCTAAACAAATGTGTTTTTAGTCTTGATTTAAAGGAACTCAGGCTTTCTGCACTTTTACAGTTTTCTGGAAGTTTGTTCCAGATAAGTGGAGCAGAGGAACTAAATGCTGCTTCTCCATGTTTAGTTCTGGTTCTAGGTATGCAGAGCAGGCTGGAGCCAGAAGACCTGAGTGGTCTGGAGGGTTGAAGGGATCCAGGTTTAGATTTTTACGTGTTCATCCTGTAACCTTTCCTTCCTTCATCCAGGTTCTGCTGAAGAACATGTCGACAGTCTCCATCCCCGCAGTAATGGACCCGCTGGCGTTCGAGAGCGTCCTGAGCTGCGCCTACACCGGTCAGCTCCGGATGCTGCGTGACGACATCGTTAACTACCTCACGGTGGGCAGCGTGCTGCAGATGTGGCACATTGTGGACAAATGCACCGAGCTGCTGAGGGAGGGCCGAACGGCCACGGCGGGAGGCGGCGGAGGAGCGCAGGCTGGAACCGGCGGAGGTGGAAGTTCGACCAATCCCAGGTGTAGCAGCAGCAGCAACGGCGATTCTGGTAACGATGGAGCTGGAAGCTCAGGGGGAGCCCCGGCAGTAGAGCCCAACGACCCCCAACGAGCCCCCCAACCCTCCAGTCGTCCCTCAGTGAGCGAGAGCCAGTCCCCCAGCAGCACCAACTACTTCAGCCCCAGAGACGGCGGCAGCTTCCTGGGAGGAGGAGCAGCTGCAGGAGGAGCGTCTCTGGATGGAGGCAGAGCCAGCAACACCTCCAGCTACTGCACGCCGTCAGGAGGAGAGGAGGCCCTGCTGATAGAGGAGGAGGAAGAGGAGGCAGAGGAGGAGGAAGAGGAGGTTATGTACCACCAGAGGAAGAGAGGAAGAGGAGGCAGCGGGAGGAGGAAGAAGGGGAGCTCAGTGATGGAGCAGGAAGTCGGTGTCAGCGACAGCTTTGGGGTTTCCTCCTATCAGGTCCGTTTCTCTCTAATTATTAAATAATTTTATATTAAACTGTTTAATGTTAGTTAACAGAGTTTCTATCCAATAATAATCGGTCCTTCTGCAGGACGGGGAGGACTCAGAGGAGACGCTGCAGAAGCGTCCGACCTACAGCCAGCCCAGCATCATGCCGCGCAAACAGTGGGTGGTGGTGAAAACCGAGCGGCCGGAGGACGACGACCTGATCGTGGTGTCAGGAGAGGAGGGGGGAGAGGATGAGGAGGACGAAGATGAGAGGGAGATGGAGCTGGCTCGAGAGAGGGAGAGAGGGAACTTCAACATCTCCAACATCAGGAGCCTTTCGGCTGAGCTGGCGAGCCGAGCGGAGAGCGACATGGACTCACAGGTGAGGAGAACACGAAGGTTCTCTGTCTTTTTAGAGAGTTTTCACACCCCTTGGTTATATTTTAAAAATAAATCTCTTCAAGGGGAGGCGTGGTCTTTCAGAATTTTATTAGATCCAATTACCCTAAATAAAATCCAGTGTAACAATTTAAACTTTTATGACTAGTAAATAAGTGTTTGTGTAGTAATTTAATCTCAGGATAAATACAGTTTGCTGTTTGCTTAAAGCCATGATGGAGATACAGGAAGAAGGAAGTCTTATGGTCATTTAACGCTTTTTGATCCAAATGGAAAACACACTATGATTGAAACATGAAAGTGGCAGCATCATGCTGTGGGGATGCTGCTTTACAGCAGGAAGGGAAGCTGAGCAGAGTCCATGTGAAGATGGACTGAGCTGGATTGAGCTGACAGAGCTCATTTTTAACGGTTGAATCAAAAGGCTGAACTGCCGACCTCTGTGGTTTAAACAGCAGATTCATGTTTTCAAATGGCCTAGTCAAAGTCCAAATTAGGCCTGAAACTAATGAATATTTTGCAAATCAGTTAACCTGTCGATTATTTTTTCGATTAATAATCTGATAGCCAAAGATTCCTTAAAGAAAGAAAGACTTTTTACAAATTGAACCAGGTGAAACTTCAATTTTTCCACTTTAGAAGTTCTGAATAGAGCAGATTGACTGACAAAACTTTTCTATAACTCTCAAATGCAAAATGTTTAAATATTTTTATAGTCTTGGTATAATTACTGCTCTAAGTGGGTCGCTCTGTCAGCTAAAGGAATGTTTTAGAATCTCTACACTCCAGTTAGTTGTAGATTATTTCAATAATCGATTAATCCGATTAAATGTTTCAGCCCTAATCCAGACCTAGGTCTAATTCAGAATCTTTAGCTAGGCTGAAAAATGTTTATATTTACAGCTGCTCTCTGTCTTCTAAGGTAAAGATGACTGAACTTCTTCGCTTGTTTCATGGAGATATTTTTGCCTTTAATCCAAAAGGTTTATTTATTTCCAAACTTTCCGAAAAGTAGCAGATTTATTAGCTGTAATCTGATCAACTCCACTAATGGGGATATTGTAGTGACTAATGGGTTAATGAAGAACACACGATGTTCAGTTTCCTTTATTTATGCAATAATGTGTATTTTGTCCTGTTTGACTGAGAATCTACATCAATATGATGAATTAATTAATGCAGAAATAAAGCAAATAAAGTGAATATGAAAACTATTTAAACAGACTCTACCTCCATGATTCCTTAGAATCAGTTTAAACTTTAGATGTTAATAAATGATGAGCAACAATTTCAGTCTTTTTGTGTTTAAAGGTCATAGCAGGAAAGTTTTTACCAAAATGATTCTTTTTTTTAATGATAATAAACCCATAGAAGATCTAGAATGGTGCAATTTAAAAGTATTTATTTTATAGAATAAAATAATTTAAATGTTTTGTCATTTATTTGATGCATGTTGTCAGTTTTCTAAAATAGTTCTTTGATTTAGGCTGTTTCCGATAATCTGAGCTCTGGTTTTTGCAGGTGGACTACTGCCAGTCATCAGAGGACTACCTCAAGTTTGAAGGCAGCCTGATTGAACAGACGTTAGCTCAGCACCTTCATGACAACGCTGCGGGTCAGAACCAGAGTACCAGCCGGGCGGTGTCAGCTCTGCTGGGTCAGGTCCAGTCTGCAGCCTCGGCCCGGGCTCAGCTCTTCCCTCTGGACATGCAGGGGAACCAGATCCTGCTCTACAGCCAGGCCTCCGGGCTCCCCTTGGATCCCGCTACTCCTCCGCTGGGAATGATGGGCGGAGCCGCATTCAAGGCTCCCAGTTTGGAGCACGGTGCGGTCCAGATGCAGACCGGGTTAGGGGCGGATGGTTCGGACGGCGGCGGCACTTCAGGTGGAGGCAGCGGCTCCGGAGGGACGACCAAGGTGTTCATGTGTCACTGTGGGAAAACCTTCACCCATAAGAGCATGAGGGACCGCCACATCAACATGCACCTGGACCTGCGGCCGTTCCACTGCCCTGTCTGCTCCAAGAAATTCAAGATGAAGCACCACCTGACGGAGCACATGAAGACCCACACCGGCCTCAAGCCCTACGACTGCCTCAGCTGCGGCAAGAAGTTCATGTGGCGCGACAGCTTCATGAGGCACCGCTCGCACTGCGAGAGGCGCAGTGGGCCGGGGGAGGACGGAGGCGGGGATGCAGGGAGACGAGGAGGGGAGGAGGCGCCGGATTTTAGCACCTCCACCCACCTCCTCCTGTCTGCACCTGAAGGGCAGGGAGACGGAACCAGAGGAGGAGGAGCTTCTGTTTCTGCTGCTGCTCTGACGCAGCAACACGGCGGCTCCTCCTCCACAGCAAGCAGTCACCATGGAAACAACATGGCCGCTGCAGGAGGGCTACTGGGTCCAGATCAGGTGTCAGGGATTTTTGGAGGTCTGGGTTTGGCTCGGAGTGTGTGTGAGGAAGATGTGTGCGAAGTCAGCGCAGATGAAAGCAGCGTGACCTAAAGCTGAGTTTGACCCAACAGGAGCTCAGTTCTGATGGTTCTGATGGTTCCGATGGTTCCTACTGCCTTTTATTTATTACCTGGGAGAATCCAGATTATTAAAGAGAGACAGCACTTTGTTGGAGCTTCTGTTTGACCCAGACTCTCCAGATGGATCAGTTCTCTAGATTCAGACTAAAACTGCTGCCGTTCAGTTTCACTTTGTCTCAAATCATCAAGTTTTTGCACAGATTTGAAAATCGGACCTGCTGCCTCACAGTTCGCCTTCAGTTTGAATTGTTTAAGATGTCCCTAAAGTTTTTTTTTTTTGGTAAAACAACGTTTGTTTGTTGTGAGGAAACCAGAGCACTGTTGGTTTCTGCGGGAACCTTCCAGAAGGAGCAGAGAAACGGTCCAGATGTTGTAACTTCTCTGCAGTTCATAACATGACCTGTTGCTGTGTTCAGATAAATGTTTGTTAGAGTGATTAGGAATAGAAAAATATAAAAATTCATGTTTATTTAAGAGATTACAGGACAGCAGGGTTCATATTGATGATTTTCCTAACAGATTTTGGTCACACTGGGGCTGAGATTCAGGTTTATGAATAATTTATGACTCAACTGAGATATTTAAACATTTTAATTAAACAAAAACCTTCAGATATTCCTCACAGAATCACTTTGTTAATGTTGATTGTCTAAATATTCCAACTTTACATTAAGATAAATCGCTGCTAGAAATAAAATCTGACAAAATAATTCTATCTTTAACCTTTAGGGGGCGACAGATCACCTTTTCTTTCTTTACAGTCCTCTATGTTTTTGCTACTTAAAAATAATATTTATCTTTATTTTATACATATTTAAATCTGTAGTATAAGCTGTTCATTGTTCAGTTTCTGTTTTGATCTCATATTTAATTCTTTCGAAGTGATTTATTAAAGTCAGCTGGATGCATCTGTTCAGAAATCATCAGTAAATAAAAACTAATGCTCTCCAAGGCTCTTCTGACTATAAATTTATCTGTTTTGTTCAGATTTTTATTTTTATTTCTTATATCCAGGATTGTCTGGAATCCTAGATTAGTTTTCAGGGTCTGGTTTACATCATTAAAACTGTATGTCAGTATAATAGTTATTTTATCATAAAAGGCATGTATGGATCACGGATGTATGAAGAAAATAATATGTTTATATTTTGGTTTTTAAACTAATCTTCTTGATTAATTACGTTACTTAAAATTATCTAAAATTATTAAAGAGCAAAAGTTCACCAGCCTCCAGAATACTAGCAGTGAAATACTTTGCAGGTTATTTTCTTAGACTGATATTTGGCCTCATTAAAGATCATCTAAATAGATTCCTGTATCTTTGCTTATATAAATAACTTAATTTACAACATAAACTAGAGTCGATAAGTGTTTTTGCACCATATTTTTTAATTTTTATTTTGTTTAACGTTTGTTGAAAAATTTGTAATTTGATTTCAGGCACCATATTTGACCAAATTAAAAAAGTTGGCTGTTTGAAGTGTAAAGGTCACTTAATAAAATTAAATTAAAGTTTGCACTAATCAGGTTCTTTGGGGAAAAAAAGTTACAATTTAAACAAAGTATGACTGAGTTTTACTGTATCTGTTTTAATTTGAAAATCTGTTTTATTTAATAACCACATTATTAAATCACACATCATAACAGGAGCAGATATTAAATTAATACCTTTAATTGGATATTTTCATATCTTTAAATCAGTCTTTTTTTAATAATCAGCACATTAAATCAAACGTAACCATGGCAACAGTCTGATTTTTTTAACTACGGCAGATTAGATCTTTAGTAGTTGTAGGGCTGAGGAATGTCCACTAGAGGGTGCTGTTTATCATTCAGTCGAAGGACAGTTGTTAACACCTGTCAGGTTTAGCTGGATTTTCTCCACTTATAGTTCACATAAAGACATATACCCTAACCACAAAGTTAAGGGGGTGTTTTTATGTTTGTGTTTAGCATTTATTTAAATAAATAATTTTAGTAGCTAAAATTGGAATGTAAAATATCTTTTTTTATTTAAACCAAACATTTATCATCCAGGACCTCTGAAACCCTTATAAAGCCTTTAGAGATGCTTTAAGTTTGGAGCTTAATTTGTTTTTTTTTTACCTTCTGTGAAGGTTCAGTTTGAATGTTTTACCTGCAGGTTGGGAGCTCAGCCTCAGTGAAACAACTGAAGGATGATTAATCTGTGTTTTTCTCCACAGAAGAACCTGAATGTCTAAAATGTGTCTGATGAGTGAACACCTCAGAGTTCTTATGCTCTTAACATTTGCATAGAGATTAATGTGAGAAATGATGCAACCAGGTCACTTCTATAAAAACTGAGCATCAGTTTCTGTCTGCACACAACGTCTGCAACAGAATGAGAGTTAAAAATGTTATCTCCAAATTTGCAACACATGGAGGGTTTTTTAAATAAACAAAAATGAAATCGTAGGAAAATGAATCCTAAACCAAAGATGGATCCTAAGTTAATCAGTTTAAGGTTGCTGTAGTCATGGTCCCCTTGTTAAAGGAACTGTGTGAGAATAAATGTGTAGATTATTGTTTCTGCAGCTAAAATCTGCCTCTAAAATTCAAACAGTGTTTGTAAATGAAACGGCTCCATCTCTGACGTCCTGTTTGACCAGATGATTGTTGTACAGAAAACAGGCGTGGAACTAATCATGTAAAAAAAAAAAAAAAGGTTCAGTGCATCAATATTAATCTCTTCCATTTAATGAAATAATGGACTAATAAATTATTTTAAAAATCGCCAGGCTGGTCTGCATTCATTTAATTCAATTCTCCTCCTTGAACCGTTCATCTACTATCTAAGTCAGGGCAGCGGCTGTTCATTTCCTCTATATACATGCTGAAAAGTTGTAATCAACTCATTATTTATAAAATAAGAAAAAAAAAAACAGTTCTTTCCCTTATTTTACCAAGAATTGGTAATAAACTTACTGTTTTACTGTTTGATCCAGAATCGGGCATTTTCTTATTTTAATGTATTGGTACTACTTTACATGTTTTCCATTCACAAATTAATTCCATGACCAATAATAGGAGCAATGATTGCAACTATTGGTTTAAGCAAATTATTATTAAGGTAGTCAGCAACAGGTGGTTTAATTTACAATGATCAGAATTACACTGAAACTTTTGAATTGAAAGCTATATGTTATGTATTCTGCTTTCTAGAGATAATTCTGGGTGAGATCATCCGGCTGTCAGTAAATGACTTTAAACACATTTTGGCTATAAGCACAGCAGGCGACCCGCCTCTGAACATAATCACCTAATTGTAATGTTGGTTTAAGACATTAAACACTTCTGGTGTTTTAAACCCATATTTATGTTTATATTTAACTGAATTAAATCAGTTCTGTGGAGCAGGTTGGGTAAATGATGGTAGGAGATGTTGGAGCCAGTTATTTGGCTCAGGGGGAACTTTGACTTCTTTATGCTGTCAGGCCGGTTTGGATAAGATCGTCCTTAGTTTCATTTTTCTACTCAAGTCATCTTGGTCTTGAATATATTTTTTTATTAACTTGAACTCTTTAAGAGTGATAAAAAAAAGGGAAAAAACAACAGAAATGTATGAGGGTGTAAATAATGTTTCTCTTTCCAATCCTTCTAAGATATTTGCTCTATCACAATAATTTAAACTGTTTTCTTTACAAATTAATTTATTTAAAAAAATTGATTTGGATTAATCAAAACCTGGTTCTCCACTTAAAAGTATTTTTAAATATTTAAGATTAAATATTTACGAAAAAACACAGGCTTTTTTTTTTTTTTACCAAACTCCCATCATTTATTTTTGTACCAAAATAAAATAAAAAAAAGATTTCACAGTGAAGGAAAACTCCAGTAGACAGAGGAGCAGAAATGTGTTTGACCCACTTCTCTATCCTGACGCTCTAAAAAGAGCTTCTACCCTGATGAGGACAAAAATTCACCCACGAGGTAAAAACAAAACTTTCACACATGATAAAAAGAAACGGCGGTGAGAGAAATCAGATAAAGTCCATCACATCAGAGCTCAGCTAATGACGATTAGCTTTAGAACAGTGACGCCACCAGAACCAACAAATACATTTTATTCATCGGTTCCTGAAAATATTTTTGCAAAAATTCTGAATCTGGGAAAAATATTAAGATATTTCAGGGATAATAAGTGGATAGAAAGAGTTTTTTCAGCAAAAGGGAGCAAAATAAAACCTTAAAAAAAGAGAGAATTCTGATGATAAATAAACTAATGGAGTATTTTTACTGTTTTAATGATTGTAGAGATTTTCATCCATTACTTTTGTTTCCAGTTGATGTTCTACTCTAGTTTTTTTTCCTGCATTGGTTTTAACAAGAAATTTCTCTTCTAATATTTCATTAAAAATTAATTTAGAGAAACCAGTTCCATCAAAACAAACTTCTGAGGAGTTTAAAATATGATCCCTGCTGCTTCCTTTAACAACCTAAATGTTTCCAAACTGTTCCCCTTATTGGAACAGATAATGGCCTGTTTTCCCCAACATGGCTCCTGAAGGTTTTTGCATAAATCCCCGGAAAAAAAAGCACAAGGTAAAGTGTTGAGGTCTACTTTCTAAGGCGGATTAATACGCCTCCTAATGCTTACAGCAGAGGCAGGAAGAAACAAGGCCACACCTGGACACCTTAAGCAGGTAAACTTATCTAATTTCCAAAGAGCATGAAACTAAAGCATCATGTGGCGCTAAATTAAAATATAAGCTGTATTTCCTCCCAGATTTTAAAGTAAGAAACAGAAGGTTGAGCATCAAGTAAAACCTTAAATGAATAATTTCCACTTTTAATTTCAATGGGAATTGCAAACATTGGTCAGCAGGTGGCAGTGTTGGCTACTTTAAGTGTTGGTCAGTTAAAAAAGAAAGCATCTCTGACCAGATTAGACTCAAAAAACAAGCGAAAGACATTGCAGGGATTATTCATATCAGCAGGTGTTCAAATGTAATAATCGGATGTTTCCTCTGATTGTATTAGTAAATGTTTTTAAGTGTGGAAACATCAAAGCGAGAATCCTGATGCTTCTTGGGTATATGAATGAAATAGATGAAGAATCTGGCATTTGTTTTTTTGTCTTTTATGGGTTTGTTCAAAAGAGAGAAACTAATCTGAAAAAAAGATAAACTTACTTTATTTTGAATCTACAAATCTGTTTCTAAGGACCAGTAGAAAAGGAGAAAATGAGAAGTTCCCACATCTCTGCTGCGCGTCACAAACCAAACCAATCGCCTCAGTGTATCCCGGCCGTCAGCACAAGCAGAAAATCCATTTAAACAGAAAAATCCCTTTTATAAAAAATACCCCCCTTAAAAAAACTGAGTTCATGTACAGTTCATCATCGTCGTTGTCATGGAAACCATCAGGTCCTGTTCTTATCGACGGGAACTGGACTCAAATGGCATAAAAAACACAAGCACCGTTTGGAGAAACAGCATCTAGATCAGCTGTTCTCACTTGTTCATGAGGTCTGCACAGACAACCTGTTAGAGAGCGCCTCCCTGCTGGGAGGAAATAGAAACTGCACCTTGATGAGTGGAGAAACATCAACAACATCCCGGATCAGTTATGTTTATTAGCTGTGAACAGAAACAGCTGCTCCTTGGTTTCGACTGATAGTCTTTGATACTGACTTTTCGAGAGGAAGAAAAAAAAATTCTGTTTGTTCCAGTTCTTCTGGGTTCGGCAGAGATGGTCTGAAAACCCAGCTTCAGAAGTGCAAGAAGAAAACTGATGCGTTCAGAGATTCAGTCCGAGTCTGACAGCACGATGATCTCGTCTGGGTCACACTGGGTCGCCACGTTAACCTGGAAACAAACAGATTCAGTCAGAAAACAGAGATCCAGAATAAACATTTAAAATTTTACAAGAAATTGTATAAGATTTGGTCCAAATGGACTGAGTACGTGTAACCAATTAGATCCGACTTCATTTGATTGTTCTTCTGAAATATGTCTCGCCCTCTTATGTCTTTGTGGTTTTTATTACTTGAGGTGGTGCAATCCCCATTACTCTTTAATTCTGTTCATTTTTTGTTATCTTTACAATTAAGTTAGTGATATTCTGTTAAAAATAGGCAACATGGACAGAATCACTTGGACTTTCTGCTTATATCTTCAGTTATAATCTTTAATGGATGAAGCTGTAATTACTGATGTAATGGAAATCTGTCTTTCTAAATAAAAATCTTTTAAAAGATCTTTTCTGGTGCTGATGAACGCAGGTTTTTGGACATTTTGTACTTTTTCTTTCTCTGACATCAGTTCAAACACTGACATTAAAACCAGCCAACATTAAAGCTTCTTTACTTTCTACTTGCTCTCTGAGAAACTGAGGATTTTTCTACTGCGACTTGTTATACAAAGAGAGGTCCACTGATCAGTTTGTTTCTTCTAATCAGTCTATCCCACATCAGCAGAGCTCTTCTCTAAAATGACCTGATTATGTTCATGAGCCGATTGTTTGGCGATTCTCTAATTCATCGATTTAAACAACTGAACCACTGAGGACTTGACTAATAAACTAAAAAGAGAAATCCAAAACCCAGAAGTCCATGAATGACACGTCTGAATCAAATTAGGATCTCTAAACTCCCAGTAAACATTATGAGCAGCTTTCAGTTAAACATGTCTGACTTTTTATTCTGCATCATAACAGCGATGAGAAAACCTCAGAATGTGAGCAGGTTGGAATTTGGGAAAATGGAAAAAGGAAAAGATTTAGAAATGTAAAAAAAAAAGGGAGCAGATACATAAGAGGCTCACTAACGCATCACTTTTTTAATGAGATTACATCTTTAGAAATAATGAATCCTAAATATAAATGATCTTCCAACATGTTTCTTTAAAGTCTGACCAGGGTAAATCAGTCTGCTGGCATTTAGTGCCTCCTTCAGTGACTCAGCAGCTGTTTATCAGCAGCAACGGCTGCAGTCGACAGTCTGGGTCGATAAACTGGCCTCTATGAGGTTCTAGCAACAGAAACTAAAGAGCAACAACAAACATGGCGGCTGTGAAACTGACAAAAATAACCAGAGGAGGGACGGCTGCTCTTTCTATTTTTAAACCTGGTTCAAATTAACTGTATATTTTTGTTCAATTTTGAATTTTAAAATGCTTTTCCTTAATTTACACACACAAACAAAAATTAATAATTCAGAGGGAAGAAGAACTTGTCTTAAAAAAACATGTTAGATTGTTCCGTCCATTTACTGGAAGGGAGAACGAGTAAAAACAGGAAGTAGATGCTGTGTCTGAACCACAACCAACAACCCCACAGGAAACGCTCCTCCTATTAGCATCTATCTGGGTCTGTTTAATTCAGGCAAATGATCTGAGGAGTTTATCAAGTGATAATAATAAAAGGCTGTTTTGGTTCTCGCCTCATAAACGAACAGCTCTATAGTTCATTTTAGAACCGGCTGCCTGATTGGTGGGGCTGTTTCTGTACGGCTGCTTCCTGATCTGAATCTTCAGTTAAGTGCTGCGTTCACATGAAAATAAATCACATTTAAACTTGTGAACCTGCACTGCAAAAATTAAAATCTAAATAATTTATTTTTTCTTAAAATGACTGCATTTATTCTTGAATTAAGGATTGAAGTGAGACACTTTGCCAATGGAACAAGACAATTTACACTTTAAACAAGAAAAAACAATTGCATTGTCTTATTTCAAGTGCATAATATCTAGATAGCGTATTTTAAGAGTAAAAATACTAATTCCATTGGCAAATCATCTTATTTACCTGCTCAAATTAAGGGTAAATACACTTAATTTAAGACATTTTTACTCATTTTGAGATCGTTTTTGCAGTGTGCTGCTTTGTTTCCTGTTGTCTAACCAAACAGCTCATTCTAGCAGCTCTATTTCTGCACCTTGTTCTTCTTGGGAGGCGGCGTGGACTCTAAGCTGATGATGGGGTTTTTGGTTGGCGTTTCGAAGACGGAGGATTCCTTTTTTTCTGGAGAACTGCAGCAAATGACGCCCATGTCCAGAGAGATGTCTGCATCGCTGCTGAGGATGATGAAGAGGAAACAGGAAATAATAAGAAATTAAAGAAGAAAACATTCCAAGTTAAACTCATGTTAGAGAAAATCTGACAGATTATGTTTAGTTCTCGTCGAGTTGAGGAGCTTTAGATGAGCTCAAACGTCTACCTGTCAAAACTGATCTTCTGTTTTATATTTCTAGAGTTCGTTGACCTTGTTTCCTCCCTCTTCCTCTTCTGGCTCCTGGTGGTCCTGGGGCTGGGGGGCGGGGACGTTCCGTTGGTGGTCTGGGTGTCACTTTGTTCCACTGTGACAGTTTTCTGCTCTGGGGAAGGATTCCCATTGGTGGAAGCTGATGGGTTGACCTCCGTGGCGTTTTCTTTGACCTTTACAAGAACAACGGACAGCTGACTGGAGGTGACGGACTGCTGCGAAGCTGCTGGGCTCCCATTGGTCGACGGCTGCGGCTCGTTGGTCTGCATGGCCTCCGATTGGCTGGGGCTGTCTCTTGGGGAGGGGATGTCGGTCATGGGGGAGATCTGGGTCTCATCGGAGTCAGGATCACCTTCATCCTTCATGTCTTCTCCATCAGCTGCAGGGACGCTTTCTGACTGATCGTACGTCTGGTCCTCCTTGTTGTCGCCATCATCACAGCCTTCATCCGCCTCGTTATCGTTGTCATCCTCGTTATCGTCATCATCATCTACAGAGAAGCATTTCGAAAAGATAAACCCCTTTTAGAGCTTCAAACTTTTTCTCTTTACTACCTGAAGCTCTGAGGCTCTTTATGTGACAGACCAACAGGAAGAAGGAAATCTGGCTAATGTATAACTAAAACTCAGAACTCTGATAGCCCTAAAGCCAAAACAGACCAAACACCTCAAGCCAAATGTAACCTAATTACCAAATAAAATCCAGATGTTTTTCATTTAGTGCAGCTTTTCTGCATCTGGCCTCAGAGGTTTGGTAGAGACATCAGAGAAGCAGCAAAGAGCCAAAGATCCACGGCTCAGTTTGGATCTTCTTCCTTTCTATATAATCTAACGATTGGAAGAAGCAGAAGCTATCATTGAATTAAAGTTATTAGAAGCAGTTAGCAGTGGGCTGTACTGCTTCCCTTGTAAAGGGCTGAACGCAGGGCAGTTCTTGAATGCACCACCCCAACAGGAAGACATTTTGGTGACATTTTCGTCATCAGAAGGAACAGAGAGGCTGTTAGAATCGGAGGGAACAATCCTGAAAGAAAAGCTGAGTAGCTGCAGGCTGGAGCCTGATGATCACCATCTATCCAACCATCAACCCTGAACATACAGGCAGAGCTACATGGAACGGTTTAGATTAATTCAATTCAATTCAGTTTATTTATATAGCGCCAAATTCTCAACACATGTCATCTCAAGGCACTTTACAGTTCAACCAGAACCAGAAGTTTTCTATCTAAGGAAAACCAGTTGATTGCATCGACTCATTGACTAGAAGGCAATCCCTCACACTAAGCATGCTTGTAGCGACAGTGGAGAGGAAAAACTCCCTTTTAACAGGAAGAAACCTCCAGCAGAACCTCAGTGTGAACGGCCATCTGCTGAGGCCGACTGTGGTTCAAGGATTAAAGGATGGTCATGTGCTAGAATGGCCTAGTCAAAGGACACTAAAACCTGAAGTTTTAATGTTTCTAGACATCCTTCATCCAACCTAAGGAAATCTGGAGCTTTTTTTTTATTTTTCTCTCACTTCAGTTAGTCACCTTGTGTTGTTCCCATAAAAACAGATGTTGCTGGAAATAATGTATAAATATTCAAAGTGTAGTCAGAAAAATCCATTTCCTGTGCAATCCCTTCATAATATTTTATTTACTTTAACATTTTTCACTCAGGTGAGAAGAGTCGTTTTCTTGTTTTTTTTAGGGATTATTCAGAACACAATTGTTCCCCTCACAGGTGGGACTCTTTGGAAAGAATGATTCAACATTTTACTCTTTTCTCTTATTGTCTACTGTTTGGATTAACTGCATGTGAAAACCTTCACAGCTTTTCTTCATGTTTTAAGTCAATGGAAGAAACTTTATCTAGATGAGAACAGAGCAGAGCATCGAGCAGCTGCGTTATTATTGTCCTGTCTCTCATCTTAGTAAAGATAAAGATCCAACTGAGCGAATTACCATCGATCTCCTTTGTTTACCTGGATTACATAGATAAATACTTCTTACCTACGAAAAAAGCAAAGTAAAATAAATATTTCTGCGAGGAAAAACAGGTTTGACCGTCCTTCCTAAAGTCCTGCTGGTTGTGAAACTATGTTAGTTAATATGTTTGTCTTTAAACACAGATCTATTGATCTAGAACCAGCTTTTAGAAACCAGCTCAGATGCCTAAAGACGTGGAAACTATCTACTTTACTACTTTATGCATCTTTGCATCAAGCTAAAAAGTTAATAAACTAAGCTTTTATGCAGCCAAAACTGGATTTAGAGAAAATTATTCATTTTATCTAAAATGTTAGACTAATGCATTAAAACAATTAATTTACAAGTCAACTGGTTGCTCACATCTGTTTTATTTTAAACCTCTTTAGGTCTTATTTTCTCTGAATGAAGGGAACTGCTGGATCCAATCTTTGCATCATCGCTTTGATCTTTAGGATCAAAATGAAAAATTATTATTTTTCCATTCGTCTCTCTGCGCTTATTAAACCCTGATATTAAATATCTGAAATGTTAAGGCTAATGTTTCCCACGGCTTATTTGGTCAAGACATTATGCTGTCAGGATAAAAAAATTAATCATCTTCGTCATTGAATAAAAAATGTTAGGAAATGAAATGGGAACCAACTGAGAAAATAACCCTTATGATTGTCCTTGATCTTAGAATGCTGTTTATCATCTGGATTAGGCTGGAGCCACTGAGGTCTCATCGTTTAAACACAACATGTGTATGATGTGATGATCTGGCTGGTTGTGAGCCTACAGATCTATATAAAGCTTCTGTTAACTGTCATTCTGGGCCCTTCCTCAGGAAGTGAGCCAAGTAGGCCTATTATATATAACCCAGGGTTCCTACAGCGTAAGGCAAGTTAAATTCAAGACTTTTTAAGACTTTTTAATGCCACTTGAAATAAAAATTTAAGACCAAATTCACAAGAAACACAAGAAAAACCTGCTTGCGACAACTTAACCCAAAGGTTTATTTTAACATAAACCACGGCACTAATGTTTCAAATTTTGAAAAGTTTCCCATACAGGAAGAAAGCTAAAAACACTCAAATGACAGATATATTTTAACAATTATTTAACTGAATTCACAAACTTTGTTTTAGCGGGGAACAAAACAAATCAGTTTTAAAGCCACAACATAACCAGTGCATTTTTTTTTTATAAAAAGAAAAAAAATTGTCAATTTTATCACTTCATTTATATTACAAAACTAAATCGTAATAAAAATAATCCTATTTATGATGTTTTAAAAATTAAGACCAACGAAAGACTGATTTAAGACATTTTAATACCAAGTAAGGCCTTAGTTTTATTTAGAAGAATTCAATGCCTTTTAAGACTTTTTAAGGACCCGTGGGAACCCTGATAACCTGAACCATTTTCTCTGATTTTATTTTGTTAAACCTCCTATCATTCCAAAAAAGTTAAAAAACAATCCACTGGACTTTGTTTCCAAGTTTGAGGACATTTCGCTTCCCATCCAGGAAGATTTCTCAAATCAAAATGACAGCAATAGCAAAAGGAAACTTTGTTTCTGCTTAGAAAACATGCAAATTGAACAGAACGAAATGGTTTGCCCCTTTGGAATGGGGGTCTTTTGGTTTCTTTGTTAGCCTGCAACACCTCATACCCGTCTATGTCTCTGAAAAGGGGTTTTAAAGGGAATTGTTGGCCTGGCTAAACAGGCGAGGTTTTCTGTTCCCCTTTTAAATCTGACATCATGTTTTATGTTCATTAAATGTACATATTTGAAAGTGTTATATAAAGTGTTTGTTTGCATCAATCTCATCCCAGGACCGAATCAGGGAGACAAAGCTCCAAGGTGTGACCACAGCAGCTTTCTTTACTACATAAAGATATTAAGGAGCTTTAAGGTCCTTAATAAAAATAAAAGACCCCCCCAGTCTGACCTGCGCCGTCCTGCTGAGTGCTGGCCACGATCTCTTCCTCTATGTCTGGGTCCGATGACTCATCCTCTTCATCATCTTCCTCTTCTTCCTCATCCTCCTCCTCATTCCGAGACGCTCCACCGGCCTGCTTGGCCTTGGCTTCATCTTCCAATTTTTGATTCTGGGAATAAAGAAAGTAATCAAAGCTCTGCTGTGGTTTAGATTGGAAAAAAAGTATATAAAGCTAAAGTTTTAAAAATGGTTTAAAGAAACAACATTTGCAAACTATTTATTTCTAGAGTCAGTACAGTAATTTTTCCATAAATCCTAACTTTATGAAGTTGCATAAAGTTCTAAATTATTGGAACCAAGTGATAAAACCTCTGATTTTGTTAAATTCTTCTGAACTACAGACTCTCGTCCTTCACCTCCTTGTCTTTCTCCATCCTCCGCTGCCTCTCCTGCTCCTCTGTGTCGTCCTGTTTGACGGCGTATTTGGTGATGACCTCATCCAGACGGGATAAAGCCACTTCTCTGTTGGAGCGCAGCTTCCTCATCAGAGAGGAGTCCGACAGAGCCGGGTCGGTCGCTACAGACGGTGAGGATGAGAGAAGAAAGGATAGAAAGGAGACACTGTTAAAACAGGAACATATAGAATCACTAACAGGCCTCTATATGCAGGAACACGGAATAAGAAAATAATATCAAGAGAACAGCAAATGTTTAGGAGTTAACTGAATCTTCTTTAACAGCAATAAAATAGGTTTAATTTAGTGTGAATCAGTATAAATGTATCATGGTGATACATTTCCTTCCTAATGATAGATGAGTTAGTGTGGACATTATTGCTGCCACTCTGTTTCCGTACCTCTACATAGAGCTTTATCATCTGGGTTGAACAGGTTAGTTAAAGGTCTGAAGTTATCCTAGGTCGTGTTTAGCAGAAAGTTTTACTTTTAAAGTAAACAGTGGAGCAACTCCAGCAGATGTCTGCTCAAGCATCACTGTGTGAAACCTTTCCTAGAAGCAGAATCCTGTCCCTCCGGTCCGCCTTTAGATGATCTTATTTCCAGCTACAATTGTCTAAACAAGGAGTTTGTATCACTGAGTCCCAACCCAGTTCAGATTCTCCTGAGACCAGGTACGATGCTTTCAACTGTAAGCAGTTCTGATAACCTGCTTACATCTACAGATGCCGCCTTAGTGATCCTCCATAAACTATTCAGAATCCTTTAAAGGCTGAAGTTATTTTCTCCTCCTCAAGGATCTTTTATTCGGCACTTGTTCCTTCCTCCAAACCTTCAGTTTACATTCTTTGATGAAGGCGTCTAAATAGGAAGCTGTTTTGTTTCTCGCTCTTCCTGTGGAGGCTGTCAGTGACAAAGAAGACCCTCTAACAAACAACTGTGGCCGTTTTTTTTTTTCTTTTTTCTGATTTTCCTTCAAGTCAATTAACATTTGACACTCAGGTCTCTGCTTAAAACCTTTCCAAGACTCAGTGGTGGCATCAGCCTTGCTCTACACTTTTGTCTGCTGGAACCTTGGCAGCATAGAGCAGAGCAGGACAGAAAGAGACTGAACAAACTAATGAGAAAGGCTGTTTCTGTCCTGGGCTGCGCTCTGGACTCAGTAGAGGAAGTGGCTGAGAGGAGGGTCCTGTCCAAGCTTCCATCCATCATGGACAACACCTTCCACCCTCTGCAGCAGACTTTAGAGGAGCTGAGCAGCTCCTTTAGTCAAAGACTTTTACACCCAGTTTGTAAAAAGTAGCACTAAAACAGGTTTCATCCCTGCTGCCACCAGACTCCACAATGCCACACTACAACGGCAATAACTTGTGCAATTTATAATGTGCAGTTTACCATTTGATACCCTGTGCAATAACCTGTTTTTATATTTGATATGTATGTATGTATATATATATATATATAAAAATACCGATCAATATAAATACCCACGTTAATACAATGTGCAATAACCCTGTATAATCCTGCTAAATAAGTGACATCAGCTGTCTCATACGTATATATACCTTTTTCACGTTTTGACACCTTTTTTTTTGACTATTTGAGGCGATGTAACGAGTAAAGTCCAATAAAGTCAATCATCAATCATTTTTTTCATAATTTCTTAAATAATTTTTTTTTTTATTTAACCGTTATTTAACCAGGAAAAAAATAAAATAAAATAATAATTTAAGAAAAAGAAATTAAGATTTATTGATTGATGATTGAATTTATTGATCTCACAGTGGAGAAATGTACTCGTTATGTCGCCTCAAATAGTTGAAAAAAATGTAATTATAAAAAAGTGATTAAAAAGAAAAACCAATTCGTATGCAACATAAAGACCAACTGCAGCCCTGAGGTCTCACCGGGTTTGTACGTGTCTGTGAGGCGTGAGCCGAAGTTGTAGACCAGGTCTAGGTGGCGCCGCTCCTGCAGGCGGCTGCCGGTTTCTCTGAAGGCTTCGGCTGCGATCTGGTTCAGCTGCTTTCTGCTCAGACACAGGTTGTGGCGCTCGTTGACGCGGATCACCTGCTGCAGGATGTCGTGGTAATCTGGAGGATTCCTGTGAGCCTCGGGGCTGTTGATGAAACGCTCAATCTGTGCAGCAGAGAAACAGGGACGTTGACAGAGATTAATATAGACTGTTCAAACTGTTTATGTTGGATTATAATCCAGATACTTTCCATGATTCCTGATGATAAAAATCTTCTCACCTTCTTGTTGATTTCCGGGTAGCGGGTCCCTGAGTAAGTGATCCTCTGTTCGATCACTCTGCCTGTTAGCGTGTCGCAGCCTTTCAGTTCACACAGCTTTTCATAGATCTTCATCATCTAGAGAGAAGAAGAAGTTGCTGTATTGTTATTTCTTTTTTAAATTGAAGCAGCATCTGTGTGTATAACTCGACAGACCTTCCGCTTCAGTTTGTGCTCCTGGATGTACGTCGAGTCTTCAGTCTCCATGTCGTCTAAACTGAGCTCCGCCTGCTGCAATCGGTAGATCTCATCGTTGTAGAGCTTCAACAGGTTCTCTAGATAAGCAATCTGAAATCCAGAACACAGGAACGTCATTTGGGTTGTTTCTGAATTTCCTTCGAATCTTTTTAGTTCAGTTTTCCTTAGAACACACTTTATAAAACAAACTCACCTGTTTCTTTAAAGACCTCCTGGCTTTCTTGTCGGTCTCTTGATTTTCCTCTCCAGCTTCTCCCTTTTCTCCTGAAGAGGAAGGCTGGTCTTCCTCTTCTGGTTTCACTTCCTCTTCCTCCTCACCCGCCTTACCTTTTACCTTGTCTTTGCTTTTAAGCGTTGTAGAGGTAGACTGATGAGAACCCTGTTCTGCTGCGGCAGGCTCCACCTTGGTGAGGGCCTGCCTCTTCTTGAGCGCGTGCTGCTGCAGCACGGTGCACAGTTCTTTAATGTAGACGAAGGTTTTGGATTTGCTGGCCTGAGCTCGAGTCAGACAGTGTCCCAGCGTGTTCCTGAACTCCACGGAGCACAGGTAGTCAGGGCAGGCCTTCCCATGTTTGGTTTGGAGGAACGTCAGAACCTCCGGGCAGTCCTTCGTGAGAGGCGTGCAGTGCTGCACAAACTGAAGACAGAAAGAAGAAGCACGAAGAATTTACTTTGTTCTAAAGCTTGTTTATAAAAAGTCAAGTATTTTAAAGAGAAATCTTCTGAATGAAACAGCTACATTTTCTGTTGTCTATTTACTCATCAGAGCAAGGCTCTCTGTGTTATAAGTAAAATCAATCCTCGCAGTGCAGAACTTGTTGAACAACGTCCTCAAGGTGGACAAAAACTGACATAACTGAAGGTCTGGTACCAAAGAGCAGCATTACAGCACCTGCATGGAATTATTTGGGGTTTAAAAAGGGAGACACTGCACGACACCTGGTGTTGTGCAGGAGATGCCTTTCTAATGTTAATACGTCACGAGGTGACACGACTAACCTTTATCAACACTTAAAAAAACACCACAAAACAGTTTATCAAAGTTGCATGACTAGAATACAAACTACCAGTGCCTCAACATCAAGTAAGCAAAGTATTAGCCGACAGGAATCATTGACCGAACTGTTTGAAAGCGTTACTCTTTATTAAAATAATTTGAAACTGCACGGTCAAATAACTCGGGCAATAATGAAGTTTATAGCTAAAGACATGATACCTGTTAGTATAGCAACAATGCCTGGATCTACGGCTTTGGTAAACACGATGGATAGGAGCTATTTAATGACTTTACGCACATATATAAGCCAAGTCGCCATAGCCGAGCTGCACAAAAAATGCAGAAACAAAGTTGCAGCGGCGCTAAAAGGAGAGAAGTTTTTGCAAAAATTACTAATTTGTGGTCAATCTGTACAGCGGAGCCAAACCAGAGCCCAATACAATATATTGACGAAGACTGAGTGAAGATATTATTTATATAATTGTTAAAAAAACATTTTCTTTTTAGGATTTAAAAAGTTCAAATTGCCGTTTATTTTGTATTCATTTGAGTTTGATTTACTTACAGAAACTTCAACGGGTTGAAAGAAGACTTTGTTCTCTATGCTTTCACAATCTGCATTGACAGTAATCTTATTTTTTATTATACCAAAGCACAAATATATGAATCCCGCCTTTATTCAATTGTTTATTTATGACAATTAACATCTGAAACTTGATCACAAGTTAAATTAAATCCAGCAGGTGAACTATGGGAACCAGGGTTTAGTTTACATCAGTAATCTAAAGGTTGTTCTTATTTTGACATCAACACCAGGAATGTTCGAATGTTTAGAAACAACGTGTATGTACATGTCTATGCAGAAAAGTTTATGAAAGACAGAGATATTCTGCTCTAAGGGTCTGGCCTTCCAGAACCTTTATTTTGGAAATTGAACCACCATAGAAAATACGACAAAATAAGATTTATTTTATTTGTTGTCTCACCTCGTCGAACAGCTTCTGGTTTTCGATCTGCAGAGCGTTTGTGTTCTTCTTGGCAGAGGAAAAAGGGGATTGGGTGATGTGGGTCGACACCCGGTGCTGATTCTTAGGTGACGAACCTCCTTTAGCCTGATGCTTAGAGGATGAGGGGGTAGCAGCAGAAGATGAAGGCTGAGGTCTCGCTTCTTCAACATTATCGTCATCATCAAGGACTATGATCTGATCGGCCAAAGAGGCGGGAGCCACCGCCATCTGAGTTCTGAACGGTTCTACTTTTGGAAAAGGAAAGAAGGCGGAAAACAAGGATTATAGTATAGAAATCAATCAATAAGTGGCTTAAAAAACATTCAGAGGTCTAGAGGTGGATAGAACATTTAAGCGGTTTATTTGATAAAAGAGGGTAGCAATAGGATACACAAAATTCTTTGTACAACCTAAAGTTAAAATGGATTATTTTTCATTAAGTTTAGTTGATCTTAAACAGAAATGCAATAAGATATTAGCACCCCATCAAGACTTCTGACTATAAATAACCTGTAAGAACTAACATGGGTAATCGACTCTAGCAGGAGGGGGAATGTTATTTGGTGTTTAAAGGTCGAAGATTATCTGCTGTTTTTCCCTGATAAAAAGTATGTATAAACATTCAACTAAAATAAAAGTTTGATTAAATTTGATCTGACTGTTAAGAAGGTCAAACATTTATAAAAGATCTACTGTATTAGATTTTATGACCAAGTCTGAGAGCTTTTTAACATAAAAATTTGTGGATTCTTGATGGCAACATTTGACATATTTCCGTGTTTCCTGTGAGACACATAATCTACTCAGAATTTAAGCTTTTAAAACATAAATGACTGAAAATGTTTTGTCATTGTCTCCTTTCTATCTCCTCTTTCTTTCATCTTTTCTCTTTTTTTCTCTTTTTTCCTTTTTCTTCTTCTGTTTTTCTGCTCTATTTACATTGCAGTGTCCATATAAACTGTAAAACTCCCTGCATAATTATAATAAAGCAATTTATATGCATGAAACAAGTGGAGCAATATGGCAATTGCCATACTGCTACACTTGTCAAAGTAAAATCTGTTGGGCTCTTTTTGGAATCAAGACAATTATTCTTATTGCCACAAAAACAAAAAAACATAAATGTTAATATAATTTAAATTAAAGCCTTCAAAAAATGTCTTCATTTTTTATTAATTTTCTTTTATCAATAAATATTGTTTAGAATTAAATTACCTTGGTATTGTGAAACTGTTACAGACATCTAATAAATTGAATAAAAGAGCCATTCCTTATTTTCTATTGAATAAGGACCAACTCTATCAAAGAACCTGCAGCTTAATTAGAGCAAATAAAATGTTTAATAAATAAAAATGTTTAACATATAGAAACAAAACAACTAAATATAAATACATTTGAACTCACAAGCAACTGTTATGTTTTCATTTATGAAGACCAACTCCAATATTTTCAGATGTGGTGAACATGGAGTATTTGCACGAATAATGGTGCACCTGATGAGCCCATACAATTAGTCTAAACAGACATTTAAACTGCCAACTGCATCTAACACATTTCTACAGGATAAAATAAAAGGTTGACTCCAAATTGGAGGCTTTATAACATTTTAAGTCAACCTGAAGAAAAGCGGATTCTGCTGCCTAACAATAATAAACATTTTCAGTAGAACTAAAGTAATAAATCCAGGGGAAATTTAATTAAACAGACGGTTTCTAAACGTTAAGAGACAACGAGACAATAAAAAAAACTTAAGTGAGAAGTGAAATTGGTTGTAGACCCAAAGCAATATTAACCACTTTTTAAACCCAGTTTAGGATATATTAGAATGCACTTACCCCTTATTTAGGAGCTGTTTGAGCTTAAAATAAAAACAGAAACCGATTCACAGCAGTGCATGGCAATTCCTACAGTTAGCTCATGTTAGCATTAGCAGCTAGCTAGCATTTTAACATTTACTTACAAAGATAAGGTTACAACATATAAAAATGTGTTAATGTTTATGTATCGTATGATAAACTAATGAAAATGATCAAATATTGTATTAAAACCTCGTCAGAACTACTATTTCAACGCACAGGGCTTGAAAACTTAGCTATGTTGTCAAAGGAAGACCCGCTAAACTACGATAAGCATCAAAGAATCTGATTGGTGGAGCAACTGTTGATGGTGAGTGAAACGGCTCGCTATTGGATGATAGAATGAAAGCGCGTTTTCTTTGAGTTCTATTTGTGGGTCTCATTTCGACTCAAGAATAATTTACTGACACCTGGTGGACAAAGTTATAAGAAGGAAGCTGCTTGCGATATCGGTAAAATAAAGTTGAACTTTGAAAAAAAAAAAAAAACACAACAAAAACCTGTTTTTTCAACAGAGGTGACTAAAACGCAAAGACTTTAACACATTTTACCTAGGAAAAAAAAATGTAAATTAATAATCTGAGAAATTGATACAAATGAATTTAATCCAGTTTATTTATATAGCACCAATTCATAAAACATGTAACCTCAAGGCGCTTAATAGAGATAATTTAACCAGATCATACAGTCAAATTAATTCAAAATATTCTATATAAGGAAAAGTGGCTGATTGCATTGCCTTATTGGCTCTAAGGCAATCCTTCACAAATTACTCGGATTTAACATTTTATTTAATACACAATATGTCACATCAGGCTCAGCAGAATTTTTTTTTTTAAATCAAACAAGCTATAATTGTTCATTCATCTAACGCTGTCATAGACCCCTAGTGTCTAAGTTGAATGATTTGGATTTAGTCGTTCCTAAGTTTTTTTGCATTTTAGACTAATTTTACAGTCATTTGTGGGGTAGTGGGGGCCTAGTGGTTAGGGCATTGTGCTTGGGTTCAGAGGTTCTGAGTTCAAGCCACACTCCCACAGACTGCCTCTCTGGGTTCTTGAGCAAGACCCTTAACCCCACACTGCCCTACAATGGCAGCCCACTGCTCCCCAAGGGGATGGGTTATATACAGATAATGAATTTCGTTGCTTTGTAATGACATTGTAATGACAATAAAGTTGAATATCTTGCACAAATTTACCTTAACTTCCACTCCTGGGAGGATCGGCTCCTGTCATCAATGTTTTCCAGCTGGGAATAATCTCTCTATCTGTAAAATGATGGATGTTAAAAAGTTTAGAAATGAACATATACCACTTCCTCGACTGATGGGTAGCAACAGCGCCTTATAGTCATTACTGATTTCTTTTTATCTTACAGCATTAAGTTCTCACTATGGTATGCTGTTTACCTGTGCAAAGAAAGAAACAACGAAAGAAAAATGTCTGAGGACTTCAGTGTTGAGGAAGAGCATGAGTTCTTTGCCGAGCTGAATGCGCACTTTCATCTGGTTTGGTCTGCCGTGGTTTCCGTAGGCTCGTGAACGCGCTTTTAGGAAATCCTATACACTACTGTTTATGCTCTAAAAACATTCTAAATGACTTCGTTTCGAGTAAATTATGGACGCTACCAACTCAGGAAACTTGAAATACATTGGACGAGCAGTATGGAGGAATATTGACACGTTTTTTGTGGACTTTTATGGACCTTTCTGCCTCGGGCACCATAGACCTCCATTATTTGAATGTCAGCAGACAGCAAGAAGCCTCCCAGATCTCCAGATGCATTTGAGATATCAAAAAAGTACTCCAGAGTGTTGTTCAGCATGGGGGTGAGTAGAAAATGAAGGCCAATCATGTTTTGGGTGTACTATTCAATTCAATTCAGTTTATTTATATAGCGCCAAATTCACAACACATGTCATCTCAAGGCACTTTACAGTTCAACCAGATCATACAGTCAAATTGATACAAAGTTTTCTATCTAAGGAAAACCAGTTGATTGCATTGACTCATTGACTCAAATACAATCCCTCACACTAAGCATGCTTGCAGCGACAGTGGAGAGGAAAAACTCCCTTTTAACAGGAAGAAACCTCCAGCAGAACCAGGCTCAGTGTGAGCGGCCATCTGCCGAGGCCGACTGGGGTTCAAGGAGACAGAAGCAGAGATACAAAAATCAGCTGTAAAAGGCGGCCCCGTCCAGGAAACACACAGCCAGGCAGACGAGCTCCAAGGCAGCTCCCATGCCAGAGGATGAAGAGAGCACATCCACTCAGTCACGGTCAGAGAAACAGGACCACACTGGAAAACAGGCCAATCTCCAACATCTACAAACAAGGGTGTTGATGGAAGCAGCACAGCTGATGTTTCTTTCCTGGATGACGTCACAGCCAAACAGGAACAGACGAGGCAAAGCTACTCTGAGGAAAAGCAGAGAGAGCAGAAGGTTAGAGATTGAACTAACAGATTCTGCAGAATAGGAGAACAGAGAGAGAATGAAGCAGAATGATGAAATGGGGGTCCCTATGTCCTCCAGCAGTCTAAGCCTATAGCAGCATAACTTTAAAGACAGCTCAGGATAACCTGAGCCACCCTAACTATAAGCTTTATCAAAAAGGAAAGTTTTAAGCCTAGTCTTAAAAGTAGACAGAGTGTCTGCCTCACGGACTAAAACTGGTAGTTGGTTCCACAGGAGAGGAGCCTGATAACTAAAAGATCTGCCTCCCATTCTACTTTTAGAAATTCTAGGAACCACTAGTAAACCTGCAGATTGAGAGCGAAGTGCTCTGTTAGGAACAATCAGATCTCTGATATAAGATCGAGCTTGGCCATTTAAGGCTTTATATGTGAGAAGGAGGATTTTAAATTCTATTCTGGATTTAACAGAAAGCCAATGAAGAGAAGCCAGGATAGGAGAGATATGATCTCTCTTTTTAATTTTCATCAGAACTCTGGCTGCAGCATTTTGGATCAGCTGAAGGCTTTTAACTACAGTTTGTGGACTTCCTGATAGTAAAGAATTACAATAGTCCAGCCTTGAAGTAACAAATGCATGGACTAGTTTCTCAGCATCACCCCTGGACAGGAGATTTCTAATTTTTGCAATATTCCTCAGATGAAAGAAGGAAATTCTAGAAACCTCTTTGATCTACTATTCCTTTAATCTCCATATAATGGTAAAAAAAAATCTTAAGCTGCAGCATAATTTCTTCCTGTTTATTTATTCTTTCATTGCAAATTTTAATTTAAATTTGATACATTTTACATCTTGTGTTAAACAACTATTCACAAAATGACAAATTGGTAATTCTATCGTTACAGTTATGGTCTGCAAATAAGAATGTCTATTTGGCTTCAAAGTAAAAGATTAATAGAGGAACCTTCATCATATATGATTCAACTAATATTTAAAGGCTCAACTGACCAAGGACAAGAAAAAAATAAACAGGTGATGTTTTAAGAAACATGTTTATTTTAGAGAAAATACAGAAATGAAAAACTTTCTTTTAGTTTCACTCTCTAAAACATTTCTTCATGTTTCCATAAAAAGAACAAAGCACTTCACTCAGTCTTCAGGAACATCACTATTTCCAACAAAAAGCAAAAACAAAGACATTCAACAAGACTAACTTTTTCACCCGACAAAACTGACATTATTCTAAATTACTTTAATCATTGCTTCCCTTTTCCAGTGTTTGCCATAAACCCGCAAAGAAAAAGAGACAATATTGACACAAATATATACATATCCAACATGAGAAGCTTTCGTAATAAAAATTTTTTTCTGAAAACATAAAAACAGTGAATTCTGCAGAGATTTCTGACCAGGCAATAAAACAGTGAAAGGATGATCTGCGTGAAGAGGTGGAGCTGCTCCTAAAATCCAACTTAAGGTAAGAAAAGAGTCACTAACATCAGTCGGCTTCTTCATCTTTACTTTTCTTTCTGTGATCAGGGAAAAAAACAGGATCACATTAAAACAACGACATTAACCGATATGTGAAGAAATATGTATTTTATAAAATGTGAATTTTCGCACCTTATCTCCTTCATCAGCTTTATTTGAGCCTGAAAGCATTAAAATAAACAAAAATCACAATAAGGCTTAAATTGAAAAAAAAATAAAATAAAAAATGTATGTGTCTAAATATCTGAACCCTCATGAACATTTACCTGATCCAGTAAAGGTCCATGACACAAACTTGATGAATCCATAGAGAACCAGCGCCACGCCGACCATCGCCATGGAGTCCTCGATGGAGGGACTGCTGAACCCTGAGAGAAAGAAAAAAAAAACTTCAATTCAAACGATTTCTAAATAGCTGAAGTTGCGATATAGAGAAACAAATATTTACTTTTCTGTGTTAGTTTTTTTCTATAATAGAGCTTCATTTAAACTTTAGAAAACAACAAAACAGATCCCAGACTTTCATTATGAAGTCAAAACTAAGCAATGTTTAGGTCATAGAAAACTTTTACTAACATTTATAACAGTTCTGTTTGTTATATCTATGGAGGTGAGACAACATGAGGAGGAGATTTCCTTAAAACATGTTTTAATTCATACATTTTTTGTAGCAGTATTTCTGCATATCACCACTAAGGTCCCATCACAGCATTCCAATGAAGCTGAGGTCTGGACTTTGACTAGGCCACTGCAGAACTGTAGTTCTTTTTATCTCTAGTCTTTTTTTTTGTATATTTTGTACTGTTATCAAACCTGATGAACCAGTTTAGCCAAATTCTTCATCTGTTTGACTGATGGCCTTTGATACCAAAAAGGTGTTCATGATCAAAAACCATGACAATAATGAGCTCAGATCCTGCGGCTGCACAGCAGCCACCTCCGTGCTTCACAGCTGGTCAGAGCTGTTGGCACGGAGATACTGGGTTACTCTAAATTAATGTTTATCCATTCAGAAGATCTAGTAGTAAAAATCTTTTGGTTCCTTCAGATGCAGCTTTACAAACAGAGATTCTGCCGCCATCTTATTTATCTCCTTCCAAACCCTCAATACTTGATCAGTCTTTCTCCGATTCTACTGTCATGAATTTTACTGTCTAACTTTTGCAGCTTTGAAAGAATTAACTGAGATATTAATTATTTATTGGAAGGTTTGTTCTTAACTCTTTATGTTTGATTACTGCAAAAACAATCTAGATCGATTACTGCAAAATTAGATTTTTAACTCTTAAAACTTTGATAATTTGATGGTATGTAATTAAAATTCTTATTTTAAGTGTAAATTGTCTTGTTTCACTTGAACTGTCTCACTTACCTCTTCAATTCAGGACAAAATTAACTTATTTTAACAAAAAATGGCATATTTAGATTAAAATTTTTTTCAGTGTAAAACATTTTAAAAAACAGAAACTATCTGTTAACAACACATGAAAGGAGATTGAAAACCTCTAATATCTTTAACCATGACTCTAAAAAGACAGTTCTAATCTCTGTGTTATTACAGAGAAGAAGCGTTTCCAAGGTTACCGATAACGTTGAGGGTTACGCTGGCCCGCCGCGTTCCTCCTTCGTGAACGGCCACACAGCTGAGCTCTCCTCCTCGGCCCAGGTCCAGTTTGGACGTGTCCAGCACCAGCCGGCTGCTCTGGCTGAAGGTGCCGTCCCAGGCCTGCCTGTGACCCGACATGCTGCCAGACCCCAGAGATATGGACCGACCGTCAGAACCTTTAAACTCCCAGCTCAGCTCCAGAGGGAGCGGGGAGAAGCCTGAACCTTCACACTGGACGTTTATGGTCTGACCCGGGACAGCGAGGGGCAGAGCAGACGGGTGGATGGAGAGAGATGGAGGTTCTGATGGAGACGATAGAAATCAGGTTGTTAATGAAAGAGTTTTAGATTGTTTACAATTAAGCTGAATGTTTTTCAGTACCAATTATCTCCAGCTCCATGGCGATCTGGGCCAGCAGGTAGGGCAGGTAGACGGTGCAGATGTACGTTCCAGTGTGCCGGACCTTCGCCTCCTCCAGAAACAGGGAGGCGTTTCCTCTCTCATGCAGAGCCTCGAAGTCCAGAGTCGCTCCGACCTCATGAGTGTCGGCCAGACGGTCCGTTTTCCCGTCGTAAGCCAGAACCAGCCGGCCGTCACCTCTGGTCTGGTACCGCCACTCCACCGCAAAACCCGACGAGGACAGCGGAGTGGACGGGTCCACCCAGAAGTTGCAGTCCAGAGTGACCGGTTCTCCCAGTCTGGACTTGGCAGACATGGTTTTACTGGTGATACTCAGGATCACTGAGGAGACAGGAACCCAGAATCAATCAGACAGAACAGAGTGTAGAACCTTTAGCTTCCTCTTTCTGATGAGGTGACCCGGTACCGTCGTGTTCTTTGGTTCTGGTCGGAGCCCGTGAGATGGTGGAAACGCCGAGCGTCTCATCGAGGCCCTGGAAGGAAGATGAGAACCAATCGGCCTGCAGATAAATGGGGCTGAGGGCCGATTCTGTCAGGGAGGCGACCCACTTCAGGCTGGACGGCTGCGGCAGGAAGGGGTTGATCTCACACTGGGGCTTCCTGATGGAGCCTCTGGGGGGGTTCATGGAGGGGTGGCAGAGGGCGGCCGACGGGTCTGAGGGCGGAGGAGACGGAGGGTTAATGTGTGGAAAAATTATTCAAAGGAAACCAGGAGGAAGAGGGAGAAACGTTTAGACTTCATAAGATGTTAAAAAAAAAAACAGCTAAATATTTAGTTGGGATTTTATGCAACAGAAAATAAATATTAGAGCAGAAGTAAGAAGAGAAAGAAAATGGAACTTTATAAAGTTTCTAGTTTAATTCAAAATCAAATTTTCTGAGTCAATTATTTTTAAGGATCAGATTTTGCTGTAAATAGATTTATTATTTTTTTTGGATTATTTTTCTCCCTATTTTCTGATCGAGACAAAAACTTTAATCCAATCATTTTTCTAAACAGCTGAAATTTCATCTAAATTGATGAAGAGCATTTAAAAACATCAGTTTTCCTTTGGATCTGGACCTTTACTGTGTTTCTCTAACAAATCTCTCTGGATCTCTGGTCGTTGTCCTGGAAACATGATCTTCCTGCTCAGCCTCCAACCTTCTGCAGCCTCTAATCAGCTTCTTCTGATGAAGGAGGCCATCCTTCCTCAGTATGGAATGATGGCATGATGCTGCCACCACCATGCTTCATAGTGGGGATGATAATAATTATAAACTCCTAGTTTGGACCAAATTACCTTCTTCCATGTGTGTCTGCTGTCTCTCCTACATGGTTTATTATAATCTACTAACAGGATGGCATCCTTTTAACAAAGCTATTTCTTGTTGTTTCATTTTTAATAAAGGTTAGATTTTAGGAGGAGCCGAATGACATAAAAAAAGGGCCACAAATAAACCACAACATATGCCTTTAGAAACATATAAATATTATTTTGCCAAGTTTATAAAACTCCTTTAATATAGCATTTTATAAAGTATTAAATATTTGTTGTAAAAACAAAATTCATAAAATACATCAAACCCAAAATGTCAGTCAGTAACAAAGGATGAAATCAAGCCCTGTAATGTATTGAAATAACAGAAACATCACATCATTGTTTTGAGTAGAACGATATTGGAACACATCAGGAAACTGAATTATTGTCCAGGTCTAATTTTAGGTGTGAATGATTCCAATGTTTCCTGTTAAGGGAATCTTCCACCAGAGCAGTGGTGAGATATTAATGAATGCACTAATGGTCCCAGTAAAACCAGGAGCAGAAGGAGCTTCATAACTTTGGCTTCATCTCTGATTAATGTTGTCCTTCCTAAACCAGTCAGTATAAATGGATGCACATATATTATAAGGTCTGCATTGGTCCATCCTCTTCCTATGTTCAGATGATTCAACAGTTTAAAGCTCTATTAGATGCAGTAGGCAGCTGGTTTTATTTAGGGACATCAGAGTAGAGGCGGTGACATGTGTGCTAACTAGATTTCTGTTTGACCGACTGGTTTGTGTGTCTGTTTAATGAAATCCAGGAATAATAACTCTACAGAGTAGAGACATCTATCATCTTTGCAGGAATATTTTTATCTTTTCCTAAAGTTTTTGGCAAATAAAATAATTCTTATTCTTATTTATGCAAACAGCCCAATCAGAGATAATAGAAACCAGACTGACTTCAGCTGCATATGTTGGACTAACCTGTTATGACATAAACTCTGTTGGGGTTGATGTCAGATGGAGCTCGCTGGGTTTCTGCAGTCTGACTCTGGGCGTCTGTCCGGATGTAAAGCAGAGATTTCTCCTGGGTCGTGGCTCCTGTTAGACCTCCTCCTCTGCCTGGCTTCTCCTGGACGAACCAGCACTCCATCACAGGGCAGGAGGAGCTGCAGGCTGCAGACCACAGATTTAAGGATATTACTTTACAAGATTTAGGGCAGAAAAATAATTAAATATATTCCAAAGGGTTTAAACTATGTTTTTATATTTATTTCATTTGCCTAATAAATATTAACTATCAAAATATTTCAAGTAGCAGAAAAATACATTTTATTTTTAAGTATCAGCCTGAAGTAAAATAAATATTAAAAAAAGAAGGAACAACTGTCTATAATGAAAAATACACTTAAGTTTCACGATATTCTGGGTGACTCTAATGTCATGGTCAACTTTAGATCACATCACAGGTGACATGGGAAAGTTTCCCAGTCGAACTAGATAAATAATAACCAGTTAATGTTTGTCTTTGTGTTGGACTTCTGTCAATGAGGACTGAAAACTGAAGTTCTGTCAGAAAAAGCGCATCAATAAAATATTAGTTTAAAGCTGTGTGAAGAAAGGCAGATGCTAAATAATCACATCTGATTATTTTATATAGTTTATTTTAAATCCAATACTATTTAACATGCATTTTCATGATTAGTAAATGAGTACGAAATTTACAGTAAAAATATTTGGTGAAATAAAATTGTTTTGGTTCGAAAAAACAAACAAACATTGTCTTAATCAGTAAACAGAAAAATCAGTCAATAATTGTCATATCATTGGTAGTGAAAGCTACTGTAATAAGAGCTGACCTTTAAAGACCTTTAATAAGAAAAGTAAAAGTTCTGTTGAGAACAAAAGCGTTTAATCCTCTTATTAATGTTTCCAAATCATGGTCAATAAGCTTTATTACAGTTAAAATGTTTTTGTTGTACAATGATGAATAAATATCCTTTAGTTAACTGTTTGGGATACATTTGTTCAAATTTTAACTTAAAAGTTTTGGCGGAACGGGATGCAGACATTTTGAGTTATGATCGTCGCTGAACGCTGCACACCAGACTTAATTTTAAAAACATTAAATTTTAAAAATGACCCCGCTTCTAAGTGAACAGCAGAGTTTAGAGCGATTTATTTTAAGTTTAACCCAGTTTTGAAGCTTTCGGCTAATTTCGGCCTGAATGTAACTTAGATATAAATTCGTTATTCTATCTGGTATGTATAATTTGCTATTTCAGCTGTTTAGACATAATTTAAATCTGCTGAAACTGAGTTTTGAAGGTTAACCAGCTGAAAACCAGCAGATATTTTCTGTTTCTGCTCACAGGTCTTATTGTGTCCAGCGGACAGTAAAGCAGCAGAAATGATGATATTTAGCTTACCTTGGATAAAGCCGATGAAGGCGATAATAGACAGTTTATAAATTGTAGAAAAGTCCGTCATGGTGCCTCTAAGACTGTTTCTCTCTGGTCTGTTTCTTTACTAAAAGCTCGTGGAGTAAAGTTGCTTTAATGTCTGGTTTTCCCCCTGAAACCCAGCAGCAGCATTTTACTTTCGCTTTCACTAGCAGCGTCATTTAGCCTGGAAAACATAAACACTACGGTCATATTATCAAATATAAGTACCTAAACCCTCAATTTAATTTGCTAACTGGCAACTAAACTAAGCAAAATGAAAAGAAAATGAATTTGTTTTAAGTTAAGCTTTGCAGTAAATTTGTTTAGACACGGGGAGTTCTTGATCTTCACCACTAGAGGGCGACAGATACCCACAAATAGATCTGGTAGAAACAGTTCCTGTTTGATAAATAATTTATCCTCTGGACTGCTCTGGTGTTGATTAACATGTTAAATGTGAGGTTAATCTGAATTATCTTTGTCAGAATCTAAGGAAACAGGTCATTTGAATGTGTTAAACAGTTAATTCATAACCAGAGATATCAAAATACAAAAGGAGGAGCCAGTCATCTGAAGCCTAACTCGACCTGAGAGCACTGAGGTGAAATAAGGACAAGAGAAACAGAAACATTGAAATACACACAATCATTTCTGAGAAACAGCAAAAATTTACTGGCTCAACTTTAGATATAACAAATCACATTTGTAAAATACGCCTGTCTGATTAAAATATATATATTCTTTAGTAGTATGGTTTATTATTTTATTATGGTACTTTTATTCAAACAGGCTTGCATCATAGAAAGCCACAATCAAGAGAGCAAAAAAAAAAAAAAAAAAAAATGGTAAGTTAATTCTAGATCAAAGGTGTAAAGTACAGATTTAAATTCTGGAAATGTAGATATAAACATAACAAGAAAGAGTTTAGTTATAGTTGTGCTGATACTGCTTTTCATCACATTTTATGCAGGCAGATGCATTTTCTTTAATGAGTCTTTAATGTAACATAAGCAGAAGTTGTTACTGTATATTTTTTCTGTTTTCTTTCTGCATGCATGACTTTAGAAATTTGTCCAAACAAGGAAGACGTTAAGCTTCTCTGTCCCAGTAAAGGTTAAACTGATACTAACGAGGGGAGTAAATGTCTTCCTGGTTTTCGCGCCAACGTTATTGTTATGACTCATCTGTAAACCAACCCAACAGAGTGGTCAGTTATACACAGTCAGCCAAGATGGTGGCGCCCTAACATCACTAGTAACCACGCTCAGTTGATTTCTTGATTATGTTGTTGCAGCAGTCATGGAGCCACACAGCAGATAAATAGCTTTTTTTTTTTTTTTTACAGAGAAACAGAAGAGAAACAGGGTTTTCAGTTTTAGTTAGCTGGAATTAAAGAAGCCTCAGATTAACTCATTAGTCTGATCATTGCAGCATTGGTTTTATTAAACGAACAACAAATAAATAAAGCAGCAAAGCTATTATATCTTAAGCAGTTTCATGGTAGCTTTAGATTCATTCTAACTGTAAGGATCAAAGTAACTTATAAGTTCCAGATAAAATAAGAGGCAGAGGCAGTTTGTCAGTAAAATCCATTTAAAAAAAGGATGCGACACAACACAAAAATGCATCATGGCTGTGAGAAATTACCAACATGTCACATCTTTGTACCAGGTACAATTTCTTCATCTCAGTCTCTAGATCATGAATTACAGCTACTATCAGAATTTAGATATTTGGGTTAGCTGTTAGACACAACGCTCTCCTTTAAAAGTCTTATAAAACTGATAACTCAGAGAATTATATACAATATTTCTGATTTTAATCAAATAGGGGATCACGTATGAACGAAGCTGCCATGATGTTTTTGCACTGTATCATCTTTTCCTGTGTAAACTATTGCATAACTAGCTGGTCTCTGACAGGTGTTATACAAAAAAAAGCATTGGAAATTTGGCATAAAGAAACCATTTATGTATCCCCATTGTATTATTACGTCAAAATATAATCTACTAAGCTTTGAAAACTTATCAAAACATAAAAATGCCTTATCTATTAAAGCTTACATGGTTTCGTTCCAACACTGCAAAAGGACTATATTAACTATAGCTGATGACAGCATCACGGATCAACAGGGCCATGAGTAGAGCTGAACGTGAGGTACCTGTGAGGAAAAGAGCATCTGGTCAAAATGTAATTTAATATAAGGGCTGTGGGCAATGGAATGGAATAATCTGCCAATTTATGTAACGGAATCTCTAAGTTTTGAAACTTTTAAGGTCAGCTCAAACTTGTTAGCTCAATTTATAAGAACTCAGATCGTCACTTAGGGCAGTTAGTACTTAAGGGAAGGTGCAGTGTTTTAGGAAATGCAACCATTCACCCTCCTGCTTATTCTGACTCTATCCTCTATGTATTCTGCTGTTGTGAGGGACCCTGATGTACTACTTTTCTCAGGACTGTTTGTAATGCATGTGCCCTGTGTTTCTTTAATTTTAAATTTAATGTTAACATTAACCTGTCCAGGGACTGTAGATTAGATTAGATTAGATTAGATGAGCTTTATTGATCTCACAGCGGAGAAATTCACTGGTCACATATTGGCATAATAATTAAAGAAGGTGCAAACAAGGAGGAAAAAGGTGCATTAAGAATAAACAATATATATACAGTATATCCAGGTATATACAGTATATCAAGATAAATAAGGATTAGGGTGCAAGTGTACATGTATCACACACAATGAAAAAAAAAATAAAAATAAGAAATAAAAAATAAAAAATACAGGGGAGTAGCACAGAGATTTGAGGTGACATATGTAATATCCGGATGGCTTATATACAGGTGGATTTACTTTTACATTAAAGTGTAGTGTAATGTAAATTGTAATGTAATCTTTTGCCGCTGTCTTGGCCAGGACTCCCTTGAAAAAGAGATTGTTAATGGGACTTTTCTTGGTTAAATAAAGGAATAAAAAAAAAAAAAAAAAAGTAGTAGGTGAGGAGCAAAGGTGAGGTAGTGGTATGACTATTCTATTCACATATATTGCACATTCAGCATATTGCACAGTCAATAAATAAAAACTATAATATTGCTGCACAGTGGTTTTTACAGGAGTTGTTGTGGTTATAGTGCATTATTATAGAGTCTGGTGGCAGCAAGAATGAATGGAAATTGATGGAAATTAGCCAATGGCTACAATCTGGCATATTTATATATGACATTGTTGAGCCATACCATTTGCTGGCTCCACAAGTGCATTAATAATAAACTGTGTGATAGGATCAACATAAGCTATCACAGAGTTTTAATTTTTTTGTGGAGTCAGGTTATGGAATGTAAGGCTGAATAGTAGGTAATTTGGGTTTTAGTAAAACTTTATAAATTTTGGACCACTCAAGGTAAAGTGAAAAGTGTTTTTCCCTTTTTTATGCTAGTGTCTTAAAAACTTGAAAGCTGACGGAAACAAAGAGACATGGGACATTTCTCCAAGGAATTTTGATTGTGTTTATCCTGGGATCATATGGCAATGATTTAAGAACTGCTTAAAATGTGAAATGGAATACACTGTCTCCTTGGCAACAAGACTGAACAATACATAGATGGTACAATGCATTTTTAATACCTGATCAAACAGAATTGTTCTTTAAATTTTCAATTAAGCCACAAAGTTTACGAACAGTACTGGATTATGTTAATGGAAAGATGGTATATAAGAGAGGTATTAAGGCTTTAAATAATGTGAACTTAAAAGATATTCCTTGGAAAGAATATTTTTAAGGTTGATCTTGATGTGAAACCTGTGTGGCGGTTTCTTTATAAGCCACCATTGAGAAAAAATGCTGGTGATTTACAATGAAGAATTCTACATGGTATTGTTTCAGTTATTGTATTTGTTTCTATTAATCCTGATATTTCAGAAAAATATCTTTTTTGTTAGCCATGCGAAACCATTTTCATTGTTTTGTACAATACTATCAAATAATGGATTTAAACATAATACTTAGTGACATTTTAAAATTATTTGGAGATAGTTTTACAGAGAAATCTTTTATTTTTGGATTTTTAATAAAAAAGAAAAAAAAAAGGACGATGGCTAAATTCTTTTAGTGGTCAAGTTATGTTGGCTATTTATTTGAGCAGGGAATATAGGCGTGGTAACGAGCATGGAAAAATTATGTAAAACTCTTTCAGAATGTTGTTAGAGCAAGATTATTGTTAGAATATAAATACATTCCATAAATGGATGAGTTGGATGTTTTCAAAAAGCGTTGGTATTTAGAAGGATTTCTGTTTATTCTAAATAATGACAAACTTTTATTTATAAATGTGTTGATATATGTCTTTCTTATCAGAAGTTTAATAGATAACCAAATATTTAAATAATCATACGTGAAATATGAATAGCTTGACTTTTCTGGTAACTTTTCTGTAAATTATTCTGAAACATGTTATTTTACATGAATTCTTTGCAAAGGGAAATTTTCCAAATGCTTCATTTGAGCCATTGGAAGTAATGCCTATGTAATGTCTTGATCAGATCTTCCTTTTTCAATCACACCAGCTTTTTAAAAAGAAGACAGAAAAGGATTAGAGTTGAGTTAGATTTTTTTTGTTTAAGCCCTACACTCCAAGGATTTTAGATGCATTTAAATAATTTGTTTTGATTAATAAATTTATATTGAATAAAGTATTTTTAGTATCCAATTCTGTCAGTAAAATTGATGTCATTTCTCAACACTAACTAAATTACTTCTATTTAAATCCCATACTCTACCTGCAGAAGAAGCTTTCAGATTGCTTATGATGCTCTGTAACAAACATGTAGAGGCCTGGGAGTTTGAGGGTTCTGCGCAGTATCTTAGCTGTTCCTAGGACTGCGCTCTTCTGGACAGAGACCTCTGATGTTTTACCTGGAATCTGCTGTAGCCACTCTCCCAGTTTGGGGGTCACAGCCCCCAGTGCTCCAATTACCACTGGCACCACTGCTGCTCTTACTTTCCACATCTTTTCTAGCTCCTCTTTCAGCCCTTGGTATTTCTCAAGCTTCTCGTGTTCTTTCTTCTTGATGTTGCTGTCGCTTGGGATTGCCACATCTATCACTTCTGCCTTCTTCTGCTGTTTGTCGATCAACACGATGTCTGGTTGGTTAGCCATCACCTGTTTGTCAGTCTGGATCTTGAAGTCCTGGTCCTGGTGTGGTAGACCCTGGCCTCTATTGATCTTGTACTGAGTGCCTGTTCTTGTGCTGCCATGATTAGTGCCTCTGTGTTGTCCTTCAGTCCAGCCTTTTCCAGTCACTGGTAGGATTTTTTGATATCAGCCACTTCTTCTATTTGTCTGTGGTATATGCCGTGCAGCGGCTTGTCCCTCCATGATGGTTTTCCTTCCTCTTTGTTGTCTTTACTTTCGGTTTTCTCCTGCCTGAGGTATATATACATATATATATATATATATATATATATATATATATATATATATATATATACATATATATATATATATGCAGAAAAAAACAACAATAATAGAACATTTCATATCAACTAAAAATATTAGGTGATTTTTACATTTGATCAAAGCCTTTCACAAGATTTTAGAAACAGCTGATTTTCTGAAATAAAAAATGATAATATTACCATTTAGTCCTACCTCTCTGTCTCTCTATGTGATATTTTAATTTCTGTTTCATTAGTAACCTTGCTGGTTCAAGTGACGTTGACATTAAAGCTGGATTCTCATTGGTTAAGTAAAGGTTGATGTTCCAGCCTTATGTCTCTAGCGGTGGAAAGGAGAACAACAGATCAACGCGAAAATCAAGTTCATTTTTTGAAAGTCTAGATGAGGAATCATGAAGAAGCTGAAGTGTTTCGTGGTTCTGTTGGGAATATTTATACATAATGTGGCAGCAGGTAAGTTACTAAAACATTTTATAAGATCTATTAGCGAGAGTCTGAAATCTAACGGCTTATTAAACTAGTTTTATGTGTCTGCGTGTTGTCCCAGCTGGCTGCCATCACTACCTGTCTACTATTGCTGCTCCCTGTAAAATACTCTGTCTAAAAAAGATAAAGACTTTCTTTGCCCTGCTTTATTTTTTTCAATTTACATATTCAGGTAAGACTTTGTTTTAAATAGCGGATTTTAAATGGTATGTAAATATTGCAACGAACTGATGGTTTCATTTTCTAATTAAGAGTCAAACCCTTTTATTTTATCTCCTTCCAACACTGACAGCTCCAATGCCAGTTATGTTACTTATATTTATTTTTATGCTTCTATCCTCTATTATATTTCCCTTTTCAGGACTTTAATCTCCTTGATATGTGCTTCATATGTCATGATAATGTGCTCAACTTCCTGAGGAACATCTTAAATCACGTGAATGAAATGTTAAATATTTCATAGACAGCCTACTTGCTCTCAGAGGATAAGCGAAAGTAAAATGTAATTATAAAAATATAACTTCAGTTACAGGAAGAAGAAAAAAAAGAGTTTTAAGCAATAGCTGTTTGATAATCTGATTTGGATTTTATCAGTTAAATAAAAATAGGAAGCTGTTTGCTTATTTTGATATTGTTAAGAATACTTTAAAAAGTGGCTAAAAATAAAAATAATTTCAAGAATATATATATATATATATATATTTTATTTTTTATTTTATTTTATTGTTTTTTATATATATATATATATATATATATATATATATATATATATATATATATATATATATATATATATATATATATATATATATATATAAACATTTTCAAGTAAAAGCATTGGACAGTTACAAAGCAATTTTTTCAGCAGACTGGGAGTGTTTTGAAATAAAACCAGTCAGTCAACTTGAATTAATTTTATCTCAAAATGGTACATCAGGCTGATCTATACAGCCATATCGAATCAGTTAGAAAATGTATTCCATTTAGAGCTTGGTTGTCAGATAAAAAGTACATTTTGAGAACAGATGTATTTAAGAAGGTTTCTAAATATTTAAAATATTTCTTTCTATTGGTCAGATTTCATATTCCTGTTTTAAATGTGAGGCTCCTCAGTGATGCAGTGGGTAGCACTGCTGACTTGCAGCAAGAAGGTTCTGGGTGCAAATCCCGGCCCAGGGTCTTTATGCATGGAGCGTGTATGTTGTACCTGAGCATGCGTTGGTTCTCTCCAGGTACTCTGGCTTCCTCCTATAGTCGAAAAACATGGCTGTTAGGTTAATTGGTTTCTCTAAATTGTCCTTAGCTGGGATAGGAGTGTGGGGCTGGGAATGTGTGTGTGAACAGTTCTTTGTCTCTGTGTTGCCCTGCGATTGACTGGCGACCTGTCCAGGGTGTACCACACCTCTCTCCCATAGACAACTGGAGATAGGCAACAGCACCCCTTGTGACCCCACTTGGGATAAGCGTGACAGAAAATAGATAGATGTTTTAAATGTCATGTTTTTATTATGAGTGGAAAGTCTTCAGCAATAGAATGATTCATATAAATCAAAACTTTTAAGTATCAGTCTGTTACTGATGAATCCATAGAATGTATTTCATTTAGTGACTTTAATTGGTGAATTTGATTAACTTTTCTGTAATATGCATTTTTATATAAGGGAAAGTATAGGTACCAATTTAAAACAACTACTAAATATGCTAATTTCTACCCTTCAGTGAAGCATTCCCTGAGATATTTCCTTACTGCTACCTACGGAGTCCCAGGCTTTCCAGAGTTTGTTGGGGCTGCAACAGTTAATGAAATTCAGGTGGGCTATTGCGACAGCAACATCCAGACCGCCAAGCCCAAACAAGACTGGATGATGAAACTGATTGAAAAGGATCCCAACCACCTGGAGTGGTATTCTCAGAAGTGTCTTCTAAGTCAACATGTATTGAGAGCAGAAGTGAATGACTTGAAGCAACGTTTAAACCTCACTGAAGGTAAGGAGCTTTTTAATAAACATGTTTTCTTCGCCTATATTGGCTTTAGGTTTCAGTATAAAGTTCTTGTCATATTTCCTGTAAATGATAAAGAATAGTGCAATAGTACAACTGATTGAATTTCCTTGTATTTTGTCTTCCAACTCTACAGCAGGACCTGTTAAGCCCCTGTCACACCTTGACGTCCCAAAATCTTCTAAAACACTGGCATACACTGAACTTTCAATGTATTTTTTCAATTTTGGGAGTATACCCAGAGTATTCATTATACTTATGTCTTATACTTCTGCCCAAAGACAGCCTAACTTATTCCTAACGCACGGCAGCATAATTCCCATGAAATGATGCACAAGCCAGTGACGTGAGAGGGGCAGCAAATCACCCGGAGGCACCCAGCCTGCATAAAAATATGTTTTTGATCACAATATTAACCTAGCTGCTGTTTACTGCCCGCCAAAAAAAAAAAAAAATAGAATAAATAAATGCGAAGAAAAAGAAAGAAAGAAGGTTTGCAGTCGCAGCAGATTCAGCATTGTGTCTGCTAGCAAGTTTGTTGGCCGTGGCCGGGGGCGGGAACGCAGGGAGGATCCATCACACTCACCTTCTGGCTCACCCTATGATGGGGATAAAGTCTGGAGGAGAACGGACGGTTTCCTCCAGTGAACCCTCTTTTATACCAAAACAATGGCAATATGCCATTATACAGTAGCTGTAAGTTAGAAACATGTCAGACACGTTGATATGCGTTGGAGATAAGCCCTTGATAAGTTACGCATAAGTTATGCACAAGTTACTCATAGGTTTTAGATAAGCTAGACGCCATGACTTATGAGTAACTGACACTTAACGTATGTCAACCATCAGATAACTTAGCTGGAACTTATGGCCCATAAATGAGCATACGCTGGCATACCTTCTTGGTGTATGTCAACAAGTGCCAGCATGAGTCACTATGCTTCAGAGTACTTCAGCATGCTCATAACTTATACAAAGTTATCCAACTTATCCCAGTTTTTGCCAGATTTTTCGTACATCAGCCTGGCTAAATCGTCAAGGTGTGGCTGGGCCTTTATGAACTCAAAATACACACATAAGAACAAATTACAGATTACTGACATTGTTTTGGGAACAGTGTATGTAGGATTTTAAAAGCATAGTGAAACGAATAGCATGTTCCAGGTAAAACTGAAAGAATAACATTTATTAATCATTTAATGGTGTAATGCGACTCAAAGGGAGCCAGCGTCTCCTGTTACAAGATAAACTATAACTGTCATCATTAATCATGTGAAACAGGTCCACAAAAGTTTAGTTTTTCCTTAGACTATGGATTTATTAAAATTTCAGCACACAAACACACATGCAGACAAAAATCAATTAAGTCTTTAGAGACAACTCTCAATAATAAACATTAGATGTTTATGAAAACAACAAAATCAAAAACATAAATCTATTGGTGGTGTTGGATACTAAAGAAAAGAGGCCTTTGTCTTCTTTCCAGATACTTTTACATCCTTTCTTTAACTCTAGTGCTTTGATGTTTTATTAGTTTATTTTTCATGTCTTGAATGCAGCACTACCTAGAGGCGCTTTCTAAAACAACACAGTATGAAACAATATAATCCTTGCAAAAAAAAGGCAGCATTTAATCTCATCATAAACCTTTTTTCTTATTCATAATTTTTGATATTGTCTCTCTTACGTCAAACTGAAAAAAACAGTACATGTCTGCCTTTAGTCTATCTTCTTTTATTTATTTTCTTGTTAAATTCAATTTGGTGGTACATATATGAGATGTTAAAGTCTGTTCCTATCTTAGAAACATTTATTTTTTAATGATTTCGATTAATTGTTTTCCTTTTTTTTATGTGTAAGGTTAGTGTTCCCTCTTTTGTTGCTTAAGTTTTTTTTTTTCTTTTTTCTTTAAGGTCTCTACATTTTGCAGAAAATGAATGGCTGTGAGTGGGATGATGAGACTGGAGAAATTAAAGGATATAATCAGTATGGTTATAATGGGGAAGACTTCTTAGCCCTGGACCTGAAGACCCTGACATGGATTGCTCCCAAACCACAAGCTGTACTCACAAAACTCACATGGGACACAGAGAAAGCTAAATTAGAAGAGTATAAACATTTTTACATGTATATGTGTCCCGAATGGTTAAAGAAATATGTTCATCATGGGAGGAGCTTTCTGCAAAAGAAAGGTATATTTATGACACAATTTAAATGCAGCAACAACAGGATCTGTCCAAATTTATTACAAAGATTGTTGGAGCCAAATGCTTGATTTATGATTGAAGATTTATTTCTAGTTTGCTATTTTTATCTGGTTTTGGTATGATATATATGAACATGAAATATTTTGGTTTGAAGTATAAGTTGACTGACTTAATTTTGAAATTATGAATTTGTTTAGTTGTGTTTTGCTGCCATTCATAATTTACGTTGTTTCTCGCCTCCGCCCCTTCATTATGGACAGGTGACTGCAGCACCTGGATTATATTGGAGTTGGCTATTGGGGCCGGGTGAGCTTTTGGATTCAGTCAGCGCAGCCATACAGTTTTTGACCGCTTCTGATTATATTGTTGTTTTTCTTTGAGTGGAAAAAAGGCAACGAAATGAGCCGATATGATCTGCCTGTCACGTCATGTTGCGGTAAGAAAATTTAAGTTTGTTTTGATTTTGGAAAATAAAGCATCTTGATCAAGAGGAAAGAAAGTTTGCTGATTACATGGTCACATTAAACAACATCTGACAGATCTCAAGTGAGTCTAACTTGGATGCTTCTGAACCAAGAGCCAAACGCATCTTTATTGGATGCGCTATTATTTCGTCAAAAACTTAACTGCATGAGGAACGTCAGCAGCTTGTAGTGAAGTCAAGTGGGGCACACAACAATTCAACTCCAAGAAAATGGTGCAATACGTTTATGTGCACGGACTGCGGAGCAAATGTTTACCTGACAACCGGAATCATGAATGAATGAAGCGTATGGACACGCCTACGCACAAAGACGTTAATTAAAATGAGAATTCTCCACCAATGCATAAGTGAACTCAAACTGAACGCAAACCTATCATCTGTGGAAATAAAATAAATCATCAATGCTTAAAATTTCAAAAGAGGATTTTATCTGTGTCTTTGTCTGAACAAAGTGGTTTGAACAAATTAAAATGGATGAAGATGTCATGACAAAAAGTCTTTCTAAAACTCAGTCACCAGAGGGCGGTGTTAAGCCACGCACGGAAATGGAAGATGAAACTTGTATGGAACTTCAAAAGGAAAAAAGGGTTATTAAACACACTGCAAAGGGTTTGGAGCTGCTTTTGGCAAACACTCAAAAATCAAGAAACTCAAAATGCAAACAATCGAAAAAGCTAATGGAAACAATGAAAGAGCTCATGCAATCAAATGAAAATGCAACTAGAATAAGAGGTCTTTTGGATGAAATGAACAAACTTTGTGATGAAGCATGTGAATGTCAAAAATCACTGAAGGATTTTCTGCCGGAAAAGGAATTTGAAAAGCAAAGTCAATGGCTTAAGCAAACAACTGACAAATGTACTGATTTTGGACAGGATGTGCAAATGTGGTTATGTGAAATTGGACCAAATGTTAAAAATGGATGTCAAAGGACTTTATCCTCTATTGTTGGACATGGAAAGCAACCCAGTGTTGTAAACTCTGATGACATCTGCCCTAATGACAGTGTTTCAAATGCCCCAACATCAAAGGCTAAATCAAAGTCTCGTGCATCAAGCACTTCAGCCACTTCATATGCTCGCATAAAGGCAGAAGCAGAAAGAGCTGCTATCATAGAACGGGTTGCAGCCCTAACTAAAAAGCATGAGCTTGAGGCACAACAAGAACAATTAAAAAAAAGGCAAGAACAACTGGAACTGGAAACAGAACTTGCAGCTGCAATAGCAAAAATCAATGTACTTGAGGCTTTGGGATCAAAACAAGGCTCTGAAGCATTAGATGGAAAGGATGGGATGAATTCATACTTTGAAAATGCTGTTCAGATTCCATGTGCTCATGAGTCTTTACCAGATCAAGTGCAACAGCCACAAGTGGTGAGACCAAAAATTACACAACAAACTGTCAGGGATGAAAATATGCAGTACTCATGGAGACAAGACATGCAATTGCAGAATAAGACTGTGCAACAACACACACCTGTGATCGTAGAAAAATCTGATTCCATGCCTAAACAAAGAAATGAAAAATTACACAACTTGTCTGAAATCATGGAAAAACAAAACAAAATAACAGAGGCTCTTGTAAAACAACAAAATATGTCATTGTTACCATCGCTCACCAAACCAGTTTTCAAAGGTGATCCACTGGAATATCAATTTTTCATGAGGGCTTTTGAGCATGGAATTGAGGAGCGCACAGACAATCCCAAAGACAGACTTCACTTTTTGGAGCAATTTACAACTGGCAAACCACAAGAGCTGGTGCGCAGCTGCCAGTATATGCCACCCAGCAGAGGATATGAGGAGGCAAAAAGACTGCTGAAAAAACACTTTGGAGATGACTATACAGTCGCAACAGCCTACCTAAATAGAGCATTTAACTGGCCAGCTTTAAAGGTGGAAGATGCTGAAGCATTAAAAAGTTTTTCATTATTTCTAAATGGCTGCCTCAATGCTATGACTACTGTGGACTATTTGGAAGAAATGGACCATCCAGCCAACATAAAAACCATAATCTCAAAGCTTCCTTTCAAACTAAAAGAAAAATGGAGATTCAAAGTCTGGGAACTACAGGACCAAAGTAGAAGAAGAGCTAGATTTTCAGATTTGGTGCAGTTTGTGGATAAGCCGGCTCAAATAGCATCTCACCCAGTATTTGGCAGTTTGAAGGACATAACTCCAACTACAAGAGGTAGCTCAAATATGCAGCAAATGCCAAGGGCTGGCAGGGAGAATGGGAGCAAAAGTGGTTTTGTCACTAGTGTAACACCAGTCACAGAGCCCACAACAGAGAGCAACACTTCTCTGGGCACATCTGGTATTAAAGGAGCTAGCAAGCTTTGTTTATTTTGTGATGGGTTTCACAAACTTAACTCCTGCTCCAAATTAATGAAGAAAGCCCACAAAGAAAAGTTGGAGTTCCTCAAGAAAAAAGGAGTATGTTTTGGATGTCTGGAGGCTGGGCACATGAGCAAAGTGTGTTCTCAAAGGCTAACATGTCAAGTGTGTTTACTCAAACACCCCACCACTTTGCATATTACCAAGAGTGAGGCAATAACTGCTCACAAAGACAATAAAGAAAAATCTATCATAAGTGGTCTGTTGGAAATAAAGAATAAAGAACAAGGATTGATTGACATGGGGGCTGATGAATCTGAATCCATCCTGGCTATTGTGCCTGTCAAAGTGAAAAATAAAAGAAATAACAAATCCATCATGACATACGCCTTCCTGGATCCAGGCAGTACTGATTGCTTTTGTACCAAGGCACTGCTCAGACAGTTACAACTGACTGGAAGGACAACTGACATACTTTTACGCACAATGAATAAAGAGCAAGTCATCAAGACAGCTACTGTGTCTGATTTGGAAATATGCAGCTTGGACAGCAATGAATACATTGGTTTGGCTGATACTTATATGCAGACGGAAATCCCTGTAAAAAAGGAAAATATTCCTTCAGAAAAGGATCTGGAACAATGGCCATATCTGAAAGAGGTTAAACTCCCTCAAATTGATGCTGATATTGGTTTGCTGATTGGCAGCAATGTTCCAAAGGCATTGGAGCCATAAAAAGTTATAAGCAGCCAAAAAGATGGACCATATGCTGTTAAAACTGCATTGGGTTGGACTGTAAATGGTCCTTTTCGAAAGACAAATGTGACAGAGGATGGAAAACAGATTGTTATTGCTTGTAGAATTTCTGTTGTCAAGCTGTATGAAATGATGCAACAACAAATTGAAAAAGACTTCCCAGAGCGTCAACACGAGGAGCGCCTTGAAACGTCACAGGAGGACAGACTGTTCATGGACAGTGTCTCCAAGTCCATTAAGTTGGTAAATGGACATTATAGTATTGGTCTACCACTAAGGAATGATGACACTGTATTTCCAAACAATCGATGTGTAGCTGAACAGAGGATACTTAACTTGAAGAGGAAGTTTGCAAAGAACAGCAAATTCTATGAAGAATACAAAGCATTCATGTTGGACATCCTAAACAAAGGTTTTGCTGTTAAATTACCACCTGAAGACAAGGCTAAGACAAGCCAGAGCAGGAAGATTTGGTACATACCACATCATGGTGTTTACCACCCCAAAAAACAGAAGCTAAGGGTGGTATTTGATTGTGGTGCTAGCTTTCAGGGTACCTGTTTGAACAACCATCTGCTACAAGGTCCTGACTTGACCAATAGTCTTGTTGGTGTGCTCACTAGATTTAGACAGAAACCTGTTGCTTTCATGGCTGATATTGAAGGGATGTTTCATCAAGTAAGAGTCCCAGAGGAAGACGCTGACCTCTTAAGGTTTCTCTGGTGGCCAGATGGAGATTGGAGCAAAGAACTTGAAGAGTACAAAATGGTTGTCCACATATTTGGAGCTACATCTTCACCAAGTTGTGCAAACTTTGCTCTGCGGCAGTGTGCAAAGGAGAACTTGGTGGACTTCAACTCAGAAACCATCTCTACAATACTCAGAAACTTTTACGTAGACGATTGTCTCAAATCTGTAGAAAATGACGATGAAGCGCTGACGCTCGCATCAAACCTGAGTACTTTATGTGCCAGAGGAGGTTTTAAGCTGAACAAGTGGATCAGCAATAGCAAAACACTGATTCTCTTCATAGCTGAGGAGAACCGAGCCAAGGAAATCAGAGACCTGGATTTTGACCAAGATATCTTGCCTGTCGAACGAGCACTAGGTGTACAATGGTGCACTGAGACGGACTCATTTAAATTCAAAATTCAGCTCCAAGACAAGCCACTTACTCATCGTGGGATCTTATCAATGGTTAGTTCGATTTTTGACCCACTTGGAATGTTGGCTCCAGTCATCCTTCCTGCCAAACAGATCTTACAAGAACTCTGCCATTTAAAGCTTGGATGGGATGAGAGGATTCCTGAAAGTCTCCATCAAAAATGGTCTAACTGGTTAAGAAACATGAATTTGCTGAAAGACTACAAGGTTAAGAGATGCCTCAAACCTGATTGTTTTGGACAACTGGACTCAGCACAGCTCCACCATTTTGCTGATGCAAGCGAAAATGGCTATGGCACAGTCTCCTATTTGAGGATGTCAAATAAGTACCAACAAGTTCACTTAGCCTTTGTTATTGGCAAGGCTAGAGTGGCTCCTCTAAAGCCTATAACCATCCCAAGGTTGGAGCTCACAGCTGCAACTGTAGCTGTAAGAATGGATCGGATGTTACAAGAGGAGCTTGAAGTACCTCTCGTACCATCAGTCTTCTGGACTGACAGCACATCAGTGCTAAAATATATAAAGAATGAAACTTCTAGATTTAAGACCTTTGTCGCCAATCGAGTCGAAACCATTAGATCTGCTTCCAATGTTTCTCAGTGGAGGTATGTGAACAGCAGCCTAAATTCTGCTGACTGTGCTTCAAGAGGAGTTTCTGTACCTAGCTTCTTAAACCATGTGACTTGGATTTCAGGCCCAGCGTTTCTTCAGCTACCTGAATCTGAATGGCCCAAGACACCAGATTCAGATTTGACTCTCACTCCTGAAGATCCAGAAATTAAAGTGCTTGTATCAAACGTTGCTGTTCTGGAAGAGAGTGGAAATGCTGTTAGTAGGATACTGTTGTGGTATTCTGACTGGTACCGCCTTAAAAGAGCAGTAGCCTGGATTCTTCGTTTCAAAGCTCTACTGGCATCAGCTATTGCAAAGAAAAAGGATATTCTTGGAAATAAAAGGGACAAACAGGAAAAACAAGTTCTCTCTGTGCAAGAACTACAAGAAGCAGAAGATGCAATCATCATGTTCTTGCAGGAAACAAACTTTGCAGAAGAGATGACTGCATTAAGGAAAGGAAATGCTGTGAAATCTAGCAGCCATCTCCTTAAACTATCACCAATTCTGCAGGAGGGACTAATAAGAGTTGGTGGCAGATTAAGCAAGTCTGCTATTCCATCAGAATCCAAACACCCTGTTATCTTGCCAAAGAACCACCATGTAACACAGCTCATCATTAGATACATTCATGAGAATATTGGACACAATGGAAGAAGTCACACTCTGTCGCGTTTGCGACAAAAATTTTGGATTCCAGGAGCTACTTCAGCAATTCGAAAGGTGATTGCCAAATGTGTCCCCTGCAAGAGGATGAATGTAAGGAAAGGTGAGCAGATCATGGCTGACTTACCAAAGGAAAGGGTCAGTCCAGATGAACCGCCTTTTACCAACTTAGGTGTAGATTTCTTTGGCCCATTCAACATAAAGCGTGGAAGGTCTACTGTCAAACGATATGGAGTTGTTTTTACATGTCTCACTATCAGGGCAGTTCACATAGAGATTGCACATAATCTCAATACTGATTCCTGCATTAATGCAATCAGAAGATTTGTCACCAGAAGAGGCCCTGTTAAAGTCATGAGGTCAGATAATGGTACCAACCTTGTTAAAGCAGAGCGTGAACTCCGTGAGGCTGTAAAAACTCTAAACAATTCCCAGATTCAAACTGCTGCACTGAAAAAAGGCATCTCCTGGCTGTTTAACCCACCTGCAGGATCTCACCATGGAGGAGTCTGGGAGAGACAAATTCGTTCTATAAGACGAATTCTCAGTGCTCTCCTAAACCAACAAACGTTGGACGACGAAGGACTCGTCACCTTACTCTGCGAGGTGGAGGCTATCATCAATGACAGACCAATCACAAAATCATCAAACGACCCCATGGATTTGGAACCCTTGACACCAAACCATCTCCTACTTCTCAAAACAAACCCTTCCATACCACCTGGAGTGTTCTGCCCAGAAGATTCCTACAGCAGGAGAAGATGGCGTCAAGTTCAGTACATGGCAGAATTATTTTGGAAGAGGTGGATAAAGGAATATTTGCCTGAACTACAACAAAGGAACAAATGGACAAGGAAAACACAAAACTTTGAAAAAGGGGATATTGTCCTGATCATTGACGATACAGCTCCAAGAGGTTCTTGGTCAATGGGGCGAGTAACGGAAACCTTTCCGGATGCCAAGGGATTTGTAAGACAGGTGCAAGTTCGGACCAAGACCAACACTCTCCGTCGACCTATAACAAAGCTTGTTCTTCTCCTGGAGGCTTCATGTGGAGACTGAATTGCGAACATTGACACATTTCCTCCACAGTCTCCCACGATTGACTTGAAAACTTACAGACTTAAAAAAAAAGAGACTTTGGCTCCTCTATTTTGTTTTATGTAATTGACATTTGTACCTGCATGCCAATTAGGGGCCGGAATGTTGGAGCCAAATGCTTGATTTATGATTGAAGATTTATTTCTAGTTTGCTATTTTTATCTGGTTTTGGTATGATATATATGAACATGAAATATTTTGGTTTGAAGTATAAGTTGACTGACTTAATTATGAAATTATGAATTTGTTTAGTTGTGTTTTGCTGCCATTCATAATTTACGTTGTTTCTCGCCTCCGCCCCTTCATTATGGACAGGTGACTGCAGCACCTGGATTATATTGGAGTTGGCTATTGGGGCCGGGTGAGCTTTTGGATTCAGTCAGCGCAGCCATACAGTTTTTGACCGCTTCTGATTATATTGTTGTTTTTCTTTGAGTGGAAAAAAGGCAACGAAATGAGCCGATATGATCTGCCTGTCACGTCATGTTGCGGTAAGAAAATTTAAGTTTGTTTTGATTTTGGAAAATAAAGCGTCTTGATCAAGAGGAAAGAAAGTTTGCTGATTACATGGTCACATTAAACAACATCTGACAGATCTCAAGTGAGTCTAACTTGGATGCTTCTGAACCAAGAGCCAAACGCATCTTTATTGGATGCGCTATTACTCTCATTACAAAGCGAAAATGCAGGCAATCGTTCAGCATTGATAATGAAAGCAAGTGAGTGGCCTATTTGAATCCTCTTTTCTCATCGGCTATCTTCCTTTTTTTCCCTTTGGGATTCATATTCCGAGACACACCTGCAGCTTTGTTTGCCTGGCACCGCACCACGCTGGTTCCAAGTTATGATCACTGATCTCTATGGCTTTGACGCAAATTATTGTTTAAATTTTTTTATAATACAAATGTCTAAAGCATTGGAAAACATTAATTTTTGTTTGAAACCTGCAAACCATTTTAAGAAAAAAAGAAATCGATTTTCATACATTTTTGAAAAAGCTCCAGGGAGCCACAAGGGGCAGGCTAAAGAGCCGCATGCAGCTCCAGAGCCGCAGGTTGCCGACACTGATCTAGATGTAAGTATTAAAAGAAATGTATTTGTACAAACCAAAGCAAAACATTAGAACAGTTAATCATTATGTTTTTCAACAACTAGGGTTTCTTTTGTAAAATTGTTTTCCTTCAGACCATGAAAAGCCAGAACTGTTTTGCTGCCTGACCCACCCTGTATGTTTACCTGCTTTGACAGAAACCAGGTCATTAGTAGCTGGCTGATAACACCACATCTCCCCACAGTTAATTATTGATGGAGTTGATGCATTTTGTGGAACTTTTGTGTTTTTTTGATAGAAAAGGCACTTAAATTGTGTTTTTCTATATCCTTGTTTTTTAATGAAAGCTGCTGATGGAACATCTTTCCCCTGTTCCCTTACTTAGCTTTCAGTAATTTGTTTTTCATTACACTTAAGCTTAAGTCCTGATCCCAAAATTCATTATAATTATGTTTAGAGTCTTACGGTGAATTTAATTGTGGGTTTATTTATCCATTATCAGGTCAGCTTTACTGGCTGTTTCTTTTTGCTTTTTTTATGTAACACAAATAAAGACACATCGCGATTTTGGTAACAGGAAAAAAAGAACTACAAAAATTGTTTAGAGAGGAATATGATTAAATTTGTCTAACAGAAAACAGTTTAACACTTTAATACAGTTTACTGAACATCCCCTTTGTATTGCAGGTGTGCATGTTCTTCAGCAGATGTATGGTTTGGAGTGGGATGATGAGACGGGAAAGATTACAGGATTTCATCAGTATGGTTATGATGGGGAAGACTTAATTTCACTGGACTTTGATACAAAGACATGGATTGCTCCAATCCAGCAAGCTGTCATCACCAAGCACAAGTGGGACAAATACAACGCTTTAACTGATTACTGGAATAATTACCATTCCCAGATTGCTCGTGAATGGTTGAAGAAGTATGTGAACTATGGAAAGAGCTCTCTGATGAGAACAGGTAGAATCACATAACCTATTTTTGTGTGATAAACTTGCTAAATCATCACTCCATTGATATACAACTACATTATCTGTTATTTTCTATGTCAAACAGTCAAAAACTTTAATGTTGGTTTCATCTACTCCTCAGATCTTCCCTCAGTGTCCTTCCTCCAGAAGTCTTCCTCCTCTCCAATCAGCTGCTTTGCTACAGGTTTTGACCCCCACAGAGCAGAAATATTTTGGAGGAAAGATGGAGCAGAGATCCATGAAGGGGTGGAGAAAAGAGAGATCCTCCCTAACAATGATGGAACCTTCCAGAGGAATGTAGACATAGATCTGTCCTCTGTTCTACCTGAAGACTGGACCAAATATGAATGTGTGTTTCAGCTCTCTGGAGTCAAAGATCACAGAATCTATAGACTGGAGAAAACAAGAATGAATGATGAATGTGAGTAATTGTCTGCTGATATCAAACATCTGTTTGACTTGCTCATGTCTTTAGATTTACTTTAGGGTTTAGAATCAGAAGCTTTGATTTCTTACATTCATCTAAGCCTGAACCATGAAAACAAAATTGTGATTTGCTGCTATTACTATCTGCTCCAATTGTATGTGCTTCCTTATATAGTCAGTAGATAATCGCTTCTACAAAAACTCCAAACTTTATGCATTTTTAAAGTTGTAGGTATTGTTAGACTATGTGCAAATATTCACTGCATTAATTTAAATATATATCACTGAGTTATAGTAACTGAAAAGCAATACATTGAAGCCTCTTAGTGAAGCTCTGTAAAAAGGAAAAAAACAACAGAAACCTGAAAAAGCAAATAATGTTGAATGTGAATTGGCACTTCATAAATAAACCAAATTAATTGAATTGGTTTAATGAAAAAACTAAATCCTGGTCATGTTTTTTAGAAAAAGTGGAATACAAGACATGAGCAAAATGTTTATTCTGCTTGAGTGTAACTTTTTTTTTTCTTTTCTCAACAGCAAATAATGACACCATCCCTATTGCCGTGTTGGCTGTCCTCGGTGTTGTTGGTTTGATTGGTCTCATTTGTCTGATTTTCTTCCTTGTTTACAAGAAGAAGGGTGAGAAATTGACATTTTCCCCCATATTTTGGTTGTTGATTGTAACCCAAAAAATGGCAAGATTTTGTTGTTAGAGCTACGTCATATCATGTACAGTAGATATGATTAAATGATACAGTAATGTACCACCATAATTTAAGCCTTATAAAACTTGTCCAGGTTTAGACCAAGTCTTCCTGGTATAAACTTCACCTAAGTTTAACCTTTCAGCCATTAAAACTGTATTTAATGTAAAGAGGACTGTAAAACTCAACTCTAATCTTAACTCAATAATGTCTTCATTTAATCCACTATACATTTTTTTTTAAAGATTTTTGTATTTGATACTGAGAAAATATAATTATGTCGGGAAAAAGGCATCAGGTTTCCTGTTTGATAGTAAAAAAATTAAAATAGCAGTATATTTGTAAGATGTTTGCAGATGCAAACATATATTTGATTCTGAGCTATCAACAAACATTGGAGCTGTAAAGGCTGCTGTTGCTGCTGTTTGATTCACCTGATTCTTAACAGATGTTATTCATTCATGGGATATCTCAGAATCAGATAAGAAACATAGGTGATTGGGAACAAATAAATACTTTTACACATAAGAATAAAATCAGATCACTAAACATGTGTTTCTACATTTAACTCAGGCGTATGTTTGTTTTTCTTACCATGTTGGCTTCAAAAGCAGATTTCTACCAAATGTAAACATTAAGTCCATGAGCCATTGATTTACATGGATTTTCATCAGAAAATTCTCATTGTAAAATATTTGTAGATATAAGGCAGACATAATATTTTTATCCAGCTCAATTTGTTGTTTGTTTTTTCATCTATTTTTCAGCCAAGCGTGCACATTCACGTAAGTTAAGCCACTCCCTTTTCTAAATGTTTCTAGCTTTGTAGTTTTTAGAATTTCTTGGTCTTTAAGATTTTTCCAGGGCATTTTAAGTACATTTTCCAACAATTAAAATTTTAATTCACATGATTTTTGTTTCTACAGCTATCCAGAATGTTCTGGCCCCAGAGGAAGTCAGATTTATTCCAAACGCATAAAAACAATCTGGCCAAAGCAAGGAGGTGAGTCGCTGAATGTTGAACAAAGGTGTTTATTACTGTGGAATTGACCTTTAAGTTTCCAAAAAAAAACATGCAGGAGTCTAATTATGGAAATGATGCTGCAGTTAATAAAGGCAGCTCAGATCCCAACAAGCTCTCCATAAAATTTGCCCTCAACTTTAAATTTCATTTAAAATAAAAGGATTCTGAAACATTCAGGATGCTAAATGAACTCTGTATCAAAATATGCTCTTAGATTTAATTAAAATTAATGTTTGAGTCTAAATAAAATTTTCAGAAATCAGGATGTCCAAGCATGAATATTAAAAGTCACTGCAAAGATTAAATGCAGAATTTATTAACTGACATAGAACGCGTTTCTGTTCCTTGTAAAACTTTTGGTCGCAACATGGATGTAGCTAGCGTTAGCTTTACTGACCGGGAGCTTGAGGTATTTAAGATAAACGAACACCGCTTAGCATTGGGGGGGATAGCTGTGTCTTGCTTGCTTAAAATAAGCGTTTGTGCTGCTTTAGTTTTGCAGATAATATAACATTTAATTTCGGCGGGGGGGTTGTCGAACTCTGGATAGCGCTGTATTTTGAAGCGGCGGGCTGTGATGACGTCACCGGCCGAAATTAAAATTGATAATATCTCAGAAACAAAAAACAGCACAAACACTAATTTTTCTAACAGTTTTAACAGTAGATGTTACACAATGTCCCTTTAAATGTTCAAGTTAAGAAGAAAGTAGTCAAACAAACAGAGGTATTCTTGTGTTCATTTTTCCATGATAAATAAGTCACTTTGATTCATGCAGCTCTTTTATTTGTTTCTCAAATAAAAGAATAAACATACACTATATTGCCAAAAGTATTTGCTCACCCATCCAAATTATTGGAATCAGGTGTTCCAATCACTTCCATGGCCACAGGTGTATAAATTCAAGCACCTAGGCATGCAGACTGTTTTTACAAACATTTGTGAAAGAATGGGTCGCTCTCAGGAGCTCAGTGAATTCCAGCGTGGAACTGTGATAGGATGCCACCTGTGCAACAAATCCAGTCGTGAAATTTCCTCGCTCCTAAATATTCCACAGTCAACTGTCAGCTGTATTATAAGAAAATGGAAGTGTTTGGGAACGACAGCAACTCAGCCACGAAGTGGTAGGCCACGTAAACTGACGGAGCGGGGTCAGCGGATGCTGAAGCGCATAGTGCGAAGAGGTCGCCAACTTTCTGCAGAGTCAATCACTACAGACCTCCAAACTTCATGTGGCCTTCAGATTAGCTCAAGAACAGTGCGCAGAGAGCTTCATGGAATGGGTTTCCATGGTCGAGCAGCTGCATCCAAGCCATACATAACCAAGTGCAATGCAAAGCGTCGGATGCGGTGGTGTAAAGCACGCCGCCACTGGACTCTAGAGCAGTGGAGACGCGTTCTCTGGAGTGACGAATCGCGCTTCTCCATCTGGCAATCTGATGGACGGGTCTGGGTTTGGCGGTTGCCAGGAGAACGGTACTTGTCTGACTGCATTGTGCCAAGTGTAAAGTTTGGTGGAGGGGGGATTATGGTGTGGGGTTGTTTTTCAGGAGCTGGGCTTGGCCCCTTAGTTCCAGTGAAAGGAACTCTGAATGCTTCAGCATACCAAGACATTTTGGACAATTCCATGCTCCCAACTTTGTGGGAACAGTTTGGAGCTGGCCCCTTCCTCTTCCAACATGACTGTGCACCAGTGCACAAAGCAAGGTCCATAAAGACATGGATGACAGAGTCTGGTGTGGATGAACTTGACTGGCCTGCACAGAGTCCTGACCTCAACCCGATAGAACACCTTTGGGATGAATTAGAGCGGAGACTGAGAGCCAGGCCTTCTCGTCCAACATCAGTGTGCGACCTCACAAATGCGCTTCTGGAAGAATGGTCAAAAATTCCCATAAACACACTCCTAAACCTTGTGGACAGCCTTCCCAGAAGAGTTGAAGCTGTTCTAGCTGCAAAGGGTGGACCGACGTCATATTGAACCCTATGGATTAGGAACGGGATGTCACTTAAGCTCATATGTGAGTCAAGGCAGGTGAGCAAATACTTTTGGCAATATAGTGTAATTTCTGTTGTGCATTACATGCAGGAGGACAACCGGTGTGACTTCAACAAACATATCCTCAAGATTGTTGTTCTCCATGGTGCTGATGAGGATCCCGTTAATGTCTCCATCCTTGGTGAAGGCCAGGAGATTTTACCACCATGCCACAGTACTGCAAAAGCCTGCTCACTGCTCATGGGACTGATATATGCGCTGAACTTGGCATACCCTCTCCCTTTGCGCTACACTTTTGTGTTCCAAAAACTTTTCCTGGAGTTGGATGAATTCAATCTATCAGCAAAAGTTAACAACTTGAAGTTAAAGTTGCTTTCATCTGAGAGGAGGCAAATGTGGCATCAAATGCCAAGAATTAGAAGTGGGTTCCAGTTAATATTAGTGAGAGGTTGCATTATCATTAATGTTTTAATTTTTTTTCCAAATAAGGTATGTTATTTGGCAAAAAATAATATGTTTAAATATTTAGTAGAGGTTTTTATGTTCATTGAGAATGGTTAGAATGATTTTGGTTCATTGTTGAAATTGCATTCTTCAAAATCCACTTGTATGGACGACTGGTTCAAATGTTGAAATTGCACTTTTTGTGTGTAGGTTTGTAAGATTTTTATTGCTGATTTGAGTGGTGACTAAATTAACTGTTGCTTTCACAACAGTTTCCAGTAACTATAAAACGTAATTGAGTTCAGATAAGAAATAGCTGAAATATAAATGGGGAGGGGGGGGCTAAAGACATATATATATAATCTCAAAGTATTTGTCTTAACTGTGTAACAAATCAAAATGAGTTTGAGACAGAGAAACCCTGAACCTTAGAACAGCATCCTGAGGGATGTCGTACAAAGTGATTTTTTCCTAAATGTAGAGCAAGTTACGTAAACTGCCCACATCTCCAAATGCATAACAGTGAGCAGATTTGCAGTTAAATAAATTCTAATGCAGTACAACAAAATGCACTTAATAATAATGCAATATTTGTACATGCTTTTTTCATTTAAATAGAGGCATACATAATCTATACTCCACTACTCAAAGTTTAAATGGCCGTTTCAGTTCTGATCCTCGCCCAGAGGTTATTTTGAGCATGTTTGTGTAGGTTAAATATTCTTGATCTTACATGAGTAAATTTCTGTAATGAATCTTGAAACTGAGTTTTAGAGGGTTTAACTTTTTTTATTGCCTATTTGAATAGTACAATTCCAGTTAGGCTGTCAAATTTCTGGCTGGCCCATGAAAGATTGGACAATTTAAAACAATAGTGTATTTACTTTATTAAACTGTTTAAAATAAAAAATAGTTTAATGTATATAAAATATGGGCTGCTCAGTGGGTAGCACTGCTGCCTTGCAGCAAGAAGGTTCTGGGTTTGATTCCCGGCCTGGGGTCTTTCTGCATGGAATTTGCATGTTCTCCCTGAGCATGTGTGGGTTCTCTCCAGGTACTGTCAACATGGTGACCTTTATGGTTTTGATTTTCCTCAAATTACCACAAGCTACTACAGGCCTTGATTCATCCATTTCCTCCAACTTCAGACCTATTGTATCTCCAAACATTCCTTCTTTCAAAATACTGGAGAAAATTTTTGATTACAGAATTAAATGCACATTTGGAGAGAAGTAGAGTTCATGGAGCGTTTAAGTTCGTTTTTTAAAAGTCTCACAGCAGAGAATCTGTTCTTTAAGGATTTTTAACTATATATTTTTTTAACTACTAATGACAGTAATAATGGCATTGTTTTGCTCTTAGACCTTTAGAAGGTCTTTAAAACAGCAGCATTTTAATTTCTCATCTTGAACATTGTGTTGGCATAAAGGTGCTCTGGAATAGTTTTCTTCTAATCTGGCCGACATAATTTTGTGTCAGTCTTAGTGACTTCATGGCTCTGTTCGAAAACCTAGGACGTGTCCTCCAAGGACGCGGTCTACCTAGACTGGATCCTTCGAAGGCCTTGAAAATAAGGAGACCGGAAGAGTTTTGGCTGTGAATTCGACCAGGTCTACCCTTAGTCGGGTTTTACCGCCATATGCTCTGTTGCTTAGCAACCGTGAACGTTGACACACAAAGCAGGAAAAGAATGAATACAGAAGTTTTAAAAACTGTTTATTTATTTATTTTTTATTGTAAAGTGAACAAAGACTACACTCACAAGAATACAGAGTGGAATAAAGGTTCCAACCACCGGGAGCAGGAACAAATAAAATCAAATGTAATGATAGAAACCTTAGTAAATTAAATAACCTGCTGCTGTCATTCTGCACATCTCTGATGTTGCTGCTATTTTCAAATATCTATTACTGTAAAAATGTCAATAGCTGGATATTGGTTATTTATTCTCCAGTTTTATATTGTTAAAACACTTTACAAGACGCCATTGTTTATATTGTAACTCTTCCCTATTATGTTATTCTTATACATTTTTCATAGTCCACATTTGTGTGACCATTTTCAATAATCTTTCTGCTGCTGTAACTTTCCCCATTGTGGGACAATAAAGGGATTTTCTATTCTATTCTATAAAAGGGGTAGAAAGATATAAGTAAATGTAAACAATGTATGTATAAAAATATATCTGCAAAATCTCTAACATTCAACAACAAAAAATATGTAGTTAAGCATATAGTGCAAAACAGCAATAAAAACCCTATCAGATTTATAGTTCCCACCCTGCAAATATATTAGAATCTGTAAATTACAGCCAAAACCATTTACACAGTAACAGATTAAAACCTTTAGATAATCAAACTTTACTGCCACATATCTGACTCAATAACCATTAAAACAATTATTTTTCATTAATCTCAGACGGAACTATTAAATGACATGTTTTATATTAAACTGAAATTCCAATTTTCACCACTGTTTGGCGCCAAGTAATCTTTCCTGTGATCACGGCTTGCTTGGTCTCGCAACGAATCCTGGGATATCCAAGAATACCGAGGAGACATCAGACCCGTCCTTCAAATCGGGCAAAAAGAAGGACGCATTTTAAGGCCGCATAACGAGGACTCTTGGAATCCGACCAGACCTCGGCGCCGCGCTATGACGTAATCGGCCTTCGAATCCGGTCTTCTAACGACGCGTCCTAGGTTTTCGAACAGAGCACATTCCTTTCACCATTTCCCTTTGCTGTGGGATGCCTCAGGGGGCAACGTCAGGCCCCTTTCTTTTTTCGTTATATCTCCACCCGATGGGTTCCATTTAAAGGACATTTTGTATATCCTTTCACTGTTATGCTGATGACTCTAAAGGTTACTTTTCTCTGTCTAAGCAGGATACAGACGTCATTCATCCCGTGCTGAAATGTCTGGAAGAAGTCAAATATTGATTGGCATTTCATTTGATAAGTTTTAATTAAAACATGTACACTACATGTGTACATCTCTCCTGTTGGGGCTACTCTTCACTGGCTCCCTGTGAGATACAGAATTGATTTTAAAATTCTTGTATTTCTTTTTTAAGTCTCAAATGTCCTTGCTCTACACTATCTCTCTGACTCATATATTCAAATATATCATGCTTTCTGGTTTCTATAATCAGCTGATCCTGCACATTATGGTGCATCTGTTGTCTTCTTTTAAGTCATTTTTAAAGACTCATCTTTTCTCCCTGGCCTTCAACCTAGCTTCTGTTTTTTGTCCCATGAGACACCTGTGTACCTTGTTTGTTTCTTAAATTTATTTTCATCATTTCTGTTTAATTTCATTAATTGTTTATTTGAAAGGGGACAGTGTACATTAAGCAACATTAAAACAATGTAAATATACCCGAGTTAGCTAAGGAGTGCTAATTTTCATCGGTAGTCCCCCAGCCAGGTATAAAAAAGGCAACCTTAAAATAAACACAAGTATAAAATCACAAGATAAAATTACAATACCAATTACATAAAAAACATTATAGTTAAGAAATACAATTAATGTAAAATAATTATAAATTATTTGAATAAATACACACTGAAAACCTTAGTGCCCAAATTTGGCTCTCTACAAGCCATTTTTTTTGCATTCTTTTTGAATGAAGAGAATGACAAATAGTCTCTGATGGTTTCTGGCACTGTGCTCCATTGCTGAGATGCTTTTATGGAGAAGACAGCCTGCCAAAGGCTGTTTTTCTCCGGGGAATGATGCAGTCTTCCCTCACTGCCCCTCTGGTTACCCTGACCTCACTGGATCTGAACTGTACAAAGTCACATAGTGCAGGTGGTGCTAAACCATGTCTGATTTTATAAAATAAACAGATGTTTTTGAACTTGATAAGATTGTTCCAGGTAAGTAACTGATATTTCCTAAGAATACTACAGTGGTGGTAATGGTATGGTTTTTTTATCCAGTATTTTATTGATATGTTTATTGATATGTGTAGCAGCTTAGTTAACAATCTGCCGTTTTTAAACGTACTTCACAAATAAATTGGTTTCTTTGCCTTTTCACTATGAGAGAAAGTAAATTTTCATTATGTTCCGTTTTGTAATAAGTACACTAAATCAAATATAGCTGACATAGCAGCTAATTGTAGTTTTGTACAGTGAGGATCATGTGCAAAGTAGCCAAAATAATGAGGAATACATATGCACATATTGTGCAACCTTACCCACATTTGTGACACATGAGTAATGTCGAAAAAATTAGGCAGAATGCAAATGGAGAAAAAAAAAAAGCAAAAAAAGAGTTTTTTTATTTTTATTTTAAAATGTGCAAGTTTACGAAATAAAGTATCCACATACAGTAATGTAAAAAAAACAAAAAAACAATTGACCGTACATGAACCAACAGGGAGGAAAGACAAACTCCATGTAGAGATCTTAGGCAGGGTTTCAAACCATGAATCTTCTTACTTTTTCTTGTAGAATTTCTGTGTGCCCAGCTTTCGTTTGGATTTATTATTATATTTAAGCATCTTTGTTCATCATTATTGTTTGCCTCTTGTTTAAAGTATGAATGGTGAAATAATTGAGTCGAAAGAAAATTAATAGAGAGGATTTTAATGTGTTCTATGTAAAAAAAAATTGTTAAATAAAATCCTAAGGAACATAGATGGGTGAAAATCTAAAAGGATACAGAAATGTGAGTTAAAGAAAGCATTATATAAGACAAAACGTATTTTTTCTAGAGATTCTTTCTTTTAATAGTACTAAAACCCTGATGCAAATGTAACTTACAGTCTTTCTAAATTTTGGGATCAGAACTCTTTAAAATCAAAAGGTCCCAAAGTTAAATGTGGGCAGGTCTTTACCACTAGAGGGCGTCACTGACCAGAAAGAGAAACTGCTGTAAGAACGAACCAAGGAGAAAAATCATTCTTTATTTATGTGTCCAGAAATAGAAAGCTAAACCCAGAAAGATTTGGTAGATGCAAGCTGTATAATGCGTACTTTGACAAATAAAATACAAACAACAATATTTTTTGTTTGAGTTATTAATGTAAACGTGCAGTGTCAAAGAAATGGCAGCAGAAGTCCCTGGTTATGAGGAAACTGAACCTCTGAGTCTCACCCCGTCACGTGGTTAAAGAAGCCGTAGGTTTCATTTTCGGTGACAACCTCTACAGCTAAATTTCACCTGGAAATATATGACGTCTTGAGTCATACTATTTTCTGATTGGTCAGGATCACAGTTACGCCCTTTATTTTTACCTAGATCAGGGAAATGCTCTGAGACTGGACTCAGATTATTTCTGAAAACAGATGCAGATGGCATTAAAGGATAAAATGATAAAGTTGGTGATTCTGGTTCTTCTGGGCATAAACAGCGCAGCAGCTGGTATGTTATTGGCACATTTTTTATTTTGTCATAGTGCTATAAATAAATGTACATTTCTGTTAACTTTCAATAACACAGCTAGAACCAAGCAATTAGTTAACCTGATGTGTTTTTCAAAATACACCATAAACATTTAAACAGTTAAGTTAAACTATTTCTCCCTTTTCTGTACTTTTTACTCTTCACTTTGCTATATTATAGCCTAAAGCAAACTAGGGAACTTGTAAAATACAAAAAAAACATCCGCCCTTATAAGTATGTTCCATTTTATCAACTCAGCGTCTCATCGGGTTTATAAAAAGCTTTGAATGCAAGTACATGTAATAAACAAAAAATAAAGCCATTTAAAAGTATTAAAAAAGTAATAAACATGATGTGATAAGATCTAATTTTAAAATATGTGCATCTTCACAACTCAGGTTGTTAATATAAGGCTTTCTACATAACTATTTGAACCATATATATCTAATGTAGTCTAGCCCACATTGTCAAATGTTTTATGTGTGAAAATCATAAACATTAATGTTTATGATGAGAAGGAGCTGGGACAGCAACACGTGATGACGTCACTGTGTGATTCGTGATAAAACTTACGCGCCTCAGACAAAACATTTTCGTGGCTCTAACCATAGACTGAATAAATAGCTTTAGCACCGGATAGCTTTCAGAATGTGATGAGCAAATGTAACCATTTGACATCCTGGTTTATCCCACCTGATTTATTGATGTCCTGTCTGCTGTAAAGCCCGGATCTCCCAGAGAAGCATGCTAGCTCACGCTAGGCTAGGCTAGGCTAAGACCACAATATTAAAACCAGTGATAAACATGGATTACAGACCTGAACCACTAGTTGCCAATGAAACAACCTTTGTCTTTGGTTTGGGTTAAAGAACTGTGTTTAAAGTATCCAGTAGCTGTAATGATAGGAACTTGAATTGAATTGTAAAGATTATTACTAGGGTGTAAACAGTTAATCAAATTTGTAAATTATTGAAATAACTGTCAGATAATTTAGTAATGGAATTATTTTCCATCTGAATATACTGACTCTATATATCTATATATGTATCTTTAGAAAGAACAACCTGATTTTAGCAGAAACTGTACAAAATGTATTTACAGTTTGGATTTAAGACCAAAAACCTTCATTATCGTAAATATCTTCTATCTACAAACCTTACATGGTTTAGTATAGTTTTAGATTCACTCAGTTCAACCTCTGTAAAAACATCTCTTATAAATAACTTATTATAAAGTGAGTTTTTGCTCTCCACTTTCACTGCATGCCTGCTCAAGACAGATTGCTTTACAACGTAATAGAAACATCTAATGTCATGTTAACCGTTGAAGTGTTAACTGTTAATCAATCTGGATAAACTGATTCAACTGTTTTTGTAAAGATCACATGTTGTAAATTTGTGCCACAGAAGTTAACTGAATTAAAGTGGTTAGTCTATTGGATCATTATTGATTCCCAACTCATTAGTTGCTGTCTCGATTATTAGACTACTGTAAAATTGAAACCATAAATTGTAATGAATCCATTATTTTATCATTAGTTACTCCCAGCTGAGGAGAGAACAGTTGCAGCTTATAGTACGGTGACCAGACGTCCCAGATTCCCAGGGACAGTCCCTGTTTTGGACCACCTGTCCCTGGCTAAAGCTGTCCATGGAAATAAGGGGGGAAGAGTTGTTTGTAGACTGTTATTATGGTAGAAAGAGCGCAAGAGCATGCTGGAAAAGCTGTTAGCTAGCTGATTAGCAGCAGTTAATGTATAGAAGAGGAGTAGAGCACACCACTTTTAAAACAGATGAGGAAGTTTGTTATCACAACTGTTCACAGCTGCCCTGTGTTTCGGAGAGTGTTAATCGGTTCATTTTATTTGAATTGGGCTGATCATTGTGATAAATATTTGGTTTGTGCCTAGTTTGGTTGATTTAAAAAGTTTTTATTTTTACTAAAGATAACATAAACTATAAGCTAATCAACATAAAGTAAGCAGCTGCCATGAGTAAATGGATAAAATTGAACCGAATGATTGAAAAACTTTTTAAGTCGTTAATCTGGTTCGGTAGTTCTCCAGAGATCAACAATGGTTTATCTAAAGATATATTAAAAGTTTTAATAATCAGTTTTAATTTAAAACTGATTGTTGACCTTTAGTTTATATCCACAGATAATTAATTATTTTAAGTAGAGTTATAAGCTGTTTTGCTGTTTTATGGTTGTTATTTAAGTAGCATAGACTTCCAGGCTTAGGTCTACTTTTCTACCACTCAGTTTGGATAAATGAAAGTTTCTCATTATAAGGTATAAAAATAAGAGGTAGTAAAAGGAAAACTAATTGAGGCAAGATCTGCATGATCTGAGAATGATGGAGGAGGAGATAGCCACCTGTTTAATGTTCATGTATTAGGTTATTTTCATTTGTAGCTCCAAATATTGTTCCGATTAGCCTTTTCAGTGTTTAATCCGATATGATCATAAAAACAATAATAATAATAATCATAATTATCTTAATCCCCGCCTCTCGCCCGTAGACAGCTGGAGATATGCACCAGCATCCCTCGCAACCCCACTTGGGATTAAGCGTGTCAGAAAATGGATGGATGGAATTATCATAATATGTATTATGAAATTATAGGTTTTTGGAAGAGATTGTGATTGTATTATGTCCCTGTATTAGATTATTGTAAGATTGATAGAACAGGAGAGGAAGAAGATTAGAAGACTGATAGAAGATTGAATGAGTGCAGAGGAAAATAGGAACACTGATCAGTTTTAAGATCAGTTTAAGAGAAGGAAGAAAAATCTACTTATAAGACTAAAACATAGAGAAGGCAGAAGTCAGCTAGACAGAAAAGGACATTGAGAGGGAAGAAGACAGAGAAGACTGAATAACCAGATGGTACTAAAGATGGTAATAAACACCATCGTTTGATTAATTTTATTAATCTTAGGAAATAGGAAAGGCACATTCCTGGATTTTACACTTGATTTTTGTTGTTTAAATATCAATAAATATGTAAAAATGGATGAAAGCATCACTGTCCCCTTTCCCTATTTTATTTTTGAAGAGATGTATTTATTTTTATCTATGAGGTGAAAATGTCCCCAGATTGGATTTCAGAAATCGGGTCACCTTAGTTTAAAGCCATGTTGGTATTAGAAGATTTTCAACTTAATAGTTTCTATATCTACCAAACTATAGATTTTATTTAATTTATTGTTTCATCCCAGGACCTGGCGTACATCCAGATAGCATCGAATGTTAGTTCATCCTCTGGGGATGTTGAACGAGATTCGGTGCAGATTTTCCCTTCAGGAACATTGTGGCTTTTTTGTTCAAATGAATGAACGTTGAGAGACAAGGGGGTCTTTGTCTCTTTCTTTGTTGCCATGGTGATGTGTATTCATCATGGCGGCTACTGCAAAACCTCATAGAGATCCTTGTGATACACTGTTAGAGACTGAAATCATGCTTTCAGTTTCATGAGTTTTTCAGAGCATAGTGCCTCGGTGCGATAGGACGTGGATCATGCCAGGATTGCATCATAAAGCTACAGTAGTGTACTAGGCCTGGGGTCTGTTTCAAAAAGCAGGTTACTAACTCAAAGTTTTTGAAACTTGAAATCAAGGAAACCCTGAGTTTTCCATTTCACAAAGGGAGTTTCCTCAACCTCTGTTTCTGTTACCTTAGTAGCATTCTCTACAGAGCTAACCTGGTCAGTAGCAGGTTTTTTCAGTAAACTCAGACTGTCCTCTGTCCCCGCTCTCCTTACAGCCGATCATGATGTGTTTTTGTTGTTGTTTTTTTGTATACCATATAAAAAAAAAATTGTTCACTAGGTCTGTTAGACATATTAGGTTTTAAAAACCAATGTAGCATGTCTGTTTGACGAGGATCTTATTAATGAATGATCGGCACATTTTTACAGAGAATTAAATATTTATAGTAGGGAGAGGATTCTACTAAGTTGACAGGATATGAGATTTATTTACCTTTGGTTTGTTTAATATGAGCGACATACAGATCATTTCATTTTTATGTATTTATTTTTACAGTGAATGAAGAACTACTGAAATTATTTTCAGATTACACATAAATAGTTGAATTAATTCTGTGGGGAAAAATTAACACTTTAGGGTTTGGATTAATTCGATAACATCCTACTAAGCCTACGGGCACAATCTGAAGCGATTCTATGGGACTGATAATTGCTAATAACAATAATATTACAGGTGCTGGTCATAAAATTAGAATATCATGAAAAAGTAGATTGATTTCAGTAATTCCATTTAAAAAGTGAAACTTGTATATTATATTCATACATTACATACAAACTCATATATTTCAGATGTTTATTTTGTTTAATTTTGATGATTACAAATGACAACAAATGAAAATCTCAAATTCATCATATCAGAAAATTAGAATATTACTGAAGACCAATAAAAACAAAGGATTTATAGAAATGTTGGCCAACTGAAAAGTATGAACATGAAAAGTATGAGCATGTACAGCACTCAGTATTTAGTTGGGCCTCCTTTGGCCTGTATTACTGCAGCAATGCGGCGTGGCATGGAGTCGATCAGTCTGTGGCACTGCTCAGGTGTTATGATAGCCCAGGTTGCTCTAATAGTGGCTTTTAGCTCTTCTGAATTGTTGGGTCTGGTGTATTGCATCTTCTTCTTCACAATACCCCATAGATTTTCTATGGGGTTAAGGTCAGGAGAGTTTGCTGGCCAATTAAGAACAGGGATACCATGGTCCTTCAACCAGGTACTGGTAGCTTTGGCACTGTGTGCAGGTGCCAAGTCCTGTTGGAAAATGAAATCTGCATCTCCAAAAAGTTGGTCAGCTGCAGGAAGCATGAAGTGCTCTAAAACTTCCTGGTATGTGGCTGCGTTGACCCTGGACCTCAGAAAACACAATGGACCAACACCAGCAGATGACATGGCACCCCAAACCATCACTGACTGTGGAAACTTTACACTGGACTTCAAGCAACGTGGATGAAGTGCCTCTCTTCTTTTCCTCCAGACTCTGGGACCTTGATTTCCAAAGGAAATGCAAAATTTACTTTCATCAGAGAACATGACTTTGGACCACTCACCAGCAGCCCAGGCAAGACGCTTCTGACGCTGTCTGTGGTTCAAGAGTGGCTTGACACAAGGAATGCGACAGCAGAAACCCATGTCTTTCATACGTCTGTGTGTGGTGGTTCTTGAAGCACTCACTCCAGCTGCAGTCCACTCTTTGTGAATCTCCCCCACATTTTTGAATGGGTTTTGTTTCACAATCCTCTCCAGGGTGCGGTTATCTCTCTTGCTTGTACACTTTTTTCGACCACATCTTTTCCTTCCCTTCGCCTCTCTATTAATGTGCTTGGACACTGAGCTCTGTGAACAGCCAGCCTCTTTAGCGATGACCTTTTGTGTCTTGCCCTCCTTGTGCAAGGTGTCGATGGTCGTCTTTTGGACAACTGTCAAGTCAGCAGTCTTCCCCATGATTGTGTAGCCTATAGAACTAGACTGAAAGACCATTTAAAGGCTTTTGCAGGTGGTTTGAGTTAATTAGCTGATTAGAGTGTGGCACCAGGGGCCATCAATTTTGAACCTTTTCACAATATTCTAATTTTCTGATATGATGAATTTGAGATTTTCATTTGTTGTCATTTGTAATCATCAAAATTAAACAAAATAAACATCTGAAATATATGAGTTTGTATGTAATGTATGAATATAATATACAAGTTTCACTTTTTAAATGGAATTACTGAAATCAATCTACTTTTTCATGATATTCTAATTTTATGACCAGCACCTGTATATTATTTCACACATTATTAAACTGACAGGCCTGTAATGCAGATCAGCAGGAGGAGGAAGCAGATTGTGTCCTGATATAAAGAAGATGGACATTTATTAATATAGCTTCTCCTATAAAAAAGATTAGTGGCTGAAACAGATTTACTCTTTGTCTGAGTCCAACATATGAACCTTTAGTTGGATCTCTACCATCTCCTCAGCAGCTACAGGTCAACATCTCCTCCATGATGGGAGCTCAGCCTAAATCAGATTTAATGGATGTGTTGAACAGAAATGAAAGATACATTTTTCCAACAAGACTGAAGCATTTACAGTGGATTAATGATGGAGCTCCTACAGTGCAGCTAAGGACAGAAATTAAAGTTGGAATATTTAAGTAACTGTGATTTTGACATTAGTTATAAGTTTACTGAACTCCAACAAATGGAAATGCATCCTGAATTCTTTTAACTTCATAATGGGGTTCATTGCTGGCTGTTTGTTTTCAGCAAAATAGAATTATTGTAGAAATGGATTGTTTCAAATTTAGTCATTTAAAAATCCAGAATTTTAAATAAATGTTATGTTTTTGATGTTTTGAAAAAAATAAACATACAAAAGAGGTGCATGAGGTCTGGCAGCAAAACCATTGATTCAACCTAAAAAAAGATCAGCAGACCTGAAAATAGCTCTGATTTAGGCTAAAATAGGACCTGTCATCCCATCGATCAGAAGCATTTTATAGCAAAGAGGTCTACAAAATCAGGCTGTCTATACACAGAGGGGAGAGGGTGTTCCTCCATCAAATGAAATCTGCAGAAAGACAGAAACATTGCCCCCCTCCCTCCCCTGCCATTCTGACCCCCATTTTAACATCCAATCACCATGTAGGTTACTAAGGAGCCCAGAACTAACCTAGCTGACTATGCTGAGACACATTAGAGGATCAGAGCTGAAGGGGTTAAACTATGATGAAGCAGTGATGGCCTGTTAAAATCATCATAGTGATCCATGTTCTCATACACTTTATAAATAATAAACACAAACTAAACAGAAAAGTAGAAACTATTTGTTAACATCAGACAGTTGTCCTCATAGTTTTAATTAGCCTGTGGAAATGTTTAAGCCTTTATCTTTGAATCAACTTACCCCCTCCTCATTTTAACCAGTGAGGCAGAAAACAGAGAAGCTACTCAGATGGTTAGATCCTTTTGAATATGTTTTTGCAAAAACTATAATGCTGCTGAAAACATTTCTTTAACCTGTTAAGCCCAAACATATCAGTTCTGGTCTGAACAGAACAAAACCCATTTTTACACTATCTGTGGAAGGAGGTAAAACCCTCACAATACAATTAGGGAAATGGGTTTTGCACAATCATTTGTGTTTTTTAGAGCAATCTAAACACAGGAAGGACATTTAAAAATCTTTTATGCTCCAACTCAGTGAGAAAAACAGCATAGTAGAAAAGTCCTCTGCTTGCTGAAACCCTTCATGTTTGATATAGGATGAAATTAGAGGAACTAACACTTCAAACTCTGTAGGTCATCCTTACAGCACCTTTTTCAGAGAAGTACAGGAATTGGCTGCTCCTGTTCTTATTGTGCACAGAACTAAATGTGAACAGACTCTGAAATTCGGTTTTAGATTGGAAGTTCTGGAGCACTTCTAATTTTCTCCCAAGTCAACCTTCATAAAGAAAGATAGATAATTATACCAGTTTCAGTGGTTTTTGGTCACATTTTTCATTGATAATTATTTTTGCACATTTGTTTACATTAATTTTGTTCAGTAAAATTATTTTTTTTGTAGACAAAAGGATACAAATCAGCTCATTTTATTTTTATTTTATATATGTTTTTTGGTCTGCACAATGGTACATTTTGATAACAAAGAGGGTAAATGCCGTTGCCAAAGGCTCTTTGTTATGAAGAATAATTCCTATAACGGAAGTCGACACTTTAATTAGACCAGATTTCTTTCATGAGGTGAAAAACTTATTTCTCATAATCTTGTTACGTTTGGCTAAATTGTGCTAAAATATCACTCCACCTGCCAAAATTCCCACTAAAACCTCTGAGAAGAACAAATGTGCTTTCACTAAATATATTGATTTATAAAATCTAAGGTTTTTCCTGGTTTTTAAAAGGTTTTTCATGGTGTTTAAAACTATTTATTTAGAAAGAGCATATAAAGAGCGGTTTAATTATTCTGAGTTTATAATATATTTATTGGGGGTGAGGTTAAAAAATGTATTTTTAATAACAAATAAATCAAAAATAGGAACAGTTGAATTAATGGTTCCAACTAAAACATTGTTTATATTAGGGCTGCAACAACGAATCGATAAAAATCGACTTTTAAAAGCGTTGGCAACGAATTTCATCATCGATTAGTTGTGTCGCGCGATTAATGCGTCATCCGCCGCCGTCGTCATTGCCGTGGGGCGCCTCCCCCATCCCAACCCCGCTCCCGCAGGAGTCCCTCTCAGCGCTGCAGTCAGAGGATGTTTACCCTCAGCGTCCAGACTGCAAATGAAGCGCGCATGTGCCGGGATTGACGGCGCAAATTGATCACAATAATTAAAACAGCCTGCGCTTTGTAAAGCGAAAAAAGTCGTAACAGGCAACTTTTGTAAAAACAAATTAACATGGCGCGGAAGCACCACTCTTATGACGCAGCACCTGAAAAGGAAACACGTTGGAGCCTTCGATGGCAGTGAAGAGAGCTGATCAGCAGGGTCAGTAACCGTGTTTGTTTCGTTTTAAAGCAGGGAAACGTAACTTTAGTTTCTCAGGTAGCTCATCTGATGCTTTCCTTACCGTGTTAGTAGGTTACAGACAGTGATAAGGTTGGCTACTTATTTTACTTTTAATTTAATTTGAATTAGCTTAAGCAGCGTTTATATTTTCTTATAAATAAATTAACTTGCAAATTATGAGGGCAAGGATTTTAAAGTTTAAATCTTCTGGCAAAGATAAAGTAAAGAAGATCCTGCAATTTATGGAAGTAAAGCAGAGTAAAATCCAGCAAGATCAGTAATATGTCAATTAATTATATGCCACATTCCCATGTAAATATCTGTCTTTGGAGGATGTGTTTTTTACCACCCCTAGTTCTCTCATTTTTATTCCAAATACAATTTATAATTTGAATCACAGGGCTATTTTTATCTCTATGGTTAAGTATTTTCTCAAGTAGCAACTTTAACTGCTATACTTTCCTGTCTTAAAAGGCAGAACTCTTCTAGTCTAAAAAAAACTCATTTGTTGAAATGGGGGGACCTATTGTTTGAACCCCTTAGGGGCTTTTAAAAACAAAAATGTCTTTTTTTGCGCTTTATGAAACAAAGTACCCTATATTTTGTGGATGAACAGCTACATTTCTCATGTAAGTTTGCGTAGTTTTATCACAAACATTTATTTTTCATATTGCACCAGTACAGTTAATGAGCAACCTGTACTTGTGTGCTTGTTTGTTCTGTCTAAAATGTTTATTTTGGAATAAAGAGGTTAATATAAAAAATATTTTTTGTCCGATTCATCGATTAATCGAAAAAATAATCGGCCGATTCATCGATTTTTAAAATAATCGTTAGTTGCAGCCCTAGTTTATATGTCTTACCTTTGAACAAATATCAAAGGTTTGCATCTAAATCTGATCATTATGAAGCTGTTCTTCATTTATTTCAGTTGTGAATTTTTCCAGGCAGAAATGCTTCTAAAACCCTTAGAGCTCAACAAGTTGACCACATTTAGTTTGTTTTTAGTTCATAAGCACAAAATGATGTTTGGATAAAATCAAACTATAAGTAAAAATTCAGACCTCAATTACAGTGTTGCTTTATGTTGTATCAAAATCAATATTTTTACTGCAGTTTTTACTCAAAGGCTTTAATAGTTCTTCACCCCCAACCAGGGGCGGATCTAGAAAAATATTTATGGGGTGGCAAGAGGGGGGCAGGAATTTTTTAGGGGTGGCAACATATGGCATTTGTTTACACTGAATTTAATCACAGTTATCACAGTTTGGTGAGAATAGTATGTACAGTAAGTGTTTCATGTGAAACAGTTCATATTAGTAATACATCGTACAATGTGTTCTCACTTAATAGGAGATAGAAGAATGATAACACTACTTCTAGAGGGGCCTTATGACAGGAAAGGTATTAAGGCAAGACACAGGTGCTGAGTAGTAGATGTGTGAGATTGACTGTCAGAGAGGCAGCTTTGCAGCATTTGCACAAGAAGAAACTATAGAAAGAAAAAGTTCCCCATCAGAGATCTATGGACTGAGCTGTACTACAGTGAGCATCACTACGCAGTAGAAATAAATGGGTCAAGGCACCCGATCAAGGTACTGGACATCTATGTAATGTTTACTCTGAACACACATTTACCCCATTTGTTCCTCAGTAACTTGACATACAGCAGTTACGGCAACATGAAAGGGACATTTCATGCATGTAAATATGCTGTAGATAGAGCTGTATATGGAGGACCAACTCTGCCATATTTAAAAATAAATACAGAAATATATAAATGCTCAATAAATAAGCATACATTTAATTGCCACCAAAAATACAATCAACAAATAAATGTAATTAGAAATTATATTATAATGGCAGGCAGAAATGTTAAAAGGGCAGGCAGAGAGAAATAGCGGCGAAGAAATAACTAGGGTAAAAAAATACAAAGGAAGAATAAAACAGACAAAAATATGATAACATGCACATAAATAAATACTTAAAAATATAAGTAATTAAAAAATGAAGTTGAACATAATAAATGACAAAAAATAAATAAGGTAAATATTAAAAAGGCAAAGAAATAAAGAAGCCAATTAAAAGAGTTATATACCTTTATGACTAGCTGTATAATTTAATTTCTACTTACATTTATTTGTTGTTTGTATTTTGGTGGCAATTAATTGTATGCTTATTTATTTATTAAGCATTTATTTATTTATGTATTTATTTTTAAATATGGCAGCGTTGGTCCTCCATACTGCTGTATCAACAAATCAACAAAAAGGCGGGTTCTGTATGTTACATCAAAATCTCCACAAATCTGAAAAGAAGCAACATAAAAATACATTTTGCTTGTGAGTAGGTTCATACAGGTCATTTCTGGATAGTTTCATATTATATATACAAAAAAGAAACAACAACACTGCTTCATATTAAGCAGGATTCACACCAGTATCACATTTATAACTTTTAACACTTTTGGTTTTATTAAAGGAAATGTCAGATTTTCTCAGGTGCCAAAACAAAATGTAACAGCTCTGTAAAGGCTCAGCAGAGAGCATAACATAAAGTTAACATGCCTACAACAGCTGAATGCAGTGATTTCCACGTTGCTCAGCAAAACGCTTCGCAACTTTATTTAGATCCAATGCCTTTGTGCGTTTTGATTTGAGTACAACCAAACGTGATCGTCTCTTTTATGTCATAGTTGACCGCAAATATGTCTTTATGAGCCTGAAACGCAGGCCTAACTAACATCATAGATAGAGAAATAACGTTCTGCAACCTGATTTTTATCATCTCAAAATCAGCATTGCAGCTATGCTAGCAACATTGTGCTTTCATTATGATTTCATTTCTCGATAGATAGTTAATCAATTTTTACCTGTTTCATCCCGTGTCTCCTCTCCCCATGACCCCTGGCTCCCTCGCTTTGCCTCATTCGGTTTTCAAAACAATCAGTCTCAGTCGCTCTCGCGTCATCTCGTGCTGCGTTCACTGCAGTCCGACATTGGAAATTAGCGGTCGTAATTTTCAAATGATCCATAATTTATAAGCCTCGCCACCCCTACCGCCAACTGGGGTGGCAGCAGGGGTGGCAAGGCTGTTATTTAGGGTGGCATTTGCCACCCTATGCCACCCCAGTGGATCCGCCTATGCCCCCAACACGTTTGTTTCAATTGTTTTTTTGTGTGTGTTTTTTTTGTGATATTTTATGTAGTTTAATCAGTTTAAATGATTTTCTTTCAGGAAACTCCATTCCGATCATTATTGGGGTTGTTATTGCTGCAGTTCTGGCTCTGGTTTCCATCATTGCTGGAGTCGTCTGGTGGAAGAAGAGAGATAACGGTGAGAAACCAAAGATATTCTATGTATCATAAAACCTGCTCACATACTATTTGTTTATATTTCAGCTATATTTAGCATTTGGTGCTTCTGAGTAAACATTACATTTTAAGATTTAATGCTGTTAATTCATTTAAATGCAAATATTTTATTGTTTTCTTTTATAAAAACTATAAATAAATGTTATGCTGTTGGTTTCAGGATTCAAGCCAACAAACAGTGAGTATTACAAATATTTTCATCTTGCTTTGTCTCATAATATTATGTTGCTGATGTAACTATTTTAAAGCCAAATAGAACAAATTAACATTTTATTTTATTTTTGTAGCTTATGACACGTCATCCGCCTCTTCAGATGAATCAAATCCCAAGAAAGTAAGTTAATTATAATAAAATATTCTTAGAGTTTATTACCTTTAGGGTCAATATTTGATTCAATTTTATACTGGATTTCAGAAGTTTATTTAAAAAAACCTAATTAATAAACAACAATCTGACTATTTATCAACTTTTTAAACAGTGGAACAGCGAAGAGCAGAAGATGATGAAGACAATCAGCTGAATTCAGAATGAAAAAACAGGCTGAGAAAAAGTCTGTAAATCACAACATCAAAAAATGTAAATAACTAAGAATTAATCTCTTAATGTTACTTAATGTTAAAAACTTTTCTTTTGAGACTTTTCTGTTTTTGCAATCCTGCTTTAGTGCTTTTATTTGGGATTTGGTTTTATGGGTTAATTAAACACCACAGATTTAAAAAGCCAGAGTCATTTGTCAATAATATCAGACTTCTATCAAATAATTTACATTTATTATTCACTAATTCAGTTAAGTAAAATTTTAATCACTGTTGTCTTTTTGTTTGTTGATCTTGATCTCAGTCGTATCGTTGGACAGAATTTTTCTATCAGGAAAACTTGTTTTCTTATAACTGTTCCTTCTAAGTGGTGTTTTCCTCAGTTCTTTAAATATTTTTGTTGATAAAGTTTAAGTTTATCAATAATATTTTACTCATGAGATTGTTTAAGATTTGTTTTCATGAAAATGTATAAGTGTGGGGTCTTTAAGTCAATAAAGTGATTTTTTTTTTTTTTAGCTCCAAAGGTTTTTAAAAACAACATATTTGTGGTTGGTTAGTTTCCCCCCATTTTATTTGAAGACTAACATATATTTTTCAAAAAGTGAAAGATATCTTTTTTCTCTCGTAACACTTTATTTGTATTTTTTACCCATTTGTTATTGGGATACATTTAATTTAGTTTTAAACATGAGAAAAATGATATTTATAAAATCTTCAGTCAACAAATTGAAGTTTCCTCTGATTCGTGGAAGATTTTGTGAAACTCCACCAGAAGCCCTCTGCCACAGTTTAATTATAGCAGAACATTTAGCTGGTAATTTGTGCTTCAAAGCGGTTTGTAAACAGCTATTATTAAAAGATTGTCAAATGAAATACGTTGCTAATATTGTGTTTTAAGCAGCAATGCCAGATTAGTTTGAGAGGAGCCATTAGGCTGTTGCATCACTTTGCCCTTAATTTACTGCCAGATTCACATACTGAATTTTATCAAAGTGAAGTCGGTGCAGACTTAAAAATGGGGGTTTAGTCTAGAACCCTATTTTCTCTTATTCCTTAACCAGAAAGTGTTCTTTATTTATGCATTTTCCACATTACCTCATCCCTAAAGCACAGAGCAGCAGTGGTGCTGGAGAAAAAATGCCCATATAGCATTTGTTCTTCATCTGTAGGAACCGGTGAGGCTCAGAGCTTTAAAGGCTGCATTCAAGAAAACAATTCATTCAATGCAGTTATATCAACAATTTCTCTTTTTTTTGTTTGAAATTTTTGTTCCATAAAATTCTAAATTAAATTCAGATGCAAATAATTGGCTTGTATGTAACCAACATAACCAAGTCAGACAATTTTTGGTTTTGATTTAATTAACTGGTTTGATTTCAGGTTTTTAAAATGACAAAAAAATGTTTAACTGTTTTAAATAATGCAGACATAAAATATTTAATTTTATTAAAACCAAGCACATGGATTTGTTTCACTCAAATTAAAGAGGTTATAGCGGCTGATTTTCTATATTATTTTCAAATCTTGTAAAGACCAAAATCGTCAAATTGACTGGCAGAGAAGAACAAACCGGAGACACAATGTTTAGGAGAAACAAACAAATAAATTAAGTAAATATGTTTATAAGCTCTCTATATATGAAAAACAAAAAAGTAATCAACACTCTTACCCTTCAAATCTAACAACCATGAACTGTGACAAAGGTTTTAAGATTTGAGAACATGCTAACATGATTGTAGTTATTTCTCTACCAGAAAACACAAAACATGTTTAACAACTAGTATAAAGGGAGTTTGCATATAAAACAGTAATATGCCATAGGAGAGATGTAAACAAGTGAAATATAAAAGCCATAAACTTTGTGGTAAAACCAGATACAAAGTTGATGTCAGCTACAAATTCATTTAAACTGGATTTATTGAAATCCTTTTTAATCAACAGCGTTCTGGTCATAAACTTGATATGTTTTTATTCTATATTCTCATTCTATTCTCATAGATCAGATGCCTTCAAACTATATTTTCCTTTGTGTGAACAGTCAGCGAAGGTTTGGGCGTGGCCATCTTGTTTAAAGATTTACTGAAGTCTAAATTAGGTTTTTCATTTCAAATTTGACTCTAGAATATTTGACTCTCCAGGTAAATGGAATATTAACATCCTAAGTATCCTAAGTTGGGTTTAAAGCGATATGTGTTAAATATGACTGCTTTGTTATTTCTAGATATTTCAGCATTCACATTGACAGTCCTGATGACAGAAGAGCAGAAGAACTCTGATTGTCTTAGAAACTGGTTTAATTCAACATGTTATACTCCAAAAGTACAAACAGGGACAAGACAAAACATTTCCAAGGTGTCTGTTACAGATGCTGACTTATCTGACCATTTTTCGGTTATCTTTGAAAGCATGACATTCAATGATTCAGCTAGCTAAAGAGACCTCCCAAGAAAATGCTTCTTTAAGGATGGCACTGCTGCAAGTTAAGGAACAAACAAAAAGTCCCTTTGAGACTGAGGTCAGGCCGTTCTTATGTCCCTCATTGAAATAAAAGGAACAACTGAGATCAACTAGTACTGTGTGTTGACTTTATTAAAGTAAAAAAAAAAACAGCTTAGAATTGCATTCAACAAATAACTTGACAAACATTAATAGCGGTAAAAAGAAAAAAAAGAATACAGCAGCCTACTCACTCACTCTCTTGCTGTGACATTCTAACAGGTCAGTAATATGGAAAGTACAAATCACTGCCCACATCCAACTGACGCTTACATCCACAAATTCTAACAAACTACAAGAGCTCTAAACTGAGACAAATAAACATCAGTTTAAATCAGTTTACTTTCTGTTATGGCTCCTTATGATTCTAATTCTACAACCTCAGACATTATTGATTCAATTTCTCCAGTAAAAATATTTTTTTCGTGGGAAAAAATATCTCTATAGAGAAGTGCTCCACCAGTCAGAAGTGAATAACAGTCTGAGGTCTGGAGTGCTGAAAATCTCAACACAGATGTCAAAAGTCTAGACTCCAGGTCCAATATAACATCTATAAAAATACATTTTAAAGATATAATTTACAACTGAAAAATGCAAGAGAATCTTTCTTTACTGGGATCACCAGAAAAAACCTTAACAATCCACAATTTTCCACAGTGAACAGGCTAACAAAGCCTGCTGTGACTGTAGCATCTGAACTACCCTGAAACTAAATCCCAAAAGATTAGAGGGGCAGTCTGCACATCCATAACAATTTGTCCTCATTTTTCATTCCAGATTGAAATAAAATTAATACCACATATAAACATCCTAAAGGTCAGTTTGTGGGTTCAAGGCATTCAAGTTCTGGGTAACTGGGTTATTGGGTTTAAAATTCATTTTCCAGGTATTCTGCAGCCATTAAAAGATCACACTAAACAGTGTTTTAGTGCTCCTCTATTTTTTTTGTTTGTTTTTTCTTTTTTTGTTTTTTACAATTTCTGGTCTGAAACTTTGATTCAAACTGTTTGTTTTTCAGCATTTTTGTTCTTTTGTTGAGAAAGATTTTTCATCAGGTTTTATCACAACTGTAAAACCTCAAATGTGTATTTAAGCTTTGTGGAGGAACTTAAATCCAGTGAGGAAATTAGGCAAAAACATGTGACATGATTTGGTATATGATTTGGGGCGACAGTGGCGTTGGATGTAGGAGTTTACCCTGAAATCGAAGGATTGACGGTTCAAGCCCCGACTCCGACTTTCAGTGTCGTTGTGTCCTTGGGCAAGACACTTCACCTGCATTGTCTACTGATGGTGGTCAGAGGGCCCGGTGGCGCCAGTGTACGGCAGCCCCGCTTCTGTCAGTGAGCCCCAGGGCAGCTGTGGCTAATATGTAGCTTGCCACCATCAGTGTGTGTGTGTGAATGGGTGAATGAATGTAGTGTAAAGCGCTTTGGTCAAGTCTCCTAACTTGAATAAAGGCGCTATATAAGTACATGCCATTTACCATTAGCTAGTAAGCCAGTAAGTAAAAGCCAGTTGTCATGAGGGAAGTAAAGGGAAAGTTTAATAAATGTTAAGTCAGGCAATATACTGTTCTTTTTAATATCAACAGATGGTTTGATTCAAAATCAACAAGGATCTAACAGGTATGTTTTGCGGCGCCGAATGTAGAATTTTAACAAAAGAAAATTGAGTTGCATTTCTATTTACAGAACGTTCATAAGATCAGTGGCGGCATTCAATAAATATATGTTTACACTCATTTTCGGAAAACACAAAACCCTAACGAAAGTGTCTGGGTCAAGTAACTGTAGGTCTGTCAGCCTCCACCCTTAGAGGGTCCCGACCAACTATCATTACAAAGTTACACCCTTTGAGGAACCAAATATTTCAACATGTTAAAATACTGTGTTCCCCTACATAACATAGGAACAAAAACTATTTAGCAGCAGGTCTTTTACTTTGTTTATTCCTCTAATCATTGAGGATAACTACTTAGTTGAAGACATTTGCTCTTTGCCAGAGTTACATGCGAGGAACCAAATATTTTAGCCTGTTAAAATACAGTGCAAATACTTGGTTCCTCCGATGTATCTTTGGCAAATAAAGAGCAAATGTTTTCATATTATACTAGAACCAGAGTAGGTGAGCACTATAGGCTAGACTTGAAGTTGGTAGTGAAGTGAAGATCTAATGAGGCTTTAAACTTCCCAGGAAGTCTGATGAGCTTGACCTCCCACGTCAGGAAGATCCCAAAGAGACTTCTGTTGGTTCACATCAGCAAACAAACAAGCAGCTATCAGGACCCCCTGCAGTTTGCTTTCCATTGTGGAGTTGGAATTGAAGATGTCATTACAGACCTGCTTCAAAAAAACCACTATCATTTATAAAACAGGCGTGTCCCATTCTTAAATGTGATTGGCGGAGCCGCGTTCCATGCTGTTGTGAAGTACAATATAACCCACACTTAGATCCTGTAAGACACAGAACAAAATATCCCTGCGCCAGTGTCAACTGGTGTAGTGTGCCTACAATGATTGTAGTATTTATTTTGTGACACGACCATTCTTCCCACTTAATCTGATTTGGTGGGCAGAATTGATAGTTGTCTTATAAATTGTTGATTTTAGGGAGCAGCCATTTAAAAGAGAGCAAATTCAGCAGCCAGTTGAACTCAGGCACCATGATCATCTCCACAATCCCAGCCGAAGACGAAAACGAAAAAAACTGCCCAATGCTGGTCTGGAGGCTGTTACGTTATGTCTGTGAAGGGACCGGAGCATGAGACTTCTCTCCAGTCCTACGGGATTTAAACTGGGATGAAAGAAGGGCATGGAGCAGGCTGCTGCAAACAGTGGCACAGCTAAATTCTCCTTCTGCACATAATCCTCCACATATTAATATTAAGTTAACAATAGCCCCATTAATTGAAGAAACATTAATGATCCCAGATGGCCTGATGGGAATTTGTGACATAGAACCTTGGTCACTTGGTGACCATGCTGTTCACTCAGGGATGCAAAAAATAGTTCTCAGTTATATTATTATTATTTTTATTTTTTGTGTGGGTATGCTTCACATCGTGCTCCATTGCTGAAAAACCCTTGTAACCCACGGCTCCTCTGGGCTTATTGCTTATTAGACAAAGCAAATATCACATCATCATCCTCAGCACCAGCACTGTTTCGATTGCCTACAAAGACAATAAGACCAAGAACAGACAAAAGACCCCAGATGTTCTCGTCCCGCCCTCTCTACCGAGCATGCATCAGAGCAGACTTGTGCGTTCTTTAGACTAACCGCGGTCCCAGCATGCACTGCTGTCACAGCTGGGTTCCAGGGAAACGCCCATGGAGATTATTGTTTCGTTGCAATTTTACTTTTCTCCTGCCAACGTTCTCCAAAAGTACACTTTCAAGCTTCACCATTTACTCTATTTACTGAGTGCTTAATTTAAAAAAAAAGTTATAAAGTTGAGAGAACCATGGCAACCAGCAGGCCTCTGAGGCTAACTGCAGCCAGAGCTAATGTGATGTACTGCTGACTCTGATGATGTTTTTTGGGGGGCAAAACATTCATTTGTTTTGTGTTTTTCTGACTGACTTGTGTTGTTAACTAATTTTATATCATTCATCAGTGCTACACTGGCATTATGGTAAATATAGCATAAAAATCTTTTAAACATTTTAATAACGTATTGTAATCTGGTATCTTTAATATACCAATTCCAGCTCAATAAAATTGGAATTTTTTAATCATTCTTCCATATAGTGCCTCAATTGTAAGTACCTGAGGAAGTCCTTGTTGTTTAGATCATATTTATTCTTTATTTCTTCAAAGTATTTTTCTTAACCAGATCCCAGAATATCTTTGGACCTTTTTCCCATTTACTAAATGTTTTATCTGTTACATTAGGTTTAAAATCTGAATCATGTGCTATCCACCTTAGTACTCTGCTCTGCTCTGTCAACCCATATTTTAAAATAATTTTATTCCATATGTCCAGAGATAATCCTAGCCATGGATTTGACTCCTCCCTAAGGTGTTTTCTCAGCTTGTTATCATTTATTATGGCTTGTAGAAGTATCGTGGGTGACATAGCACATTCTATATCTTTCCATTTCGCAGTGTATAATGGATCGCTTATGTTCAGGAGAGGAGCAAGCTGTGCTGCAACATAGCTCTTAAGACAGGGTAAAGCTAACCCGGTCCGTGTACCTTCAGGCAATTCGATATTTTTCCGGAAAACCAAAGCGAAAAACGGAAACTACTTCCGTTTTTCCATTTAAAATCAAAAACGGAAATCAAAGCCGTTTTTCCGTTTTTGTCAACAAAATTTAGAAACGAAAAACTAAATGAAAAAACCGGCCCGTTTTCCGATTTCCCCGATTCTTTTCTCCATTTTCTTTTTAGGATTGAAAGACGAAGACGGTTCCACGGATGGCCCGGAAGTGCAGGAAAATATTTCAAAATAAAAGCCTAACATAATGCAAGCCTGAAGAAAAAATCATTTCTTTATTTTATTTATTAACCGCAATAAATGCTTCCCTCCAGGACGTTGGCGTCTCTCCCTCTTTTAATACCCAATTGAATGCATTTTTTAATAAAGGGATCAATGGTTTTCTTAGCAGTTCATAAAATTCAGAAGAGTATCCGTCTGTGCCCGAGGCCTTGTTATTTTTCAATCTATTTCTTCTTCCGTAATCTCCTTTGTTAATATACAATTTTTATCTTCTGTTATTCTTGGTAAATTCAAAGATTCCAGTAAGGCTTGCATTTGATTATTATTATCAAGTTCTACTTGGGAATATAATTTTTTATAGTAACTATCAAAACAATTTTGAATCTCTTCTGTCTTATATTTTATCAAATTTGAGGAGTCCCTGATTTTGAAAATACTATTATTATTAACCATTTGCTTTTTCGTTCTGTAAGCTAGCAATTTAGCTGATTTACCTCCTCCTTCATAATACTGTTGTTTTGTGGACATTAGATTTTTTTTAATCTCATCTTCCAAGATGCAGTTTATCTCTGTTTGTATTCTTTTAATTTCTTGAGATCTGTTTTCATCCTGAGGAGATGTTTTGTGTTTCCTTTCTAATTCTTTTAGTTCCAATTGTAATTTTTTAAGTAGCCCTGTTTTTGCCTTTTTAAGTACGCTGATTAGCTTCCCTCGGATTACTGCTTTGCATGCATCCCACAACGTCTCTGGTGAAACCGCATCATTATTATTTTCCTTTACATATATATAAATTTCTTTTGTAAGTTCTTCCTTCATATTTCCTTCTAATAAGCTTGTGTTTAGTCTCCACATTGTTGTTTTTATTTCCTTTGACAATTCCAGAGTGATATAAACTGGACTAAGAACAGTCAATGAGTCAATGCAATCAGCTGGTTTTCCTTAGATAGAAAACTTTGTATCAATTTGACTGTATGATCTGGTTGAACTGTAAAGTGCCTTGAGATGACATGTGTTGTGAATTTGGCGCTATATAAATAAACTGAATTGAAAGTGAATTGAATTAAGAGCTGATACATCCCTTATTCCAATTTTACAATTTTCCACTCTGTATCTGTCCTTATTATACATAAAGAAATAGTCGATTCTTGAATAAACAGAGTGAGGCGGTGAAAAATATGTATAGTTTCTGCCTAACGGATTTAGCTCCCTCCAGATGTCCATCATTCCCAACTCTGCCAGTAATTCTTTAAATTACTTACTAATTATAGATTTTTGCCTCCGACCTTCTGAACAGTCAAGTTGTGGATTCAATCTGAGGTTTAAATCTCCTCCACCTATTAAAATGCCTTCTCCCTCAGCTGTCATTAAATCAAACATCTTTCTATAAAAGTCGGAGCCTGGTGGGGCATACATATTCAGGATAGTAACCAGTTCTCCTTCTAATCTTACCTTGATCAGCATGTACCTCCCTTCTTTCTCTATTATTTCTGAAAGCTGAGTCTCCCTGATATAAGGATTTCAACTCTTCTCCTATGGCCCGATTTATATGATGAGTAAAATGCTGGATTAAAACCATTTTTCTTAAGTTTCTCATTTTCCTTCTCTGACAAGTGCGTCTCCTGCAGCATCGCCACTCCCACCCCCTCCCTTCTCAATTTTCCTAACACTTTAGACCTTTTAATTGGGTTGAGCATCCCATTCACATTAAAAGAGGCCAACTTTAGTACCTTTTTCTGTGTTGTCATTTACACCATGTATCTCTTTATTTTCCACCTTCCCTACATCTTGAAGGGCCCTTAGGCTACAGATAAACAAAGTGATAATGAACACACAACTACACAAATTTAGAACATTCACTGATGAACTTGTGACTAACAAACGAACTTCCAAGAGTTGGGTCTTTGCTGTGACCCTTTGTAAGCCATGTTGGAATACCTGCCCAAAGGGATGACCTCTCCCTGCCAGAGGGAGTGGGCCCTTCCTGTTGCAGTTAGCTTTGTTCATGTTTACTCCACCGCTCCAGGAGTTCACAATAAAGGGGAGGATACCCCGACCCTTATGAAAAAATAAAACCCCTTCGGGAAAGAAAAGCTTTCAAAACAAAATCTGTTAACTTGATCTGAGGTATCTCTCCCTTAGACCCCGATTTTTCCTTCAGACTTGAATAGACCCATCCAAAAACTGAAAGATCTTAAATACTAATTTGTAAAGGCAATGGTCTTTAATTGTCATCCTGACTTCTCCTAAAGCATTGCAGTCATTGTTTATATCTTTCTACCGTCTCTCTGGGTGTCTGTCCTTTCTTTGCCCCGATGGTCTTCCAAGTTAGGCGTCTGATTTTCTCCAAGCTGTTTTATCCGCCGATCTGGTCACCGTCACCTGTAGCCCTCGCTCCGCCATGTCCTTGGTCGCCTCCTCAGCCGTGTTGTAAATCTGCGTCTCTTCCTCGTAGAAAACACGCTGTCTTGCCGGGAATGGCGTCTGGAACCGTATGTTCTTCTCCCGCAGAACTCTTTTCGCGTCTATGTATTCCTTTCGTTTCTTCAGCACTTCCGGGGCATAGTCATGATCCAGAAAAACTTTCTTCCCCTCATACATGAATCTCTTCTTCTGCCATGCCTTCTTTATAATCTCTTCTTTCACCCTGAAGCTCATGAACTTTACCACTTTAGATCTCGGTGAGGGATATATACATATATATGTATATATATATATATGTATATATATATATATATATATATCCTAGCTCTGGTTTCATTCTTGCACAGTTAAACTGAAGTGGAGGTTTTAGAGGTTTGTGACAAACAAAGGCAAAGAACACCTTAAATCTGATCAGGTCACAGAAGAGGGAATTTTATCATGGCGTTTCTCTGTAGTGAGACCTTAAGCTAAACCAAGGATGCAGAACCGATGCAGAACTGGTAATGACTATATTGGACTTGTAAGCGTTATATATGCTAACCTCTGTTAGTGCTACTATTGTGACTTTATTGATTTTTAGTCTACAACAAAAAATTGTTTAATTTTACACATTATCATTGTGGGACTGCTCCCATCAAACCTCTACTGGGAAAGGAGGGACATTCAGCAGATTCAGCTGATTGGGCGAAGCGACACCTTGTTCCTGCCTATCAGAATTTGGTTTAACCAATCATGGAAACAAATGAGATAAAGCAGACACAATGAAAAACCACAACTTATGCTTTACTGATCTAGCTATTCCTCTTTCTAAGATGAAATAATGGATTCTGAGAAAAACAGATGCTGATTATTTTAAACTAAGGAGCTCCTGTTCTTTTTACAGCTACGTCCAACCTCAAAATAAATGACTGTAATATGGTTTGCCACCTGTTTTAGGACTTCAGTTATTTCAGCTGGAGCTGTACATGGTGGATTTTCATGTGTTTGTTATTGACGAACTCAGCCTGAATTTATTTAAAGACCTCACATATCTAGAAATATTCAAATTATCAAATTATATTCTTTTTCTGTGAAGAAGTGTTTTATCCTCATCAACAAACCAATTGAGTGAATTTTATTATATTTAGGAATCACTACAACTAAATATAAAAGCAGATAATCTGAAAACAATATTATAGATTGAACCAAGAAAAAAACTAAACACTGGCTGCAAAGAGATTTAACTCTGCCAATTTTCTAGTAACATTACAGCAAAATTATCATTTGAAAGTGCAACAACACTCACTGAGAAAAACACCACCATTCACACTGATGCTGTATAATCCTTACTAGGAAATTAAATGTTTAAATCTAATTTAAACTCACTATACTGCTGTGTTATTGCTGTATTTAAAAACATGTATTGTCTGATATACATGCATACATGTAAAGGATGCAGGATTCTCATTGGAGTAAGAAAGGATCATTATGAGGACGTTAAAGCTTCAAATCAATGTCATTGTGCAACAAGACGCTTCACTTAATGGAGTAAACATTTTTGCTAATGATGTGGTTCACTGGGTCCTTATTGGATTTACAAATGCATAGGAACTGATATCTTAACTTCATCATAAAATTGTCTTAACACTATGAAAGGACTGGACTGGTGAAGCACTTTTCTTGCAAAGCATTAAAAACTTCAAAAACAAAAGTCACAATCCTGACATATTTCTTGCAAGAAGATAAGCATTAGTAAGTGTTTTAAACAGTTAATAGTGTGTTTAAAAACACTAACTAGGAGTGTCTAGAAATACCTCACAGTTTTTGCTTTCTTAAAATATTTTTCTATTTTAATCTGACCAGCTATAAATAATAAAACAGATTAAGAATGACAATTGATCCTATTCTTTATTTTTCAGTGTGAGGCTTGAACGTATGAATATTAATCACTTTACTTTAATGAATGAATGGCAGAAATAATGAATGAATATAAAATAAAAATAACTAGAGTATTTAATTTTAATGATATTGAGGCCATTAGAAACTCACTGACCAAGTTCTATTTATCCCAATCTCTACCTGTAGGGGGAGGTATATCATTATTTATAATGCTTAGTGACCAGCATGAATTGCTCACATAAAATGACTATAAAAACAAAAACTAACTATAAATATGATAAAAGTTCAGATTTGATCAAACAGTCCAAAAATTTGGCTCAGATAATTTAACTTTTTTTTATATTAATATTTTCTGGTTATGTCTTTCCAAGGCAATTAGAAATTGTTTGGACAAAAGTCAGCATGAGATAAGAAATATTTCAGTTATTAGTTTATAATTTATTTCCAGCCAAGTTTAACCGGAAGAAAATCTGTTAGTACAGATAAAATTTTCTACTAAAATAAATACCTAATTTTTGTTTAAGTTGATGACTTGTTTTGAGGTCTGGTGTAAAATACAAAAGAAAACAGAAACTGTAAAAAAAATTAATTGAAAGCGATCAATTTCACATGTATTTTTTAAACAACTGAAAAATATTAGCCTTTAATTTACTTTCATTTTCACTAGAAACCTCTCTGGTTCCGTTTTTAACCGGATTTAGGTGACGTCATGGTTAACGCTGCATTCCCATTGGTTGAATCTGAGGTTATCAGTGATGCGTTTGTCTGATAGATCCGCCCATAAAGTGGACATCAAAACATTGGATCAGCTGAGAAACTGACCTATTTCAGGTTTGTTTGAATCCAGAATCATGATGAAGTCACTGTTTTTAGTGCGTCGGTTGGGAATCCGTTCACAAGACTTGGCTGCAGGTAAATAACTAATATATTGAATAAGATCTTTTAAAGTTAATCTAAAATGAAATGATTTACATATAACTGTTAATGCGTCGATGCTCATGTTATTGGATTCTCGCATCTGGAAATACAGATTAAAAAATGTAGGGTAGTTTTTTAATTTTTGTTTTCAATCTACAGAAATAATCCGTTTTTTTTGTTGTTGTTTTTTTTTTTTTTTTTTTTTTGTCTTAATGTGCATTGGGTTGATTTTATTTTAAAACATTTTTTTATATTCATAATAGTGCAATCTAAATATCTCAGTGGAAGGAAAAATGTCTTCATAATTTCTTCATTGTAGGACAGGTAGCATATTTTATGCCCCATATATGTTGTGACTTGAAAGGTTCTGTTTTTGCTGTAAAAAAAAAAAAAATCAATATCTATATTATTACTGATAATAAAGAGAACAATCTTCTACAGTTGATTTGGTCGCTCAGCAGCTTAAAAGATGTTCACTCTTGTTTTACTTTCTGTTATTTGTTTGTTTCTTTTCTTTCTTTCTTTTTTTGTTTGGCTCTATCTCATCTCAGTCTGGAAACTACTAGGATCTGGTAAAACCTGAACTCTGTCTTGCATGACTTCAACCTGCTATTTGTGCAGAACGCTTTCTTGATGATGTTGGCATCATAACAAAAATGTTATATTTACATATTTTGGACCTGTCGAAATGTATAAAACAATTATTCATAAGCTACCTTTGTTTGTAAAAGTAATACTTTTATTTTTGCACCACTTTAAACATCTATCCATCTATTATCTGACACGTTTGTCCCAATTGGGGTCGCAAGGTGTGCTGGTGCCTATCTTCAGTTGTCTACAGGCGAGGGGCAGGGTACACCCTGGACAGGTCGCCAGTCCATCGCAGGGCAACAGAGACAAATAGAACAAACAACCATTCACACACACACTCACACCTAAGGGGACTGTAGAGAAGCCAGTTAACCTAACAGTCATGGTTTTGGACTGTGGGAGGAAGCCGGAGTACCCGGAGAGAACCTGTGCATGCTCAGGGAGAACATGCAAACTCCATGCAGAAAGACCCCGAGCCGGGAAAAAATTTATATATATGACTGTTACAATCATATTATCAGGTTATTACAATTTACAACATTTACATTGTTTCAGGCCATGAATGCAATTAAAAGTCCAAGTTAAAGTGAGACGCTGTAGATGTGCTAAAGGAGTGACTCTGGTCTCATTATATATATAATGAGACCAGAATTGATTTCTTTCACACTGAGATAATCTGATACATTAAAATGTTTGAAATTAAATAGCTTTTAATTCTTTTCTCTCAAATATTTTTGGCCACAAAACCAAAAATACTTTATATTTAAATTTTGCTTTATATATTTTTAAACATATGTCAAACAACTACTTGTTTGGTTTTTCATAATTGTTTTAATAATGAGACCTATTTATTACATAATATACTTTTAAATATAGATTATTAGTTGTAAACAGAAACTAAATGTCTGAATAAAAGTGACGAATTTCAAGTTGGTAATAAATTGTTTTAATAATCAGCTTGTTAGTCAAATATATATTATTAGGACTTTTGCTGATCAAAGTATTTGATTGATGCTCAAATGAAATTTCTGAGTTTTTTTAGTTTATTGGGAGTTTTGCTGGATTTTACTTTGCTGTAACTATATTTTATTGCTAAGATTAAACTGAATATTGTTAATCTGGTGGAGATACGGAGATATTTGCATTTTTAGCTCTTCAGCTTATAAATCATAGTGCTGTTAAAGTATTTATTCAAAACATGATATTTTTTATTTCCCTAAATATTTTCAGAAAATGTGATTACAAAGTTGGATCTTCAGTCTTGTACCCACTGCACCACATTACCTGAACTAACCACCTTTCCAGAGTTTGTGGAAGTTGAGTTGGTGGATGAGCAGCCAGTCTCCTACTATGATAGCGTCCTTAGGAAGAAGATCCCTAAACAGGACTGGATGGCAAAGAGTGAAGGTCCAGGTTCCTGGAAGAGAAGCAATCAGGCATTAATCACTGCTCATAAAACCTTTAAAAACAACATTAATATCGCTAAACAGAACTTCAACCCCATTGGAGGTGAGTTATGAAAAATATCCCCAATGCTTCTATGTAACAAAAAAACATTAAGCTTTACATAGTTAATTTATCTCTCTCTGGACACAAATACTTAAACACAGAGTTAAACAAATACAATTACCCATGACTCTTAAACATTTTTTTTTGTTTACATTTTTAAATAATTTAAAGGATTGCTGGTTGGGTATAAAAAACATGGAAGCAAGACAGGATGTATCCTGACAGTCTTAGACATTTAGTGAATGTTTATAGAGTAAGAATAAAACTTAAATTCTCTCCAGAACCAAATGATTTTCTCTCTGAGATTTGATCCCTTATAGGCCGACATAAAAGACTGACGTTGATTCCTACAAACAGACTTCAGGTGAATCAGGTTTCTGCTCCTTCAGTCGTCTGGAAGCAAACAGAGAAATAAAGAGCTGAGAGCAGCTAAACTGGGAGTTTATTGATCAGCAGCTGGAAGATCATCCTGATGGCAGCTGGAAGCAGCTCAGACTGTCTCACTGATCACTGACAGTTTATTGATGGACTGAAGCTTTAATCAGGTTTCCTCTGATCAGGAGGGAACATCTGGAAAAGCCATCCTGATCAGCAGCTGCTTTAGATGGAGCTGCTTTATAGAGAAGGAGCTCCTGGGTCAGTGGTTCTGGTTCTAGTGAGGAGATCTGTGGACATTTCTGTTTGTTTCCAGCTGAAACATTAGAGACTGAGAGGAAGCAGGAAGATCATTGATGGAGGATGGAGAACAGAGACTGAAGCTGCAGAGAACAAACTCTGGAGCTAAACTCTCATCCAGTGACTCACCCTAAGCAGAAACCTCACGTTTATCCATGTTTTCCAGACATCTCAACTCCCTGTCTGTCTGTAGATCCCACTCGTGTAAAAATAAGCTAATGATGAGTTTAACTTGTCCTAAAGTCCACATTGTTTCTGTATATATGAGTCATATTAAGTTGAACTGCCTTTGATGTGTGTAGATAAACACTGCAGACAGTAAATCTGTATATGTTGAAGGTTTCTACAGGTAATGTTGTAGCATTTTCTCATGATTTTTTTCTTTCTCTCCAAGATTTCTTTGTTGTGTGGATGACAGTATTTATGGTAAATAGTTGAAACTGCTGTCGAAAGTGTAATAACATCTTAAATTAGTTTTTTCCCTGTCTTCTAGGTGTCCATATTGTCCAGAACATTTATGGCTGTAAATGGGATGATGAGGCTGGACAGGTTACTGGCTATAAGCAGGATGGCTGGGATGGGAAGACTTCATGGCATCGATCATGGAGACAAACATCTGGATTGATCCAAAACTAAAGGATGAAATTACTACAAACAAACCAAACAACAACAAAGCTCCACCGGCACCATGGGAGAACTGCTACAGCCTGATTTATCCTGAGTGGAGGAGGAAGTACATGAATGAATAAATATTTTTTTTTATTTCTCTTTATTTCCTATTTCTTTATTTTTATATTTAGATTACATGTATATTAAAGTGATAATGTGTGAAATTGGTTTAAAAAATGTAAATTTATTTTATAAATTCCCTTCTTTCTGTAATCTTTTACTTATGAATCCACACGACTCAGAGGTTCATTAAGTGAGCAAATTAAGTAATTACACCACATTTAAACATGCATTTATATATTCATATGTGCTGCACACATTTGTGCAATTATTACCCATAACCCACCACCATTTAATATGGCTGCTCTTAACACACACACATATATATATATATATATATATATATATATATATATATATATATATATATATATTTGTTCTGATTTTGTGTTGTGTTTTGCATGGAAACATAATTTACTATTTTAATCTATTCTTCTCATAATATGCAGCACTTTCACCATCCCTGTTTTTTCTTAAAACATGTTATTAATAAAACATTTAGTGATGTATGGCAACAATCTGCATAAACTGATCTATAGTGACTAAGAGCACCCTTTGATGTTTGCAGCCCATCTTCCATCTCACATCTTTTAAAGAAATCCTATTTGAGATTTTTTTCTAAATAGCCTCATAAAAGGAGTTTGTTTCATACTTTCACACCATTTATTGAAAGGCAGATTATTTTCATGTTTGTCTGGGTATTCTTTCTGGTAGCTGTTTATTTCTAGCTTTGTATAATAAAAAACATACTGACCCCTGGGGGAAGTCCACCCATGACGACTAATAATTACCCATTTATTACATATTGGTGTGTGCTTGTGTGCACACACCCATGAAGTAGATATTTTGCTTATGTTTTTAGTTATCAGGTTTAGATTTTGCTAAACTGGGTTGGATTAAATATTATGGTGTTTTTATCTAACAAACAAGAGCCTTTTTTATATTCTGTAATTTGAAAGTGATGGATTAAAATATTTGATTCAATATACTTTTCAAATTGGGATTCTTAACCGATTTCTCTATAATGTTTGTTCTTCCATACATTTGTCAAGTTACTTAAACTGTCTTTTTAATCTTTCAAAAATAATTTTGAAAAAAAAAATGATATATCTCTTACATGGGCTTTAAAACCTCTTATGAGTTGTAATAAATTAGCATGTTTTGATGCAACTAATGAATCAATTTTAAGGCAATAAAGTTTTATTTTTATTTTGATTACACAAGAAATACATTTTCTGTCTTTTTTGATTCCATACAGAGTTTGCATCCTAGAAACATTTCAATCTGAAAAACTCACACAGAGAGAAAAGATAATTAGAAGAATTTATTGATAAGAAAGTATAGTCTTTGGCGCTCAGACCTCGGCAGGAACATTCATGCTGAATTATGCTTTAACATGCATGAGTAGATGAATGAGAATAGGGATGTTCCCCCCGGCCTGAAACTGGTGGTGGTTTGATCCGAGCTGGTTGACAAGGTGATCTGCTGAGCAGAATTGTGGGACTAGAAGACTGAGGGAGCTGACGCTGGGGCTTCACTCAGACTCGGGATATAGAGGTCCTGCTCGGTGATGCAGGTACCGTGAACTGCCCATGATGAGCAAGCATGAAGCGACAGTGGAGAGGAAAAACTCCCCCTTGGGAAGACACCTCTGGCAGAACCGGGCTCAACATGGTGGTCTTCTGCCGGACCAATGCGATGAGACGAGGGATGGTGACAACTGGGATTAATACTCTCAGATGAGGTTGAGGTGAAGTCGTGTCATGGAGGACGATTCAGCTTCGATGGCGGAGAAGGGGATGGAGGTGGGTGAATTGTCGTCTGAATCGAAATCCGACATTGCGATTGCAGGATAGCGGGCTGGGATGAGGATTTGAAAGGAGTTTCTAAAGTGGTAGCAGGACGCTGATTGGGCTTCGTGGTGGAGTAGTTTGAAGCTGATTGGCTCGCTTCAGAGACGGATCAGCTTCTGATTGGATGGAGGTAAGTCAGAGTTTCTTCAATTGAACTTCCGCTAGAGCTTCATACTATATACCCCTACGTTATTTATATGGACATCATATTCTTAACATTATTGTGTTTCTTTTAAATGACAAAGTGTGGAATATGATTTTAATTTGCACTTCTAGCTTTATTGAAGATAAAGATTTTTATGTGTAGATTTTATTTTTCAAAATATTTTCGGTATCAGTATTTTCTCACAATAAACACATAAAGTAAAGTTTGGTAGTCTGCAAGTAGGTTCAGTCTGGTTATTATATCATGAGAAGAAACTGGGCAGTAAATGTTAATTTTCTCTGAGGAACCAAAGTAAAAACTTGCTGGAAAATTATTGGCTGAATTGTTAATGTTTATGGAGGAAGTAAGTGAGAACTGAGAAATGATATGAATGACACTGAGCACAATAGCAAAAATAAAAAGGGTTTAAAATGCTGTTGGATCAATTAAACTTTAGGCCAATTTTCAAATTGCCTTTTCATACTAAACCATTGAATCATTCCATCTAAATATATCCGATGGTATCATATCTCCTGTCTGTAGAGCTGAGAGGAGAGGTGCTTCCATATATGATTGAAAGTTGTCCTTTAGAAGTTCTGAATAATCTCCACCACTGCTGGGTGTGTCTCTGTATCCAGACCGTTTCAGTCAGATCTCCCTAAAAAGCCACAACAACCAAACACCTTTTTCTTAATGTTTACTGTTGTGCTGCGTGTGAAGATGTATTTTATTGTTTTATGCAAATGCAGGTGAGTTTGGAGCTGCAAACTGTTCAAACTGAAATCAGGCCACATTTTAAAGGTAATCAGAATGAAACATCAAAATATAGATTCCTAAAAAAACACAATTGGGTAAGACCTGCATGGTAAATGTAGCCATAGTGGTTTAAATTGGATTTAATGGGGGTGAAAAGATCAGAAAGGGACTGTTCAGACTTCCATGAAAAAGTTTGAGTTGCATATGGGTAAAAATATTTGCCTGCAGTGTGAATGTAGCCTTAATAGGTTACCTCCTGGGCTCCTCTTTAAGGGATTTCAATGATGTTTCACTGGGAAAAGTCACCAGGAAAGATCCTGACAGGGACTGTATGTATTTTTTTCTGCCATAGTAGCAGGCCTGAACCAGGACCACAAAATGACCCTGGAATATTTAGCCATGGTGTCCCATTGGTCAGAGCTCAAGACAGAGAATCCAGTATTCAGCCAGACAAACAGTAAGATATCTCAAAATGTGATGGATCTGCAGTGAACAGCTAGGTAACATCTAAGGCAGGAACCTCTGCAAGAAGAAAACACAGGTTAGTGATCACATTATTCTGGCAGAGGATGATTACCAACGTTTGATTCATTAACCAGAATTTTAGAGTTCAGTCTGTGCCCAGAAGAAGGAAAAAAATCCAGCCAGATGGCTAACAGCAGCACACAGCGAACGCCGCCTAGAAAGTTCCAGGAGCCGGAGCCTGAAGACTGCTGAACCAGCTACAAGCAGACCCAAGCAGACCAAAGAAGGCAGGAGTTTCCAGAAGATATATTTATATTTATAAATTCTCATCAGAAAAGCAAGTCAGTAAACTTTGAACCACTGTGAACTTCAGCAAGCCAAATATTTCCTTCTATGTGATCTATTAAACGGGAAAAGCATTACTTTAACAGAAAATCAAAATAGGATCAATGATGAGGAGGAGGACAGACATTAGTCTCAATCTGCTGGTGGACAGACGAGAAAGGGGACAAATAGAGACGATGACAAACACTGCAGCTCAGCGTCCAAGGTGATTCCAAAACAGAAAATCTTTGAGAAAGAGAAACATGTTTTGAGACCTTATCTGTAAATAAGGAACAATTTCTGAGCAATAAAGAAGTTACAGTTTGACCAAGATTTAGGAGACACATCCTTCCAGTAAACCTCCATCTGATGTCCTTATTCCCAGAAGGAAGCAGAGCTGAGAGTTTATAGCTTTATTTTCTGAACACAGAAACGCAGCAGTGGTCATTTTCTTTTCTGTTTCTGTTTCTGTTTACTGATTTTTCTGGGATTACATGGAACGGCAGCAGGTGAGAAAATAATGCTTTAAATTATCTTTATAAAGATTCAGCATATTTACATGTTTTTCTATCAACAGGAACAGTGAACGTCTTGGTACATTTGTCCAAACTGACTAATTTTCATTCAAGGTCTCAGGGATTAACTCAGTGGTACCAAACCCTGGTCCTCAGAGACCCCTGACCTGCATGTTTTAGACGTGTCTCTGTTCCAGCACACCTGATTTAAATCAGAGCTCCTCCTTTCTGGTGCAACAAGGAAACACCTAAAGCATTCAGGACAGGGGTCCCTGAGGAACAGGGTTGGGAATCATTGGATTAAGGGAGGTCATTGTTTTTTTTGTTTTTTTGTTTTTTAATCTGGTAAATTCTCTGATTTAATGTGGAGCTTTTATATACTTTCTGAACACCAGATCAGCCTATGCTGAAGATAGCTAAGGTGCTTAGGGTCCCAAAGCCTCACAGGCCTCCTATACATGCTTTAATAAAAAACAAAAAAATAGATGTAAATATTTATTTACATACATATATATATATATATATACAGTTGTGGTCAAAAGTGTACCTACACTTGTAAAAAATCATAATGTTATGGCTGTCTTGAGTCTTCAATAAGTTCTACAACTCTTTTTTTTCTGTGATAGAGTGATCGGAACACATACATGTTTGTCACAAAAAACAGTCATAAAATTTGGTTCTTTCATAAATTTATTATGGGTCTGCTGAAAATGTCACCAAATCTGCTGGGTCAAAAATATACATACAGCAACATTAGTATTTGGTTACATGTCCCTTGGCCATTTTCACGGCAACTAGGCGCATTAGGTAGCCATCCACAAGGTCCTGGCAAGCTTCAGGTCGAATGTTTGACCACTCTTCTTGACAGAATTGGTGCAGTTCAGCTAAATGTGATGGTTTTCTTGCATGAACCTGTTTCTTTAGCACTGTCCACATGTTCTCAATGGGGTTTAAGTCAGGACTTTGGGAAGGCCATTCTAAAACCTTAATTCTAGCCTGGTTTAGCCATTCCTTTACCACTTTTGATGTGTGTTTTGGGTCATTGTCTTGTTGGAACACCCAACTGCGCCCAAGACCCAACCTTCGGGCTGATGGTTTTAAGTTTTCCTGCAGAATTTGGAGGTAATCCTCCTTCTTCATTATCCCATTTACTTTCTGCAAAGAACCAGTTCCACTGGCAGCAAAACATCCCCAGAGCATAATACTACCACCACCATGCTTGACAGTAGGCATGGTGTTCCTGGGATTAAAGGCTTCACCTTTTCTCCTCCAAACATATTGCTGGGTGTTGTGGCCAAACAGCTCAATTTTTGTTTCGTCTGACCAGAGAACTTTCCTCCAGAAGGTTTTATCTTTGTCCATGTGATCAGCAGCAAACTTCAGCCGAGTCTTAAGGTGCCTTTTCTGGAGCAAGGGCTTCTTTCTTGCACGGCAGCCTCTCAGTCCATGCCGATGTAAAACACGCTTGACTGTGGAGACTGACACCTGTGTTCCATCAGCTTCCAAATCCTTGCATACCTGCTTCTTGGTGATTCTTGGTTGACTCTTGACCATCCTGACCAATCTCCTCTCGGCAGCATGTGATAGCTTCCGTTTTCTTCCTGATCGTGGCAGTGACACAACTGTTCCATGCACTTTATACTTGCGTATAATTGTCTGCACAGTTGCTCTTGGGACCTGTAGCTGCTTTGAAATGGCTCCAAGTGACTTCCCTGACTTGTTCAAGTCAATAATTCGCTTTTTCAGATCCACACTGAGTTCCTTTGACTTTCCCATTGTAGCTTTTGTAGCTGAGTCTAATCACTGGGTCAAATGAGCCCTATTTAAATGGGCTCATGAGAAGTCAACAGCTGTAGTCAATCAGAATCACTTAGAAGAAGTGAAGAGGCCATGACATGAAGCTAATTTGATTGACACAACTCGCTACATCACCAAAGTTGACAGATTTTGTTGCTGTATGTATATTTTTGACCCAGCAGATTTGGTGACATTTTCAGCAGACCCATAATAAATTTATGAAAGAACCAAATTTTATGACTGTTTTTTGTGACAAACATGTATGTGTTCCGATCACTCTATCACAGAAAAAAAAGAGTTGTAGAACTTATTGAAGACTCAAGACAGCCATAACATTATGATTTTTTACAAGTGTAGGTACACTTTTGACCACAACTGTATATATATATATATTTACATTTGATAGAATTCTTTCAGCATGAACTGATTGAATCGACCTTAAATTGCTTAAAAATCTTAATAAATTGGCAGATTTAACTTTAAAGCCATTTGTAGCTTTTGTTTTCTAAATGCTTTACAAATAAGGTCACTTTCTAAAGAACAATCATTGCTGATTATACTAAATACTTTCATTTATGTATAAATATATACACAAAGATCTCAGCTAATAGCAACCAATTACCCATAATCCCTTTCTGGCTTAGCCAGTTAAACCAGTCTCCTCTCCCAGATTCCTCCATTTCATTGAAAAATGAATAAATAAATACTGAAACTAAAATAAAGTTTCTTCTTTGTTGCCGACACCATCCAGCCTATTTTAGACTAAGAAATCATTTTATATCTGTGATATTATTCCAGGAATTTGAAATTATTTCTAATTATTATTAAATTCTTGGACAGCAGCTTGGGGGAAAAAAAAACTTCTTCTTAACCTACTGTTTTCTGCAAGAGCAGGAAAGAAATAACTTATTAACTTTCATGACTTCTATATAAAACAAAACTCATCTAAACTGTGTTTTTGTTGCTTTCCTTACAGTGACTCACTCTCTGCAGTATTTCTATACTGGATCTACTGGAGTCCCAGAGTTCCCAGCATACGTGTCTGCTGGGTATGTGGATGATGTTCAGATCAGTCACTGTGACAGCAGAACCAACAGGAACGAACCCAGACAGGAATGGATGAACTTTCCTCATTACTGGGAGAGTGAGACTGAGATCTGTGTGCTGAATCAGAAGATACTTGAGTGCAGCATGGAGACGGTGAAGCAGCGCTTCAACCACACTGAAGGTTAGTTCATCTTCAACTATTATTGGATGTTTAATCAGAGCTCAACCACTGCTGCATAAAATTACACAGGCTCCAAGATTGTGTCTCAATTTCTTAACATTTTATCAGTTAAGAGGCAGAAAATAAACTATAGAGACAGGATTATTAATCTGACTTCGCCCACAGTCATTTTAGTTATTAGTGACTCCAACAGAAATGCATACTTTAAAATATAATTTTCAAATGCCTACTTTCTCATACAAATTTAAAACGAAACCTTATTGATATTTAAAGTTTTAAGATCTGTATTCTGGGTATTGCTACAAGGGGAGATCAATAAGTAACGTCCCTGACCCGCTTCCAGATTTTTGATCGAGCTAAAATTTTGCATGTGAAATTATTTAAATCTCTATATATTAAATAGCAAATTACAGCTCTGAACAAATTGTGGTTTCTGATTTACAGGTGTTCAAACTGAGTCAAGTCTGTGTTTTTGCATTTGAAAGGACGCACACAACAGGTGACTTTTGATCAAATGAAAGTAACTTATAGTAATAATGTCCCATAATATAACCTTGTAAAACATTTTGCAAGGTCATATAATGGGCATCATCATCATAAATTACTTTAATTTAATCAAAAGTCTCCTGTGGTGTGAGTCCTTTCAAATAGAAAAACCGTATCACTGCTCAACAACAGGCTCGATTTCAGACTTTACTCAGTTCAAACACAAGTAAATCAGAAACCATAAATAGTTCAGAGCTGTAATTTGCTACTTAATCTATAAAGATTTAAATAACATCACATTTCAAATTTCAGCTGGATCAAACATCTGGAAGTGGGTCAGGGGCAGTAAACCCTCCTGAAGGCCCCCTGCTGGTCTGGAGGCTCTAACAGAAATATCAACATAGTTCTTGGAGCCTTTTGTTGTTATTTATAAATAAGTGGATATAATGAAAAACATGTAATATTCAATCACACAAAAAATATTTTAATCATTTAGTCCATAATTGTTATTGAGCTCAAAAGCTATTGCTAAGCTGGTGTCTCCATCGTTGAGCTCTGGCTGTTCTTCAAATATTCCTTTGGTCTAAAACATGGAGATCCTGTTGTATAAATATGAACATTCTGTTTTTTCAGGTGTTCACATTTACCAGGCCATGTATGGCTGTGAGTGGGATGATGAAACGGAGCAGATTAATGGATACCAGCAGTACGGTTATGATGGAGAAGATTTTATTTCCTTTGACCTGAACACTGGAACATGGGTGGCTCCAAAACCTCAAGGCCTCATCACCAAACACCAATGGGACGCTGACCGAGCTTTGATTGAACGAGCTAAAAATGATCTCACCCAGCGTTGTCCTGAATATCTGGAGATGTATGTGGTTTACGGGAGCCACACTCTGATGAGAAAAGATAGAAATTAGACCACATTAGGTCGGGAAAAAAATGTGTTACTGTTGGAATAATGTTAGATAAAAACTGTTTCCTGTATTTTTCCCAGATCTTCCCTCAGTGTCTTTTCTTCAGAAGTCTTCCTCGTCTCAAGTCAGCTGCTTTGCTACAGGTTTTTATCCCAGTAAGGCTGAAATGTTCTGGAGGAAAGAAGGAGCAGAGATCCATGATGGTGTGGAGAAAGGAGAGATCCTCCCTAACAATGATGGGACCTACCAGATGTCTGCTGACATCGATCTTTCATCTGTTCCACCTGAAGACAGGACCAAGTATGAATGTGTGTTTCAGCTCTCTGGTGAGAAAGATCTCATCCATGAGCTGGAGAAAACAAAAATAAAAACCAATAAAAACCACAGCATGCTAAATGCTTGCAGCGTCTTCAAAGACACAACAATATTAACTATTTCAGGAATCATTTCATTCATAATTATTTTACCACTTTGAAACCCTTATAAACAACACATGTAATTTAAAGATGTGATGATGTTTCAACAAAAAAATGTCACTGTTTGTCCAGGAAGATGAGAATGAATGATAGCATCTTTATTGCATTAAAATATAAAATAAAAAATCCAAAATTGTTAATAAAAAATAAATGAAATACATTTAGTTCCTTTTTTATTTTGTTTGTGTCCTGTGCTGTTAACATAGCTTGGAGATTCGATGCCCCATCAAAAGAGAGAGCAGTAGTTTCTGGAAGCTGCTTCCACACCGCATGAGATAAGAGGGAAAGAAAACAAAAAAATAGGTAAAAGAAGACAAAATACAAACAAAGTAAGCATAAATCTATCTTTAAGAGCAGCGAGTATATATTAGATTTCCAGTCAGTACATGTGTATGGAAAGTAAAACATCTGGTGATTACACAATATTATTCAAAATGGTATACATCTGTAGCTGCAGTTTAGTATTTAGCATTAGTGTTTATCCATGAACACCTGGAAATAAACTCCTGTATGTATGAATGGGAATGATCATGTATAAAGGATTTACTAGCTTTTTCAGAAGGAAAATATGCTCAATAGCAGGTGTGGGTGGCCCCAGACTCACACTACAGGGCCCAGGATTGAGATTACTGGGATACAGGGGGAGCGTAAAAGATCATTAGAAAACCTTTCTGTATCACTACTTTTGGATTCTGGAGACTTTCTGAATTTTTATTTGATTCACTTGTTCTTAAATACTTCATAGACTCCAAACACCAACATTGGGGGATTAATAAAAATGAAATCAGCTACTAGCAGAGAGCTACTCAATGGTTGGAGTAGACAGAGAAATATAAGTTGTTGTATCACTAACTATACAGTACATGTATGTGTAAGACCAGCATCCCATTCACTATAAAGAAATGCTGGAAGTTTAACACCTTTAAGACTAAATTTAGCAACTGGTTTAAAACCAGTCAACATGGGCGCCATTAAAATACATCGGGTCAATCTTTCTATGTTTAATGAAATGCTTTCTTTCTTATGATTTTATTGCATATTTGTAAAATAATGTGTGATTTGAACTTTAGGCTGACTTTAGGGGATTACCAATGGAAATTAGCTTCATTCACCAAACTCTGGTATATTTACATTGTTTAATAATTATGATTGTGCACTGTCCCTTTGCAAATAAATAAACCACAACTGGACTTTATTGATTTTAAATGGAAGATAATTAATAATTTTTTTTAAAAGGGAGAACCAGGGGTGTGCTGGAATTGTAAGTGCTTCCCTGATCTAGTTCTCCTTTGTCTCTGTGTCCCTGTTCAGGTATGTTTTTTAAATGGTAACATTAAGGAAGATGAAACATCTTTCATTTAGAAACAATAAATCAAAAAAGATTTCTATGCATAATAGATTTTAAAGGGTGTTATTATAATTGTTATGACTTTATAAAGATTATAAAGACATTCATATTCATTTATACCCTGTAAAATTATTTCTATCCAAAATAAATATTTTACAACATATAAGCCACTAGATGGGGCAGTTCGACGTTCACGACCTTTGTTTTGCATCAAAGAAACAATTTATTAAATGAATGAACAAAAAATAAATAATAATGTTTCCCATTATTTAAAAAAAAAAAAAGCAAAAGACATAAAATATATATTTCTTTTGCTTTTACTTTCATTGCCAACCCTAATGTGTGTGTTCTACCTGGATATAAGTGATGTGAGACCATTGAACAGAGAGATGAAAAGCTGATGTCAACATGGTGGCTTTGCTGTTCCTCAGATTACAAGAAACCACAACAGGAGGGATGACCATGTTTAGTAACAGAACAGTAAGCTGGATATTTTGAGGTTTTCCCCTCATCTTTTTTATATATATATTTTTTTGTAGTCAAACCATTTGTTGTTGCTATTGTGAATAGTGATATCAGTACAAGTGTGTTCCCTGGGGTCTTAAAGAACTTCATTGTGCATCCTTTAATTAAAAATAAAAGAGCATCTATTAAAAAAAAAACATTAATTTTCTCAAACTCATGATTAAACTCAGACTGTTTCACTGACAATCTCACCCGACCAACTGAAGGAAATAGAGCTTTTTCCCAGTAGACCATTAAAAAGAATTTTATACTTGAGACCCAAGAATAACAAGCACACATCTTGCTCAAGAACCCCCCCACATATGACAGGGGCACAGGGGGTCATTGGGTTATTGGACATGTTGGTGTGCACGCATACTAACACACAGCATAGAGAGTAAACTTCATGCAGAGACCTCAGGCTGGGATTCAAACCCTTGACCTTCTTATTTGTAGAATTTCAATGTGCTCAGCTTTTATTTGGAATTATACATTAGATTTAAACATTCATTTTATTATTTGCTCTTCTTTTAATTTTGAATGTGGAAGTCAGTTGAAAAAATAAATAAAAAAACTGAAGAGAGAAAAAAATGCAATGTCTTCTATATTCAACATCCTTTGATTGATGTTTCACAACTTTTTCTAAAATCTAAAGTATCATGGATGTGTTAAAATCTAACTGATAGAGAAATGATAATGTCAAAATCCTAAAGCAGGTATTTGTTAAGACAAAAATCTTGTCTTCTAGAGCCTTTATATTACTAAAAACTTTCTAGAATTTGGGATTCAAACTCATAAAAACAACAGAAAAACTTCTAAACGCTTTTGTAGGTCTCAAAGCCACCACTAGAGGGGGCAGTAAGACTTTCATAAAAGGTATTCTTTTATTTTTACTTTCATTAGCAACCCTAATGTGTCAGTTCTACCTGGATATAAGTGATGTCAGTGAACAGAGAAATGAAAAACTGTTGATGTCAACATGGTGACTTTTATTTTGCATTTTTTTTATTTTGCACCTTGTTTTTATGTTTCTAAAATATAATTTTTTATCATTCCTGGTTGATATTTGTTGCACCTTATTCAACAATCTGCAATTTTTGAATGTGCTTCATAAATAAATTGGTTTCTTTGTCATATCAAAGTATATTTTATCCTATTCCCTTTTGTAATAGATACAGTTAATCGTCAAATATAGCTGACATAGCAGCTAAATATAGTTTTGTACAGTGAGTATCACGTGTGATGCAGCCAGAATAATAATGAAAATATATGCACATATTTCTTATAATGCTTTCAAACAAATACAATTATCAACCGTCGTGGGCACCTTACATAAAGTTGTGACACATTAGGAGTAACGTAGTAACAAGTAGGAAGAATGCAAATGGAGAAAAAGAGCCAAAAATCAAATTCCTGACAAAAGAGGGATTTAATTTCATTTTATTGAAAAATGTGGACTTTCACGTTTTGAAGGTTTTAAAACAGCATTTTTTTTTTATTAAATTGGGCCTGTTTTCTTCAAACTCTCACCTAATCCACAGAGAGAGAAAACAGTTTAGAAATCCATGTGCACAGATTGTAAAACTGTCTCACATTACTAAACACAGTTCAGTAAAGCGTGAGCCTGGATTTCCACCAGCTTTGTGGGTTTTTTCAGCTGCTGATAATTGCTGGGCTCCATAAAGAAGCCACATCAGGCAAGTTACTTTTTATCCATATTAGTAAAAGTGGGTGATTGGACATGTTGGAATGCTCAAACACACCTACACATACAGCAATGTAAAGAAACCATTGACCTTGCATGAACCCACAGGGAGGACATTCAAACCCCATGCAGAGACCTTCGGCTGGGATTCAAACCCAGGACCTGCTTATTTTTCCCTGTAGAATTTCAATTCAGGGACATTTGCTCTTATTTTGATTTTGAATTTCAAAGTCGGTTGAAAAAATATTTTTTATTTATTTTTTTAATTTTACCTTTATTTTACCAGGAAGTCCCTTGAGATAAAATCTCTTTTTCGAGGGAGACCTGGCCAAGAGGCAGCAGTACAATAAGACATATAAAAACACATAAAAATAACATAATAAAATCAATCATAAACTAGACTCTAGAATAACAGTTACAATTCTCTGTACAAGCGGTTTTCAATAGTGATTTAAAATGCTGTAGCGGAATAAGAGTCCGTAATTACAGGAAGTTTTGAATATTGTGCCATGACCATGGTGCTGCATATGAAAATGATGTTTTGCCAAGGTCTGTGTTGATCCTGGGAATAGTGAAAAGAACACGACTTGAAGAGCGTGAGTTGTAACCACTGTTAGCTACAGACATGAGGTGACACAGGTATGGAGGGAGTTTACCCAGGATGGCCTTGTAAATAAAAGTAAGCCAATGATGTTGTCTTCTGAGGCTTAGAGAGGGCCATGAAACCAGAGCATACAGTTCACAATGATGAGTCCTGAAGGCAGAGTTGGTGATGAAACGTAACTGTGATAAACTATGTCCAGGGAGTGGAGAGCTGAGGAGGCAGCATTCATACTGTATATATGATGTCTCCATAGTCAGAAACAGGAAGGAAGGTGGTCTGAACAAGTCTTTTCCTCACTGAGGGAATCAAAGAGGATTTTTGTCTGTAGTAAAAGCCGAGCAGGGCTTTCAGCTTTTTTAACATATTATCTAAATGTGTTGTGAAAGACAGTTTGTCAACTATCCAGATACCCAGGTACTTATAACAGGACACAATCTCAATTGCTTCTCCACTTAAGGTGTTAATGCCGTGATGCTGTGAGTTTAAAAACTTTGATTAGTATTTCACAACTTTTTAATAAAATCTAAAATATCACGGATGCGTAGAAATCTAAAAGGATACAGGAATAATAACTAAAAAACTAAAGGAAGAATTTCTTATAAGATTAAATTTATGCTTTCTAGAGCCTTTATATTAATACTAATAAATACAGCTATAACACTCTCCAGACTTGGGGGGAAACAACAAAGGAACAATCTAAAACATTTTTTGGTCTCAATGCCAGGTGTTCATACCTTTAACACTAGAGGGCGCCCTTGACCAGAAAGAGAAACTGCTCTAAAAATGACCAAAGAAAAAAATCATTCTGTATTTAATAGGATCCAGAAATTAAACGCTAAACCCAGAAACATTTGGTAGATACAAGCTGTATAATTTGTACTTAGATAGAATAATGTGAATATGTTTTGTTTTTGTTGTTAATATAAACAGAGAGAAATGGCAGCAGAAACTTAAATCCATTAACAGATCAGCTCATCACGTGATTAAAGAAGCAGCTTTATGGTTTCATTTTCGATGACAACCTCAACAGCGAAATTTCACCTGGATTTATATGACGTGTTAGGTCATACTATTTTCTTATTGGTCAGGATTCATGATAACGCCCCTTTTTTCATCCTAGATCAGGGAGTTTCTCTCAGACTAGAGCCTCAAATTATTCCTGAACCCAACAGAACCAGATGGTGACAGAGGACAAAATGATGAAGTTGTTGGTTCTGGTTATTCTGGGGATAAACAGCGCAGCAGCTGGTAAGTTATCAGGATATTTTTATTTTTATCTTGTTTTTTATAATGCTATTAATTAATAAATGTACATTTCTGTTAACTTCCAGACTAATAATACAGCCTTATAACCAGCAATTAGTCAACCTGATATGTTTTCCAAGCACAACATTAACATTAGAATAGTGAAGTTAAACTATTTCTCCCTTTTCTCTGGTATTTACTCTTTACTTTGACTTATTAAGCAGGCAACTAGGAAACAATAGTTTAGAAGTGTGTTTAATTTTATTAACTCATCGGGGTTATAAAAAACTTTGAATGGAAGCACAGAAAATAACCAAAAAAATAAAGCGATCAAAAAGTAAATATAAAATAAATAATAAATCTGATAAGGTGTTAATTTTTAAATATATCTTCATATCCCAAGTTTTTATCAGATTATGTTAATATAAGGCCTTTCTACATAACTATATTTATTATACATATCTAATGTAGTCCACATTATTAAAAGTTTAATGTGTGAGAAGCTTAAATATTAATATTTATGGTGAGAAGGAGCTGAGACAGCAACACGGGAAGACGTCACGGTGTCATCCTTCGCGCCTCAGACTCTATAATAAAAACTAATCATGGCTCCAAGCATCGGACTCTCTGCTCTGAATAAATATCTTTAGCACCAGATATCTGCCAGAATGTGATGAGGAAATGGATCCATTGGACATCCTGGTTTCTCAGTCCTGATTTATTGATGTTCCCTCTGCTGAGAAGCCTGGTGGTCTGAGATTAACAGGCTAGACTAAGATTACACCATTAAAGTCAGTGTTAAACATGAATTACAGGCCTAAACCTACAACCTAGAGGAAGCTTTACCATCTTTCAATTGTTCTGTCTCGATCATTGGAGAAAATGTCTCTTCATCCTGCAGATAATAGTGAGACAACCTTTGTCTTTGGGTTGGTTTGAATAAATGTGTTTAAAGTTATAGTGGAGGATGTTCTATTTCCGGGTGGATCATCTAAATCAGTGGTCCTCCTAACTGTCAATCATTGTGATATGTTTACGTAAGGGTAAGGCCATCCTATGTGATCGTCCCCATTTTATTACTTTCTGATGGTGAGTCTGACATAGTGGAAAAATTGCAAATCTTCTGGAAAGTGAGCTTGCATGAACAATGCAAACAGCAACTTTTAAACAGAGCGTGCATGAGGAGAAATGGGCTCATACAGGACTGTACATGTGCCTCTTTTTTTTTTTTTTTGTGGAAATCCTCCACTATGCCTTTGAGGTATTCAGTTGCTAAAATGATTGAAACTTGATTTGAATTGTAAAGTTTATTATAAGGACTGAAAGACTTAAAGCGGAACACTGGCTTTTTTACATTGGGCCCTTGATTTTACGTTATTACATCATGTTCTACTCACCCATATGAGTTTTGTGTCATTTGGAGCCGTTCTGAAGATACTCCGTTAGGTTATATCCAAGTAACGTCTTCCTATGGGCAACGAGTTGAAGGCAACAACTAAACTGTTCATAATTTATTCTTTATGGTACGCCAGCATTCATAACATGTAGGTGAATCACTGTCCCACAGACATCCGCGACAAATATTATTTATTTTTATATCTTTTAAAAACACAGCAGAGTGTGTATGCATCATCCGCATGCCGGACTGGAGTCGTAACAGGCAGCCCGGGGCACAGGCGGCTACGCTCTACCCCTTCTATTCATTCTAGCTAATCTGAATCGTTCAATTCCATTTGGAGAGCGAGATCATCTGTGGTAGTAGCGCTAGATAGCTTCCAGGCATGTGAGGAAAACTAGCAGCCGTTTAGCGGACAGGATGAATGAACGGTAGCCGGCGCGCGGGGCTGCCTTTCATTTGTTCCCCTTTAATCAGATTAATAAATTAATGAGATAACTTTTGAAGAAATTTAGTAATGGAATAATTGTTCATTTGAATATACTGACTCTAAAAAGGGCATTTGAAGCTTAAAGCTTAATTTTAGCACAAAGTGTGTTTGGATTTAAGATTAAAACAGTCATTATCATAAATATTCTCTATCTACAAAACCTCAGATGGTTTAGTATAGTTTTAGCTTTACTCGGTTCAAACTCTGTAAAAACATCTATTATAAATAACCTATTCTTACTAAAGGTAGTTTTTGCTCCCCACTTTCACTGCATGCATACTAATGACAGATTACTGTACTATGTAATAAAATTATCTAATGATCTAATGTCGCCACAGGAGGAGATAAAGCGATCTGTAAACTGTTGATCAATGCCTGGATGATCTAATCGAACTGTTTCTATAAAGATCATATGTTGTAAATTTGTGTTACAGAAGTTAACTGAATTAAACTGGTTTTGCTGTTCGATCGTGCTGTCTTAATTATTACACTAATGTAAAAGTTAAACCAGAAAATGTAATGAATCCATCATTTTATCATTAGTTACTTCTAGCTGAGGAGAAAACAGCTGCAGCTTAAAGCCATGAATAGAATAGATTAGAATATTGTTATTAGAAAATACTCTGGTTCTTTAAAGGTATTAAATTAAACTTAACAGTTTCTATTTCTACCAAACTATAGATTTTATTTTATTGTTTAATTCCAGAACCTGCAGAACAGCCAGCTAGCAATGAAAACATTAAAAACACATTAAAAAATGTTAGTTCAGTCATCAACTAATTTAGTGACTGATCATTAACTGGAGTATAGAAACATTAAAATATGCCTTTAGCTGACAGAGCGACTCATTTAGAGCAGGAATTTTAGCAAAATTGTAATAAAAAAAAATATTTAAACATTTTGCAATTAAGGTAAAAAAAACAACAACAAAAAACCTTTTCCTCTGTCAGTCTGCTCTATCCAGAAATCCTAAAGTGGAAAAGTTTACTTTCGTAAAAAATCTCCTTTAAAGTAACATTTGGCTATCTGATTAAAAATCGATTAATAAAAAAATAATCAAAAGATTAATCGATATGAAACAACTATACCTGCTCTGCTCTTTTAGATTATAATATCTAGATAAAAAAATCAAAAAGGGAAACAGCTTAAACCATAAAAACCCATTGAAGGAGTTATTTATTTTGAGTTAAACACAGTAGAGTGAGACGTTTATTAAACAGATTCTTCTTCATATTTTCTATGGTGTCAATAAAGGTTTTATTTATCTGTTCAATTATTCAATAACAATAAAAAATATATATATTTTCTCCTAATTTTAAGTCATTGATTAGAAGATGTGCTTCATAAATTCCAAATTGAGTGTGAGATTAATTAGTGAATTATTAGTTATTTTTCAAAGAATTGTAAATGCTGACTGGAAATCTTCCTTTAATTTTTTCTATAATTTGTTTAACTATATAAAGTTAGTAAAACAGAGTGAGTGACATTAAGGTCCTAAAAAAAGTTTTGTCTTATCAACATATAAAGGACAACAATTAAAACAAAAACACTTAATAAAGCGACTGTTTAACAATATTTTTATTTATGGTGAACAAACTCCTCAGAAATTATTAAAAAGATAAAAACTTTCTGAATTGTCTTCTTATTTAAAGTCTAGTTTTACTAATGATGGTCTTTAGTTCATTTAACTCGTGTAAAGAAAAGTTTTAATCATTCTATCATTTATACATTTTTAATTCATATTGTTATTTTCTCCAGTGACCCACTCCCTGAAGTATTTCTACACGGCATCGACTCAAGTCACAAACTTCCCAGAGTTTGTGACTGTTGGTTTGGTTGATGAGGCCCAGATTGATTACTATGACAGCAACACCCAGAGAGATGTGCCTAAACAGGACTGGATGGAGGAGAACACTGATGAGCAGTACTGGGAGAGAGAGACTGGAAAAGCTCAGGGTGACCAGCAGACCTTCAAAGCCAACATTGAAATTGCAAAGCAGCGCTTCAACCAAACTGGAGGTTTGTGTTTATTTCATCATTGATTGTTTTTGTTGTTGATTACAGAAAGTAGGACACACAGTAACACCCCCCCCCCCCCCCCCCCCCCCCCACACACACACACACACACACACACACATAAACCATAAACATAGACGAGACACTAATACATAGATATTACAGAGCTGTGGATCTATCCAAGTAAAAACTTAACTCTGCTAGCTATAACTTTAGATCAGTAAGTAGCCAACAACTGTTTTATTATTTAAAACAATTAATGAATTATTCATAACCAAGATCGAAACTTAGAAATTCAGAGTTGAACACTTTTATCATTTTGTGATCTTAGAGATGAGAATCACTGAGACGGTCCCAATAAATTTAACATTCTGCTGTTTTTGTTATTTTATTTATTATCCAGGAAGTCATTCTAAATTATTTAGGCTTAAAGGTGTTAGGTACAAATTGTTGCCTTGATTAGTTTCGTCCTGAAACTTACGAAACTTTTTCATTTCGGAAGCAGATACGTATTTTCCTAATATCAATATTAACCTGAAATGATATCAGCATGAATCAAACAGACTTTTATTATTCATTAGCGTGAAATAATGGAAAAGGTTTGATCAAGTGATTCTCATTCAAACAGAACAATAACAGGAGGAATGAGAACAGCTGAGTCATTTATTAGTAACCAAAGGGTTAAACTGTAAACAGTGTTTCTATCAGAGCTTTTAGCTGCAGCCTAATTTATACTGATACTCATTTATTGATTGATATTGGACAAATTTATTATATCAATGTCTGATTGGAAGTAGAGCTGGGTAATTATTTGCATTTGCAATATAATCACAATATGATTAAATGCAATTTTCAAATTGCAGAGGCTCATTTCTAACTGCAGTCCTTTAATTGGTGATTACACGTTTAAAGTGGGTTTACTGCCAAAGAGAAAAGAAGAGAAAGTTTCAAAACTCTTATCAAAACTCAAAAACTCTTATCAAACAAAGGTTACAGTAAAGTCATACAACTATGGACTGGCCAAGAAAACTGAAACTGAAAGCATCTACAAGCTTGTGTTTAGTGCAAAGGAAAATTAAAATAAAATCCTAATATCTGTTAAAAAAAAAAAACACACATTTCTTACTTTTGGCAGAATTGTTCATCCTAATCAGAGCATCACTAATTTTAATTTTTCTACAACATAGAAGCAGACATTTGATCTGGGGTGTGTTAACTTTTATATCTACAGATTTATTTAGCTTTTTGTTTGTTCAAAGCCTTGTTAGTCTGTGGATGCAGTTAGGATGAGTAATTAGGGATTTAGAAAGAGCTGCTATCTGGTCACCTTTCCTTTCTCTGCTGAACTTCCTGAGCCGTTTCTGTCCTTGATCTTCAAATGTTAAAACGACTTTAGGAAAAGTAGGGCGTTAACAAGTTGTGAATTTTTAAAGTTGACTATTTCAAAGTAAAAGTCAAAGTTGAGTGGATGCGTCATTATGTGACGACATACCATAAAGCTGAAAATGACTTACAAAACGTCTTGCTGCAGCGACAGTCCTGGTTTTATCAGGTACGTCTAATCCAGCTTTTATTGCGGACTGCAGTGTTTACTGTACTCAGCCCAAAGCTTATTCTGGAGGGAGATGACTTTAAAACTGTCCAGATGTGATTCCATTCAGCCTAATTTAGTCCAATTTTCATTGAATGCTTCAATGAGATGATTAGGTTTTATTTTATATATTGTAGACGGTTGAGATTTTTCCTTGCAGACCTATATCAGCAAACACATTGATGATAAAACAAGACATGATTTCAGCTATTTAGTTTTAGCAGCAGAACAAAATGTTTTGCTGTGTTGAAGCTCATAAATATCATTAAATTCATGAAGTGAATTCAGGAAACAGATGATCTGAATTAATGTGAAAACCAAATCAGACTATAGAGATAAAAATAAAGTCAGTGTCAGAGAGATGAGCTTCACTCGTGTTTAAATGTTCTGCAAACTTTGATCCAAACAAGTGATCATTTAGAAAAGCAAAAAATACAAATACATTTAATTTCTTTGTTAATTATTTCTCCAAACTTTGATCAGTTTGGATCAGTTTAATTTCAGCAATTTGAATTCATCATTTAATTTCAATGGGACTTTATTTAAACCTATTAATTTAAATTTATTGAAAACTTTATTAATTAGAATGAAAAACACAGAACTCCTAAACATTGTGAGTAGAAATTATTCAACCTTATTTCTATGTTTAGATCAGAACAAATCAGCAGCCTGAGTTACTAAATGATTCAAACTGTCGTTGGACCATCTGAGTGTTTTTGCTCATAGATCAACATTAAAACCATGAAGTTAACTTTGTTAAAGATTCTCCATGAATGTTTGATCTCTCTCTGTCGTCATGACTACAGAGCAGATCATCAGCTCTGATCCATGAAGGTCGACTACATTAAACAAGGAAATATTACTGAGAGAAAAACTGATTGATTTGTCATCACAGGCTGTTCAACATGAGGAAGATCATGAGATGAAGATTGATTTTTTGATAATAACATCAGCTGATAGAAATCTGCACTGTTCTCATGTCTCCATTCAGCATCCTGAGTGTTTTAGCCTCTGAGCTGCTGAGAGGCTCCATCATGCTGGATAATTAAGACAGAACAACAAAAATAATTCATAATACTTGAAACATTATAGTTTTTAAAGTAGTCTTAATATGTCTGTTAATAAATAAATTACACAGATGTTATTTTCATGACCCATCAGTCGACCTAATTACATCTAAAGTGGAAAAATGTGAGAAGATTTTTGAAACCATCAGACTGATGGAAGCTTGAAGCTCAGGCTGTAAAAGAGCAACAAGAAAAGCTGTAATCATGTTTCCTCTGATCAGAGAAACTTTAGATGGAGCTGCTTTATAGAGAAGGAGCTCCTGGGTCAGTGGTTCTGGTTCTAGTGAGGAGATCTGTGGACAGGTCTGTTTGTTTCCATGTTTAGAGAGGAAACACAGAGATGGAGGAGAGAAGATCAGCTGAAACATTAGAGACTGAGAGGAAGCAGGAAGATCAGAGACACTGATGGAGGATGGAGAACAGAGACTGAAGCTGCAGAGAAACATCAGAGAAGTTCTGATGTTTTCAGAACCTTCAGGATCTTTTAAAGCTTCACTGGATAAAAACATGGAGTCAGTTTTTCCTGAAGGCAAAGCAGCGTCTCCAAACACAGAAACATGAAGGAGAACAAAGGAGGATCTGGGTCCAACCAGAACCAGAACAGATCCTAGTTGATGGTTCTGTTCCTGAGCAGCTGTGGTTCCTTCAGGTAGATCCTCTGGTTCCTCTCAGACTGCCACCAGGCTCCATGTCCAGGAGTCTCCATCCTCCACAGACAGAAGCTCTGCAGCTGGGAGGAACCGGACCATCAGCTGGTTCTGCTCTCCATGCACCAGTCTGCCCAGTTAGAGTTGGTTCTGGTTCTGTTGTTAGCAGAGCTGCAGTATCTTCAGCTCTGAAGGTTCTTCTGGGATCTGTTGGCCTTGAAGCTGCAGGGAGAGCAGAGCTGTGAGAGCATCAGAGGAGAGGAGCAGGAATGATGGACCTTCAGAACCACAGAGGATCCATCTCAGCTGGAACATTGAAGCTGTTTCTGTGCTGATGTTCCTGCAGGGATCAAACCCTGGAGCTGAACTCTGCTTCAGTGGAAGCTTCTAGAAAACCTGCTGCAGGTTCAGGTCTGCAGAGAGGAAGAGGAAGCTCCTGAACTGATGAAGGCTCTGAGCAGCTTCAGCTGCTGAGATGTTAGAGGAAGGATCAGGGGTTCTGGTTCTGGTTCTGGTCTAAAAGCTCAGATGAAGCTCCATCAGCTTCATCAGGGTCAGAGAGGAAATGGACTCTAATTGGCTGAAAGGTAATGGTTAGTCAATCAGAAGGTCCTGCAGAGGTCAAAGGTCATGAAAAAGTTGGTGTTTGGATCCTTCTTGGTTCCAGTAAAGAGTTAAACTGGCTCCACTGGAGGAGAACCAGCAGAATCGGACCATGACCCGGTTCTGCTGTTAGAGGCTGAAGAACAGAACCAAAGGAAGAACCTCCCACAGCTGAAGACCCTCTGAGACCAGAACCTCTGTAGAACTCAGTGGTTCTGTTCGTCTCACTTTAACCAACAGATATCAGGAACAATTTTCCACCAGAACTTTAACTGAACCGCCCCGACCCACAGGAAAGCGCTCCATCAGAACCAGGTTCTGGACCGAGCTGAGCGGCGCCGAGCAGGATGGAGACGCTGCAGGAAGATCCGTTTGTTCTCAGAGGAAATGAGTTTAAATCCAGTTAACAGACAGAACATCAGTGAAATGGACCCATTTGGACTGAACTGAACCAGCAGCAGAACTTTACTAAACAGAACCAGTTTGTTTGGTAGATAAAGTCCAGATGAGATGAAACCAGGTCGGAATGACTGAAGGCTGTCGGTTCTGTCAGAACCATCAATGATCCGTTTGATGCTGAATTAGCTGGAAAAAAATGATCAATAAAATCTATGAATGAATAAAATGACATCAGATAGAAATAGAATCGATTCTCTGATCAATAAAATCCTGAAATGTTTCCATATTTGGTCAAAGAACCAAAAACAAGCAGAAAAATTCTGAATGAGTCCAAATGAAGAATCAAACCTAAAACCTGAGATCAGAGATGATTTCCTCTCTGGGCCTCCATCACTGACAGTCGCTTCAGAACCTTCCAGACATCAGAACCTTCAGGAACATGTTCTGCTGTTCTCCAGCTTCCTGACCTTTGACCTGTCGCCTCCCTTCCTGCTGACCCTCAGCTGGTGGATCAGGATCTAGAACCAAACTGAAACTAAGATCCAAACTGGTTCTGGTTCAGATGTAGAAACTGTAGCTGAGAGCCAGCATGTGTCAGACAGTCTGACCCGGTTCTGTTGAGCTGATCTCAGTCCAGCAGGTTGTTTATTGTGGATCAGAACCGCTCTGGTCCAGAACCTTCATTAAAGACGCAGCTTTTCTCCTCCGTCTGTTCAGAGACAGAAATGAGACAGAGACGGGATGATTAGTCTGCTCCATGCTGGGAGAGAAGAGTTGGACCTCTGCTGCTGGAGAAGAACCAGCAGGTCACCTCAGAGGAACATGAGAGGAACGTTAAACCCAGACGTGGTTCTGCTCTCAGTGAGGAACCTCCTCCAGCTGCATCCAGTTGAGCAGAGCAGGTCCAACCATCTCTGGGTTCAGAGGGAAGCAGAACTTTGTGACGCTGGAAGCAGTTTGTCCTTCAGGTTCAGCAGATTGGATCAAACCCAGTAGAACCGTTCAGACGGTCGAGGCTCTTTGCTGCAGCTTCTCTGTTTCCAGCAGCAGCTGCTGGATGAAGCTGCTTTTCTCTCCATCATGTCCTCCATGTTCTTCAGACACTCAGGGAACAAACGTCTCAGCAGCTCAGAGCAGAAACAGTTGGTCTGGTTAGCAGGAAGCTTCATGAGACACAATCAGGTTTCTGCTCCTTCAGTCGTCTGGAAGCAAACAGAGAAATAAAGAGCTGAGAGCAGCTAAACTGGGACTTTATTGATCAGCAGCTGGAAGATCATCCTGATGCAGCTGGAAGCAGCTCAGACTGTCTCACTGATCACTGACAGTTTATTGATGGACTGAAGCTTTAATCAGGTTTCCTCTGATCAGGAGGGAACATCTGGAAAAACCATCCTGATCAACAGCTGCTTTAGATGGAGCTGCTTTATAGAGAAGGAGCTCCTGGGTCAGTGGTTCTGGTTCTAGTGAGGAGATCTGTGGACAGGTCTGTTTGTTTCCATGTTTAGAGAAGAAACACAGAGATGGAGGAGAGAAGATCAGCTGAAACATTAGAGACTGAGAGGAAGCAGGAAGATCAGAGACACTGATGGAGGATGGAGAACAGAGACTGAAGCTGCAGAGAGCAGAAAACTAAATAGATGATGAGATTATCTTAATTCATAATCTTCCACAATCCCGTTGTACCAACAGTATGGATTATATAAAGTCGCAGTGCTTTAAATCAGAGAAAATAAACTATGCAGGAAGTAAATCTGTTCGTGATGAAATTTTCTATGGAGGATGATAAATAAGTTTTTTCTCAACAATTAATTTTAGTTTATCTCTAAGATGTCTAAAGGTGTTTTAATAAAAATGAGCGTTTAAGAAAACTAAAGTGAGGTTGCATTTACTGTCTTCTAGGTGTCCACATTTTCCAGGAGATGTACGGCTGTGAGTGGGATGATGACACTGGAGATGTTACTGGCTTTGAACAGCATGGCTATGATGGGGAAGACTTCCTAATCTTGAACATGGAGACAAACAACTGGGTTGCTCCAAAGCAACAGGCTGTAATTACTACAAACAAATGGAACAATAACAGAGCTCAGCTGGAGTACCTTAAGAGCTACTTCAACCAAGAGTGTCCTGAGTGGCTAAAGAAGTATGTGAACTATGGCAGGAGCTCTCTGATGAGAACAGGTAGAGAAACCTTTCCTGATTTTTATTTAAATAAACATTATTTTAATGTTTTATTTTACCAAAAATGTTCAAGGGAATTTTGTTTCACTTCACTGCATTTTAAATGTGTCTCAGTTATTATATTTTATTCATTTTTAAACATTTAAATCAATCTGCATTAAACAGACATTAATCCCCAAACAGTTTATATTTAAACTCTAATTGTCTCCATCTCCAGATCTTCCATCAGTGTCCCTCCTCCAGAAGTCTTCCTCCTCTCAGGTCAGCTGCTTTGCTACAGGTTTCTACCCCAACAGAGCAGAAATGTTCTGGAGGAAAGATGGAGCAGAGATCCATGATGGTGTGGAGAAAGGAGAGATCCTCCCTAACAATGATGGAACCTTCCAGATGAGAGTTGACCTGAAACTTCCATCATCTGAGGACTGGACCAAATATGAATGTGTGTTTCAGCTCTCTGGTGTTAACAGAGACATTGACACTCGTCTGGAAAAAACAAAGATCAGAACTAATGAAGGTAAAACTTTAGTATTATTGATTAATTTTAAAAATAATATGTAGTTAAAACGTGCTTCAATCAATTACGTTTGGTGTAGATATTCAAGTTTGTCACTTTACATTGCTTATGTATTTTTCATTTATTTCATGGAGAAACAGAAGAACACAAAATTACTTCCAAGTTTTCTGCTTTACATCTCTGTTTGGGGTTAAACTAAAGTTTAAGGAAAGGTCTTAAAAGGTCTCAGTGATTTTGACATTAATCATAAGTTCACTTAACTCCAACACAGGGAAATGAATCCTGCTTCATAATGGGGTTCATTGCTGGCTGTTTGTTTTCAGCATCATAGAATTATTGTAGAAATTGATAATTTCAAATTCAGTCATTTAAAACTTCAGAATTTTGAATAAATGTTTTGTTTTTGATGTTTTAAAAAAAATAAACATACATAAGAGCAGCATGAGGTCTAGAAGCAAAAATATTGATTCAACCTAAAAGAGATCAGCAGACCTGAAAATAGCTCTGATTTAGGCTAAAATAGGACCTGTCATCCCATCGATCAGAAGCATTTTATAGCAAAGAGGTCTACAAAATCAGGCTGTCTATACAAAGAAGGAAGAGGGTGTTCCTCCATCAAATTAAATCTGCAGAAAGACAGAAACATTGCCCCCCTCCCTCCCCTGCCATTCTGACCCCCATTTTAACATCTAATCACCATGTAGGTTACTAATGAGCCCAGAACTAACCTAGCTGACTATGACGAGACACATTAGAGGATCAGAGCTAAGTAGAAATTATTTTTGATAACGGAACAATTCTCATAGTTTTAATAAGCCTGTTGAAATGTTTAAGCCTTTATCTATGAATCCATCCCCCTCATTTTAACCAGTGAGGCAGAAAAAAGAGAAGCTGGTCAGACAGGTAGATCCCTTTGAATATGTTTGTGCAAAAATGAACCTCAATGCTTAAACACTATAATGCTGCTGAAAACATTTCTTTAACCTGTTAAGCCCAAACATATCAGTTCTGGTCTGAACAGAACAAAACCCATTTTTACACTGTCTGTAAAAGGAGATAAAACCCTCGCAATACAATTAGGTAAATGGGTTTTACACAATAATTTGTGTTTTTTAGAGCAATCTAAACACAGGAAGGACATTTAAAAATCTTTTATGCTCCAACTCAGTGAGAAAAACACCATAGAAAAAAAGTCCTCTGCTTGCTGAAACCCTTCATGTTTGATATAGGATGAAATTAGAGGAACTAACACTTCAAACTCTGTAGGTCATCCTTACAGTACTTTTTTCAGAGAAGTACAGGAATTGGCTGCTCCTGCTTTTATTTGTACAGAGCTAAATGTCAACAGACTCTGAAATCCTGTTTTAGATCGGAAGCTCTGGAGCACTAATTTTCTCCAAAGTCAATCTTCATAAAGAAAGATAGATAATTATACCAGTTTCAGTGGTTTTTGGTCACATTTTTCATTGATAATTATTTTTGCACATTTGTTTACATTAATTTTATATAGTAAAATTCGTTTTTTTTTGTAGACAAAAGGATACAAATCAGTTAATTTTCTTTTTATTTTATATTTGTTTTATGGTGTGCACAATGGTACATTTAATGATAAAGAGGGTAAATGCCATTGCCAAAGGCTCTTTGTTATGCAGAATAATTTCTGTAACGAAAGTCGACACTTTAATTAGACCAGATTTCCCTTTCATGAGGTTAAAAACTGAGGCCCCGTCCACACAAAGTCAAAACGAACACGAAATTTTCCAGAACGTTTGTCGTAAAGACGAAGACGTAAAATAAATGTGATCGTCCACACGAATGCATGAAAACGCTGCAAAATGTATGCCAGGCCTGTAAGTGGCGCTGTGGTGCCAAAGCAAAAATAGGCGACGAAATGTTGGGCATGCGCACTAATATTTATACATGGTTGCCCTGCGGGTCCATTTTCGTGGTTCAGTCAAATTCAGGTGCTGAACTATGTCGTCGATATTGCTCTGTTCTTCCTGGAGATATTCCAGAAGAAGAAGATTCTGTTGTAAGCCCGACAGCAGGGTGAGTAGCATGAGCAGCAACCATTCAACACAGTACGGCGCCATTGTTGTTGTGATACTGTGTCGCGCATGCATGTTTAGAGGCGACGCTATGACGCATGCGTGTAAAAAAAAAAATGCGGTTAGAGCTTAAAGATGGAAACGCGAAAACGGCGTTTCAAAATCTTCCCACTCTGAAGGCTGAATAAAAAAAAGATCGTTTACAGACCCCCGAAACGCCGTTTTCGTATGGATGAGAGGCTGGTTTGGTGAAAAATTTGTGCGTTGAGGCCAGGGTTTGGCTTCGTGTGGACGGGGCCTTATTTCTCATAATTTTTTTACATTTGGCTAAATTGTGCTAAAATATTGCTCCACCTGCCACAATTCCCCCTAAAACCTCTGAAAAGAACAAATGTGCTTTAACTAAATATATTGATTTATAAAATCTAAGGTTTCTCCTGGTTTTTAAAAGGTTTTTCATTTTATTCAAAACTATTTATTTAGAAAGATCTCATTAAGAACTGTTTATTTATTCTGATTTTATAAAATTTATTGTGGCTGAGGTTAAAAAATGTCTTTTTAATAACAAATAAATAAAAAAATAGGAACAGTTGAATTAATGGTTCCAACTAAAACATTGTTTATATGTCTTACCTTTAATCAAATATCAAAGGTTTAAATCTAAATCTGATCATTATGAAGCTATTATTTATTTATTTCAGTTGTGAATTTGTCCAAGCAGAAATGCTTCTAAAACCCTTAGAGCTCAGAAAGTTGACCACATTTAGTTTGTTTTTAGTTCATAAGCGCAAAATGATATTTTGGATAAACTCAAACTATAAATATGAATTCAGAGCTTAAAAAAACAGTGTTGCTTTATTTTGTATTAAAATCAATATTTTTACTGCAGTTTTTACTCAAAGGCTTTAATATTTTTTCACCTCCAACACATTTGTTTCAAATGTTTTTTGTGATATTTTATGTAGTTTAATCAGTTTAAATGATTTTCTTTCAGGAAACTCCATTCCGATCATTATTGGGGTTGTTATTGCTGCAGTTCTGGCTCTGGTTGCCATCATTGCTGGAGTCGTCTGGTGGAAGAAGAGAGATAACGGTGAGAAACCAAAGATATTTTATGTATCATAAAACCTGCTCACATAGTATTTGTTTATATTTCAGCTATTTTTATCGTTTGATGCTTCTGAGTAAACATTACATTTTAAGATTTAATGCTTTAATTCATTTGAATGCAAAGATTTTATCGTTTTCTTTTATAAAAACTATAAATAAATGTTATGCTGTTGGTTTCAGGATTCAAGCCAGCAAATAGTGAGTATTATAAATATTTTCATCTTGCTTTGTCTCATAATATTATGTTGCTGATGGAACAATTTTAAGTAGAACAAATTAACATTTTATTTTATTTTTGTAGCTTCTGACACGTCATCCGCCTCTTCAGATGAATCAAATCCCAAGAATGTAAGTTAATTATAATAAAATATTCTTAGAGTTTATTATCTTTAGGGTCAATATTTGATTCAATTTTACACTGGATTGCAGAAGTTTATTTAAAAAAAACTAATTAATAAACAATAATCTGACTATTTATCAACTTTTTAAACAGGTGAACAGCGAAGAGCAGAAGATGATGAAGACAATCAGCTGAATTCAGAATGAAAAAACAGGCTGAGAAAAAGTCTGTAAATCACAACATCAAAAAAATTTAAATAACTAAAAATTAATCTCTTAATGTTTGAAACTTTTCTTTTGAGACTTTTCTGTTTTTGCAATCCTGCTTTAGTGCTTTTATTTGGGATTTGGTTTTATGAGTTAATTAAACACAACAGATTTAAAAAGCCAGAGTCATTTGTCAATAATATCAGACTTCTATCAAATAATTTACATTTATTATTCACTAATTCAGTTAAGTAAAATTTGAATCACTGTTGTCTTTTTGTTTGTTGATCTTGATCTCAGTCAAATCGTTGGACAGAATTTTTCTATCAGGAAAACTTGTTTTCTTATAACTGTTCCTTCTAAGTGGTGTTTTCCTCAGTTCTTTAAATATTTTTGTTGATAAAGTTTGTTTAAGTTTATCAATAATATTTTACTCATGAGATTGTTTAAGATTTGTTTTCATGAAAATGTATAAGTGTGGGGTCTTTAAGTCAATAAAGTGATTTTAGGGGATTTTATTGTGACTTGTTTTATTTTTATTTTTTTTAGCTCCAAAGGTTTTTAAAAACAACATTTTTGTGGTTGGTTAGTTTTCCCCCATTTTATTTGAAGACTTGCATATATTTTTCAAAAAGTAAAAGAGATTTCTTTTTTCTCTCGTAACACTTTATTTGTATTTTTTACCCATTTGTTATTGGGATACATTTAATTTAGTTTTAAACATGAGAAAAAGGATATTTATAAAATCTTCAGTCAACAAATTGAAGTTTCCTCTGATTCGTGGAAGATTTTGTGAAACTCCACCAGCAGCCCTCTGCCACAGTCTAATTATAGCAGAACATTTAGCTGGTAATTTGTGCTTCAAAGCGGTTTGTAAACAGCTATTTTTCAAAGATTGTCAAACGAATTACGTTGCTAATATTGTGTTTAAGCAGCAATGCCAGATTAGTTTGAGAGGAGCCATTAGGCTGTTGCATCACTTTGCCCTTAATTTACTGCCAGATTCACATACTGAATTTTATCACTCTGAAGTTGGTGCAAACTTAAAAATAGGAGTTTAGTGTAGAACCCCCTTTTCTCTTATTCCTTAAATCCCTAAAGCACAGAGAAGCAGTGGTGCTGGAGAAAAAAGTTTCAAATAGCATTTGTGCATCTGCAGGAACCGGTGAGGCTCAGAGCTTTAAAGGCTGCATTCAAGAAAACAATTCATTCACTGCAGTTATATCAACAATTTCTGTTTTTTTTGTTTGAAATTTTTGTTCCATAAAATTCTAAATTAAATTCAGATGCAAATAATTGACTTGTATGTAACCAACATAACCAAGTCAGACAATTTCTGGTTTTGATTTAATTAACTGGTTTGATTTCAGGTTTTTAAAATGACTAAAAAATGTTTAACTGTTTTAAATAATGCAGACATAAAATATTTAACTTTATTAAAACCAAGCACATGGAGTTGTTTCACTCACATTAATGACATTATAGCGGCTGATTTTCTTTATTATTTTCAAATCTTGTAAAGACCAAAATCGTCAAATTGACTGGCAGAGAAGAACAAACCGGAGATACAATGTTTAGGAGAAACAAACAAATAAATTAAGTAAATATGTTTATAAGCTCTCTAAATATGAAAAACAAAGTAATCAACACTCTTACCCTTCAAATCTAACAACCATGAACTGTGACAAAGGTTTTAAGATTTGAGAACATGCTAACGTGATTGTAGTTATTTCTCTACCAGAAAACACAAAACATGTTTAACAACTAGTATAAAGAGAGTTTGCATATAAAACAGTAATATGCCATAGGAGAGGCGTAAAAAAGTGAAATATAAAAGCCATAAACATTGTGGTAAAACCAGATACAAAGTTGATGTCAGCTACAAATTCATTTAAACTGGATTTATTGAAATCCTTTTGAATTAACAACTTTCTGGTCATAAACTTGATATGTTTTTATTCTATATTCTCATAGATCAGATGCCTTCAAACTATATTTTCCTTTGTGTTAACAGTCAGTAAAGGTTTGGGCGTGGCCACCTTGTTTAAAGATTTACTGAAGTCTAAATGAGGTTTTTCATTTCAAATTTGACTCTAGAATATTTGACTCTCCAGGTAAATGGAATATTAACATCCTAAGTATCCTAAGTTGGGTTTAAAGCGATATGTGTTAAATATGACTGCTTTGTTATTGCTGGATATTTCCGCATTCACATTGACAGTCCTGATGACAGAAGAGCAGAAGAACTCTGTGATTGTCTTAGAAACTGGTTTAATTCAACATGTTATACTCCAAATGTACAAACAGGGACAAGACAAAACATTTCCAAGGTGTCTGTTACAGATGCTGACTTATCTGACCATTTTTCGGTTATCTTTGAAAGCATGACATTCAATGATTCAGCTAGCTAAAGAGACATCCCAAGAAAATGCTTCTTTAAGGATGGCACTGCTGCAAGTTAAGGAGCAAACAAAAAGTCACTTTGAGACTGAGGTCAGGCTGTTCTTATGTCCCTCATTGAAATAAAAGGAACAACTGAGATCAACTAGTACTGTGTGTTGACTTTATTAAAGTAAAAAAAAACAGCTTAGAATTGCATTCAACAAATAACTTGACAAACATTAATAGCGGTAAAAAGAAAAAAAAGAATACAGCAGCCTACTCACTCACTCTCTTGCTGTGACATTCTAACAGGTTAGTAATATGGAGAGTACAAATCACTGCCCACATCCAGCTGACGCTTACATCCACAAATTCTAACAAACTACAAGAGCTCTAAACTGAGACAAATAAACATCAGTTTACTTTCTGTTATGGCTCCTAATGATTCTAATTCTACAACCTCAGACATTATTGATTCAATTTCTCCAGTAAAAGTACATTTCTTGTGGGGAAAAATATCTCTATAGAGAAGTGCTCAACCAGTCAGAAGTGAAAAGCAGTCTGAGGTCTGGAGTGCTGAAAATCTGAACACAGACGGCAAAAGTCTAGACTCCAGGTTCATTATAACATCTATAAAAATACATTTTAAAGATATAATTTACAACTGAAAAATGCAAGAGTATCTTTCTTCTCTGAGATCATCAGAAAAAACATTAAAAATGTGCAACTTCCACAGTGAACAGGCTAACAAAGCCTGCTGTGACTGTAGCATCTGAACTACACTGAAACTAAATCCCAAAAGATTAGAGGGGCAGTCTAATCTTTTGGTTGTTACATCCATAACAATTTGCACTCATTTTTCATTCCAGACTGAAATAAAATTAATACCTAATATAAACATCCTAAAGGTCAGTTTGTGGGTTCAAGGCATTCAAGTTCTGGGTTACTGGGTTTAAAATTCCTTTTCCAGGTATTCTGCAGCCGTTAAAAGATCACACTAAACAGTGTTTTAGTGCTCCTCTATTTTTTTTTTTTTTACAATTTCTGGTCTGGAACTTTGATTCAAACTGTTTGTTTTTCAGCATTTTTGTTCTTTTGTTGAGAAAGAATTTTCATCAGGTTTTATCACAATTGTAAAACCTCAAATATGTATTTAAGCTTTGTGGAGGAACTCAAATCCAGTGAGTAAATTAGGCAAAAACATATGACATGATTAGCAAGTAAGCCAGTAAGTAAAAGCCAGTTGTCATGAGGGAAGTAAAGGGAAAGTTTAATTAAGTTAAGTCAGGCTTTTTAATATCAACAGATGGTTTGATTCAAAATCAACAAGGATCTAACAGGTATGTTTTGCGGTGCCGAATGTAGAATTTTAACAAAAGAAAATTGAGTTGCATTTCTATTTACAGAACGTTCATAAGATCAGTGGCGGCATTCAATAAATATATGTTTAAGCTAATTTTCAGAAAATATAAAACCCTAATAAAAGCGTTTGGGTCAAGTAACTGTAGGTCCATCAGCCTCCACCCTTAAAATGACCCGACCAACTATCATTACAAATTTACACCCTTTGGGGAACCAAATATTTCAACATGTTAAAATACTTTGTTCCCCTACATAACATAGGAACAAAAACTATTTAGCAGCAGGTCTTTTACTTTGTTTATTCCTCTAATCATTGAGGATAACTACTTAGTTGAATACATTTGCTCTTTGCCAGAGTTACATGCGAGGAACCAAATATTTTAGCCTGTTAAAATACAGTGCAAATACTTGGTTCCTCCGATGTATCTTTGGCAAATAAAGAGCAAATGTTTTCATATTATACTAGAACCAGAGTAGCTGACAGCACTGGGCTAGACTTGAAGTTGGTAGAGAGGTTAAGCCACAGCTTGAATCTGCAGTGAAGATCTAATGAGGCTTTAAACTTCCCAGGAAGTCTGATGAGCCTGACATCCCACATCATCAATATCCCAAAGAGACTTCTGTTGGTTCACATCAAGCAAACAAACAAGCAGCTATCAGGAATCCCTGCAGTTTGCTTTCCATCGTGGAGTTTAAGATGTCATTACAGACCTGCTTCAAAAAACCAACCATCATTTATAAAACACGTTCTATGCTGTTGTAAAGTACAGTTTAAGCCACACTTAGATCCAGTAAGACACAGCACAAAATATCCCTGGGCTAGTGTCAACTGGTGTAGTGTGCCTACAATGATTGTAGTATTTGTTTTGCTACACGACCATTCTTCCCACTTAATCTGATTTGGTGGGCAGAATTGATAGTTGTGTGTTGATTTTAGGAGGATGCTGCCTTTTCAACTTTAATTTTGTACTTAACTCTAATATGGGGGGTGGATGAGTGACTGGGGAGCAGCCATTAAAAAGAGAGCAAATTCAGCAGCCAGTTGAACTCAGGCACCATGATCATCTCCATAATCCCAGCCGAGGATGAAAACAAAAAAAACTGCCCAATGCTGGTCTGGAGGCTGTTATGTCTGTGAAGGGACCGGAGCATGAGACTTCTCCCCAGTCCTACGGGATTTAAACTGGGATGACAGAGAGGCATGGAGCAGGCTGCTGCAAACAGTGGCACAACTGAATTATCCCTCTGCACAAAATCCTCCACATATTAATATTAAGTTAAAAATAGCCCCATTGATTGAAGTAAAGACATAAGTCCAGCTTTTCCCACTTAAGGCAGCTAGCCAAAGTAAAACCCATTCTTTCCAGACAGCATTTCGAAACAGTGATACATGCATTTGTGACCACATGGCTGGATTACTGTAACTCACTTTATACAGGGGTCAGTGACTTGTATATTTCCCAACTTCAGAGGGTTCAAAATGCTGCTGCACGTCTTTTAACAGGTACACGAAAATTCGACCACATTTCCCCTGTTTTAGCTTCCTTACACTGGCTGCCAGTACATTTTAGGATTGATTTTAAAATTATTTTATTTGTTTTTAAAGCTCTTAATGGCCTTGCCCCTTGTTATCTGTCTGAGCTGTTGCATTCTTACACACCCTCTCGTTCCCTCAGGTCAGCTGATCAGTTGCTTCTGAGGGTCCCAAAGACAAAATGCAAGCTCAGAGGAGACCGTGCTTTTTCTGTGGCAGCTCCTAAGCTGTGGAATGATCTGCCTCTGAGCATAAGACAGGCCTCTTCTCTTGCTGTTTTTAAGTCCCTTCTTAAGACTCATCTTTTTTCCTTGGCTTTTGGCACAATTTAAGAGGTTTTACTTTGTTTTATTCTCTTTGTATACTAATTTGTATTTTACACTCGTTTTTATTTTTATTTTATAATTTTATTGTATTTTATGATTGTGTACAGCACTTTGGTCCTGTCCGGTGCATAATGGTATGGTATGCTGTTCACTCAGTGATGCAAAAAAATTGTTCTCAGTTATATCATTAAATTTTTTGTGTGTAGGTATGCTTCCCGCCGTGCCCCGCTGGTGTAAAATCCTTGTAACCCACGGCTCCTCTGGGCTTATTGCTTATTAGACAAAGCAAATATCACATCATCATCCTCAGCACCAGCACTGTTCCAATTGCCTACAAAGACAATAAGACCTAGAACGGACAAAAAACCCCAGATGTTCTCGCCCCGCCCTCTGTACCGAGCATGCATCAGAGCAGACCTGTGCGTTCTTTAGACTAACCGCGGTCCCAGCATGCACTGCTGTCACAGCTGGGTTCCAGGGAAGCACCCATGGAGATAAGAGTGTTACATTGCAATTTTACTTTTTCTCCTGCCATTGTTCTCCAAAAGTACACTTAAAAAAAAAGTTATAAAGTTGAGAGAACCATGGCAACCAGCAGGCCTCAGAGGCTAACTGCAGCCAGAGCTAATGTGGTTTACTGCTGGCTCTGATGGTGTTTTTGTTGTTTTTTGAGGGGGCAAACCTTTCATTGGGGGGCCATATGCCGAAGGCATGGCCCACCTACTACTATCGCTCATATTTATTGGGGGGCCACATGCCGAAGGCATGACCCACCTATAGGGCTGAACGATCTATCGTTTTCGACCGAAAATCGCGATCTCAAGCAACGCGATTTTGGGATTGTCAAAGCTGCGGTTTTTCTTGGTGCATATTAGCCCAGGCCTAATAATTTTGTCAATAATTCCAATGCATGCTCATGTAGAAAGGCTCTGTGTCGGCTATTACCAATCAGAAAAGGCTCTGTGTCGGCCAGAACCAATCAGAAAGCTGAAAGGCTGCGCGTGACCAGATGACGTTTTCAGTGTAGCTCGTAAGCTCGAGATTCAATTTCAAGATGGCTGAAGCGGGAGCAGATGTGGAGCCGACAAAATTAATACCAAAGAAAAACAGCACGTCGGTCATTTGGCAGTATTTTGGATTTGAGGCAACTGATGAGCACCAGAAACAGGTGATTTGCCAAACATGTCGTGGGAAAGTGGCTACATCAGCCGGCAATACCACGAATTTACATCGTCACTTGAGAGTTCACCACCTTAACTTGTATGAGGATTGTATGGCGAAAAAGAGCCTTGAAACATCAAATAGCAGTGATACTTCAGCAAAACAGCCAACCATAACTTCATCCTTTGCCAGTTTGACGCCTTATGAAAGAACTAGCCGAAAACACAAGGAGATTACCACTGCCGTAACAAATTACATATCGAAGGATATGGTGTCTGTAAACACAGTAACCAAAGACGCATTTAAAAGTTTGCTACGCACAATGGACAAGAGGTATGTTCTACCCTCCCGAACCTACTTTAACCGAGTCGCCATCCCACAGCTGTACGGAGAATGCAAGGCCAAAGTTGCAAATGAGCTGGAAAACATGGAGTTTTACGCGTCAACTACGGATCTGTGGTCAAGTAGAACGACCGAGCCATACATGAGTTTGACAGTGCATTTCGTGAACGCAAACTTTGAGTTAAGAAGCCGCTGTCTGCAGACGGCATACTTCCCCACTGACCATACAGGGGAGAACATTGCAATTGGGCTTAAGGAGTGCTTGGCAAACTGGGGCCTAAAAGAAGAGGCCCAGACCTGCATCACAACAGACAACGCCACGAACATGGTCAAAGCGATGGAGCTCAATCAGTGGACCAGACTGTAGTGCTTCGGGCATCGGCTGCATCTTGCAATTGGTAAGTGTGTGTGTGTGTCCAAATTTACTGTGTAAGAATTAGTGGTATCTTAGTCTCTCAAACACAGTTAGGGCGGGGGAGGGGGACAAAGCGACGATATGTTTGTTTTCACGCTGTTGTTAGCTGACCAACTGTTAGCGCAATGCTACTGTTTCTCCTACTGATAAAAATTAACCCTTTCATGAGTAAACTTTGAAACCTCCCAATAAGCTACTGCTTGCTTCTGTTTAGCTACGGAATGCCAAGGAACAGAGAGATACAAATGCGGTTTCCCCTAAGCCGGAGGTCTTCAACAGGGTTGTGCGCGACCCCTAGGGGGTCTACGGAGGTACTGCATGGGGGTCGTGAAAGTTTTGGTTGATTAGACTTTTTTTATATATTCCCCCCTGCAACTTTTTTCATTAATTGAAATGTCTTTAAATACACATTAACATGAATTAACACAGATAAATGGAGGCAGAAGATGTCTTTCAGTCATCAATGCTCACATTCAGTGACACAGCTCTTTCAAGCTGGACACCGTTTCATTCACAGCACCTGTCCCATCAAGCAGGAATCAGAATCAGAAATACTTTAATAATCCCAGGGAGTAATTATTTTGTTAAATCACTCCATCTGTAATAGAGGAACTATAGGATCAGTTTTATATAACACAATTTCATACAATAAATATAATTAGGGGGTCCCCGCTCCATCTCGCCATCAGTTTGGGGGTCCTTGGCCAGGAAAACGTTGAAGACCCCTGCCCTAAGCTTATTTTTGGCGCCCTTTAGTAAACAAAAAACAAAAAACAAAAAAAGCAAATGACGCCAATGGTGTTTTGTAGCAGACATGAGGATGGTCCCGCCACTGATGCCACTTTATTACAGATTAAAAGGTTTGTTGTGTTTTAGTGGATTATCGAATAAACATATTGATGCAAATTAATCACCAGTTACAAATTAATGTATGGCGAATTACTTAATGTGGTAGCACCACCTGATGTCTGCTGTTAAAAAAAGTTATGAAGTAGGCTTATCTGACTGTATGTAATGTTTTTCCAGAAAATGCAGTCAAAGATGACCAACGCATCAAACGGGCCACAGGACTGTGCAAGCAGCTGGTAGCAGTCTTCAGCCACAGCTGGAAGAAAAAGGCGGCGCTAAAACAGGCACAGGAAGACCTGAATCTTCCTCAGCAGTCAATGGTCACCGAATGTCCGACACGATGGGGCTCCCGGCAGAAAATGATTGAGAGGATGTTGGGACAGAGCAAGGCACTGTGCCAAGTTCTGTCTGAAGACAGGAAGACGCGGCACCTGGTCCCGACTTGGCAAGACACTGATGTGCTTGAATCTGTAAACAATGCCCTCGGTCCTCTTCAGGAGTTCACAGACGCCCTCTCAGGTGAGGACTATGTGAGCGTATCCTACCTAAAGCCAGTGCTCCACCTGCTGAGAACAGCAACACTTGCTGTAACTGACCAAGACACAGATCTCACAAAGGAGATAAAGTCAAGAGCTCTCCACTACATTGAAGAGAAATACAGTGACCCAGCGACCCAGGAACTCCTGGACATCGCATCTTTCCTCGACCCAAGATTTAAGACCTACTACATTAGTGAGGAGAATGTCGAATTCATGAAAGACAGAGTGAAGATGGAAATGGAGCAGTTGGCACTAAAGGTAAGCTGTCCTTTTTCTTCACTCTTTCAAAATAAAACAAAAAGCTGTGTTTTTTCTATATATGTTTTTGAATTATACTGTAAGACCAAGGCAACATTTCAACATCAATGTCAGTAATCACAACTAATTGCAAAACATTATGCCTCTACTGTGTGTTGCAGGAGAAGAGGGCTTGTGTCAAAACCCATCCCATGCCACTCAGTGCGGAAGAAGAACCACCATCCACCTCTACTAAGCGAAAGCGGTCACTGGGCAGCTTTTTCAAGGCGATCCCTGCTTCCTCTACTATGCAGTTGGAGGATACCATTAAAGCAGAACTGGACAACTACCTCATAACTCCTAGCATTGATGGAGAGCAAGATCCACTGGCCTGGTGGAGAGTGCACAATGTCAACTTCCCCTGGCTTAGCAAGTTGGCTCGTAAGTACCTTTGCATACCAGCAACGAGTGCACCATCAGAGAGACTGTTCGTGCAAGTCTGAAGCCAGCAAGGGTTGACATGTTGGTTTTCCTGGCCAAAAATCTCTAAAGAGATGTAGCTATGAAGGGGAAGATTGTTTTTTTCATCTTATCCTGAAATCCCTTATTGGCACTTACCCTGACATAACTTTATTCACTTTTTTACTTATCTTTTGTTTACTGACTATGTAAAATAATTTAACCATTCTGGCATCATTTGTTGTGAGGAAAATATAGGATAATTTAAACTTTAATACTATTATTGTACTGTTGTTATTTTTTACTGAATTTTATGTTTCAATTCCTCTTGCCACTTTATTTGAAGAAGCACAGGTTTCTAAGTACAGGGGTTGTATTTCTGTAACTGCTCTGTTGCTTATGTTCATAAGCTAGCTCCTTTGAGACATTTTGCACAACTTTTAAGGTAAGACTTCATTTTTGCTCAACTTTGTTGTTATATGTTATATTTTTTATGTAGCTTATGTTATTTTACAAAACTGCAATTATTTTGATGCTGCTGAGCCATTAATGCTTTTTGTTAATGAAAAATGTAAAAGAAGCAAAAGTTTACTTAAGAAAGAGGGCTCCCGTCCCTTTGTAATTTTTATGTAGCCTACGTTATTTTACAAAAGTGCAATTATTTTGATGCTGATGAGCCATTGATGCTTGATATTTTTGTTAGTGAATGTAAAAGAAGCAAAAGTTTACTTAAAGAGGGCTCTCATTTTATTTGACTTTTTTGGATAATATAATTTGTTTCTTAGGTGCTTGAATAAACAGTCTTGCATTTGAAATATGTTGCCACCAGTTTTCATTCTTGTATTATCTTAATTGAATTCATTGGTTATATAATTAAATATATATTAATTTATACTGAAATTTGATTAAAAAAATAAATCGTGGTTGAAATCGAAACCGCAATCTCTGCCAGAAAAATCGCAATTTCAATTTTTTCTTAAAATCGTTCAGCCCTACCCACCTACTACTATCGCTCATATTTATTGGGGGGCCACATGCCGAAGGCATGGCCCACCTACTACTATCGCTCATATTTATTCCGCGTATTATTATACTAGCTTATAGTTCTCCTCGCCACCAAAACTTCGGCGCGTAACTAGTCACGCACCTTTCGTCAGATCGGGCCCAAAGTTTTTACTCAGCAGTCGTTTGTTCGGAGGGGTGCTTTAGCAGCTAAAAGGTGAGTGAGAGTGTGGTGCTGCAGTTAAAACAAAGGGAGGAGCAGGGGGGACCAACCATGTTGTTTGTGCTTCGTTTTGGGTTGTGAAAGACCTACAGACATGAAGGTTACCCCAGTCTGAGACAATCCGTGTATCATTTGTTATTTCTATTTTCAATTGTCAATCAAAAAAAAAAATTGACTGGTTATTTTGTTTTTTGTTTTTTATGGTTAAACCAAAAACGAAAAAAGGATTTGTTTTTCATATATCAATTCTAAGCTCAGATCAAGAATACAAAATGGAAAAACGGACAGCAACGCAGAATTTGATTTTAATATTTAATCGGTACAGTTTACGTGACCCGGAAGTTTGGTGGAGCGTTAGCTAAAAAAACAATTGGCTTACCCCCACCACGTTCGATCAAGCTGCACCAGATAAGGCAGTCGGACCTATAAGCCATGGACAGTTACGTTTTATTTCGAGGATCCAAGCGTGTGACTCTTAAGGAGGAGGACGTGACAACGGAGAAAATCAGCAGGATTTTCCAGGTATAACTTTTTTCTTGAAACTTTTTTGTGCACTGCACTTTTAACTAGCAACAACGTAGCATAGCCTATATTTTGCTGCGTAAGCCTTCTTTTATTTTGGTATTTATTTTGGTATAGTTACATCAAATGCAGTCTCCCTCTGCCATAGTTTAAATTCCTTTTCATTTTGTTTGGTTGCTGTTTTACCTTTTGCTAATTTTGACGTTTTTATTTATCTATTTGCACATTTGTGGTCAATTACTTCAGTTAATTTATTTGATGTAATGTTCAGTATAAATCATATATCATTACTTTTGCAAAGGTTCATGGCTCCAGTGTCTACATTACTGATGACACCAATGTTGCCATATTTCCTGGAAATGATGGTCACTTCAGCACCATTGACCTCAGAGTAAGGGGGCATTATGAAGTGCATGGAGAGAGTGACGCTGTGGGGGAGCCATCCAGTGTGGCTTTCTCCAAGAGCACCAGTGACAAAGACATACCAAAGGTGACAAAACTTTAACACATAAGTATCTATCTATCTATCTATCTATCTAAATTCTAAACATATTGTAATCTTCAGGACCATTTTTGTTGCTGATCTTGTGGAAGGCATGTTGGAAACAAGCAAAACCCTGACAGTTAGATTCTCGGAATTTGAGGCGTTTGTCATGGGCATCACAAGTAAAGTAAATGATGCCCTTGAACATGAGGACTCCTTCATTCTTACGGATGGTCAGGGGAAACGGATTTTGGACACAGAAGGAACCAGAGGTAAATGAATAAATGAATTAATAAATAAATGAGCATGTTTAACTGCCTGATTTTAACTAAAACACTTTTGCATTATTTTGTTTCTGAAAATGTGATATATTTTATGTAATACAAAATAAACTATTTTCCTTTTAAGGAGCCGCTTTTTGGAAACAAAATGCTAGGAAGGTGTGTGCTGTGAAAGAAGGAGATTTGCAGCAGTTACAAGGAAGCAAAAAAAGAAGACTGAGGTATTTAAACTTGATTTGTCAGTCATCAATGGCCTAGCTTAGTGGGAATTTTTGTCAACAAAGGCCATTCAAGTCTGTAATTTCCATTGCATGAGTTAGAATCACAATGATTACATTAACTTGTAGAAAGTTTAATTAAAAGGTATGAATTAGTTTAACAGATCATTAGAAGTTGCAATGGTAGAGTTATTATATTTTGAGTGGTGTATTTGAAGTATAAATAAGACAACATGAATACAAAGCTGGTTATAATTGCTATTATTACCAAGTAGGTTATAACATCTTTACTCTGCCTGCTTTTCAGTCGGCGAGATGATAATGGTCTAGAGGCAGTGTACGACACAATTGAAGAGGTGGTCCTGGCAGCACAGGGTCTTCAGGAGGTGTCAACTACAATGAAGGAGCTGACACATCTGGCAAGTTCCAACAGAAGAACACCAGTGTCCTTGACTGAGGCTGAATCAGCTGCTGTTAAAGAAGCCTTTTCCTGTATTATCTGCAAGGGTAAATAAAAACTTTTGTCTTCTTCGGACAGAAGTCAGTACAACTCATGTACCCAGGTTCATGAACAGAATAGCCCTCAATGCAAAAAATATGTAAGCAAATGCAGTTACTGAATTTAAAAATAATATGTTTCTGAATCAAATTTGCAGGTCCAGTGGTCGACCCCATGGTGTCTTCGTGTTGCCATAGCATTGTTGGCTGCAGGAGCTGCATTGAACAATGGCAGCAGAATTCTGCATTTTGTCCAAAATGCAGAGCAGATGATTTTGGTAAAAATACACAAAAACTTACTGGATTGTCTGATGCACTGGCTGCACTAGACAAAATACTGTACCAGTAAAACTGTACAGTATTTACTTGTGTTCATGCTGTTCATCTTTTGTGTTTGCATCTCTTGCAACGTTTTAATGATTCACTCAAAGCACTTTTGACTGTTTAAAAATGTTTATGCAACTTCAAAGTGTTATTTTATTTTGCCAAAACTGTGTTTCAGTTTTAAGACAGTACCTTAAATTTGCACTATTTTATATTGTATATTTTCTGTATTTTACAGTAAAAATGGAAAACCTAGAAATTAGGACTCTGTTGCTGTTTTGTTGAGTTTTGAGCACAACCTCAAATTATATCCTAAGCTTTTGTATTTTTCTATACCTTTTGTAATTCTAAAAAGGTTGAATAAAACAGTTGAAAGAAATTGTTTTCCAAAATTATTTAACTGAAATAATGGCAGCTTTGTAACATATGAAGAACTACAGAATTGTTAAGTAAAAAAACTAAATTATTTGCTTATCCAGCAAATCAAGCAGACCACATGCTGTGAAAACACAACTAAAACATTTAATTTTTTCAGACATATCTCGCTGTCACATTCATTACGCAGATTAAGGCATCTTGGAAAGGAGTATCATCATTGTTTACCACATGATTAAAAATGAGAGAGATGTCAGGGTAGTTCTCTGCAAAGATCTGCTCAGCATGGCATCTGTCATCTTCACATGAAAATGGATCAGCTCCAAATACAGACTCCCAAGTTAGTGAGGATCCCAAGTCTTGCTCATATAGGTTTCCCACAACAGAAGCACATGGCAGCAGCTCCTCGGATACTTTAGCCAGGCAGCCATCTGCTGCTAGTTCATTGGGTATTCCACAACCTAAAACGTAATCCAAAAAAAATGGTTGGATTGGAAAAAAAGAAGCAATAATTCTATAGTGAAAATGATCAGTTAAGCATACCTGGTATCTTGTGTGCATTCCATGAACGCACAACTCTGTTAAGTCCAATTTGGCTTACTTGACATGTCAGATTTGACATGCAGAACCTAGTGAGGTTATCCTCCATGTTCAAAACCTCTTGGTCCAGCAGGTGCACCAGAGCCCGTACAAAATCAAACAAAAATGTGAAGATTAAAAATAAAAACATACTGGACATGTAATTGCACATGTACAGTAATTCCACTGGGTTTATGGAAGAGTTAAATCATGTTTAATAATATTTAAAGGGAACAGTGCATGAACCATGAATAATTTCAATAACTTCTCACCCTTGTTGATGTGGTTTGGAGGTATGGTGGCCTGCTGAGGTTGTGTCTGTATCTTGACAGCCTCTCCTGCATGTAAAGACACAGGTAGAACTCCTTGCCATGATCAACCCAAACTTGGTCCCACATGCCATGGTTCACGACCGCCGATCTGCAGAGATGGGAAGTAACGAAGAACAAATACTTCGTTACTGTACTCAAGTAGATTTTTCTGATATTTTTACTTTACTTTACTACTTATTTTTATGGCGACTTTTTACTTCTACTCCTTACATTTTTACACAAATATCTGTACTTTCTACTCCTTACATTATAAAAAATTCGCTCGTTACTTTAGTTTTGAATCATTTCAATGGAGTTACCGTTATTATTTTTCACGTCATCAATACTGTGAAAACGGAGCAGTTTTCCCCCTCTGTTCCCAAAGTGTAGCCGCCGTCTATCACACACAGCGTCACATCCTTCACTACATTTCCCAGCATGCACCACAGACCGGCCATCATGGCGGCGGCAGTTCCAAACAATTCACCCGGTAATTTACACTAGTTCCGAAATTACAACGTCGCCTTTCATTCAACACTTTACTTACTCACCAGCGTAGTAAACTCTGAAGGTACCCACGGCGACAGCTTTAATATACATTCCGTAGTCGGCAATAAAACTTCCCAGTCAAATTATACATTCTCTTCCCTTAGTCCGTCACCATACTGGTCCGTGTGGAAACACGTACCGCACCGGAGCCAGTCTCTTATCCATTGTCCCAGGGTATTGGAAAAGACTATTAGGGGGCAGGGGTGTTAAGTGGGATTTCAATGTATGGAATAATATTTTGCATGGTAATTAGTAGGGGAAATGGTAATCTTAGTATGGTTAAATTATTTCATAGATATGTATGTTTTTGTGTGAATGATGCTATTGTCTGTATTTATTTTTCTACAATGTTAAATGTGATTTATTGGGGATTTGCCTTCCTGTTGAGTTGGGCTGTCTCAATTGGCTGGTTATTGGTGTGTCTATATAAGGGGCACACTCACAATGGCTTGGGAGGGCTGCTTGGAGAGACTGGTTGGAGAAACTGCTCTTGAAGGTCTGCTTAGAGAGACTATATTTAAAGTCAGCTTGCTGTGAGGCTGTCAGTGTTTTGTATTGCCTGCAATGGTCGGTTTTGTTTTCTTTATTTGAAAGTATTTTGTTTTGTTTTTTTTTTGTCCTCACCGTTGCACCAGTAAATAAACCGCTACACGCTTTTGAACTGGAATTTTGTTGTCCGCTGGTTCTTACCACCTTTTTGCAGGTCATCTGCTTACTCCTCCTCTGATGTGAGACGGGAGCTGGCGAGCTGTTTTCTCACAAATACCAAATTCAATCTAATTGGATGGGAATCTACGTTGCATTTGACGCACCACTACAAGATAAATCAACAGATTCGGCGGTATTCATTCGCGGCAAATCATTGCAGCTTGGTGGCGGTGGCGTTAGCAGTAGTAGTATGGACGACGAGATGATTGAAAATGAACACAATGGAGATCTAGTCCTATTGGCAGACATCGATTTAAAATGTAGGCAACGGCATGAAAAAAGTGGTTTCTACTTTTACTTTTATACTTTAAGTAAATTTACAAGCCTGTACTTTGTTACTTTTACTTGAGTAAAGAAGTTTAATCAGTTCTTCCACTTTTACCAGAGTATTTTTTAACACAAGTATCTGTACTTTTACTCAAGTACGGAAAGTGAGTACTTTTGCCATCTCTGCTGATCTGTCATAAAAAATGTTGCATCACTAAATTGAATTTAAGTAATTCAATGACTTGCTTTACAGGTTATATACTAAAGACAATTATGACAATAATACTATTTGTTAATTTATTCACCTGTATACATCCTCGTAAATCACAAGGTTATTTTTGATGGGCATGGTTGAATGTGCAACAATTCTGCTGCTGTAGCCATCAACAGCCAACACATGGGTAACTCCAAACATCCCAAGCTTTTCATTTTGGTCTAAATGAAGTTTATGGCCCATATATTCAGCATGGTACGGAGTAGGATTTAAATTACGAGCACCCTGGGAGGGGGAGATTAGAACACCATTTTAATAAAATGTATTTAGAACGACTCAATTATACATAACAATGTCAAAAATAACAAACAAATATTGCAGCCTTTTTCATTTGCCTGATTTTATTTAATGCATTTATAAAATGGCAAAATAAAACCGTTTAGTTATTTAAAATGGATACAACGAGATAAATCTTGGGGCTCAATGTGTTTGGCATCTAAGCTGCTTCGCTGTCCCGGTTGCTAGGCAACATGAGTAACGCCAAGGTAAGGGTGAGTGGACGAAGGACCCAGGAGCAGGTCCTTTTGAAGGATGCAGCCCCTCAGCTTTCCTTGACTCCGCTCATAGCTCAACTTGCATCACGATCTGCTGAAATCACTCCACGCTTCACTGAGTCCAGTGTTGCCAACTCCTCAGAAAGGAAAGTAGCTATTGGCTGTGCTATAAGTCGCTAGAAGTCGCTGAATGACGTCATTGCCTAATTTGCATAATATATATATTTTTTTTCAACTTTTTTTTTTATTCAACTTTTTCTTTTTTCCCTTGTGGTCCACTAAGGACCTTAAAAATCATGCTAAAACATGAACATTTTGAACCATAACATTTTTTTTTACATCACATGAACAATCTAAATGGGGAAAAAAGACTATAAAGAATCAATGAGAATGTGAGCAAATGTTAATTATTGTTTTTTTTTTTCTTTAACTAATAAGAATTCCCTGCACACACACAGGCTGTGCTTGCCTGCTCACAGAAAGAGTGGATCATGGTCATGTTGGTCAAGGCTCTCTATGGCAGGCTCAGCAACTGAGGGACCTGACTCCAGAGTGATCAACCTGTGCCGTCAAACCCGGCGCATGCGCGCGGTTCTTTTGCTGTCTGGACGCTGAGGGAACACATCTGTGTCTCTGACTGTAGCGCTGAGAGGGACATCTGCGGAAGCGGGAAAACGGGGTTGGGACGGGGGGCAGGCGCCCCACGGCAGACACAAGAAAAGTCGCTAGATTTGCCGCCAGTCGCTTTTTTCAAAAAGAGTCGCTGGAGGGGTCTGAAAAGTCGCTAAATATAGCGACAAAGTCGCTGAGTTGGCAACACTGACTGAGTCCGCACATTTCAAAATAAGAAGAAACATGCACGTTTATTAATCTAAAATGACGCTTTAGTTAAAAGAAGAGATGGGAAATTAAAGGAGGCTTTTTGAACTGTAGCTTCGTCAATGTAATCAACCTTTTTCCAAGAAGAAAACTTTGAGTGAGAGGTGGGAGATCCTGGCACGATTGATCCCAACCTCAGTAGCATTATAAATTTCAAACGTTAGGCCTATCATTACCAAAACTGTACTTTTTAAAGCACAAGAATTACCTGACGTCGGAGTTCATGGTATGGCTGATGGAGCTCTATTAGGTGTTTTCCAACCCGACCTTCTCCCGCATGCAGCCCCAGTGAAGACAGATAGCCGGTCATGAACTTCCTGCCATATGATGGTCCCGTCTGTCACAGAATTACAAATTTACTGTCGGTGTATTATATAGATATAATACTTAAAATATACAGTGGAGGTCTGGCCGATTATCATAATGAAATCTGAAAGACAACTTACCTCATATACAGATTGAATTAGAGCGCTATCTAGCTCTGCGTCTGAAACAGACCCTTTTCTCCTCAGACCATGGAGAGCACAGAATCTTCTGATGCTCATCTTAGAGCATTCCTTGATACCCATCTGCTGCAATGAGCTGGACATTTCGGCGTGTGTCAAACCGCTGGCAAAAAGCTTCTCGATCAACATAGTGTGTGGTTCTAGCTTCGCCATGGTAGCCACTTCATTACCCCAACTGCCGCGCAAAGAGCTATTTCCGGGTCACATAAACTGTACCGATTAAATATTAAAATCAAATTCTACGTTGCTGTCCATTTTTCCATTTCGTATTCTTGATCTGAGCTTAGAATTGAAATATGAAAAACAAATCCTTTTTTCGTTTTTGGTTTAACCATAAAAAACAAAAAACAAAATAACCAGTCAATTTTTTAGTTTTTGTTTTTTGATTGGCAATTGAAAATAGAAAGAACGAATGATACACGGATTTGAGACAAAGGATAGATGTTGCTTTCACTGAAAGAATTTTTCAGATACCTTTTACGGTTTTTGCTCAGCAGTTGTTTGTTCGGAGGGTAAGCACCTGGAAGCTAGCTGACAGTTAGCTTCTGCAGCAGCTGCTAGAGTGCAGCTGCTGAAATCTTAGTGTGAGGCGGCCATTTTTTTAAGATAAAACATTTTGTTCTCGCCCTCACGGCCACATATTTGGAGCTACAGTCACCATTTTTGGTCAGTTTGTAGACTGAAACCTCTGGACTCACACAATGTCTTCGGAATTACGGTAGGATTAATACTTTTCCTTAAAAGCCCTCCAGACCAACCTAAAGTTGATGAGAGTTTCAGCCTTTTTCCATTGGTTTTTCAGCAGAAGAGGGGAGAAACATGAATGAATGAGACTATGTGCTTTCAACTCACGCTCACGGTGAGCAATGGCGATTTCATTACTGCAATGGCTCGTAAGCCCGCCATTGTTGATTTCATCTCTGCAATAGCTCTTAGCAGGCGGGCGGAGCCCGCCAATGGTGATTACATCACTGCAATGGCTCTTAGCAGGCGGGCAGAGCCCGCCATTGGTGATTTCATAACTGTAATGGGTCTCAGCATGCGGGCGGAGCCCGCCATTGGTGATTTCGTCTCTGCAATGGCTCTTAGCAGGCGGGCAAGGCCCGCCATTGGTGATTTCATCGCTGCAATGGCTCCTCTGCCACTTTAAACAGCACATATTAATCTAATGGAGGGAGAAAACACTGCCCCTTACCTTGACATTCAACCCTGATAGACTTTTAAAATAACACTCCCCCAAGATGGTGAACATTCAAAATCGCGGCCGCTCCTAAGCATTGCAGCATAATGTTTTAGATTGATTTACTGTTAAAACGCTTTTTTTTAATCCCTGTTGTCTCTAGTATATACCTTTTGTGGGGATCATTAATATACATGAACTTCAAACCGTTTGGAAAACCCGGATTTATGATGCTCATTCTATTCCCCCCCCTTCTTGCTTTAACAAAGGAATACATCCAACATGGCGGACCAACAAAATGGCGGCCGCACCGAAGCGTTGCACATAATCTTTGACATTAATCACTGTAAGAGTTTTAAAGGTTTTAGTCCCTTCCTGTTGTTTCTAACATATAGCTGTTGTGAGTATTAATGATGAACATGAACTTTAAACTGTTTGGAAAAAAACAGATTTATGAAGTTCATTCGATTTTTTATTTACTTTATTTTATTATAGCTTTTTATTTATTTTTTTTAATGATGGACATGAACTTTAAACATTGCAAAAACGGATTCATGAAACTAATTTTTTTTTTTTTTTTTTTTTTTTATTATATTTTATTCATTTTTTTATGATGAACATGAACTTTAAACTGTTTTGCAAAAACGGATTTTTTAAAGTAAATTATTTTTTATTTATTTTTTTTTTTTTTTTCCCCCCTTCTTAGTTTAACAAAGGAAAAAAATCTAAGATGGCGGACATGCTCGGCCGTTCCGAAGCATTGCAGCAGCTATGCTCTAATACTGTAATCTGCCCTGGCAATAGCAGCCTGTCAGATCATCAATCAGAGATGTGATTGGTTGTCAGCAGCTAACCTGGCAGCTGATTGGCTGTGTGAAGTCTCGCCAGAGGAGTGACCCGCGCACCGCTTGCAATTGCGCAGTTAACAGTTTTGGCTTTGTTGAGGTAAGCTGTGGTTTTGCTCTGTCTTGATTAAAAAGATATTTTCTTCGGTTTCCTTATGGTTCTGAGTAACATTATATGTTAGGGAATGATGGAATGATTGTTTATTGCCTAAAGCTTGCATGTACCTGTATTAATTTGGACTTTAGTCCGTTTTTCTGTCTTTTGAAGAAGCTGCTGTTAGCCTGCTGTTAGCTTAGCATCCTAGCATTTATTCTATTACATTTAAGAGCCACTACTATCCAGAATTACTTTCATTACGTTCTTTAATATACACAGATGATATTTTTACAACATTTATCTTTTAAGAACTATGATTTTGGTCGACATTGGTGTTTCTTAGCTACATATTTGTTAAGACACAGGCACTTGGCTGCTAGCTAATTCGGGTGCTAACTAAATGTTGCTGCGTCACAGCTTGGGGTCTATGAAGCTCAAAGATGTCTGTTTAGCTGTTATTTCATTTCTGTTAACCCAAACTGCTAATTAACTGCTTAATTTTGTCATAATGTGCATTTTAATGCCTCTGACCTTGAGTATTTTGTCATTTAACAAGCTAAAGGGCTGATTTTTTCCTTTAATATGGCTAAGTGGTAGCTTAATTTTTTTTCTTTTTTTTTTGTTGTATCCTTACTCAAGATCATTTCATCTTGTGCTGTGATTTCATTGAACACAATGCTGGCTGTTTAGTCTTTCTTTCTTTATGCTCTTCAGTAAGGCTGTGTATGGAGGATAAAAAGTGCCAAAATTAAATAAATAAATACAGCATTAAATAAATAATAATTAAATGTGTCAATAATTAATTAAATGTGGAATTAAATAAATGTGTCATTCATTAATCAAAACCACGTCACTAATATAAAGTGCCTCAATTAAATAAATAAATAAAATGGCACACAGCTCTCTTGCCCATGACCTACCCCTCTTTCCTTCCCTCAGCAGCCCTTAAAGGCGTAAGCAGTTGGTCTGGGGAGCCCCGACATCACTTGCCAGGGCCGTATTGGCCCGGTTCCCCAGACGGGCAGTAGGTGGCCCCCCTCAAAATTTCTTTAGAAATTTTCTAGTTATACTTGCTTATAGTTCTCCTCGCCACCAAAACTTCGGCGCGTAACTAGTCACGCACCTTTCGTCGGATCAGGCCCAAAGTTGGCACACGCGTCGGGACCAATGGGGTGATGTGTGCTTGTATATAACTTTCTCATTACTCCGAAGGTTTGCGAATTATTAGCGAAAACGTCGCAAAAAAAATCCCATAGGAAATGAATGGGGAGAGCAAAAAAAAGCATTAAAAACAGCGCTTCACTGTGTCGGCATACATTCACCTAGAAAAACCGTTTCAAGCTCAGTTTGTAGATAAATCCTTCATCTATATAAAACTGAAGACGGTATGTTGATAACTGCTACGGTTTTTGTATAATCAGACCTCAAGCGCCACAAAGTTTTAGCAAAATCCAGCCTGCTAGAGTGGAGCAGCTGAAATGTTAGTGTGAGGCAGCCGTTTTTTTTAGACCAAAAAACATTTTAAACTCGCCCTCACGGCCACATATTTATAGCTAGAGTCACCATTTTTGGTCAGTTTGTAGACTGAAATCTCTGGACCCACACAATTACGGTAGGATTAATACTTTTCCTTAAAAACTCTCCAGACCGACCTAAAGTCGATGAAAATCATAGCCGTTTTTCATTGGTTTTGGAGCAGAAGAGGGGAGAAAAACGAACAAGACTATGTGTTTTCAACTCGTCATAAATATTTTTCTGAATGACACACATACACCAAAGTTGGCATAGTTGGAGTCGAAGGGTGGCTGACGCTCACGGCTAAAAAATGTTTTGAATAACTCATACGGTTTTTGCTCAGCAGTCGTTTGTTCGGAGGACATTTTAAGCACCTGAAAGCTGGGTGAGAGTAGGGATGGGAATCGAAAACGGTTCCTGTTCAGAACCGGTTCCGTATTTTCCGATTCCATGGCATCGTTTGGCAGCTCGCTGAACGATTCTTTTTTCGATTCCCGCAGCACCAGAGCCTAGAGCGTCGGCTCTGGGGAGCACGACTTACTTCACGTTTTTATGTAAGTTACGCAAGTTACGTAAGTTACTCAAGTTACGCAAGTTGGAAGAACTATTCGAGGAGGAAGACAACGAGCTGCGGTCACTTTGTGAATCAAAGCCCCGTCTTTCCTTAGCCCAGAGGGTAGATCAGGAAATCCAGCTCTGTAAAAGCTTGCCCTCCATCCCCTGCAGGGATAGCGCCACACTGTGGTGGTGGAACAAGCAAGATACGCTGCCCTTGCTATCTGGACTGGCTGAAAACTACCTCTGTGTGCAGGCTTCCTCCACCCCATCTGAGAGGGTGTTCTCCACGGCTGGAAACACCTTAAGCGCTGAAAGATCCTGTATCCTTCCAGAAAAAGCAGATATGCTCATCTTTCTGTAAAAGAACTGTTAATTTTCCCTACTACTGTTTTATAATTAGTATTTTTTGTTATTTAAAATAGGTTATTATCCCATCATTTGTTATTAGACATTGTTGGTTATTAAGTTTGTTCTTGTATTCATTTTTCATTTAAACACAGATGTTACTCCAGTTTCACATTTCCTGTGGACATCTTGATCTTGTTGAGTTTGTAAGATTGTGCAATAGTTAAGTAAACAAAGTTGATGCTGATAATCAAACCTTTTTTCCCCAAATTGGAATCGAAAAAAGAATCGATAAAGAATCGAATCGTTTCATAGAATCGAAAAGGGAATCGGAATCGTGAAAATCTTTTCAATTCCCAACCCTAGGCGAGAGTGACCTGCTGCAGCTAGCTCAATTAGAAGCTCAGGTGTGATGAAACATTTTATCTTTTTCTTTCTCTTCCCATTCAGGTTGTAGATGACCTACAGCCATGAAAGTTACTCCAATTGAAGACAAGATATAGCTGTAGCTTAGATAAAAATAATTTTTCAGATACGTTTGACGGTTTTTACTCAGCAGTCGTTTGTTCGGAGGGGTGCTTTAGCAGCTAAAAGGTGAGTGAGAGTGTGGTGCTGCAGTTAAAACAAAGGGAGGAGCAGGTGGGACCAACCATTTTGTCTGTGCTTCGTTTTGGGTTGTGAAAGACCTACAGACATGAAAGTTATCCCAGTCTGAGACAAAGGATAGATGTTGCTTTCACTGAAAGAATTTTTCAGATAACTTTTACGGTTTTTACTCAGCAGTCGTTTGTTCGGAGGGGTGCTTTAGCAGCTACAGTAAAAGGTGAGTGAGAGTGTGAGCTGCAGTTAAAACAAAGGGAGGAGCAGGTGGGACCAACCATTTTCTTTGTGCTTCGTTTTGGGTTGTGAAAGATCTACAGACATGAAAGTTCCCCCAGTCTGAGACAAAGGATTGCTGTTGCTTAGACTGAAAGAATTTTTTCGATTCCATTTACGGTTTTCCTTCAGCGCTCCTTTGTTCGGAGCAGACTTCCCATACAAAAAAGCCTGAGGAGAAGAAACCAGTAGTGAGTGCAGCTGTGGTCTGTGTCAGTGAGAGGCTCGTTAAGCGTTGTCAAGGTAACGAAGCTTCAAACAGATTTTACCTCTGCTGTTTTAAACAGCACATATTAATCTAATGGAGGGTGAAAGGACTGATTTAACATTGGGAAATGGACACTATATGACTGCTGTCCATGACACTTCCCTTGCCACTCAACACTGATAGACTTTCAAAATAAGACTCCAGGGACCCTACAAAATAAAAGCCTCTATATTTTTTACATATATTTATTGCCCTATATGGCTCAACATTATGACCAAAACTCAACCCCATTTTAGAGAATAGACTCTAGGAGACTGTTTAAAACACACCCTATGGCAAATTTCAAAATAAAAGCCTCCCATTTCCGCTTCATCTACTGCCCTAATAACATGGAAAAAGAGTGATTTAACGATTGGAAAGTCATCAACTACCATTGCTGGGTCTGAACATTTTCTCTAAACACAACTCTGTTGGACTTTCAAAATAAGACTCCAGGGACCCTACAAAATAAAAGCCTCTAGATTATACTAATGCATTAATTGATGCAAATGGCTCAACATTATGACCCAAACTCTTCATTCTGGCATATTGGTCATAGCCATTTGTAATTTCATCACTGCAATGGCTCTGAGCATGCGGGCGGAGCCCGCCATTGGTCATTTCATCACTGCAATGGCTCTTAGAAGGCGGGCGGAGCCCGCCAATGGTTATTTCCTCACTGCAATGGCTTTTAGAAGGCGGGCAGAGCCCGCCAATGGTAGCAGGCGGGCGGAGCCCGCCAATGGTGATTACATCACTGCAATGGCTCTTAGCAGGCGGGCAGAGCCCGCCAATGGTGATTGTTTTCATCACTGCAATGGCACACAGCTCTCTTACTGCAATGGCTCTTAGCAGGCGGGCAGAGCCCGCCAATGGTGATTGTTTTCATCACTGCAATGGCACACAGCTCTCTTTGCCCATGACCTTGCCCTCTTTCCTTCCCTCAGCAGCCCTCAAAGGAGTAAGCAGTTGGTCTGGGGAGCCCCGACGTCACTTGCCAGGGCCGTATTGGCCCGGTTCCCCAGACGGGCAGTAGGTGGCCCCCCTTAAAATTTCTTTAGAAATTTTCTAGTTTGATTTGTTTTTTCCTGACTGACTTTGTTGTTAACTAATTTTATATCATTCATCAGTGCTGCATTGGCATTATGGTCAATATAGCATAAAGATCTTTTAAACATTTTAATAACGTATTGTAAAAAAAAAAATATTATAGTTAATTGTACATTTGAACCATTAATCAACCTACTAAATAGAAAATAATATATATATATATATTTATCTACGGTATTTATTATCTAGAGCCTATTAATAAAAGCCTATTAATAACATGACCTGAAATGCAGGTCCAGACGAGAGTGTGTGTGGAGATTTGTTCTGCGCGTTCAAGAGTGGATTTTGCGTGAAAATGAGTTCATAATTGTTTTCTTGTGAATTGAGAATAAGCCCCTGGCTTTGAATGAGTGCAACAGTCGTGTTTAGACACATATGCTTTCTTACTGACAGACATCAAAGAAAGCGCTGTGAAAATGTGAACCCAGAACAATCAAAACTCATTGGCTCTCCCTAAGATAGATTAACATATTGTTGCCAACTGAGCCACTTTGTTGCTGTGCTTTTGAGACCCTTGTCATGGGAAAAAGGTATTCAACTATTCACCTCAGTTAAATAAATGGAGATCGATGGATATTATTCATTCTACATTTTGTTTCATCTTTCCAAAGAGAGAACAAAACATCATAAAGCCCTTATTGCATGGTTTTCAGCCCTGTTCTGCCTGGAGACAGTTTGTTTCTCCCTAATTAACCCTGCAGGAAAAAAACTGTGAAGGTTTCCACATTTCTCTACCCAAAACAAAGACAAGGAGTTTGGAGAAAGAAAGTCTAAATGTTATGAGACCTACCTTTATATTATCCCAATAGGATAAACAACCCCCTCTCTCTGAGACATGTTGAGGCCAAGAAGTCACCAACCAGTGTCCAATGGAGCTGGTTGGTGACTTCTGATCCTTGCAAGAAGAGTTTAAAAAACAAATCTGTCAGTGCAGCAATAGCCTTATGAATACAGAGGGACCCTGGCCTCCCTGCTTCTGACAGGCTTGTTTTACAACCAATCTTGGTTGTCATTATGTAATAGGAGCTACTGATGTGGCCTTGCTGTAGGTGCTCTACCGAAGCCCTGAATGGCATGTGAGAAAATAAAAATCTGAAGAAAAGCTTTTTTGTTTTTTCACATTGTGTTGTCTAACTCTAAACCAAGATTTTTTTGTGCGTGTTGGTGGACAAAAAACAGGCTTAGAAATCTAAGTAGTTTTTTTTTCCTGCAGTGGAGAAAAAAAACTTATAAAGCTTTTTTCCTAATCTGTCATTTGAAGTTGAAAACTGTTTAAGTGTCCCAAAGATTTCTTACTTAGCTGATATAACTGAAATATAGATAAAGTCATAAATACATAAAATAATTAAAGCGTTCACATTTAAATTGTTCTCACAGTTCTTACACCCATGTCTATTTTATTGTAACAAGTTATGATAAGCATTTACTGACAGCAAGTTTTAAGGTTATTTGGGAAATACAGCCTAAGAAAGAGTCATGACGTTCTCCTACAAATATCCAGGATTACTATTGTGATTAATTCTATATTGCTCATAAATATAAAAACCACATATCATGGCCAAATAAATAAAAAGGTTTTGTACCTTATTTTACTATACAAACACCTACCTTAGAAGTGGGAAGAAAGGGTCTCATGCAAGAAGCAATCATAAAAATCTCATTCTTTAATTGTTCCTACGAATGAAGTAGGAGAAAGTAGTCCTATTTCTAATCTTCTCTCAGGTACAAGCAAGTTTTACAAGTTCTCCACACTGATGTAGGAGTCCTGTGCAATCAGTCAGCTGTTACCCAAACCTAGTTTTTCACTAAATGACTAAATGTGTTGTTACTTAGAAGCCCCATTTTATTAGACTACATCAAAAATGTTCTTTAAAAATATTCATACCATTCTTATTGTGGAATGTTTTGGTTTGTCTGATTTGTCAGAGTTTTGCTATTAGCATTTTTATGTATATGTATGAGAGAGATAGATTGTTTGATAAAGGGGTTATAGATGTGGTCTTGAGATGTATAGTACACGTGCATTTGTATTAAACTGAGATTATGCACTATGATGTGTCGTGCTGGTTAATGACTAACTGGGCCTGGACCTCCTGGCCCTTTGGGGTCCCATCCAATCCAATTTTGTTTATTAAGCACTTAAAAACACCCACAGCTGACCAAAGTGTTGTACAGCAAAAAATAAAATAAATAAAAAGTAAAACAGTATAGATATAAACAAAACAGTTCAAACATGGTTAAATAACATTCACACAATCAAACCAATAAAATGGGTTAAAAGATAAAAAGATAAATAAATTAAAAAAATACCATCTTCCTAGGTGTTATAAGCTAAAGCGAAGAGTTAGGTTTTGACAACAGATTTTAAAACAGTCAGAGAAGAGGCCTACATTCCTGGTTACCCTGCACTGTCAGCTCATCCATCTTATTCTCAAGGACAACACATTCCCCATAATGAGAGACGGAAGAAACGGCTTAAAACATTTTCTGTGATCCTCCATTTTCTCAACCCGTCCCTTTTACTCCATTTCTTCTTTCCACCAATGTGTTTTCCTCAGTATCTCTGCTGGGGTATCAGCTGGTCTCTCTATTGGGCCGGCAGGTCGATCAGCTGTTCTCCGGAGTAAACAATGTAAGCATGGACTCGTTTTACTTGGTTAACAAAGTGAAGTAACAAAATCACTATGAACAGAATGGCAAAAACCTTTACTATCCTCATGATTAAAGTGTGAGATTTTTGTTAAATAAGTAAATTAAAAAAGTTTAAAAAGATACAAATGTAATAAAAGTAGTAAAGTACAAGAAAAAAATGGGAGTTATTATCCCCTTTCTTTCTGACCTCCCTTTCTGTCTTTGTGTCAATTGTATACTATTTTATTTCCTAAATAATTTTTAATAAAGTTTAATATACAGGTGTGAAGCAGAACCTTATGGCAACAGTCATAAGGGTCTGCTTGTGAAAGCAAAGCTGTTGGGCTATTAGCTAGCTAAGGGACATCAAATCCCAAAGCTATATTGTCAAAACACGACACATAAAAAAAGAGTTATCATTCTGGATTTCAAAAAATGAATTCCAGATCTCCACATTCTTGTTGGTACTGGTCATAATTTTTATTATTTTGATAAAAAGAAATGAAAGCTCAAGTGAAAATTCAATCTGAAAGACTTAACCTGAATCACCTGTGATGTCCCTTGTTCAGCTCCAGCCAATCAACTTTTTTGCACCTTCTCGAAAGTCAATCATATTTCAAGATCCCCTTCATTTATCTCCAGGCCCAGCTTCTTTCTCTTGCACGCAAGCAAAATTTCACATACCTCCACCCTATCTCCTCCCTCATTCTCAGAATATTCTCAGTCCCACTCATCCTTTGGCTTATTCCACCACCAGTGCCCGGGCCCCGGAGGAAGACTACTCTAATCCTTTTCTAGGTCACTCATCCAAGCAAATGTTGATTCACAGCATCGAAGACTTCTGCCAGAGCCCGAGCACCGAAGAACTAATTTCATTATGTCTTTTTCTGCTTCTGTCTCCTTGAACCACAGTCAGCTTCAGCAGATGGCTGCTCACATTGAGCCTGGTTCTGCTGGAGGTTTATTCCTGCTAAAATAGAGTTTTCCTCTCTACTGATGCTATATGCATGTTCAGTGCGAGTGATTGAAGAGAGTCAATGAGTCCACACAATAAGCTGGCTTTCTTTAGATTTCCTTACATTTTGAAGAATATGATTGTTACCTGTTTAAATAAATTGAATACTTTTGCCGCTTTTCTCAGTATGAGCCTCCAAGTTGAAATATACAGTATTTTAGATATAAATGCATTATCAGTCAACCTGATATGTCAAAAAGGCCACTTAAAATGTGTTAACATTTCTAGGTATCTGAAACGTAATTCCTATGCAACATTCACACCGAACATGATTTGAGCAGCAAAGAAGCATCTGTTGCATCATTTTTGATGCTGATACACATCATAGATGCCTCAAGAGCATCTAAGATGATCCTAAATGGTTTCCAGTAAAGTTTGTACAGATGAATTTGATGCTTCTGCTGCTCCTGCCTTCAGTGGCATAGAGTGGCTTTGCTATTAATGCTGTGATAAGCTGGTAAAGAGTAGTTTTAATATGTATTTAAATGAGAAAGTCCATCTCAAAACATAGTTTGTGCAGTTAATTTATCAAGATTATGATACTGCCTAAAAATACTATTTCGCTTTAAGAGCCTTGCAGACCCCGACATAACGGCGATGCGCTTTCACTGTGAGTCCAGCAGCAGTTGCCTCTTGGGGTTTTCCGCTACTGTTCATGGCAGCTGGAAGTAGATGTTAGCGTTTTTCAGGTATGTGGTACAAATTGGAAGCACCATAATAATAAAAGCAAACATATTTTGCTGACGGCTTTCACTTTTTAAGTTAATTAAGGTGTTAATAAACTGTAGCACTTTTTCTTTGTCTTTTAAACACACTCAGTTTTTCTTTCATTTCTGCATTAAAATCTCTAGTTCCAGTGCGGTGAGAAAGGCTCTTCCTGTTGCCTGTTGTCATTGTGACTCAACGAATCGAGGCTCCACTGATAATGGCTTTTCATACTTATGTGTTAAACTCTGAGTGGACCTACTTAGAGTTGATCAAACTAATTCACAGCAGCTGTTGTGAAACCAAAAACTCAGTTTCCAACCTTAGGCTAGATCAATTTGAGTCTGAGTTTGTTAAACCTACTTTGTGAAACTGACCTCTGATCCTAAACTTGTCATGATTTTGGCACTGATGATTGGATGATTAGTTAATTCCTTCCACCTGCTTAGCTCCCAGTTTTCATCTGCCCTAATCTGATCCACCTGTTCCAGCTCCTATTTTTGCTGCCTGTTTTCAGCCTTCTTGTGTGTTTCTGATTACTGGATCCTAACACGTTTCTTCCTCTGGACTTCTGAGTTTTGTTTGCCCTTGTTCTGCTCTATTTGCCTTATCTGTCTTCCTGACCTCGGCTTGGATTCTCCTTCTGTACCACTTCAGCTCTCTGATCTTCTGGCCTGGAAACCTGCTCCTTAAAATTCTGGCTATTGATTCTCCCTCCAGATACTTCTGATCTGCTGGCTTCCGCTCAGCAGTCTGCTCTGTATCTCTCCTAGAAACTCTGGAGATGGCTCCTGCCACAAGCTGTGGAAAAACAATCCTATAGGATTCCACTCCTTCCTCTGGGCTCAGACTTAACTCTTAACCAGGTTAGTGACTTACATGCTCATAGTCATTGTCAGTCTGAGTTTTTGTAGTCACTAACCTGATTTTCCACCTCTACAGAGTTTCCAGCGATCCTGCCCCAACTGTTGAACCACTGTACGCAGAGCAGTTAATAAACGCTTGCTTGTTAAAACACTCTGCCCTGTCTGCTTGTATTCTGTGTCCAGTGTTCTAAGCCTTCGGACAAAACTCCCCCAATCAATTTACCTAATTGACATGTGCCTACCTAATTATCTCAAGCTGTACCCTCGAGATTATAAACCTCAGCAAAAAGACCACATTATCTGAAGCTTCCAGCAGAAGAGATCTGGGGTCCGTTTCATGAAGCAGGTTTAGAGAAAACTCTTAAGTTCTCTAAACCTAAAATGAGGAAAACTGAGTTTTCCATTTTACAAACAAAGTTTAGTCAACCTCTGTTTCAGTCACCATGGTAACAATCTACAAAGAGATAACCGGGTCGGAAGCAGGTTTTGTTCGGTGAACTCGGAGTGTCCTCTGTCTCCGTCCTCCTTACAGCCAATCACATGGTTTTATTTTCTGATTTGGTCAGACTTTTATTGTGGAGTTGTGCATAAAAAAATCATTCACTAGGTCCTTTAGACACACTAGGTTTTAAAAACAAACATTGCATTTCCTTTTGACAAAGATCTTATCAAAGAATTATGCCATCAATTCACATATTTAAATATTTATAGGGAGAGGATTCTACAACTCAGTTAACAGAATATGACATTTATTTGTTTTTGGTTTGTCTAATTTAAGTGACATGTGGAATACTTTATTTTCATAAATTTATGGCTGAACTTGTTTGCTTCATAGTAATAATATTGATAATTATAATATAAATAATATTTAAAAAACATGTCTTACCTGTGCAATTGTAAAATAAGAAAGCCTTTCTAGCTATTGAAGCCTTTCTGAGTTGAATGTGTAATTAAACCTCAGACTGTAATACTGAACTGTAGGCAGTTTTTGAAAAAGTCTTGGGTCCATGCTAGGTCCATTACTTTAAATTGTAAAATTGGAAGGAGATGGTTTTGCATCTTTGCTTTGGGATTCAACAATTTTTATAAAAAAAAATAAAAATAACTAGAAAAAGCTGTTTCGGAGAAACAGCAAGTGGGAATGCTTTTGCTGAATTAAAAAAGCTGAAATTAACTGCATAACATATGAAAATGTGATAGGAAGTCATCAGAAACTTCAAACTGCAGAAAACAATTGAATCATCTGAAGATTTTGTAGGGTAGAATCATTTGGCAGTAAAATGGCAGAAACAAACTCATCTTAAAAGCTGCACAGCCAAACCATACATGATATCAAAAAATGTCTTGAATGTGGGCGCTAGAAGGGTCTTAATATAATGTCTCCCAAGTTTCTAGAAAAATGTATAAAGAAATTTTGAAGGGGGCCACCTACTGCCCAGCAAAATGTCAGGCGTGTTATGAATTAGCAGCAAACAGAAAAGCTTAATTCCTGTCCAGAAACAGAGCAGAATGAAGCCAAAGTTCTCAGCATAGGCTGAAAAGTATTAAATTAGCTGAATCAGAAAAGAAATTACAAAGAAAAACTTGAATCTTATCTGGTTGAAGAAAAAATGAGTAGCTCAAGGATGGGAAGTAAAATGTTGAGGAAGATGGTATTGAATAAGTATCAAAATTTAGAAATTGTGGAAATGTCAAGACTTGGCAAAACAATTTGAAATGATTTAAAATGTGTTGGTTGATCAGCATAAAGAAAACAGCGTCATCCTTAGAGGATTGAAAATCTACAAACCTATGTGCAAGACCAACCATGACAAGCAGAGGAACGACAGAGAGAGAAGCTTATAGAAAGAGAGCTAAACCCACTTAAGGAGCTTCCTTTCCTCTCAGGCTTTTTTGAATGGGAATATCAGCTCCGAACAAACGAGTGCTGAAGAAAAACCATAAATGGTATCTAAAAAATTCTTTCAGTTTAAGCGACAGCTATCCTTTGTCTCCAATTGGGGTAACTTTCATGGCTGTAGCTCATTCACAGCCTTAGTGGGAAGGAGAAATATAATGGTTTGTAAATCCTGCTGGTCTCATTAAATAACATGCAGCTCAATGGTAGAGCAGAACTCTCAAAAGCAAAACCTCCCCTCCGAACAAACGGGTGGTGAGCCAAAACCGTAAAAGGTATTCAAAAAATTCTTTCACCGTGGACGTCAGCCATCCTTTGGCTTTGACTGTGCCAACTTTCATGTTTCTACTAAAAACTATTTGGCCACGGTGACGATGTAAAAATGTACATTTTCTGAGTTTGAGGATTTTTCTCAGAATCAGCGTTTTCCTATGCCCGAACAAGTCAGCTAAACAGCTAAACCATAAATGATATTGAAGAAATTCCTTCAATGTGAGTGCTAGAAGGGTCTGAAGATGTTCTATACCAAGTTTCATGTTAGTACATCAAATAGTTAAGAAATGGGAGCGATACGAAAATATGTATCGTTTTGGATTTTGTCTGTGATCTTTGGAAAGTTTCTCATTGGATTTCTATTGGGGAAGTGTGGACTTCTTCGTGGTCTGGGCCAAACTGTCGGAAAACTGTAAATGCCACACAAATGAGGGTTACATTTCCTGAATCCTGACAAAAATTCCTACGTTTTGATGTATAATTTATTTCAACTGAGTGAAAAATGAGTGAGTGAGAACAATTTGTTCGGAAAAACCAGAACAGCTCAAAAGCTAGAGCACGCACTCTAGCAGTTGAAGAATTCCGTCCATAGACTTCCATTATAAATCTGAAAATCTTTAAATTTTCTTTTAAAGTTTGAAGCTTCACTGAAGCAAAACTGTAAAAGTTAGCAAAAAGCTGTGTTAAACAGTAATAGCAGAAAGATACGGAAACATTTTAAAAGTTGAATGGTGTTTCTAGCTGTAAGTATGCTGAAGTAGTTAAAAGGCAAAGTATCTGAAGTTTTAGTGGAATTTTTGAAGTTTTACATGTATTTCAATGGGCCAAAAAAAGTCATAAAAAGCTAAATATTTAAAAAAGTATAATAGCTGAAGTTACCAAAAGTCATAGCATGCTAGCCCAGAAGAAGCTGAACGTTTTGATACCAAATTTGTTGAAATCGGATGAAGTATGAAGGAGTTGAAAGAGTCCGAAAAACGTACGGAAAGTGGAATAATAATAATAAAGAGAAACAGAAAAACAACTAGAAAAAGCTGTTTCGCAGAAACAGCAAAGTGGGAATGCTTTTTTTGCTGAACGAAATAATAAAAATTAGCGAAAGAAAAAAAGAAGCACAAATTAGCTGAGGAACATATGAAAATGTGAAAGGAAGTAATCAGAAACTTCAAACTGCAGAAAACAATTGAATCATCTGAAGATTTTGTAGGGTAGAATCATCTGGCAGTAAAATGGCAGAAACAGACTCATCTTAAAAGCTTCACAGCCAAACCATACATGATATCAAAAAATCTCTAGAAGGGTCTTGATATAATGTCTCCCAAGTTTCTAGAAAAATGTATAAAGAAATTTTGAGGAGGGGGCACCTACTGCCCAGAAACATGTCAGGCGTGTTATGAATTAGCAGAAAACAGAAAAGCTTAATTCCTGTCCAGAAAGAGAGCAGAATGAAGGCAAAGTTCACAACATAGGCTGAAAAGTATTAAATTAGCTGAATCTGAAAAGAAATTACAAAGAAAAACTTGAATCTTATCTGGTTGAAGAAAAAATGAGTAGCTTAAGGATGGGAAGTAAAATGTTGAGGAAGATGGTATTGCATAAGTATCAAAAATTTTACAATCCTATGTGGAAATGTCAAGACTTGGCAAAACAATTTGAAATGATTTAAAATGTGTCAGTTGATCAGCATAAAGAAAACAGTGTCATCCTTAGAGGATTGAAAATCTACAAACCTATGTGCAAGACTGACCATGAGAAGCAGAGGAAGGACACAGAGAGAAGCTTATAGAAAGAGAGCTAATACCACTTAAGGAGCTGAATTTATCAAAAAATCTAACCTGCATGTTACAAACCGCTGTGTTGATGACAGCATCGTTGGCAGGCTTAGGCTGCATGTTACGAGGTTAGCAGATGCTTTATTACAGTGTAACTCTTAGAGCCTTATTAAGAAATGTGCACTGAGGTGTGTGGTCAACAGGCCTTGGTAGTGTATTTTGAAGAAATTGGTTGAGTTTGGATTATAGCTATGAGTAATACGGCACAATGAATGAGTGTGTGTAAGGAAGAGGCTTTTGTTTTGCAGCGTCCCTTTCGTCTTATTTCGAAAGTCCATCATGGATGTGTGTCAAGGGAAGGGTCATGCCCAGCAGTGATGTAGAATCCATTTCTAAATATGAAATCACTGGTTTTCCATGTTATTGGGTGAATAGATGCTGCATTAGAGTGTAAATGGGAGACTTTTATTGTGAAATTCGCTCTGGGGTATGTTTTGAAAAGGTCCCTAGAGTCTAATAGAAACAAGCTGGTAGAGTTTGGGTCATAATGCTGGGACATTTGCATCAATTAATACGCGAGTATAATATAGAGGCTTTTATTTTGTAGAGTTACTGGAGTCTTATTTTGAAAGTCTAGCAGGGTTGTGTGTTGAGAAAAGGGTCAGACCCAGCAGTGATACTTGATGACTTTCCAATCGTTAAATCACTCTTTTCCCATTATTAGGGCAGTAGATAAAGTGGCAATGGGAGGCTTTTATTTTGAAATTTGCTGTGGGGTGTGTTTTTAAAAGCCCCCTAGAGTCTAATTTTAAAAAAGTGGTTGAGTTGGGGTCATAATGTTGAGCCATATGCTGGGAAAAAAATATGAGTTTAATGTAGGGGTTTTTATTTTGTAGGGTCCCCGGAGTCTTATTTTGAAAGTCTATCAGGGTTGTGTGTGAAGGGAAGGGTCATGGCCAGTAGTCATATTGTATCAATTTCCAAATGTTAAATCAGTGTTGTCTCCCTCCATTAGATTAAAATGTGATTTTTAAAGTGGCAGAGGTAAAATCCCTTTGAAGCTCGGTTACCTTGACAACGCTTAACGAACTTGTCAGTGACAGAGAGAAAGGCACAACAGTATCGTTCCTTTCCTCTCAGGCTTTTTTGAATGGGAATATCAGCTCCGAACAAACGACTGCTGAAGACAAACCGTAAATGGTATCTAAAAAATTATTTCAGTCTAAGCGACAGCTATCCTTTGTCTCCGATTGGGGTAACTTTCATGGCTGTAGCTCATTCACAACCTTAATGGGAAGGAGAAATAAAAAGGTTGGTCACTCCTGCTGTTCTCATTGAATAACATGGAGTTCCATGGTAGAGGTGAGCTGTCAAAAGCAAAACTTCCCCTCCGAACAAACGAGTGGTGAGCCAAAACCATAAAAGGTATTTAAAAAATTCTTTCACCGTGGACATCAGCCATCCTTCAGCTTCGACTGTGCCAACTTTCATGTTTCTACTAAAAACTATTTGGCCACGGTGACGATGTAAAAATGTGCATTTTCTAAGTTTGAGGATTTTTCTCAGAATCAAAGTTTTCCTATGCATGAACAAGTTAGCTAAACAGCTAAACCATAAATGATATTGAAGAAATTCCTTCAATGTGAGTGCTAGAAGGTTCTGAAGATGTTCTATACCAAGTTTCATGTTAGTACATCAAATAGTTAAGAAATGGGAGCGATACGAAAATATGTATCGTTTTGGATTTTGTCTGTGATCTTTGGAAAGTTTCTCATTGGATTTCTATTGGGGAAGTGTGGACTTCTTCGTGGTCTGGGCCAAACTGTTGGAAAACTGTAAATGCCACACAAATGAGAGTTACATTTCCTGAATCCTGACAAAAATCCCTACATTTTGATGTATATTTTATTTCAATTGAGTGAAAAATGAGGGACTGAGAAGAATTTGTTCGAAAAAACCAGAACAGCTCAAAAGCTAGAGCACGCCCTCTAGCAGATGAAGAATTCCGTCCATAGACTTCCATTATAAATCTGAAAATCTGAAAATTTTCTTTAAAAGTTTGAAGCTTCACTGAAGCGAAACTGTAAAAGTTAGCAAAAAGCCGAGTTAAACAGTAATAGCAGAAAGATACGGAAACATTTTAAAAGTTGAATGGTGTTTCTAGCTGAAAGTATGCTGAAGTAGTTAAAGGTCGAAGATGATAAAGTTTTAGCTGAATTTTGCTGAAATCTAAGAATTCTACATGCATTTCAAGGGACAAAAAAAAAAAACGCAGAAAAAGCAGAATATTGCGAAAACTACAAAAAATATCTTTACCAAAAGACATAACACAATTCTCCTGAACAAGCTGAACGTTTTGATACCAAAATTGTTGAAATCGGTTGAAAACTGCGGGACTAGTTAGAGTCAGAAAAATTTAAAGTGAACAACAATAAGTGGGAATGCATAAGCATGCTTATGCATTCCCACTTATTGTCTGCTCCTCTTCTGCCTCACTTTCTCTCCAGCTCTGGGGAAGAGTTGCCCACATGGTACTGATGTTGCTGCCATCTACAAATGTTACTCACTTGCCCCTCTCTTCTTCCTAATCCTTTACTCCAGTGTCCAGAGCTGTAGTCTTAATCGTAAACACTTTATTCTTAGTTGGTGACATTTCTTGGTCCTAATTAAACCATTTCATTACAGTATATGGACATTTCAGAGAGCCATCCGGCTTGGTATAGTTTTAAAATTAATACAATTCTTAGAATCATACTCTCACTGTAACAAAAAAACAAAAGTTGATTTCTAAAACTGAATAGATCTGACATATTGTAACTGTCCCAGGGATGGGGTGTTTTGCAACAGTTAACTGTCTATTTGATATTGTAAAATATCTTTCCCCTATATTCATATTTAAATGTATAGTGGAGGATGTTCTTTTTCCAGGTGGATCATCTCAATAAGTGGTTCTCCTAACTGTCAATCATTCTGCAGATATGTTTATGTAAGGCCATCCTACGTGCTCGTCCCCTTTTCCAGTTACTGGTGGTGAGTCTGACATAGTGGAAAAATTGCAAATGTTCTTTTGGAAAGTAAGCTTGTGTGAGCAATGTAATCAGAAACTTTTAGACAGAGTGTGCACGAGGAGAAATTAGGCTCGTGCACGCTCTTGCACGCTTTTAATAGGCATTACTTCTCAGGAGCGGGTACAGGGTTGTGCATGTGCTTTTTTTAAGTTCAAAAATTCACGGAAATCCTACTCTATACCTTTAAATGGTACAGAGGCGTTGCAACTGTCTCCCCTACTTCTGACAAAGCTAACTCTCTGCTACCTTTCCTTTTTCCATTTGTAAAAGCTAGTCTTTAGTAGTCTTGTGTTTCTACATACTGTTGTTTCTATATCACATTAAATGATATACAAAGAAACAAGTTCCGGCTTCATATTTATGGCCTCACATGCTTCCTTACATACATTGACAAGTTTCACTGAGCAGAGAGCAGAGAAAGCCCATCACCTGTCATGCCATTGGTATATCATTGAGGTTACACAGTGGTTGTTTGTGGTACTGTTACCTTGCAGCTAAAAGTTCCTGCATGGAATATTAATATTTCTATGCATGCATGGGTTCTCTTTTGGCTTTTTTCCATTAAAAATATGAAAGATGTGACGTATCTAAATTCTCCTTTCGTTTGAGAGTGTTTGTGTATGATTGTGAGTATCTGTGTTGCCTAGACTGTTTATTTTTACCCCTTTTGCCCACACACTGCTGAGGATAGACAGCAGCCCTGCTATAACCTTGATGGATAAGAACCTAAAGCACTCTAAAGAAATAAATGAAATGTTTTACACCATTATTAATTTGATGGAATATTAATTAATAGCATGTAATTTGGAATGAAAAAGCTTTCATTAAAATGTTTGGTGAAAATTTTATTTGAGTATAGACTTAGAGATAACCTTTTTAGAGAGATAATTTATTGAGGCTAAATGTTTCATAAGCTAACAAAACCTGAACATTATTCCTAACTCTTAATATTCTTTGTAAACTTTCAAAGTTCTCAGATTTTATGTTTATATGTTTCTGTTTTTTTATTGATTATTTTAAAAGCATAGGGCGACCATGTTTTGAATCCCAAAAAGGGGAGACACTTTGCCCAGCCTCTGGCCTCGATTCAGACAGGCTTCTCAGAGGTTAATGAGCATGCTTTATTATACCTAAATGGTACAAAAATAACTTCTGTAGTAAAACGAAATCTGTAACAACCAGCAGAGGTGTCAAAAGTATTAATGTATTTCTCAACTAGAAGTATAAATCCTACTGGTTAAAAACACTTGTGTAGAACTTAGAGGATCAACTTAAGCTTTTTACTCAAGTAAAAGTGTAAAAACACAATTTTTAAAACTACTTAAAGTATAAAAGTAATGCAGGAAAAAATGTTAAGGACTGATGCTTTTAAAGCTTTTACTGCTAACTGCACTACCATATTAAAGGAACATTTTGCCACAATTCTGGATGTTATTTTTCTTATACTAAATTTTCTTAATTTTGTAATGGTAACAGTGACAATTTTAACTTTGCATCATTTTGAAAAAACTGTATTTTGGTATGTGGTGAACAACAAGTTGAGGCAGCACCGAGTCCAACCACAAAGAAAATATTTGTCTGGATGAAACAAATTATTTAGATGGTTTTTATTGTTTTCTTAAATACCCGAGAGGCCATAACAAAGATATAAGTTTAAATGAAACAAAACTAATGAGTCTATTTAAAAAATGTAAGCAGTAGAAAGTAGACATAATTGCAAAACGAAAATGTAATGTAGGTAAACAGTTGTTTAAAAAAAAAATACTCCAGTAATTATCAAGTATAGCCAAAATTTATGCTTAGTGAGGTAACGAAGTATTTGTATTTTTTTACTCGACGCCTATAATAACAAAATTGTAGCTCTCTTGCAAAATACATAATATCAAATAATGTTCTAAATATGACCTCCTCTGTATTAGAAAATACAGCTTCAACAAATTACCTCATTACAGCATCCTCTTTTTTTCCAGGTCTAACAAAGTACTCAGTCAACTTTGCAGAATAACTCTCACCTGTTTTTCAATGTCTGTGTGAGCTTTTAGATCTCCAGCACCTTTATCAGACACTGAAAAATATTTACCCACTTTGCAAACTGTGCACTCATCCATCCACTTGTCGTGAACGGGACAGTACATGCAAACATTTTTTTTTGGTTCATCTGTGAAGCTGCACTTTGGTTTCAAAATGTTGTGTCCAATGCTCTGTTCTCTGGACCCTCCCACAAGGCAGTCCTTCCACAATTATGTCAGGCAATAAAGTACTGTAGTATTCTGTGCAAAAACTGGCACTGTAGTCATTGAATAAAAAACATGTTTTTACTTCATTTTATTTAGTTGATTTAAGCATATGATTATGGTCCCATGAAAAACAGTGAAAACTGGAAATTTTCATTAATTTACAATCCCTCGTCCCTGACGCCCCAAACAGAATTTAAGAAGAGGACATGTCCGGGCAATGTAACTAAACAATGATTTTTCAACTTCCAACTGAAGTGTTAATATTGTCCTCCAGGATAAATATGATATAAATGAAACATATAAGCAGCTGCTCTGTCCTTATTCTAAACTAGCTTAGGAAAAAATAAAGCATAAAAGCTCAAGTTTGCTTTGCAATGTAAATTTTCATATCAATGTATGAGTGAACCAGGGAGTGAACAAGAAACACTACTTGTTAGACACCAACATGCCCCAATATAAACAGTGAATAAAAGCAAGTAAAACAGTCTTTTTATTCAATGACTGCTTTGCTATTTTTATTAGATGTGATAGTATCATATGATTTAGAACATTTCTCAACAACTCAAAAGTTAAACAGTATTTAATAGTTAAAATGCTATTTCCAAAAATTGTAAAGCTTGTCTACAACAGATGGTTGGGTGTTTTTTCATTTAAAAAGATAACCTTTAAGGCATTTTTAAATGTTAATTACTCATATAAAAGCACAATGAAGCAGTTTCTATTCAGAGACGTGTTTATTTTTGCCCTTTTCTAGGGATTTGAAAAAAAAAGGGACAATTAAAAAATGTTAAACATACTCTATTAATTCATGTTTCTTTCTCAGTTTTATTTATTTTAGTTGTACATCAATGAACAGTGTTTAAGTTGATAAGGGTTCTGAATGTTTGACTCAGAACATTCCCTTTCTATAACGATGGATCAGCTGTGAGACGTCCTCTTTACACACTTTAATCCAGCCATCCTCTTGCATGTGGTACACTGAAAAATACAGATAAAAATAAAATTAATTACTAATAAAACACAAGTGAACAGAACTAATAGAAATGGTAAAGAATTTCTCAGTGTATTCTCATTATGAGTTCGTATGAAATCGTACGAAAAGTTATGCACCGTAATTTCGTACGTTTTAGACGTTTTTTTCGTCGCATTTCGTCGTATTTTTACGTCTTGCCTCGAGACAAGATATCCTTGCGCATGCGCATCTTACCCACCATTAAATAACATAGAATTTAACATACAATGAACCCTAACCCTAAGATACAAAACAGCAAGCAACCTAGTTAGAGACATGAAGAAGTAATTATTGCACTGTTTTTCCCAGTTTTACGTCCGTCCGCGGATCTGCTTTTTTCGTCTGTCTGGCTGCGCATGCCCACTGATCTGTATTTTCGATGAAAAACGTCCAAAAGGTACGAAATACTGTGCATAACTTTTCGTACGATTTCATACGAACTGATAATGAGAATATGTTGAATTTCTGGTGCTTAATAACAACTAACGTGTTATTCATCGATTACTGTTCTTGCTGTTCTGGAAAATTTGTCCTACAGAGGAAATTGTGTAATATTATTTATCAGCTGAAAATTTTCTAAATCAAAAACATGATATAAAACCTTAATAACTTAAAAGATCAGAGCTTCTCCCTGACATCTACATGTAGGAAATCACAAAACAACAGAAGCTCATTTTGCTGTTGAGAACACAGCTTTTAAAGTATTGAGCAAGAAACAGGGTAGCATAACATAAATAGATAACATAAAGTGGTATATAAAATTAGTGAAGTAAATAAATATTATCCAGGTATACTCACTGTTCACTACTCCACCAGAGTAAGCATCTCTGTGAGTAGCATGAGCGATGCCCCGACAGCCGAGTTCATACGCCTCCTCTACTGTCATGTCTTCCCTGTAGCCGCTGTCCACCACTCCATAGGCGTAACCGTTCCCACAACCAGTAGAGAACATCCGACCAGACAGACGAGTCCCGTTTTCATCCACGTAGTACAGACCAGGGCCCTGCAATAGACACAGTTTTGTTTTTATAACCTTGGTTTCTGTATAATGTGAGCAAATCCTAAAATCCATTTCAAGTACAATATTAACATTAAACACATTAAATATATATTTTATTCTTAATTTTATGTTTTATCTGAAACATTTGTCAAGTTCATCCACACCAGACTCTGCACTCAATGTTTTTATGGACTTTTAATCAAAGTTCTGTTGAGTATTAAAGCTACCAAAACCAGAAACTCACCTCTTTGTCCCATCCACAGACCATGCTCCCCACAGAAAGGCCCATTCCTTTATAACCCAGCATCAAGTTGCACAGCAGCTTAGAGGCGGCAGCTACAGAGATCCGGTGGTTGTTCCTCAGCCTGTACAGCCTGCAGGATCAAAATAAAGATAAGAAAATATGCTTGTGGATTAATAATCAAAGAAGTTTTCTAATGAGCTTAGTTGATCATATTTAAAGCTATTATTTCCACTTTACCCCCAAAGCCCTCGTTAAGAAGAAAGATTTCTTATTTTTGCTTTTGGCAGTTTTAAAATATATAAGATCATGAAAATATTTTTTATATTAAGCAATGAACAAATAAAGCTAAATGGTTAATAATAGCTTTATGCCAGTGTACTAGAAAATATTTTTTAAACAAAGACCTGCATTCTTTGGCCAGGAGTCTCTCCCAGTACAGACAGTCTGCAGCGCTTCCTGACATGGTGCCCAGCAGGTATGGATTGATCTCTATCACCTTGTTAACATCATTGGAAGCTGCAAAGGAGACAAATACTCATGTAAAAAAAAGCTAGACAATAGATTAAAATATATAAAAATATTTCAGGGTAGCCAAATGACCCAACAAAGAGAATAATAATTTGTTGATTTTTTTATTTATTTCATAGTTCAAATTAACCTAAGACCTTCTGTATTTTAATGCATCATACTCAGTGTAAGCACTACAGTCCCTAAGATAGGTGATCTAAAATGTGTTGGGTTTTTTTAAGACATAATATAAACGGTTAACTGGCCACTGTTTGAGAATAACTATTGTCCTTCCTCTACCTGTTGACCTCTGACCTGATATGTGAGAAACAGTAAACAAAAGATGGATTGATGGAAGGTGGAGGCACAAAAGTAAATATAAGGTCAACAGATTTTATACCTAGTTAGTATGAGTGTTTAAACTGGGAAGTCTGTGTTGTGGGTAAAATACTAGTTTATTAGTTTTAATAAAACATTCCTACAGTCTTAAATGAAATTAACTAGACAGTCTGTCATTTTTTCCCAGGCAAAGAGGAGAAGCTGTAAAAGCACATTTTAATTCTTAGTTTTGAACTTTTGTCTTTAATAACTCCATGTTAGAAATGAACCCATGTTTAGGTCTGGGGATTGGAAACCCCAACATTAGTCCAGTCTTACCCAGGTAGCGTCCAGCTGAAGCCCTGGAGTCCACAGCCACGATGACTCCATGCCTGAACTTGAAGGCCAGGGTGGTGGTGCCATGGTTCAGGTCAATACTCACCCCTCCCTCACTGTTACAGGACTGCAGGAAGCCTGAGGGCTGCAAAGAGAAACAGGACTGATTCATGTGTTTATTGGATGGATGGAAATTAATCCTCTTTGCAGTAATATTATCGCTCAAACTGTAACTTTTGACCGTTTATGATTTAATAAGAAAACTAACTATTCCCAGCAGTAGAGACGCGTAAAAACAACGCGTAAAGCAACTCGACCCGCGTCACGCCTCAGTTCCCAACATTAAAACATTTTCTGCTTGTAGTTTCTAATTTAAGGTGAAATGATAGTAGTCTACTCACCTCCTCTCCTACAGGAACAGCAAATTCCTGAATCTTGGTTCCAAAACTGTAGTGATTGGTTCGGTCAACCAGGTGCGTTTGTCTGCGGCCGAAAATCTGCCCGATGGGTTCAGAAAAAGGTTTCGACCCGCTGACTTCAACCAGAGCCATAATGTTTCCTACCAGAAAATTAAAATCGAAGGAAAATCTGAATTTATACTATTGATGTTTCCTGAAACAGTGAAGGCAGGTTACAGCTCCGTGGATAGTTCCTCTTACGTGACAAAGAATCCGAAAGTGAAAGAAATCTATGAGTTACATTGATCTCCATCGAAATAAAGATCATATATATTATCAGTAAATGTATTATAAAAAAGTATTAATATTTCTTTGAAAGTCATGCTTTTTCTGCTATAAAGCAGTGAGGTGAACTATTATTTAGCTTTAATTTAAGTTTGAATAAAAAAAAGAATAATTAATGCCTCATAAACCAATAGAGAGCGAGTATTTCGCCATCATTTGTCTCTAGGCAGAAAAGCAGAAATTAGGTTTTAGAACCTGGATATCTGTGTAATACACTATGGAGGCATATAATTTTTTTATAATTTAAATTTGAAATGATGTATGTAGAAATGTTGCATAGTGTTTTGTATGAATTAAATACAATTTAATTGAAAAGGCTTCCTGGTTGGGAAGCGAAATGTCTTCAAACTTGGAAACAATGTCCAATGGTTTTTTTTTTTTTTTTACTTTTTCGGAATTAAATAACAGTATACAGAATAGGATTTGTGTCAAATATAAGTGCTGAAAGTAAAATGGAAAAAAATAATCAGAACACAATGTTATTTTTTTGGGATATTTAATATTTTTTACTGAATTATTCCACATTCAAAACAGACAGACAGTGCAATATGAAAATCATTGCATGGTTTCACCATTATTTGAGATTATTTCAGAACCCGTCTTGTTTTTAAAAGATACTTAAAAATGACTATGACTCTTTAGTATTTGGGTGTTTATAAAGTGAAGCTTTTTATTAAAGATCAGGCAGTATCCATCTTCTGCACAGACTCTTGAACGACTTCCAGCTTTAAGGGAACAATTTTCTCTGTTAGAACTGCCGTCGTTCCTGGACGATACTTGTATTTTATTTTCCTAAAAGAGAAAGAGCAGAAAAAAGTCTCATTCCCATTTATACTCTAGTATGCACTTAAAAGGTACGTAGCGTTTTTTAACAAGAAAAATCAGACTCTTGTGAAAAATTAAAAGCTCAAGACTTAACATATACACCTTTGTTTACATATTTTTTCAAACCTTTGTACAAAATAATGACATTTTGTTAAAGGATTTAAAGATTAAACAGGAAAATTTTAAGATCATAAATCATTTAGTAAACATCCTAAAAGATCTGTACAATTTTTTTATTTAAAACATTATTCAATTTCCAATAAGTTATTGGAAATCTGCTATTTTTAAAGCATCTTGAGAGTTTGCAGTCAGACGTCTAGCAGCCCACCTCTCATTTCTGTACTCTGACTCCTGGTAGGGTCTGATGTAGTCCACTCCTTGTCTGGTGATCACACAGATGTCGATGTTGTTGCCTGAGCCGAGGTCACTCATGATGCCTGCATGGATAGAAGCTCGTACCAACTCCTTCGCCTTCTCCAGCTGAGAGATGATAGAAATATGAGGAAGAAGCAAACAGGCAGAAATACATAATGATGATACAGTGATAGTAAACCTCTACGATTAAAATATTTTCCTGAAAAACTAAAGGAAATCATTTAATCACAGATTTCGTTAATTATTGATATTTCACCATGTGCACAGAGTCATTTTCATTTATTATACCTCTAGATCGTGTTTGAACCCATCTTCTAAAATCCCAAGAGCAGCCAGATCTCCAGATCCTGTAAACACAAATTGAATACATTTAATCCAGTTTGAATACCTTCCACTCTGTGATCCAGTTAAAAAAAGAAAATGTTTTTTCTCCCAAAATGGCAGATCCATGTAAACACGAAGACTAAATACCTTTGTGGATAGACCTAAGCTGGTATTCATATGGACAGAAACTTTATTTTCTTAATAATCGATGAAATAATGTCTCAACAACAGAGAACCACAGTGGAAACAATGTCACAACCATGACCGTTCAAATTTTCCTACCTACCCATTGCAAGGTAAGGAACCTTATTAACGCTTCCAAATGGGCCCACGGTGTACAGGTGGTTCCCAGTACAGTCCACTCCTCCCAGTATCAGGTTGGCACCAACCTGACCATGATACCTGAACAGAAGAAACTAAATATTAATACATTATTTTTAAAATATAAAAACTTTCTCAGCTATATTTATTCTTATTTCTAGACCTTATGAAACAAAGTGTTAACCTGTACAGCATATCCTGCAGGATGTTAACAGCCATGACGACACGAGGATTTCTCCCACTGTTCAGTGAGAAGATGGAGAGGTTGGATGACAGGAGATCTGTGGTTTTCTCTGTGTCTGCTGCTGTTCCTGCTCCACAGCAGCTAAAGTATAAGGAGATTACATACGGTAATAAGAATGAGAAAACAGTCAACATAATAGAGACAATTCAACCTCCTAGAGTGAGAAAAAATAAGTGGTAACTTATTTTTTCATGCTTTACTTTAATAATGTAAGAGATCTACTTGGTTAGTATTTTTAAAGGACTTCATAAGACATTATCCATATTTGTTTCCAGATACAGGTCATAATATTCCTTACAGATTCTAAGTTCTGATTTTTATGATGTTACGCTTCTGTCATTGACTGTAACCAAATGAAGGAGAGAACACTTAGAAAATCATGCACAAAAAAAGAAAAACATGCAACAAGTATGCTGAGGATAGACTGCTACAAACACCACTGAGCAATGCAGTGCCTTATCTATTCAAATTGTTCATCTCCTATCGGTTTCTTTATTTAAGTTCCAAACATAGTGAAGAAAACATAAACTTACATACACATGATAGCCCATAAAAGCCTACAAATAAAAAAATTGAAGTTTTAATATTAATTTAGAGGTAATTATTATTACATAAAGATATTCAGCCGGACAAATTATTCTGAATTGTTATCTGCAATATTTCTCTACAACATTAACATATCATTCATAATGTGTATTATAATTTCACTGTCATTGTTTTAAATTGAAACTTATAAAACTTACTATATATTTGGAGAGATGTAGTGGATCTTGGCACACATCTTGTCGGCCACCACTTCACTGGACGTGGCTCTTGTGTCGGCTCCCAGGACGACTCCATCCTATACAGAAATTATAAGCCAAGGTTCAACCAAAACTCATAATAACCTAGATTCAATCTTTTTAATGCTTTTTTCATCGGCCCCAATAGCTTATAGTTATGCAGCTGTTTTTTTTTATATCTGAATAGAATTTTCCCCCACAAAGCTGCAGTTACCTAAGAAAAGATAAAGACTAAAGCAGGTGTAGTTTATAAGTGACTCTGACTTAAAATAGATTAGAATAATTGCTTCAACAACATGTTACCATCAACATGGTTATATCTTGTAGTTAACTCCTCTTCTGTGTCCATCATTTATAGTGTTTGACAATCCTAGATCTAATAAAATGTATGCTCATATTTGAGTAAAACAACATCTATGCAGGTTACATTTTGTCTCTAAAAGAGCACAGATTTTGTTTTTTATAACTGTATTATGAATATGAGTAACACTCACCTTAAACACAACTCCTGCTATAGTGGTTCCAGTTTTTAGAGGTTTGGGGGTCTGTCCTCCTTCAGAAAGACCCTCTAAAGCAGCATTTCTGGAAAAAAAAGAGACAAGGTATGGTGGGAGGGGACAGGTGTGAAATTATTCTAGTAAATGTTTAATACTTATTAACATGCGAATGTAACAACTATATTTAGTGTTTAATTGTGTATATGTTATGCACTATAGATAAACAATAAGGACAAAGTTGGTTTCGTTTTTGATCCAAGTGAAAGACCTGCTTTAACTGGCAGTTTCAGTTGATATTTTCTCTATTAATGTGCTGTTTTAACTTCTGCACAGTAAAGTAAAACTCTTACCTCGCCACATTGTCAAAGTTGAATCCAGCTGCAGGAGTTTGGAGGACAGAGGACAGCGCCATCGTTGATGTTCCTGCGGATTCTCTGCGCGTCTCGGAGCGCTGCGCCTGAGGTCGCTGTTCTGAGCGTCACGTCTCCTTCCTCCTTTCGATTTCACAGAGAAAATGGAGAAACACTACACGGAGTCTAAAGTAAAAGGAGTCAGCACTGGGGTGAGTAAATATGGACACATCCAATAACTGCTTTAAAGAGTTTTATATCTGGACACCTTTACTGCGTAAAATTAGGAAGATCGATCATACATGAAAATACAGTAGGATGCCAAACCGAGCGTTTACCTGGAATTATCATGGTGATTTAATTAGCTACTTTTTGGTTTTTGGTTTTATCCAATGAATGTTTAATTTTTATATACGTACAAACGGACATTGCAAATAGGATCTAGTTTTTGTTTTTGATTGAAATATCCACCTTATAACTCTTTGAACTCCATTTCCCATGATTCATAGCTTCGCTAAGACAATGAATAAATGTATGTATTAGAGGTGTCTACTGTTCTTACTCTAACTAAATTTACGACCCCCCCCCACTCCTTTTCTCCTCAGACAACCATCTTGGCTGCAATATTTGATGGAGGGGTCGTAATTGGATCGGACTCAAGGGCTTCAATGGGAGGGTGAGGAAGATACATATTTTATTATACACAATTATGATAAAACAGCATTTAATTTGATTTCTAACAATATTAGCTCCAAAATTTCATTTACAACCAAATCATCTTTTTCTGACCTCACCACCGCATCAATGAGCCAGCGCTATGCTTGCATGGTGTTCTGACATGCCTCCAATCCATAGGCTAAGATGGTTATCTATATTTAAGGAGCCCTTTATCAGGCTTATCCCTTTGGAAATTTACCAAGTTTCTATCATTCTGCCTAGTTTGTAGTCGGCAAAAATCTCCTCTCAAAAATGTTTAGAGTTCCTATCTAGTAACTACACTTTTACCATAAACTTTTTCAGACGACAGTACTTTTGAAGTTTTAAACTTGCCATTCTAAGTGGCCCTGGTCCAACTGATGAAGAAAACTAATTGGTTGCAAAGTTTATCTTGTGTTTACATGTGCATTTGTCATTGACATGTTAATTCTGGTTGTATATATATTATTATCCTCAGCTATGGTTCAGCAGGAATAGAATGCGTCTGGAGGCTATCGATTAAAGCTTCTTTCCCAAACACATGTTGATGTGCCCCTGTGCAAGGCGCTTATCCTACCGGGGCGGATTTACCATTTGGCAAAACTAGGCAGTTGCCTAGGGCTCCAAGTTCCTGGGGGCCCCTTAAAACTCCTTTTACATGTATGGTTAATACAGCTGTTACTTATTTGTGCACATTAATCATGTTTATGATAAAAATCCTTTCACTAAAATGCCATCAGAACGCTTATAATATTAAGTGTCCCCCGTTCAGTGTCAACCACTTTGGATCAGTCAATTTGCTGTGGATGTGCAGAAAGGTCAAAACACAACATTTTAAAACAAACGGTGTGAAGAGCAGTGTTGCCAAACAAGTGCTTTTGTCGCTATATTTAGTGACCTCTCAGACCCCACTAGCACTTTTATTTCGAAAAAGCACCTAGCTCCTAATCTTGCGGCCTTTTTCTGTTACTGGAGACTTGGCGACAGCATTTAAAAGCACCTTGGTGATTGGAAAAATCTTTCATTCCTTTTGAGACAAAGTGACAAAAGTCAGCTGAGCACATTGCCAATATGAAAAAAGAAAAAGGGACAAAAGAGAACATTGAGAGAGGAAAACAACAAGAAAAGGGATCAGAAGAGAGGGACAAAAGGTAGAATAATAATGTATGTCTATTCTATTAAAATTTCTGTATCCGTATAATGGGTCTGTTTTATGTGTTGTCATGTTCTCAATTCAGACGGCCACCTGCCTGTCCTTGTCTAGGGCCCCAAATTTCCTAAATCCGCCCCTGTATCCTACTATGTTTGTATCTATCGTGTATAAGACCCAGTTTCAGTGTATGGGTGGCATCACATAAAAAACCTGATATAAATTAAATAGATTTAACATTTACTGTTCGAACTGTATTTTTTTAAACTGGTGTACATTTTTTTTTTTTACAATTTCTCTGCTCAACCCAATTCAATCATATTGTTATGACTTTATTAAAGTACGAATATTTGTTATGTTTTTAAAATCGTTCTGAGCAAACTATGCAGTATATATAAGATACTTATAATTTTTTTTTTACAATATTCTCCCACAAAATGAAGTTGATCTAAAATGTGTACACTAGAGGGTACAAAGGCCAACCTAAAAATATTTAGCCAGATTACACATCTATACAGTATAAATCTATTAGATCTCTGAGACTCTTTCCATTTAGTTCAGTCAAGTAGAATTTATCAGAGCAAACAGCAGAAAACATTGTTGAACTTAGATCACAAACGTATCACAGAAAAATATATTCATGACATGCAATGGGAAACTTGTGACATGCAATGGGAATTTGTTTGTTTTTTTTAATATATTTTAAACTTCAGTATATTAAATATAAATCCTTCTCCATTATTGGTTTATTCAGGGAATATGTATCTTCTAAAACCATCAACAAAGTGGTTCAGGTTCATGACAAGATCTTCTGCTGCATGGCTGGGTCACTTGCAGACGCTCAAGCCGTCATCAAAACTGCAAAGTTCCAACTGTCATTTCACTGGTGAGTGCACTCGACATGTTGGCAAAAATATCTAAGCATAACCATTTTATACAAACATACCAACCTTAACTAAAATATGTAGAGGGCAAACAATAAGTAGGTAAAATTGGCCAATGCAGATAAAAGAAAAATGGATTGGTTTGTCTCTAACAATACAGGTGCTGGTCATAAAATTAGAATATCATGAAAAAGTAGATTGATTTCAGTAATTCCATTTCAAAAGTGAAACTTGTATATTATATTCATACATTACATACAAACTCATATATTTCAGATGTTTATTTTGTTTAATTTTGATGATTACAAATGACAACAAATGAAAATCTCAAATTCATCATATCAGAAAATTAGAATATTGTGAAAAGGTTCAAAATTGATGGCCCCTGGTGCCACACTCTAATCAGCTAATTAACTCAAACCACCTGCAAAAGCCTTTAAATGGTCTTTCAGTCTAGTTCTATAGGCTACACAATCATGGGGAAGACTGCTGACTTGACAGTTGTCCAAAAGACGACCATCGACACCTTGCACAAGGAGGGCAAGACACAAAAGGTCATCGCTAAAGAGGCTGGCTGTTCACAGAGCTCAGTGTCCAAGCACATTAATAGAGAGGCGAAGGGAAGGAAAAGATGTGGTCGAAAAAAGTGTACAAGCAAGAGAGATAACCGCACCCTGGAGAGGATTGTGAAACAAAACCCATTCAAAAATGTGGGGGAGATTCACAAAGAGTGGACTGCAGCTGGAGTGAGTGCTTCAAGAACCACCACACACAGACGTATGAAAGACATGGGTTTCTGCTGTCGCATTCCTTGTGTCAAGCCACTCTTGAACCACAGACAGCGTCAGAAGCGTCTTGCCTGGGCTAAAGAGAAACAGGACTGGACTGCTGGTGAGTGGTCCAAAGTCATGTTCTCTGATGAAAGTAAATTTTGCATTTCCTTTGGAAATCAAGGTCCCAGAGTCTGGAGGAAAAGAAGAGAGGCACTTCATCCACGTTGCTTGAAGTCCAGTGTAAAGTTTCCACAGTCAGTGATGGTTTGGGGTGCCATGTCATCTGCTGGTGTTGGTCCATTGTGTTTTCTGAGGTCCAGGGTCAACGCAGCCACATACCAGGAAGTTTTAGAGCACTTCATGCTTCCTGCAGCTGACCAACTTTTTGGAGATGCAGATTTCATTTTCCAACAGGACTTGGCACCTGCACACAGTGCCAAAGCTACCAGTACCTGGTTGAAGGACCATGGTATCCCTGTTCTTAATTGGCCAGCAAACTCTCCTGACCTTAACCCCATAGAAAATCTATGGGGTATTGTGAAGAAGAAGATGCAATACACCAGACCCAACAATTCAGAAGAGCTAAAAGCCACTATTAGAGCAACCTGGGCTATCATAACACCTGAGCAGTGCCACAGACTGATCGACTCCATGCCACGCCGCATTGCTGCAGTAATACAGGCCAAAGGAGGCCCAACTAAATACTGAGTGCTGTACATGCTCATACTTTTCATGTTCATACTTTTCAGTTGGCCAACATTTCTATAAATCCTTTGTTTTTATTGGTCTTCAGTAATATTCTAATTTTCTGATATGATGAATTTGAGATTTTCATTTGTTGTCATTTGTAATGATCAAAATTAAACAAAATAAACATCTGAAATATATGAGTTTGTATGTAATGTATGAATATAATATACAAGTTTCACTTTTTAAATGGAATTACTGAAATCAATCTACTTTTTCATGATATTCTAATTTTATGACCAGCACCTGTATATTAACCTTTGTCCTATAGTGCACAACATTAGTCATCTATAGTTATATAAAATATTTCCTTATACATATGGTTTTTCTTATAGTGTACAGATGGAGAGTCCTCCTCTTGTGATCGCTGCAGCATCAGTTCTGAAAGAACTTTGTTATAAACACAAAGATGAGCTGCAGGCAGGATTCATCACAGCAGGATGGGACAAAAAGAAAGGACCACAGGTTGGTTGCAGTAAAGTAGCTTCAATAATGTATTTGCATAGCTTGAACTTTTCCACATGCTGTCACGCAATACTTTTAAACTTCAATGAAAGAAATGGGACATTACAATGCTGAGTAATGCATAGTGGTGATAAAACAACCAAAAATTATCTATTGCTTTCAGGTTCTTTGCAAATAAACATACATGTAGTTGCTGTTGTAGTTAGCCTCTGGATTCAATTACCGGTATATGCAAAATTTCCTTTTTCTGTAGTTAGACCCATGTCTAGTCAGATTGTTCACAGTCAGATTAAACATGTAGCTTCACTGAAAATAGTTGTATTACTACATTTAACTTAAATAAATTAAAGCAATTAATTAAAGCAATTAATTAATGCATACATTCTGAATTTGAAGGTGTTTCTACTTTTGCAAAGCAATATAAAGTTGAGCCAGAACATTTTGGAAAAGTGGTTAAACAGAATTGGTATACAGTATTCAGTCCAGTTGAACTTTTCAACATGTTAACATTTTCAACATGTCACATTGTAGACTTCTAACATAAAGATCTAAAATTGTAAATTTAATTTGTAAACATTTAAAAAAATCTTTACAAAAAAAATGAAAAATTGGGTGTGCAAAATGATTCATCCCCCTTGATTGTAGCACCACCTTTTGATTACAGCTTTAAGTCGCTTGGGGTTTGCACATCAAGAAACTGAAATTTTTGCCCACTATTCCTGCAGAAAATGGAGAGTGTTTCGAAAAAGCATATTTATTTGTGAACCATTACATTCTCGATTTTGCTTTATGATTTTGATCATTGTCTTGTTGGAAGAAATCACTGTCCAAGTCTCAGGTCTTTTTCAGACTCCAACAGGTTTTCTTCCAGAATGCAAATCTTTCTTGAAACTTCTCCACAAGTGTCTCTGACCTGCCTGGATTTATTCCTTGTTCTTCATGAGGCTTTCTGTGCTTCAAACAGATCTCTTAGACAATCGCAGGGCTTTGGCATTTATACAGAGACTTGATTACACACAGATGGATTATTTTATCATCATTAGTGATTTATGTTAAAATTGGATCATTCCGAGATCCTCACTGAAATTTTGTAGAGGGTCTGCTGCACCCAAAGTAATGAGGGCAATTCATTTTGCACGCCCAATGCTTCACTTTATATTTATTTAAAAAGTTTAAAATATCCAATTAATCTTGTTCCACTTTATGATCGTATCCCACCAGTTTCTAATTCTTCACAAAAAAATTTAAATTGTATATCTTTGTTTGAAGCCCAAAATGTGGCAAGAGGTTGAAAGGTTCAAAGGGGCAAATACTTTCACAAGGCACTGTATTATATATTTTCATAAATTAAACAAGTAAACAAGCCTGATGGAGCTCAGAAACAACAACTTTGTTGAGCAATGCTTTGAAGCAAACACTGCACTCAAGGGTTTTCTGTAATGTTCAACAAGTCCTGTTCATAGGTATATTGTGTGGTTTTTTTTAGAATTATTATTTTAAACAAAAATACTAAATTTGTATTTTATTTTACTAGATTGTCATTTTATTTATTATTACTTTTTCAGTTATTAGACTTATTAGTGTTTCATGATTCCTGAAACTGGTGCTGGTCTGCACACAGTTCACCCGTTAGGAGACCAGACCTCTGAACAGAAGCTCTGTAGAACTTTATCTGGAGGTGTGTTGAATACTGAATCGGACCAGCACTAGTGCCAGGAATCATGCCATAATGTGAATTCATCATTTTCTATAATGGAAGAGTAAACTTTCAAACACAACTGTATACTTAACATAGTTTAAGTGGACCGCTCATATTCTCCATTTTTCTCTAGGTATATGTTGCATCTCTAGGTGGGATGTTAATCAGCCAGTCTGTAACCATCGGCGGCTCAGGAAGCACCTACATCTACGGCTACGTTGATGCTAAATACAAACCTGACATGACCAGAGAGGAATGTCAACAGTTTGCCACCAACGGTACAAAAAAAATATACATTGGTCTTTTGTCAGTTGAAATAGACAATTGAAAATTTGCCAAAGGGTGCCTTTTGATTCAATGAGACACTTTGCAGTGAGGCAGAAACTGGTATATGTTACTACAATAAATTTTTTTTTATGTTACCAGTTAGTGATTTAGATGCTGTAACATGATACATTTCCACCATGTGTTTTTTTTATTTTTTCATCCCTGCTTGTGTTCTTCTTTTTACTTGACAGCTATTGCTCTGGCTATGGGCAGGGACAACGTCAGTGGAGGTGTTGTTCACCTGGTGGTGATAACAGAAAAGGGGGTGGAGCATGTGGTCGTACCTGGAGACAAACTACCAAGATTTCATGATGAATGACCAGATTTTTTCTGTTTAAAACTTTAGCCTTATTAGAAAATGGTTAATATCATGTCCAAATGTTATTTTAACTGATATTAAGACTGTTAAGGCAATACAAAAAACTCCACTCTCACCATGTTTTTTGTATAAAAATAGGTATTTTGCCTTATACCTGATCTTACAAGAGAATTAAAACGAATCAAATGAGTCTGTCTATTATGACCTGTTTAGTAGTTGAATTCCTTGAAACAATAACCAGCAAATGGTAATTTTTCTAATAAATGTTTATTATTAAAATGAAAATAGTTTTCCCCCCAAAAATGTTGTATTTCCTTTTTTGTCAGTATTAAAGTTTGCAATAACGATAAAAAAATAAAGAAGCTTTGATGCTATACAGAGGAAAAGTTGTTATAATGGGAAATGTTCAGAATTTTTAAATGGAGCCTAGGCGGAAGTTCAACTGAAGAAACTGCTCGCCTACATCCGCCTACGACACAGCCAATCAGATTTGAACCACACCTCAATGAAAGCCAATCGGCATCCAAAGTTCTCGCACTAGGTAGCAACTCGTCTGGTGCGTAGGCGGTGGTTGAGCTGTGTGACTTCATTCAGATGACACCGTTTCAACCCACTTCCACCCCCTCCTCCACCATTGTAGCTGAAGCGTCATCAGATGTCATTCCTCCCGGACTCCTACTGCATTCTGCGTCTCATTTTAACCGGTCCGTCCGAAGACCGCCATGTTGAGCCTGGTTCTGCCAGAGGTTTATTCCCACTGGGGAGTTTTTTCCCTCCACCTTCACTTCGTGCTTGCTCATCATGGACAGGTTCTTTCAACCTGTGTTTATCCAACTGGACTTTCATCTTCCAGGTCCCTAAAGGAAGCTTTGGTATCAGCTCACGCAGTCCACTGGATACATAAAACTCAGCATACCGTCTCACTAACCAGCAGTCTACAGACTGACCAACTTCATCTATCTCCACCACCAGTTTCAGGCCTGGGGGGGTAACAGCCCTGTTCATGCATATCTATCAAAATTCAGCGCTATGTTTCCTGCTGAGGTCTGAGCGCCAAAGACTAAGCAATTGTATCACTAAATTTCTTCTAATTGTCTCTTTGTTTGAGTTTTTCAGATTTAAATACATTTAATATCCTTAATAAACAAATGATCTCAAGCAAGAAAAGTATAAGTAAGTAAATTAAATTAATTGCTTTATATAGACAGGATGTAAAGTGTAATTATTTGTGGAATACTGTCCCAGTTCCAAAAAAATTATATCTTACTTGAAATGCATAAAGATGCAACAATGTCACACTTTTCCTAGAGGTAATGAAAACATATTTAAACATTTCAGAATTTGTTCAGTCTTAAATAGCACACACATATTTTTATTTAAGTTTAATAACTGGTGTGTGGTTTATTTGAAGGGTGGCTTTTGGGTAAAATTCCTTAGATACAAATTTTATTAACAATCATTAAAAATAAATATTATATAATAATAAAAATCCACTATCAAAGTGTATTTTTTTTCCATAAACCATACAATAATGTAATGCAAACATAAAGCAGACTGGACAAACCTCACTGCAGAGGAGGAAGAGTTTAGGTTTCATTTTCGGTTTGCGTCAAAAAAAATGGAGTCTGATACCTGAGTCTAGAGGTGTCTGGATTCACTAAAGGCTTCGATAAACATTATTCTGCTAAAACTGAAGGATTATTGACCCGCTTGGAGCTGTTTGTTCCCCGCTGGTCTCTTTATCTGCTGTCAGGTTCCGTGTTTTATCTTCGCTGTCGTTAAAATCTTTCTGCCATGTTGGGAGAAGCTGAGCCGCAGTGGCTCAACGAGGAGGTGAAAACAGGAGTAAGTAAAATGTTTTATATACTTTCTGGGATTATAATGAGCGATTCCTCTGCGATTGTTTTGCTAAAACTATTTAAAATTCTGTTTCCAGACAACTATAATTGCTGTAGAGTTTAATGGAGGGGTCGTGTTGGGGTCTGATTCCAGAGTATCTGCGGGGTAAGTTACCTATGATACTATTATTATACCATTTTTACCAAAATTATGAATTTAGCTCTTAAGTGAAAATAATCTGAATACTCCCTCTGCTTCCAGGCAGTCAGTGGTTAACAGGGTGATGAATAAACTGTCTCCACTTCATGATAAGATCTACTGTGCTCTGTCTGGATCTGCAGCAGACGCTCAGACTATTGCTGAGATGGTGAACTACCAGCTGGATGTCCACAGGTGAGGTCAGGGGTCTGTAGCAGGTCTGCATCAGAGTGAAGACTAACAGAAATAAGATGCAATAACTTAGCAAGCTCTACAAAACAATATAGAAAATTTACAATGTTAATTACTAACCATACATGTTCAATACAAGCTTTCAGGTGAGGGCTCCATGGATGGATGCATGTGTTTTATTACAGGCATATGAAAAAGTTTGGGCACCCCTATTAATCTTAATTAGTTTTATTTCTAAATATTTGGGTGTTTCCAAAAGCTATTTCAGTTTGATATATTTAATAACTGATGGACACAGTAATATTTCAGTATTGAATCAAGGTTTATTGGAATAACAGAAAAAGTGCAGTACGCATTAAAACAAAACTCGACAGGTGCAAAAACTTGGGTACCTTAATCATTTTATGAATTTGAATGCCCTTAACTACTTTTCACTGACTTACTGAAACAAAAATTTGGTTTGGTAACTTCATTAAGAGTTGAACTTCATATCCAGGTGTATCCAAACATGAGAAAATGTGTTTCAGGTGGCCCGTTGTAAGTTGATCTTCTGTTCTCGTCTGAAGATTCATCATGGGCACCTCAAAAGCAACTAGTCGTTCAGGGGAAGGATACAAAACGTTGTCTCAGAGATTTAAACTGTCAGTTTCCACTGTGAGGAACATAGTAAGGAAATGGAAGACCACAGGGACAGTTCTTGTTAAGCCCAGAAGTGGCAGGCCAAGAAAAATGTCAGAGAGGCAGAGAAGAAGAAGAATGGTGAGAATGTTCAAGGACAACCCACAGACCACCTCCAAAGACCTGCAGCATCATCTTGCTGCAGATTGTGTCACTGTGCATTGTTCAACAATTCGGCACGCTTTGCACCAGGAGAAGCTGTATGGGACAGTGATGCGACAAGAGGCCTTTTCTGCTAGCACGCCACAAACAGAATCGCTTGAGGTTTGCAAAAGTGCATTTGGACAAGCCAGCTTCATTTTGGAATAAGGTCCTGTGGACTTATGAGTCAAAGATCGAGTTGTTTGGTCATAAAAAAGGCATTGTGCATGGCGGCAAAAAAACACACCTGCCACCCACTGTAAAATTAGGTACAGGTTGCATCATGCTTTTGGGCTGTGTTGCCAATGCTGGCACTGGGAATCTTGTTAAAGTTGAGGGTCACATGGATTCCACTAAATATCAGCAGATTCTTGAGAATAATGTTCAAGAGTCAGTTACGAAGTTACACCGGGATGGATATTTCACTAAGACAATGATCCAAAACACTGCTCCAAATCTACTCAGGCATTCATGCAGAGGAACAATTCCAATGTTCTGGAATGTCCATCCCAATCCTCAGACCTGAATATCATTGAACATCTGTGGGATGATTTGAAGCAGGCGACTAGATGCTGTTTTTTTTTGCTAAAGGAGGATCTCCTAAATATTAATTTCTCTTTTATGCTCAGCTGCCCATATTTTTGCACCTTTCAAATGTTGTTTTAGTGTATATTGCACATTTTCTGTTTGTCCACTAAATCTAGATAGATAGATAGATAGATAGATAGATAGATAGATAGATAGATAGATAGATAGATAGATAGATAGATAGATAGATAGATAGATAGATAGATAGATAGATAGATAGATAGATAGATAGATAGATAGATAGATAGATAGATAGATATAAATAATATTTTTGAAAACATGAAAATAAATATTATAAACATCTGATTTGTTGGACAAATGTGTTTTACCAATAATACAACAATGTGTCTATATATGATTATGTCTGTTATCAGTATGGAAATCGGTGAAGACCCACAGGTTCGATCAGCTGCCACTCTAGTGAAAAACATCTCATACAAGTATAAGGAGGAGCTGTCAGCACATCTTATTGTGGCGGGCTGGGACAGAAGAGGAGGAGGACAGGTTGGTGAAACTAAGGTGGTTTTTAAGATGAAGGAAAGCAGGAGAATAAAGCTTAAAAGTTAAATGAACTATGTAAGGTCACCCCAAACAAATATCCCTGGCTGTTGAGTTGAACTCAAGTTAAACGATGGTAACTCCTGTTATCAGCATATTAAGGTCTGATCCTTAGAGAATACAAATAAGGAGCGATAAATTAGATGGTAAAAAAAACAAACAAAAAAAAACTGTGAAAGTAAGCTTGTGATCAACCAACACAGAACCACTTTCCTACAGCAAGTGGGTCTGTGGTGGGTGATTGACAAATATTGCAGGTGCAAAAGATAAGACATGTAAGCCAGTTCACTTAAGCCTCATTTGATAAGCAAATGGTGGTTTAAATAACCTTAATTAACGGCACAATGAAGCACACAGTGTGGCAGAGCTGCTGCTGCAGACCAGAGCATCTTGACTGTCCCTTGTAGTTAGGGGCAATAATGAAAATGCTTATTGTAGTGGGAAAAAAGTATTCAACTATTCATCCTAGTTAAATAAACGGAGATCGATGGATTTCACTCAGTCGGCACAGTTATTAATATCTCTGCAAAGAGAGAACTTTCATCATTTAAAAATAACAATGGTGAATAGCTTTTATGGTGCACTTTGCATAGTTATCGCAATAAACTACACGCAAAATATACAAAATACAAGAAGAATATGAAAATAGCAAAAATTAAATATTAAATATCAATCATAGAACCTGGAAAAACCCCATCTGACAGCCACAGACAGATTTACTGCACCCTACCCTCTAAATGGATGGATTTACCTCGTTCAACTGCTCTTAACAGTCACTGGATATACTGAGAAGCACAGTAAACCTATAATAATTTAATAGAAAACAAGTGTACCTTCTACAAACCTGTCAAAAAACCCTTCAAGTCAGAGATGCTTACTTTCAGGAGCCCCCTATATGGAAGCAAACAAGTTTACACGTGTCTTATCACACAAACCTTTTGGAAATCAGGCTGTTAATGTTTCAGATATACCAACAGATTTTTCAGATCAATATTTTTTTCTCTTTGGGTTTGCAGGTTTTTGCAACCCTGAAAGGACTCCTGACCAGGCAGCCTTTTGCTGTTGGAGGCTCTGGAAGCTCCTATGTTTACGGATTTGTTGATGCTGAATATCGCAAAGGAATGACTAGAAAAGAGTCCCAGCAGTTTGTGGTTAACAGTAGGTGTATTTTCTATTTTTTCTGAAACCAAGAAATAAAAATTGTTCTACATTATGCTATGTTTATGTTTTTAAACACCAGGTTAACTGTCCTGTTCTTATTTCCAGCTCTGGCTTTGGCAATGAATCGAGACGGCTCCAGCGGAGGTGTAGCCTATTTGGTCACCATTGATGAACATGGAACAGAGGAGAATGTCATTCTCGGAAATGACCTTCCCACCTTCTTTGATCAGTGATATTTCTGTCATCTATCAGTTTTTTATTAAAGCGCAGGTTTCTGCTCTCTCCACTACTGGCTGTAAACCTGGAACCAACATACTTTTACCATGCTCAAATAAATGACATTTCTTTCAAAATCTCATAATCTCAGAATTATTTTAAAATATTTAGGCAGGTTTTGGCTTTTTTTTTTTCATAAAATCACCCTATTACATGAAGTCATAAAGGTTAATTACTTTGTTAAGAATTTGACAGGAATGACAGTTATGTTTATCCCACCAGCGGCCAAAATCATTTTTTTCCTGCGAGTAAAAGTTATGTACACTCAGGAAGACAAATTTATGGCCTCTTCACTTCAATCGATAACATGAATGAAACTTATGAATATGAACACAACTGAAAATTAAAGTTACTATGATGCTTGGAAATTATGTCTAAGGCTTGCGGACCAGCAGTTTTTACCAGTATTCTTTCTGCATTTAGTATGTTCTAAAACACAAAAGTCAAAGTTGCTGCCCTTCAGCAAAACCAGGATGTGCACATTTTATTTTTGTGTTTAACTAACATTTAATTGAATCTTTCAGCATTCATTTTTCTTTATTTCATGTTCTGTACTGAAATGATAAATGAGAGGATCATGGATGTAAACTTGGGCTTTGCAAAATATGCGTGTTATGTACTTTTATTTAAATTATAGGAATGTCCAATCATGGAATAGATTCACTGAATAGGAAATGTAGAAAGATGTGACTTCTACGATGATCTTTGGATTTAAAAGTAAAAAAATATTGACCAATCTGCGCTTCAGGGAAACCCCTTAAATCGCCAGAAAATGAAACTGAAAGTGAGCTCTGAAAAGGTTTCGTTAGAGCAGATCGGGTCATATGAGAATAAGTGCAGCTCAAACATGGCAGGGAAAGAAGCAGCAACAATTAACAAAGTCATCGCTCTGATTTTAGCTGTTTCTATTGACTTTTCTTTATTTTACGCATCAGGATTTGCGGTGTTTCACCGCCTTTTGGGTGGTTTTGCGCTTCTGTGGATCTCTGCGGCTCTCCGATGGTCTGCAGTAACTGTTGTCAGTTTGCTGCTTCTGGGGGACCTGGAGCCGCTGCTGATCCGCTTTCTAACAGCCTACAGTCTGCTGCCAGCGGTGTTTGAGACCGGAACCAGGGTTCTGTACCGGGAGCAGAGCCAATGTGGACCAGGAGCGGATGTTCGCTGCTGGATGATGTTCGCTGGAGCCTCGCTGGGAGCTGCTCTGTTCTGGGAGATCACCATCCCGGACAGCCAGGAGGAGGCTGGGAGCAAACAGCAGAAACAGAGATCCAGGGTTCTGTTCATGAGGGTTGTCCGCCTCTACAGGCCTGATTACCCCCTGCTGTTTGGAGGATTGGTGTTCCTGTCACTGGCAGTAATCTGTAAGTAAACAGTAGCCTCTATTCCATTACAGGAAAAAGTGAGAGCATTTTATCATTTAGAAGTTTTAATGCATAAATAATAACTCAAAAGTCTTAATGGGGATGATCAATAGGCCTTAATAACCAATAAAAGCCGTTAATGTGGTTTGGGGTCTATCCATCCATCCCTCCATCCATTTTCTGACACTCTTAATCCCAAATGGGGATTAGAGGGGTGCGGGTGCCTGTCTCCAGGCAGGGTACACCCTGGATAGCCAGTACATCTCAGGACAAACAACCATTAACGCGCACCCACACCTAAGGGGACTTTAGAGGAGCCAATTAACCTAACAGGTTAAAGGAATAGTACACCCAAAACATGATTAGCCTTCATTTTCTACTCACCCCCATGCTGAACAACACTCTGCGCACTTTCATCTGGTTTGCACTGCCGCGGTTTCCGTAGGCTCGTGAACTCGCAGGGGCGCGCTTTTAGGAAATCCTATACACTACTGTTTATGCTCTAAAACGTTCTAAATGACTTCGTTTCGAGTAAATTATGGACGCTACCCACTCAGGACACTTGGAATACATTGGACGAGCAGTATGGAGGAATATTGACACGTTTTTTGTGGACTTTTATGGACCTTTCTGCCTCGGGCACCATAGACCTCCATTATTTGAATGTCAGCAGACAGCAAGAAGCCTCCCAGATCTCCAGGTGTATTTGAGATATCAAAAAAGTACTCCAGAGTGTTGTTCAGCATGGGGGTGAGTAGAAAATTAAGGCTAATCATGTTTTGGGTGTACTATTCCTTTAATTAATTGGCTGTGTGGGGAAACCAGAGTACCAGGAGAGAACCCATGCATGCTCAGGGAGAAGATGCAAACAAACCAAACCATACAGAAAAACCCCGGGCCAGGAATCAAACCCAGAACCTTCTTGCTGCAAGGCAGCAGTGCTACCCGCAGGACCACTGAGCAGCCCCGTTTTGGTTGCTCAGTGTTCCTGTCAATCTGTTGGATTATTTTTATAATAGCACTGGGATGTCTCTGTCATCTTCTCTTCTCAGGTGAGATGTTCATCCCATTCTACACCGGCAGAGTCATTGACATCCTTGGCAGTCATTATCAGCAAACTGATTTCCTCACAGCTCTGCTCTTCATGGGTCTGTACTCTGTGGGAAGGTAGGGAGCATGAAGTTTGTCTTCCACAGGAATCCAATCTTGATGTTTATTTTTTTAATGAAAGCTCATTTCCTTCCTTTTTGTAGTTCTGTGAGTGCTGGCTGCAGAGGGGGCGTCTTACTTTGTGCCATCAGTTCGTTTACCTGCAGAATCAAAGTGATGCTCTTTGAGGCTCTGACCAAACAAGAGATTGGATTCTTTGAAACCATAAAGACAGGTAATGTATTAATAAGTGCTTTTGGTATAAACCTTGAGTAAAATAAATAGAATAAATAAAGGTAAATTTCATGTGTCTCATGAAGGTGAGATCACATCCAGGTTGTCTAAAGACACTACTCTGACGGGAAGAACCGTTTGTCTGAATGTCAACGTGCTGCTGAGGACATTTATCAAAACGATGGGCATGATCTCGCTGATGATGAGTTTGTCTTGGAAGCTCACATTCCTTGTTCTGATGGAGACGCCCATCACTGGCCTCATTCAGAACATCTATGACACACACTACCAGGTAATAGCATAATCATAAGGCCACAGACAGTTAGGCTCATAATCATCAACTGATTTAGAACCAAAATAATCTTTAAACTTTACAAAGAGTTTTGCTTTCGAGCGATATTAACATCTTGGAACATATAAGCCAAAGTCCCAGTCTGTCTTTTAAAAGGGGTTCTTCGGAGCAAACCATAGTTTAGGGTGACTGTAAGGTTGCCTTCCACCTTAAAGAGCGTGAGTCCATCCCAAATGAGAAAACATCAAAATCCTCATCAAAACATGCTAAAAGCTGGTCAGCAATTCTAAGAGTTTGATTGGTAATATGCCAATAAAGGTTGTTCTATTTATAATTAAAAATGGTGAGAATTAACTTCTCCAAGTCTGAGGCCATGGTTCTCAACCGGAAAAGGTGACCTGTCCCCTTCAGGTTGAAGGAGAGTTTCTGCTTCAAGTGGTGGAGTTTAAATATCTCAGGGTCCTGTTCATGAGTGAGGGAAGGATGGAGCAGGAAATCGATAGGCAAATCACTGCGGTTGCCGCTATAATGCAGATGCTGCACCAGTCTGTCATTAAAAAGAGACAGCTGAGTGAAAAGGCAAAGCTCTCAATTTACTGGTTGGTGTATGTTCCTACCCTCACATTATGGTCATGAAATCTGGATCGTGACTGACAGAACGAGAGCAGGGTGGCTGGGCTCTCCCTTAGAGGAGCTCGGTCATCCAGGAGAGGCTTGGAGTTGAGCTGCTTCTCATCCACATCGAAAGGAGTCAGCTGTAGTGGTTTGTACACCTTTTCCAGATGCCCCCAGGCCGCCTCATTCAGCAGTTGCTTCAGTCCATCCCCCCGGGAGGAGATCCAGGGGAAAACCCAGGAAACCACGGAGGGACTATGTCTCTCTGCTGGCTTAGTCTTGGAAGAGGGATTCTGGGATTCTCTGCTCAGACTGATGCCCCTGTGACCTGGTCCTGTATAAAGTGAAAGACGATTAGTACGAGTATTAAAAAGGATATAGATGATTTAACATGCTACATTATTTAAAGTATAAACTTTTAAAAAAGCAATCTTTTATATGGTGCTTCATCATCGTCTTTAGATTTTTGGGACATAAATGGGAAATTAATGTTTTTCTTAAATAATAAAAAAAAAAAAAATTCTACCAAAAATACATATTATTTTTCTCAGTAACATTGCATTATGCATTGTTACAATATGCAGATGTTGTGAATTGACACAAATCTAAATAATTAGCAAGTGTGGCATTTTTATTAAGTTGTCCTTAAATTTTATATATATATATATATATATATATATATATATATATATTTATTTATTTATTTATTTATTTTTTTATAGACTATTTTTTTTCTTTATTCTGTCCTCAGAGGTTGTCCCAGGAAATGCAGGAGTCAATGGCTCGTACAAATGATGCTGCCAATGAGGTTGTGTTTGGTATTCGTGTCGTCCGTAGTTTCAACACAGAAAAGCATGAGGCTGATCGATATGGTAAACGATTAATTGAAACACAGTCACTGAAGACTCGTCGTGACATTGTTGGTGCTATTTACCTGCTTGCACGGAGGGTAAGAAGTTTTTTTTCTTTATATTGGAATATCAGACAGCATCCAGTCTTCCTGATATATCCTATTGACTCTGTGTCTTTAGTTGACAGGTTTAGGAATGCAGGTGTTCATTTTATACTATGGCAGACTCTTCATCCAGATGGGTCAGATGACCACTGGAAACCTGGTTTCCTTCATCATCTACCAGTCAGACCTTGGAGACAACATCAGGGTAGGTGGTCCATTCGGGAAATTTGTGAATTCAAAATGTGTGTTTTAAGAAACTAATACTGGTATTATATCCCACGTTATTATATATAACATTATATTACATTATATAACATTACATTTTAATTTTGTTCACCAAGTAACCATGAAAAACTTTTCCATTTAAATCGACATCTGCTTATGTGTAACAAACAACCATATGAACTATACTCTATACATGCATTCAATACATGGTTGGAACAGCTTTGTGAGTGCAGAGGATGCTTCAAACAAGGCTGTTTTTAGCTTGTATATATTCTGAAAGACCAAAGAAAAAGCTTATAAAATTTCCAACAGACATTTTATCTCCTATAAGAAGCTTGGTGGGTTCATTGCATGGCTTTGAATCCCATCTCACTCCACTACCCTGGATTATCTCATAAAGTTCACTTTCTTCCAGACTCTTACATATATCTTCGGTGACATGCTGAACTCGGTGATGGCTGCTGGGAAAGTCTTTGAATACATAGACCGAAAACCTCAGATCAGCATGGATGGAAAAAGCAAACCAGAGCAGCTGGAAGGACGTATCAGTTACTGTGGACTGAACTTTGCCTATCCTTCAAACCCTGAAAAAACGGTGCTGCAGGTGAGGGAAAAAAATCCTTTTTAAGCTAATTTTAAGAAAAGCAGTGAGTGACAATAACACAGCCGATAAACATGGATGTTTAGAAGATCCAGTTGAGGCTCTGATATTCTCTTCATAATATGTAATTCTCACATCTTTTTTTTTTTGTCCTAGGATTTCAGTTTGGAGTTAAAGCCAGGTCAGGTGACCGCTCTGGTTGGTCCATCTGGAGAAGGAAAAAGCACCTGTGTGAGTCTCCTGCAGAGATTATATGAGCCTCAGGAAGGAGAAATCCTATTGGATGGAGAACCACTGAACTCCTACGACCATCATTTCTTCCACAGGAAGGTATTTTATAAATACGTTTCTTTATGCTCTCCCCCGATGAGATCTTTGATATATTTCTGTAGTCTTAAACTTAGACAAACTTTTATGTCATATTGTATAAAGAGAGTGTATACAAAACTCAATTTCAATACATACAGCTTTTCGACAGTGAATGAGCAGCTTAGCAGTGAAAATGAACATTTCCATTTATAAAGTGCAGTGATCAAAATGTAAACAGTATGTAAACAGAGACATGGTGCAAAAGGCATTGATGTGGAAGGTTCAGAGCAGTGTAAAAATAAATGAATAGATTTGGTGAATTGAATTCTATCTTGAAGATTCAACATGTAGTTCAAATATGATGTTTACAGTGTGATGCAGATTGCTCTGTTTTAAAAATAAAGATCATATAGAGTCTGATGAGACTTTGCGTGACAGATTGCAGTGGTGAGCCAGGAGCCCGTCCTCTTCTCTGGATCCATCAGAGATAACATCACGTATGGACTGACTGACTGCTCACAGGAGAGGATTGAGGAAGCAGCACGGAAAGCCAACGCCCATGACTTCATTAAAACACTGGAGAAAGGCTACGACACAGGTAAACCGGTCCAACACATCTCTGTTCCTTTTACATGACTGAATGAAAAAAGAAAACAATGCTTTTATATTTAAGGGGTTATAAAAGTACAATTTTCTAAAAAATAAGGCAGGGCAAGTCTATTTATTTAGCATAATTGAGTAGAAAGACAATACAAAGTGCTTCACATGAATTAAACAATAAAAAAGAAAGAAAATAAAAGCAAAATAAAATAATGTTAAGTTAAAAAGCATGATAACAGAAGATGATAAGAAAAAATAAAACAGCTTGACCAAAACCACAAACTAATGATACATTAGTTAACAGTTTAACATTCATAGGCAGTTTTAAACAAATGGGGTTTTAACTTCATTAAAACCAAAGCTACTCACATATACATTGTTTTGGAGGGTTAATTATTTGTGTGCATCGTTAGGTGTTCAACATTAAACAGGTGACTCTGAGTTTTAACTTTAGCTTGCTGTTAATTTTTACAGAGGTAGGAGAGAGTGGAGGCCAGTTATCCAAGAGTGAGAGGCAGAGGATTGGGATCGCTCGAGCTCTGGTCAGAGAGCCGAAGATTGTCATTCTGGACGAAATAACCAGCTCCCTGGATGCTGAGAGTGAAAACAAGGTTTGTAGTAATTTGCAGAAGTTTTATTTCCCCAGATGAACGTGTTGGTATTGATATTTCAAGAATTCAAGGAACTTTATTTTTTGTATATCCAACTATTTTCAACATGCTTATGGAGAAACAAACTATCTCAGGTCATGCATAAATATACATAAACAAAAAAAAAAAAAAATGTCCAGTAGTATAAATAGTTGGTATTTAAAGATAAAAAATTAATCTAAAGCAATCAACAGATTGATAAATTAGCTAAATATTGGTCAATTGGATCTCTATTGTGAATGCTCAATTACAATGAGAAGTTAGCATACAGACAAGGTAAGAATAAATTATAACATTGAATAGAATAGAATAGAGTAGAATAAAATAGAATAACATAGAAAATCCCTTTATTGTCCCACAATGGGGACATTCTTGTGTTCACAGCAGCAAAAAGATTATAGAAAGAAATGGTCACATAAATGTTGACCTTAGAAAAAAATGAGTAACATAATAGTGAAGAGTTAGAAGATAGAAAATAAAATACTGTTATGTAAAGTTTTTTTAAAAATATGAAACTGTTCATCTAGACAATAAATAACCAATATACAGCTATGGACATTTTTACAGTAATGGATATTTGAAAATAGCAGCAACAACAGAGATGTTTAAAATGACAGCAGCATGTTATTTAACTGACTAACTGTGCAAAAGCAGCCTGAATGTAGCAACTTATTGAGGTTGTTGAGAACAGTGGTGGTTATAAAGTCTTCCAGCTGCTGGGAGGAAGGATCTGTGATAACGCTCCCTGGTGCATTTATTGTGCAGCAGTCTGTCACTAAAGGAGCTCTCCAGTCCTGCAACACCTCAATGCATGGGGTGGGAAACATTATCAAACAGAGATGTTCATTTAGTTAGGATCCTTTTGTTTCCCACCTCCTGCACTGAGTCCAGATTGCAGGTTTATATATATATATATATATATATATATATATATATATATATATATATATATATATATATATATATATATATATATATATATATATATATAATTTTTTTATATTGTTTTACCATCTGAAAAAATGTTTAATCATAAAATCTGTAGTTGTTCTGGATTTTCAGATTTCAGAATCACTAAAGAGGCAATGAAAGACTATTCCAGCACAAACTACCTTTGTTTACGCCTAACCATTTATAGACTCATTGCATCTCTGTTTAGATACAGATAATAACATATTTCCATTAACTTTGAATAAATATAATACAGGATTATTTGTTTGCCTACTGGTTTTGTAAATGGAATTTTCCATGTTGGAAAACCTTTATTCTGGGCTTATCTTCATTGGTTTTGTGTATTATGAACCTGTGATGTAATTTGTTATTATTTTGGATGAAAAAACAAAATTAAATGTTTCTAAAATGCTCTTGATGAAAAACAAGCAGACATTTCACAACAAAAGTGTTAATTTGTCATGAACTCTGCAGGTTCTTCAGGGCCTGGCAAGCTGCCCCAACCAGACCCTGCTGGTGATCGCTCACAGGCTGAAGACCATTGAGAAGGCGGATCAGATTGTTGTGGTCAGAGGAGGTCAGGTTGAGGAGAAGGGGACTCACCAGGAGCTGATGGATCTGCAGGGGAGCTACCATAAACTGAGGAATGAGCTGTTTGAGGATGTTGACTCACCTCAGTGAACGACTTAAAGTCATCTGTACCCAAACTATTTCCTGTTGTAAAGAGAAAAAATGTTTTCTATTCCTGCCGTCTCAGATATTTGTAAATTATAAATTCTGATAGTTTTGTACAGATATAAACACATTTTTAAAGCTTTTATTTGTATTTATTTCAAGGCTAATTGGTGTAATTATGAAATGAAAATATGTTCAATCAGATTAACCCTCGTTATGTAATTTTCTGATTGATGACCTGGAGAAATGATTGACCCAACAGGTAAATGTTGCTATAGACATTAACTTTTAATAAAAAAGAAAAAGGTTGCTTTGAGATTTCTTATGTCAAAAAAAGGATTTGCAAAATCCACAGTATTATACTCTTTAATTATGACCAGAGAGATGAACTTTGGGCAGCATTTTATTCATTTACTTCACTAAAAAGGAAAACCACAAAAATTAAAAAAATCGAAATAATATGAAATATACTAAAACATCCATCCAGCTGTGCGTGTTTGAAATAGGAAGTAATGGGCCGATAAGGGACAGAAAGCAGCCCTGGTGGGATCCTAATTGCCCGGGAAATATGAGTCCACTTTGTGTGGTTATAGTCTTGCTCCAGGTATGAAAGCAATAGAAAACTCAGAAACCATGGAAATATCTACACTGTACAAAGAAACAGATATATTTTCTCTTATATACATTAAATATGGCAATCATACTTTGATTTTATGAATTCTGTAACGGTCAGAATCTACTCCATTTACTCATAAATACAGTTAGGCCACCGGTTCTTTATATCCCTGGGAGAAATAAAAGTATTTGTTTAAAAAAGTTCCTTTTGAGTGAAAGCATATAAACAATTCAGAGTAAATTAGCCAGCGTCCCATCCTGATTTTAATTGTGGAAGGAGCTTAGCTAAGGAGGGATTATCAAAATGGAAACATTCAAAAAGTTGGTCATTGTTTTTAATAAAGTTTGGACAGCTGTAATGCTAGAAATATTTTCCACTGATCATGGAGAGGTGTATTATATGTGATTGATATAAATATGAATTAAAGTAGAGATGTATTCTGTGCCTTTGATATTTTTCCAATACTCTTTGATGGTTATTCCTATCAGAAAAAAAATGTCTAAATATATTTGAAATATAAAAACTAATAATTTTGGGGTTTTCTGTTCATGGCTGCTTTTTAAATGCTGCTCACAGAAACTAAAGAGTTCTTAATGATGATCATAAGTGGATTTTATAGTCCGGTCTGACCTGGAAAGTCCCTGATTATCAACCTTGCTTCTCTTTTGGCACTAAACCAGGAATGAGGAAAATGTTGGTTCATCGGTTCAATCAAAACATGATCTCCCTCTATCGACAGATGCAGCTCAACTTTGAAAACAACTGACGCCATCTTAGTAAAACAACTGAGCTTCAACAAAATGGAGGCCAGAGGCCACGTGTTTCCATGGAAGGAACTAGAAGTTACCAGTACGTCAACTCAGTTTTATAAAACAATATTAGTCTGAGTTTCTTTTTGAGTAAGATCTAATTATAGGAGTTTCACTGCACCTGGCTTTTCACCTTTATTTAAGTAGTATTTTAAAGCAGCACTGCTCTTATTTGAGACAAATCACTGACCTCTCCATTCAACCTAAGTTACCAATACAGTTTATGTTAAAGTAACATTTATTAGGTACAACTAAAAAAAATAAAAAATATTGGCTAAAAGTAAAATATTTATCTTAGGAAACTGAACCTTATAAAATCATCACATACAGAATGATATAATGAAACTCTTTGTTTTTTAGCTAATAGCCTAATTGCTTTTAGCTGAGGAGGATGACTGATAATAAAAATAAATAAATAAATAAAAAGTTTTTTCAGTCCTGGTGTTGCATCCTAATCAGCTCCAAACCCGAAACATGTTTCCTGGCCCTTTAAACAGTCTCTCAGTCTGGGTCAGCAGATGACACAATCAAAAATAAATGTGGCCTTTCTCATGTCGATCTGCTCCTGAACCAGAGAGAATATCAGAACTGCCTTAGTTAATATAGGGAGAAAAGAGGTGGACTGTTGCTTAATGGTCCAAAATACTGTTTTCAGAATAAATAAAACTTTGTATTTCATCTGGAGATAAAGATACCAGAGTCAGGAGAAACATCCTTCTCTGATCGATCTGATGTGATTTTCTCATTTTTGGAGACTGAATTATGGGTTTTATTTACCTGTGACCTTGATCATCAAAATCATTACGAATAAAAGATGGGAATATATGATAAACAAACATAAACAAATCGAAAAACCTGGCATAAATTATTGGTCTTTCATGTACCTATATGTACGCAAGCTTAATAGTTCTATTATAAACAGCTCTTTGAGCTTCTGCCATTTGGAGTTCAGGTATATAGCTAAAATGTTCTGAACTGTCATAGGAAGTGCTTTGATCTTATATAATTGATTTATTGCCTGCTGTAAGTATTTGCTTCAAATTTGATTGTATAAAGAGTCTTTATACAATCAAATTTAAGTAAAACTTGATCTTTAAGTAATATTGAACAGACAGACAGACAGACAGACTGGTTGATTGATTGATTGATTGATTGATTGATTGATTGATTGATTGAAAGTAGCGTTCGGAAGATGAATAGATTTGAAATGTTTGTTTCTTCCTGGATACACCTAAACTCCACACAACTATTTTTCTATTTGTGTGATTATATATTTTTACTTCTGGTAATTCTGACTTATTACACAGTGTTCCTAAAGCTTGTAAGTTGTGTAATTCATGAGAAAAGCTCTGTGTTAGAGTTTGGTGGTTTGTATGTACAGAGTTTCTTTCTGCATTGGGACTCATTTTGATTAGTGGATGCCCATCGTCAATGATCTGCCTCCTAAAGCTTAACCTAAAGCTACTATGCATATTGATCCATTTGAAGATATATTGAAATAAATTCAGAAAATAATAAAACCCCTGCCTGTTTATTGAAGCTTTTTCAGGTATGCAGCATCATATCGCTGCACATTGAAACCAAACAGTTTCTGTATTCATGGGTTGGGCTTCATGCCCTGATCTGACCTGCAGAGTCATTTACTGTAAACACTGTGTTTCCTCGTTCACTAAGGCTGTTTGGAAGGTTGGCTAAGTTTGTGCCATAAACAGCTGCAGTGTTATGAACACCATCTCCCTGTATCAACTGTGATAAAGGCGATCTTTGGTAATGTTTGATGCCAAGCCGTTTAAAATAATAACAGTTCAAAACATGAAGAAAAAAGTCCAGTTTCCCCAGGGCTAAACTTTATTGTCTGATAACAATAACTGATAACAATTGACTGGTTTATGAGTTTTATTAACTTAACTTAACTTTTATTAACATTCTATTTTTCAGCTCCATTACTCTTCTCATGCTGTTTATATATATTAAAAATCATCTGCATTTTATTTTAAAATGCTTCTAATAAATAATTTTATTATGATTTGGGATTCAGACAATACTGAAACACATCTCAGTGTTTATTTTGTGTACAGTTGCATATTAAATGATTTATTTTATTTCTAAACTTTGGGATTTTAACAACATCCCTTCCCTAAGGTCACAATACTAAGACCAGGTTCTCCTGTGAGGTTAAAATGTCTTCTTTGTTTTAAAATCTTTAAGCTATTATAAAAGCTCATCATCTAGTGAAAAGTAGCTGCTCTGAGTTTAGATCATAGTCCCTGGATAAGCAGGGTTTCTTTCAAGCTCAGTGACTCGTTGTTTTTCTTGGCTGCTTCCCATCAGCAGTCGCTGCCATCTGCAGGTATAAAAAAGGCAGAAAGGTAATCTGCCTATCAGCCGCCATGTTCTCCTGACAGTTTCACATTTCAACCTCAAAATGGCAAACATGCAAAATAGAGTCAACCTATTTGAGTTCTCGGATTTTTTCTTTCTTTCTTTCTTTCTTTCTTTCTTTCTTTCTTTCTTTCTTTCTTTCTTTCTTTCTTTCTTTCTTTCTTTCTTTCTTTCTTTCTTTCTTTCTTTCTTTCTTTCTTTCTTTCTTTCTTTCTTTCTTTCTTTCTTTCTTTCTTCTTTTTTGTTGTTGTTGTTATTTACCTTCAATAAAGATGAAGTCAAAGTGGAAAGTCTGTGTGGGTAAAATAAGTGCACCCACCCTGGCTGCTTCCTCTGGATTTATGAAGGGAAAATAGTGACCAGGTCCTGATGATTAAATAATCTGGTTCTGATCAGTATAAGGAGTTTTATAAACAAAGAAGTTAAGACAGTTCTGGTGTATGCAGGTGTGTGTTAGTGCAAAGATACCAGCAATAGCATTAGAGAGGCAAGTGTAAAACAAGTAGATCTTCTTAGGTGTCCAGGTAAAATCATCCAAGGATCAGGTGAGGCTATTTTTAGAAAAAAATGCAAAAATCCACTTGTCTTTATAGTCTTAGTCCATATGTTCATGTTCATGACATGAAAGCTAAGAAGCCTGAAGTTGTTAAGAAGTTAACAGTTTCTTTTTCAGAAAACAATCAGGAAGGAGGATCTAGACCTCAAGAAAATAATTAACAACACAACAATGACCTTCAACACAACAGAAAATCTACCACATAATAGTTCACCCTGAAAATTATTCGTGTGTTGAAATGGCCTAGTCAAAGTCCAGACTTTAACCTGACTTAAAGGATGTGAGGAACTTAAGAGCTGAGCAGACATAAATTTTTGCCAACCTAAATTAACTAATGCTACTTTTTTAAAGATATTGGACTTATGCTCCTCCACAACAATGTCACTGGAACTGCCTATAACATCATATAAAAACGATTACAAGTTAATTTCAAAAATACAGAAACGCTCAAGCTACATAAACATGGCATTATTTAGATTACATAAATAACAGCATAAAGTGCTGGTGTAGATTCTCAATCATCAAGGTCATAGGCATACAAAATATAGTTAAAACAAAACCACTGGACTTTGAAGACATTTCGCTTCCCCTCCAGAAATGTCTAGAGTAGTACTCCAGACATTTTGAATTGAGAAAGCTTTCTGGATGGGAAGCTAAATGTCTTCAAACTTGGAAAAAAAAGTCCAGTGGTTTTGTCCTTAACTTTTTTGGAACAGCATAAAGTCTGCTGTATTTCTCTGCATTTTAGGTTTTTAATTGAATTGTTTTAGAACTAAATCACTTTTATTATCTTCTGATTGAAAAAAAAAATTCTTGAATTGAAATAGTTTTCTTTTTCTTTTTTTTTTCTTTATTTGTAAATAACTTGTTTTTAAAGACTGAAATAAATAAATAAGAACAGAAGTTTGGGTGATGCGTACCAGAATCCAATATGTATGGATAGTTTTTTTTTTTTTGTTAGTGCTGAAACGGAGAGTCCCTGACTATCATTATAGCTTTGCTTATGCTTAACTTGATGGTTTATGTCATAAACAGGAAGTCCCATAATGGTTATGCCCAAATCCTGCCTTCCTATACTCTATAAACAGGTCTAACTTTAATGACCTTTGACCTCATGTTGTCAGAGATTAGAGACAAACCTTAACAGGGATTTGATCAGATCTCAGCAGCAGTATGTTTCTAGGAGATCAACATGATGTGTGTTAATAATTTATCTCTACCAAGAGGAAGCCATCAGCAGGAGAAAGCAGTGATGTAGCTGCTCTCTGCTCTGCTAACAGCTCTGCCTCCAGCTTCCATCTTCAACCATAACAGACTGTTTTCCTTCATGGGGAAAGCTCAGACATCTGATTGACTCCTCAGGAGTTAATAATCCACCTTTTCCATCATACATGTCTATTATGTCATCTTTACATCAGCATTGATACAGACTCCTGGACAAATGTGAAACTATTCTCAAACTACCTCTGAGAACAGTTCCATGCTTTTATGTTTCAGTTGCCTCTGATTTAAGAATGTTTTGTGGTCAACATGACCTGATGACTAAGAGTTTGCACATCATAATGCATCATAATAATGCATCATAATGCAGATGAAATGATGCACAAGCATCTGCGGTAGTTTACCTCCCAAAAAAAAAAAAAAGAATAAATAAAAAGAAACAGAAAGAAAGAAGGTTTGCAGTGGTAGCAGATTTAGCATTGTGTCTGCTAGGACATGTCTGTTGGGTTTTGCTGTGGGCGTGAACATAGGGGGGATCCATCACACTCACTTTCTTGCTCACCCTATGATGGGGATAAATTCTGAAGGAGAACAGATGGTGTTCTCCTGTGAACCCCCTTTTACACCAAAACGCTCCCAATACGCTTTTTTTGTCAGGGTTCTTCCTTCTGTTGAAGTTTATTTTTAGTTTCTTTGTATATGTAGTTGTTTTCTAGCAGTGTTTTGTTCTTGAGTTATGCTCTGTTTCTTCTACTATCATCACACTGTTACAAAAACAAAGCAACGAATTTCACTTTCTGCATCTTACCCATCAGGGGAGCAGTTAGCTGCAATTTGTGCAGCCCGAGGAGCAGTGTGGAGTTAAAGGTTTTGCTCAAGAACCCAGAGTGAAGGCTGTGGGATCGAACCAGGTAGTTGCAACCTTCTCAGAGCATAAGCACACTGCTCTAAACACTATTCAATTTAATTCAGTTCAGTTTATTTATATAGAGCCAATTCACAACACATGTCATCTCAACTTTACAGTTCACCAGATCATACAGTAAAATTGATTCAAAGTTTTCTATCTAAGGAAAACCAGTGCATTGACTCAAATGCAATCCCTCACACCAAGCGTGCTTGTAGCAACAGTGGAGAGGAAAAACTCCCTCTGAACAGGAAGAAACCTCCAGCAGAACCAGGCTCAGTGTGAGCGGCCATCTGCCGAGGCCGACTGTGGTTCAAGGAGACAGAAGCAGAGATACAAAAAGCAGCTGTAAAAGGCGGCCCCTTCCAGGAAACATACAGCCAGGCAGACGAGATCCGAGCCAGCTCCCATGTCAGAGGATGAACAGAGCGCATCCAGCCAGTCACAGTCAAAAAAAAACAGGACTACACTGAAAAACAGGCCGAACATCTATAAACAAACGTGTTGATGGCAGCAGCACAGCTGATATTTCTCTCCAGGATGGAGTCACAGCCAAACAGGAACAGACCAGATGAAGATACTATGAAAAAAAGCAGAGAGAGCAGAATGTTAGAAATTAAATTAACAGATTCGACAGAGTTAGAGAACAGAGATAGAATGAAGCAGTGAGGCAAACACTCCTCCTCATATCATACAGAAGTCCACAGGTGTGGAATTCTAGGAGTTACTGTATATCTTCTGTGTCTATTTATATTTTGCTTTTTTGTTTTATTTTCTCTATTTTCATGCACTCTTTCCTGTCTTTATCTCTCACTCTCACCTTAGTTTTTATCTCTTCATTCTTTCTTACTTTCCTTCCCATCTCTGTGTTCATTGTATATGATTTTACTTCCGAAATAATGTTCAATAGAGGTTTATATACAGAACCTTGTCATATATATATATATATATATATATATATATATATATATATATGTGGTAATGTAGTATGTTTGATATGTTTTAATTTAATAGCAAAACACCATATATAAAACACCATATATTTATTATCCAACTTATTGTTGACTTTTGCAGATTAAACAGTAGTGAGTACACCTTTTTTTTTTCCTTTTGCATCTGTGTACATTACAAAATGTGGGAATAAAGAAGGATTCATAGCACTATCAGTTCAGTGATTAGTAAACTTTTAACACCTGCAGAGAAAAATCTCTGGCGATGGAAAACAGCTCACAATCTGGGTGGATGCAATGCTTCTGGCCCTTTTCAAGACTCACGCAGCATAAACCAAGTCCAGATCCAGTAGGCGGTATCCTACATCCCCTGTGCTGTCTTCATCACTAATGCCCTTCCTCTATTGTTTACAGCTTTCATAGCAAACCAACACACTGAGACACAGGATGCTTTCACTTGTGGAAATGCTTGTTAGAAGCAGAGAGTCTTAATCATTTAGACTTCCTGAGAGAGAGGAACTGTTGTTGGGCCTTCTTCACAAGATAGGAGGTTTTCTTAGTCATCAGTCAATTTCAATCATGTTTTTTTTGTGAATGACAGAGCAGTCAAGTGTGGAAACCTCATTGCTCATTTCCATTTATTTATGTTTTTAATTTATTTGTTTATTCATTTCATGTTTTCCTAACTTTTATAAAGATCTCTGAACGTATTAGGAAATCTGGTGGAAGAAAATAAAATTCTGCTCAGCCTGAGCAGAACTTCGTGTTTTAATCTTTGCTGCCTCCCATCAGCAGCTCTGTGCAACCTGTGGGTTAAACAAAGAGAAAACAAAGTGACCACACCTAGCAGCCGCCATCTTAGACTGGGTTCAACACCAAATGGCCGGTGGTAAAGGCAGACAGTCAGCAGTAACAACAAATAAAAGATGATCAAACTGGTTGGTTTGCTTCACTTCATGGCAATTAAGGTCCTTTATTTTAATTAACTTCAAAAATCTAACAGGTTTATTGTTTGTGTCTCAAAGCCACATTGCAGCATTTCACTACATCAGATGAAAGCGAAAGTAATTCCTGTCGATCAGACGCCTGTATCTGTGGGTTGGGCTTTATGGTCTGACCTGACCTGGAAAGTCCTCCACTTGTTATTCTTTTATTGAGGAATGAAAATAAAAAGCTGCCTGTTGGTATGTGTCACAACCAGAAACGCCTGCAGTAGTCCTGTTAGAACACCGACTCCCTCTATCGACTGATATCCACCTCAGCTTAGAAAACATTAGACGCCATTTGGTGACAAAGCCTGCAGAGCCACAAAATGGAGACCGAACTATGGACCACATAACATGCGTTTCTATGTGGTTCTTTTTTTTTTTTAAACATTTTATTTATTCGTAAAAGATTTTTTTTTTTCTGAAGCAGGCTGGCTGCACAAATTTTGAACATCTTCACCTGTAAAGTGAAGGTCCATAACCAAACATGGAGGTATTCATGATGCTGACAGAGAGCTCTCTGGAACATTTTCTGTACAGTTATGAATGTTTCATATAAATATTTTTCTTTATGTGAATTTCATTTTGCATTGATCAATGCAATGATTCATTCTTCCGTCTTCCAAGTCCTACTGTCTCCCAGAATCTCAGAGAATAGACTTTAAGATGCTTTGGTTTGTTTATAAATCACTGACTGGCTTAGAACCAAAATACATATCAGACTTTTTGTCAGTGCATCAATCATCCAAACCTCTCAGGTTGTCCGGATCTTTTCTACTCTGCATACACAGAACCAGAACCAAACATGGAGAATAAAAATCTGGAATAAACTCCCTAAAAATGTAACGATGCTGAAACCCAAAGTTTTTTTCTTATCAATATTAAAACCTATTTGTTTTGCAGGGCTTTTGACTGAGCTTTCTAAACATTATTAAAGTTCGTTGTGCAACTTTCTTTATTGGCCTTTGTTCTGCCCTCCAATGTATATTTTAGTTTTTATGTTCTGTTCATGTTAATCACTTTGAATTAACTTATTAAAATGTATTTTTACAAATAAACCTATCTTGTTTTATCATCTATTCCGCCTCATCTTTGCAGAGCTGCAGAGGGTCTGGTACTTAGCAAGAGGCAGGGGAAAAACAGGGCAGATTCACCACAGGTGTAAACAACCATGAAAACACACTCATACCTAAAGGCAGTTTAGATTTACCAACTTATTATTCATGTTTTTTGGTCATGAAAGGAGGCTACGTATTTATCAAAAAAAAAAAAATTCACTTGAATGTGTTTATTTCATTATTTCCAACACTGAAAGGATTTAGCTTTCCATGAGGTATAAATGTTGATTTGATTTGTTCCTCTGTGTGAAACTCCTCTGAAAACCGTTATTAAAACCATTATTAAAACCCAGAATTAAAGCCCTGTTGCAGGTTAAAACAGGCAGTTTTGATGCTTCCTGCAGGACTGATGACTCATTTTTCATGTTGGCTGCTTCCCAGCAGCGATCCGGTGCCTCCTGTCAGCGAAGAAGGGCGGGAAGCCGCACAGATACCAGCCGCCATTTTAGGCTGAGGCATATCACAAAATGGACGACAATCAACAGATCGACAATAACAATGACGCCATAACAGACCTATGTGAATGTTTTTTCTATCTAATTCATTTTCTTAAAGTTAGAATAAAAACAACATGTATCTTCTCTCCACTTTTTAAACCTGTTTTAAACTATTTTTCTCTGTGAGGCGTTTCACCAAACCAGTTCTGCACCATGCCGCTGCACCACAGCCAGGCTGGAAAGTCCCCGCTCTTTTTCTTTCACTTTCCACCTTAATCCAGTTGTGTAATCATTGCTGCCAAACTCAGCCAAACCACACACACACCCAAAGTCTTGTGACTAGAAGCACAAAGCTCTAAACGTGGGCTTTTAGGTGATTTTCTAATAAGTGAAGTTTGTTGCGGGAAAATCCAGGATCTGGTTTATAGAGGTTTAGTCCTGCTGAAGATGCACAGAGCAAACAGGACCCCTACGGGTGATGAGCTGCTTCTGTGTCGTACAAAGTTCAACAGATCATATCGGTGCTAAAAGCAGCTAAATATGATGACTAACCGGTCAATTGAGGCCTGTTAGAAGTAACCTAATGTACATTAGGGAAACAACATTTAATCAGTTAGTTACTTATTTTATTCCCTCACTTATTAACATTAGAACAGTTGTCTCAAACTCGTCCTGGAGGGCTGCTGTCCTGAACTTTTAGACGTGTCTCTGCTTCACTACACCTGACTGCAATGTGAGTTCATTAGCAGAGCTCTGCAGAGCCTGACTGGTTGCTAAGGAGATAGTTTAGCCATTTGACTGATTGTGAAGGTAAAGTGAAACAGCTATATGACACCAAACTGTGATGATTTGAAAGGGTTTAGAAGCAGCTAATAACACCGATAACAACTCAACTGTCTAAATTATCAATAACATCTTAACTGTCTAAATTATCAAGTACTGAAAAATACATAATAGTATTTTTAACCCAGAGCTCTCAGGATCTCTCACTTTAATCTGCTCTTCAAACCCAGAACCAGAAAACAAACATAGAGAAGCAGTGTTTAGTTCTTATAATCCACTAATTTGAAAAAAAAAATCCCCAAAAATCTGTAAAAGTGCTGAAACCCCACATTTCTTTTAGCTGAGCCTAAACACCTGTTTCTTTAAAGTGTTTTTTGGCTGTGATATCAAAACGCTATTAGTTTAACTAGTTTGTAGTAAAACTTTTTTATTTTATTAATAATAATTTTATCACTAGTTTTTAATAATCGTCTTATTATTTTAATAATTCATTTTAATCCTGTTCAATGATATATCTTTATCAATTATTTAATTACATGCACTGCAATATATGTCTCTTTATTTGTTTTCTTAATATGTTTTTCATGCCAAACCCTTTTACTTGTTTTGCCACTGAAATGTGTCATAAAAATAAACTTTCCTTGTCTAATAGAGATATACCTGAGTAATCTGAATGCCTCACACAATAATGCAGGTTTTTGCATCAAATATAAACATATATACAGAATTGTGATTGTTTATTTGCTTCGCAACAACCGTAGTTTAGAAGCATGACCAGGTGGTCACGCACAGGAGCAGACAGGATCAGGTGCAGATGAGCAGGCACAGTGGAAGAGGGTAGCCGAGACAGGACGTAGGAACAGGAACTTGAAGCAGGACTTTAAACTGGTCTCCTCCCTGGAGCCAGGCTTACTGAATAAAAACTGAACCTCCCCCATAATGAGCCAAAAACCCAGAGGACTCCGCGGGGGAGGAACAGTGGACAATCAGGAGACGAGACAAACACTAAAACCCTCTTTCCACTGGCAGCTAGGATCCAGGACATGAACCCAGGAAATAAAACTAACAGACAGACTGACAAAAAGACAAGCAATGATCTGGCACTGAATGCTCAGGCTGAACTGAATATAAACCAGAGGAAACAGGTGAGAGGAATAAATTATAATTGAGGCAGGGAAGGAAGAGGGCAGGTGAGAGAAATTACTAATTAAGGGAGAGCAAACAGGCCAGATCATGACACATTGAATTCTTTGGCGAGAATGACATGCACCATTTTTTGAATGAACCAGGTTTTTTCAGCAGCAGGAACTGGCAGATTAATCAGGAAAGAGGGAAAGGTGACTGCATCAATGAACATTGATATTCAGGATTGCAACCTGCACCAAAGCCCCTAGACTTTAGACTGCAGATGTTCTGTAAGGAGGAATGGGCCAACATAATTAAAGATAGGTGTGCTAAAGCTGTGGCATCAGATTCAAAAAGACTTCAGGCTAAAACGGCTGCATATGGTGGTTTTAAAAAGTCTTAAGCAAAGGAAATGGGATTTCTCAGTTTTCATTTGGGAATAGATCTGCACAAATCTAATTTCTCAGAAGGTCACATTGGGGCATTGTGTGTAAAAATTTTATGAAATATAGATAAATTTGGTTAAAGTTTACATGTTTGAAATAAACTTCCCCTAAAATAATTTGATACCATTTGGATAAAGGTGTAACATACTCAAATCTAAATAAATTTCACTGCTATAAAAAAAATCCAGGATGCATTGTAGCTGTGATAGAACAACAACAACAAAAAAAAGACTAAAATAGCTCCTCTAAGTATTTTCCGTTTATCTTATATTTCTCTGTTGCAGCAGGTATTAAAGAGGATATTTTAATTTGCTGAGTAATTGTTAGAAAGGAAGACGCCTAACCGTCACCTGATAAATTTGCTTCTCTTTTACAGCTTCTTTGTGTTTGTCTGAATCAAAAGTAAGAAATGAACCAAAGCAGAACCAAGCAGAACGACACCAAGGCAGCTCAGCTTCAACACCTCAGCTACTTTTGTTTGACTGAATATCAAATCATGAGGTTTGGCAGAATAAGAGTGGCTGTGGAATAAAGGCCTACTAAAGGTCAAACAGATAACCCAGGACTGATTCTGGTAAAAGGTGTAATAATCCTTCACCTGCAGGAATACTAGCCCCTTCTTATACAAGTCTATTAAGCTTTAATTAGGTAAACTCCCACAGTGTCTTTGTGAATCCCCTAAGGTCCCAGTAGGAGAGTCAGAACAATCAGGTTTACAGCAGCAGAGTCAATAAAGTTACAGTTGGTCCTTATTTGGCTCAGACAAAAAAAGGAACCAATGAAATAACTGATGTGAGAGTGGGGCGTTCCTTTTAGTGAACAAAGGCTGACAAACACCAACATTGTGGCAAAATAGAAACTTATCTTTGCCACACAAAAAAAAAAAAAAACAGCAGCCCCCTCCATCCTTTGGTGGAGTTATAGCGCCTCGCTGGCCGGTTTGATTATCACCGAGACCATGTGATTTCTGGGAAACAGTAAGTTTGGCAGACTGGTGATAGTTAGGGGATTATCTCTGAGAAGGCAGCCCTTGGCTGACATCTAGTGAGAACACAAACACCTAGTGGGTGATCCGTCTCCTTTAGTAGTGGGTTCTGGCTCTTCTGACAGTCTTTCATATCACAGGGTCTGCGTTGGAGGATTCAGGTATCAACAAGAAACATGAATAAATCACAGATTTGAGAGCAACAGTTGATGCCACAAAGCCACATGTGTGCTGACCAGATGCCACTGAAACTGAAGCAGCAGAAACCCTCTGCTGTGGTTATGCTGGATCTTAGCTCACATGATGCAAGCATTTAGTTTTAGTGACTTCATGTTTCGATCTGATGAAAATCTAATAACCATCCGAATGAATGCTCCTATTCAAATGTTTCTTGTCTTTAAGCTTTCTGAACTCTCAGTAAAGTTTCTGCTTATGTAATCCTAATGTTATTTTATCTGATCTGAATATTTCAGCTAAAAGCTTAAAATACAGAAAGTTATTTTTCTGTCCTTTTCTGGTGAAAACAGGCTGGTGAGAGTAAAGCAGATTTAATAGTCTCCCTGTTAGATGGCCTCAGTGTTTTATAAATAGACGCCTTCAGTGACTCAGAGGTTTATAGGAAAGCAGAATTCAACAAGATGACAGCAGTGAAGGAATGACGAAGAGCAACAACAGAAAGCAAACAACAAAGCACAGCATGAAGAAGGAAAACAGCAATCCAAGTGGTTCAGTTTGGTATTTTCATCATCAATCCGGTTTTCACAGGAGTTCCTGTAAATACCAAACACTGCAAAAGGGCAACTGAGGTAAAGCAGGTTTGTTTATATCTCACCAACAGATCTGAGATAGATCTGGAGTGCCCCCATGAGGAAACACACCAGAACTGAAGAGAAAAAAAATAATGCGTCAGGATTTGTTTTTTTATTGCAGTTTTTGGCATTTATTTAGTAAACCTCTTTATTGTGATGAACAAACTGAATTCTAAGAAGGTCTGTTGTTTGGATTAAGCAACTATTAGAGATTCTGGCTGCTGTGAAATCAAGGATTTAGAAGAAGAACAGCATTTGTGATATTTTAAAGTAGATGTTCTCCTATTAGCCTGCTTTCCTCCCATTGCACCAGAATGTACATACATGTTAAACTGAGTGAATCTGTCCAGTTTTATCCTGCAGCTTTCTCCCTGTTTAATCAGATGGTCTACTGACCCAAATTACATTACAGTAAAATAGGAAAAAAATTAATAAAAATTTCACATTTATCCCAAAAATCCCATAAATGAAATCTCTGTTTGAACGTACTGTGCCGTTATGCAGACTCTTTGATACCTTTCATTTGATATCTTAATATAAAGGCTACAATGTTTTGGTAGTTTATTAAGTAAATCTTTTAAATTGATTGTTAACATATAAAGTGAACCATTCTTTCAGATTAAATTAATTTATAATTCAGGAATCTAGACAGAGTAAGGATGCTCTGACATTACAGAATGGCTCAGTAGAATAGAATAGAAAAGAATAGAAAATCCCTTTATTGTCCCATAACAGAGAAACTCTGGTGTTTACAGCAGCAAAACATTTATATAAACAAATGTTACAGAAATTGCCACTTTTTACTACCATCAAGGATCTGCAGAAAACCTTGTATGAAAACAATACGGCTGAAAGTTAAGCTACAGGAGAGGATGACAGGCTCAGAGCTTGATGCAAACTGAGGCATGTGGCTCCATCCTGCTATGGTAAATGGCATGTACTTATATAGCACCTTTTTTCAAGTCAGGAGACTTGACCAAAGCACTTTACACTACATTCATTCACACACACACTCACACACTGATGGTGGCAAGCTACATTGTAACCACAGCTGCCCTGGGGCTCACTGACAGAAGCGGGGCTGCCGTACACTGGCGCCACCGGGCCCTCTGACTACCAGGTGAAGTGTCTTGCCCAAGGACACAACAACAATGAAAGTCAGAGCCGGGGCTTGAACCGTCAACCCTCCGACTTCAGGGCAAACTCCAACGCCACTGTCGCTAGATATTAGTGGGTCAAGCAGGTGGTGATGGTATGGTGATATGGGGGGAAACTCCCTCAAATCTGTCCAAACTGAACATATTGTAAACAGCTTTTGTTTCTGATAATGTCCTTTATTGTTTCCAGCTGATGCTCTGTGTGAAAACCTTCAGATCCTCTCAGACTGGTTCCCTGAACATCAACATGTGTTAACTGAGCTCCACACATTGAAATCTGTGTTGTAGGAATATATCCAATAGAATTTAAACAATTGCAGAGGATAACTTGATAGACTACGGACTTCTTCAAGCCAGAAGATCTGTTGCACTATGCTGAAGGAGCATGGAAGCCCCCTCAATAGGACTCTGCAGAAATAAGCTGCAAGTTCACTTGGAGTGGAAAAACTATCATACATTGCCAAGGGTAAACAACAGGACTTTGAGAATTTATGGGAGCCATATATGAGGATTGTAGGGACTGAAAGTGGAGCTTATTGATGGGAGTTTTGAATGGATGTCTGGTATACAGTTTTTATTCATGCATTGCCCCTGTTTTTTCTTTTTTTCTTTCTCTGCCTTAATCTAAAGGGCTTTGTATATTTTTGGAACTAGACAAATGCAGGTTTAAATGGTGAATGCATGAGTGAAAGTGTGTATAAGTACATGTTAAAACGTTAAGTTTGTTGTCTGTAAGTTTTGTTGTATTAAAAAAAGAGAAAATTCAATAAAATATATTGGAGAAAAAAAAATGAGCTTCACTCGTCTCCATGGTTTCCAGATCTCAGTTGAACAGAGAAGCTTTTGGATGCAGTGGTCTAATGCAGATTTGCATTAAAATAAACAGGAGCAGCTTTCATGCTACCATGGACTAAAATCTCTCGGAAATGTTTCCAGCATGAATCTGTAGAATGAGGCGGTTAGAGATCTGAACGGCAAAGATAATCTGACCTGTTAATAACAGTTGGGTTTTTTTTTTTTATAAAGTGGATGGTGAATATACTCTGGCAAGTAATGTGGGCATTTTACACAAATCTGTTTTATAAACTGTCTTCAAATCTTAGGGATGGCAAGCAAGAAATGTTGTTGGATTAATTGAAGATAATTTAAATCCATGGGATTAGCTTAATCTAGGATTAGCTTTGTCTTTTTTTAACACAGATTTGTAAACATTTTAGATTTATAATTTAGATGGCTTAGCATTAAACCCTGATTAACGGCAGGGTAAGTAAACTGTGATTCAGTAAAAGTTTGCCATAAAGCTTCCACTCCTGGATTATCAGGATCCAGTTTAGGTGTTAAGTGTCTGATCAAGGTGCTGCCATCTAGTGGGTTTTTTCCACTAGACTGAAACAGACCAGCAACATGCTAGAAGGACTATCTATCATAAAGACTTACCATATAGTAAAGAGCTTTGTGATTAAAACTCCAGGATATTAGCTTTTTTTAATTCAAGAAAAACGTATAAAGGTCAAAATCAACCGTCTGCTACCTTTTCCCTTTCAGGGTAACAGGGGAGCTGCTGCCCATCTCCAACCTGGACAGGACAAAAATCCATTGAAGGACAACAAAAATGCTACAGATGTTTCAAAATTGGTTTCTCAAAACTTATAAATCACATTAATATTATGTTTATGTCTTTGAAGGTGTTTATTTGCAACTGACCAATTAATTATTTGAAAGGAAACGTGTCTGAATTCAGGGGCTGCATCTTTCAAAGGACCAGATCATTGCTGTGTCTCTAGTGGTGTCCTGTTTCACCAATTCCTCCTGAGCACTTAGAGCCCTTCTGGTGCTAAAGTTTGAGTAGTCTATGTAAACCTACTATTTAGAGCTGGCTCCATAAGCATCCTTTGCTTAAAAAAGCTGTTAAACTACCCAAACTATTCAAAACATTAGTCGTGTCTGACCCGAACTTGAGTAAAAAGCACAACTATAAACTAAAGCAACAGTTCTTTAAAGGATTTTTTTTTTTTTTGGTGCTTTCCTACAAAAAAATCTTACTATCTGTTTCTGCTATAGAACAGCCCATCGAATTATTATACTTTATTCACTGATTTACAAATATGCATTTCACTTACCTATCTGCTGTGTTTTGTGGATTTTTCACACATCTTACTCAGGTATGAATATAAATATATACCTGTGCACATACATGTATATCTAAATATTTGAGGTAAGTGTAGAGTTCAATGATAGTTTAGAGTAGGTTTCTGGTTTTTTTTTTTCTCTCTTTTTCATTTCGTGTGCTTTTTTATTTTTATTTAAATAAATATTATCATTCTTGAGTCAACCATCCATCCATTTTCCATCACGCTTATCCCTGCTGGGGTGGTGCTGGTGCCTATCTCCAGCTATCTAAGGTCGAGAGGCGGGTTACGCCCTGGTGAGATCACTGGTCCATCACAGATTATTCTTGAATCAGCAACTTTTAATTTTTACTACTGCATTTGTTTAAAAAAAATCAGAAAACTATTAGAGTATAAAAAAGGGTTTCAGTTTGCAGAAATAAATTAAATCAACCTGCACTCATGACTGTCAGTTTTAGGGTTTTAGACTTAGCATGTTATTTCTCATAGCTAATAATAGTTTAGTTATTTTTTCTGAACTTCAGCAGTTGTACCGCCATCGCAGACATGCTTTATGTCAGGCTAAGATATCATCATGTTCAGTTTGTAAGTTACTTTATGGCTAAAAATCACCAACAATTGAATGGACACATTACCTTTATGATACACTTATGTCTACACCCCAGCCTTCAACTCCAGGCTTTGGGATCTACTACCTCTGCAACTTTTAGATCTCCTCAGCTTTATTAGGATTAGTAACGGTCTAATAATAAGCCAATCATTTGTTTTATGATTGAAATTTACACTTCAAGGGTGTAATTTTCAGAGTTTTAGGGGTTATAAACCCTCCAAAATCAAATCAATCTAACCCTTTTACGATATCAAATCATTCTAATTTCCAATAATACATCAATAATTTTGTCATTATATTTATTTCTACTTGCCAGAAAAGTACTAACATTTCTAATTGTCTGGATAAACTGGGTAAAACATGGATATCTCTCCATCAAGCTGCTTTCTCTACTAAATCTTCATTATTTGCTGTAGGGTTGACGCAGTGTTGCAGTAAATGTACTTTTAAAGCATGTAAAGGTTGCCAAAAAGCAGATAGATGTTTGTTTCACTATTGGTCTAAAGCTAAACTACTGCTAACTAACTTCAGACTGTGATACTCAGCTCAGCCTCTGGGAGTGAAGCACAAAGGATTTCAGAACCACTTCAGTGTCATACAAGAAGGCATTCAGAAGTACATGTCTGTTAAATAGACATAAAAATGGTTTAGGCCCAAAAATTACATTGATTTCTCTTTTTTATTAAAAAACAATCCCTTTTTTTCTTTAGACTTCCTTAAATCCCTGCCAGCTCCACTCCACCTAACCTGACAATGACTCAAATGAACAACAAAACATAACTGTGGTTATTTCCACTGCGACTTTATATCTGCCCTCAAGGGTAAAGCGATCATCATTTTCCCCCTTCTGGTGGAGTCTTGAATGGCCGTTTAGACATAGGCTGAAGATATATTCATTTCATTACCAAAAAGTTAAATTGAGCGCACGTCAAACAATGAGGGGGAAAGCAGCTGATTTTAAAGCAGCTGCAGAGCTAAACAGAGAATGGAGGCCTGGTGTATATGTTCACACAGGAATAGGTGGAGGAAGAGCGGCATAACCTCAGCTGATATAGCAGTAAAATCTGAATACTGAGTCCGATTGTGCTAATTGTAAACCAAAGCTAATCTCTTATATTCATCCAGACGTTAGGTGGAGGTTCATGCTGTTTAGCATCATTATGGTGATGAAGATGAGGCACAGACTTTTAGCTGAGCTGCAGTTGAAGATAAATGACCTGAAAGCAGCGGAAAACAGCAGGAACTGTTTCTGTGAAGCTGGATTTGCATCTTCATATCAAAATATTCGTGGAGTCAAATGGAAGCAAATCATCCTAAAATAGCAAAAGACATTAACGATCATTACAAAAAGATCTTTAATGCAGCAGTAATTACTACATTTCGCTGCTGCAGTAATCAATACTGCAGAAGTTTTATATGTAGACAAAAATTAGTGTTACTTAATAAAGTGGGACAAAATCTACTGAAACTATTATAACACAGTATCAAGTGCAAAAAAGAAAGATTACAGAGAAAATAATAGACAAGCATTTTAAAGGTAAAAACTATTCTGATACAGCCTTCTATGAGCCCAGATCTATTTCTTTTTTTATCTACTCTTTTATTTTTTGTTAATTTTAAGAGAGGAAATTAGTACAGGAGGCCTTATAGAAGGTGTCCCACATTCTCATCATTTGGACAAACCAGAGCCGAGCAGCAGCAGTGGAACTACTGGATACATGAATCCTAAAGGTTAGGCGATCAGACTGTATTTATTGTGTTCTAATTTCCTTGTGCCATTAAAAACTCTAATACTTTGTTTAAAAAAATTCCAACTGTTCCAGCTTTATTTTTGCTTGCAGCTGGGTCTGTCCCTGCAGGCCCATTTTCTCCAGGATTACAAATCTAGAACATAAGAAGAAACAATCCAAACTTGGGAGCAGGACGGTTTTAAAGCAGAACAGACAGTTGATAACAATTCATGTTATCTTAAGATTATTTAACTACTACAGAGGAACTACGCAGGTAAAGTGAAAACTACCAGTACTGAAGCGGGTCAATAAAGCTGGACTAATACTGTTTGAATGTTATTGTACCTCCGGCCTATGGGGGCTGAATCTGTAGTCACAGTGAACAGGTGATTATTTTAACCTCTTACCTGGACCAATTTGGTCATCTGTTAAACTAATATTAGCCATGGATTCTTTCTGGCGTTCAGATTTAGCAGCTGACTACTTAAAACAGAGTTAGTGCAGCTGGAACAGACATCTCTGAAAATATAAACATATATATTCCAATTCAGCTAAATATTAATAAACTGGGATTATATGTGACCTACACAGCTACATTCTCACCTAAAAAACAATCTTAACGTTTATTTTATATTCCAATATGATAATAGTAATAGTTTTCATTATTATTTCTTTATTTATATTTTCTTACTGTTTGCCACTCTCCAATTAGCTGCAGTAACTTCTTTTACTTGTACCAGAACTAACAAGTTAAAAAAAACAAACATCTTTATTCTTTTTTCCAAACCGGTAACCAGCAAGGTTAAAAATATATACCTCATATTAAAAGAGCCTTTTTTTTTTTTTTCTTTTCCTGTTCTGGGCTCCTTCACAACTATATATTTTTGCCTCTGATATTTCCTACAGCTCTACATTCATTGCTCTATCATCTCATTTTATGTAATGCTGATTAAATCATGTGTGCCCTAACATTATTCCAGTTATTATCCTTTCCTGAGTTCTGTTTCCATTTAATTTGCCTTTAGCCCTTTAAGCGGAACCCAGAGAAAAACTGCCATTAATCCCATCTTCTGAATCCGATAAAGTATTTGTTGAATCTCTTACAATATATCAGGATGACTTTCTAAATGATTTCTTTGTAGACTGATTAATGTTGAATTTGAATCTGAGCTCTTCATAGACCGATCTTCTAAATCCATTCTACTGCCAGCCTTATTGCAATCATCTCTGCAGTATATATAGATAAGCCCTTATTCTGGAACTACAACTGCTGCAACTGTTTTACCAGGTGAACTCTAAGACACATCAGTATAAATTTGAAGGTAGTTATAAAATGGTTCTATATACTATTTTTGTGTTATTGCATTGCAATATAAATGTTTTATCTTTATGTTGTATTTCTTGTATAGCTAAATCTAAAACCGAATCAATAAAATGAATTTTACTTTATGCTGTTAAAATCATTTAAGCGATTTTACTCTAACTCTGTAGTCGGTGGTAAAACTGACCAACCAAATGATTTATTTATTCTATCTTATCTTTCCTTCTCCAGCAGGGCTGTAAAGTTGTCTGTGTTTGATGCATCTGACTGTGTCCCTGTAGACTGACCCTGTGGTTTAATGAAAGCTGAATCATTCTTAATGGATATAGCATTTAACCAACCTCTACCTATAAAGCAGAGATTGGAATTGTCCTAATTGCTCCTGTAATTATCAGTAAAGCCTGGTGTTGGATGAAATCTGATGTTGATCCATAATCTACAGAACAATAATCAGCTGTAGCTCTTATCTGCGAATGTAGATCACTTTAAACGCTTTTCTATCTGCCCCATTGATACCCAACTACACCTAATTTAATTCATCTTTTTTTTCTCAATAACCTTTTCAATGTTTATTTTCCATGTTGTTTTAATCAAACCAAATCCCCAATACTTTGGTTTTATCTCCTGATTAATTTTGCTTTTAAATAGCATTACTTTTGTTTTATCAACTGACAGTTTAAAACCCCCTATATAAGACTTTTTTTTTTTTTTTTTTGTCTATTCCATATATTGCTGGTAGTATTTTTCCAACAATGTATTTAACATTCCTTCAACGTTTCCAAATAGCTCCATCGTCTCCCGCTGCAGGAGTTTCTTCTTCTTCTTGTTGTTCTTAGTGAGGTTTGCCGGCGGTGGGCAAAAAACTTAAGCCGCATTACCGCCACCTGCTGCTGTGGAATGCTGAAAGAAATGGCTTTATTCCGGCTAATATTTGTACGTGCTATACAGTTTTATACCCAATAGAATAATTGATTGATACTCTATGTTTATCTATCAAAATGAAAACTATTTATTCTAAAACAATAACCTAAACTTTTACGTTTTATTCTGCATTTACCATAATTAACCTCATCCACATACTATCCTTTTTTATCTATCATTTCTAGGCTGTTTTTTTTTATTCTATCAATATATTCATTAAATCTGGATCCCTTCACTATTAAACATCTTAAACTATTTGTATTATTAACATCTGCACTATTTACCAGATGTCTCTGTTCTTCCATTGGACAGTTTTCTGTAAACAGGACATCTTACTATTGGTGGAGAGGGGAAATGCATATGAGGAGTTTTTGACGATTGAATTATTAAGATAAAATATTTATGGGTCTCAGTAAAAAAAAAAAAAAAGAAAAAAATATATATATTCTCCACCTGGTAGCTTTAGCTCAAAAATACAACTTCTTAAACTCTCAGCAACATCAGACAAAGGAACCAAACATTTCCCAACTGTCCTGAAATCACCACACAGACACCCTGTTTGGGAAAGGAGACATTTTAAAGTTTTCTTAATAAAAGCATGGTCACATGCTAAGAAGGCACCATCTAAATCCAAATGTTCTCAATACCAAAATATTACAAAGGCATTTCGTTTTTTTTAGTTCCTCAGCTGTTGAACCAACTTCCTAACAATCTGCAATGAGCAGCAGCTGCTGGATCCTTTACATCAGAAATTCAGTGTTAGGATGGTAGTAAGTAGTTACTTTAAGTCATGGTATATTTGGATTAAACAGGGAGGAGAGCAATAAAGGAATGTTACTGTGCAATCACTAAAACTAAAAAACAATGATTAGATTATAATAAAGACAATGTTTGTTTAAAGTTGTAGATAATCTATATAAACATTGTAACAGAAAGTAAAGTTAATAGAAATACACAAAAGGAAAACTACAATTAAGCCATGAATAAACTGTACACTTTGGCACAAGACTGAAAAAGAACTGTTGGGTGAAACTTATCCTTTAAATCTACATTTTTTCAGCATTTTCATGCTAAGATATTAATAATACATTTTTATTACTTATGTTTTAGTATATTGTTCATAATGAGTAAATTAAATTGCTATATAAAAAAAACTGCAGCTCAGGACCCATTTTTTTTTACATTATCAATAATTAGATGGACGCTGGTGAAGATTGTCAGTCATCCAGGACATAATCATTACAAAAAAGTTTTTTTTTTTTTTAAAGTAAAAAAAAAAAAAAAAAAAAAAAAACACTGGCCTTTGTTTTCCAAGTTTGAAGACGTTTCGTTTCCCATCCAGGAATCTTTCTCAGTTCAAAATGCCTGGAGTTGCGTTTGAGTTCCAGGCTTATAGAGATAAACTTGGTGATGTTTATCTTAAAACAGCTAAAATGACTCAATACTGACTTTATTTTGTAACCTTGATAAAAGCAATACTTCATCGTTTTCCTCAGACCGTTTGGGAGCGTTTATTTACAGATTATCACCACAGGATTCCTTTAATAGATTATTCAGTCATTTATCCTAAACGCCACAAGGTGGCAGTGTGGCATCACTTTTGTTGACACTGAAAAGGATTGACCCACAGTGGTCAATAGATGGCACCATGTATTGCACATAAGCCTGGTGCTAAATTTTGTTGTATTCTCCTTACATTTTTCCCTCTTGGCATGACATTAATAAAAATCAGATGAAATGAAACAGTTCATTCTCATAAATTAGGAGTAGAAACCAGCAGCAAAGGTCATGCAGAAAAAGGCTTTATTCCACATTTAAACTTCAAAGCAAATCTTAAGGCTGATGCAACCGGCAGCTAATTTCACATATAAAAGTCACTTTGGTCATGTTTACATTTTGTTTACCTTTAGTGCCAAAAACAGAGAAACATTTCAGATGAAAGTAAACCTCAATGTGAATTTAAAAGCTGAAAAATGATCAAATATGTTTCCATATACATTTGGGACCAGAATTATAAATTTTGGAAACTAAGACAGTGTGCAGCTGTAGCTCTATGACAGATGCTTGTCTTCAGAATAGAATATAATAGAATTCAACTTTATTGTCAGTACACTGTAAAAGTACAGAGCAATAAAATTCACTCTCTGCATTTAATCCTTCCCCTTGGGGAGCAGTGGGCTGCCATTGTGCGACGGCCAGGGAGCATTTAGGGGTTAAGGGTCTTATGTCCTTTATGTCTATAAGAGAAAGTTGTCTGACTTTAAACAAAGATGCACAGGATAGATTTTCAGGTATAAAAGCAGAAAACTAAATGATTATCATCACTGACTGATCCAAAAATGAAAGCAAATGAAATGTAAGAGAAAGTAAATGAACTGCATCTATCATGTTTTGTTTCCACACTTTCTCAACCTCTTAAATAACTTTCTCCTACAGTAATCCATTTTTACATCTGCAGGTTTTTCTTCCTGTTTGGAATTGTATCAGGTTACATTTAACCTCAGACAACATCAGGTTTTATCTATTTATTTGATAAAATAAAGTCAGAAAAGTCAGACGGTTAAGGAAAGTTTGCTGGTTAATTACATTTTTTTTTTTTTATGTAGAAATCTAGCTGCTTTTACCTTTATTGAAACTTTTCCTTTTTTCCTATAACTGCGCTCCAGATTTGTTTGGGATGCCCTTTACTAGGGTGAAGGTTTATTAAGGTTTGTTTTACCTTATAAATCCTCCAGCTCAGTCAGGTTGAATGGAAATCCTCTAAAAAACATATTTCAATCAATTCTCAATTTAGGTCTAAGACTTTGAGTGGGCTATTCTAACTTATAAACCTGCTAGTATGCACCATAGCGCTTTACATGTGGTTTCAAAAAGTGATGTTTAGCATCATATGACTAGAAAACCGCCCTCTTCAAAGTATTTGAGTCCCCTATATGGATTGCATATTAATATGGAAAGCTTCAAACATTTAGCTGCTTTCTTAAAAAAAGAAAATATTATTTCTTGTTGATCATCCAGAAAATCTGCATAATCTTTATTTACTTCAAAAATCTGTGCTTCTTTTTGCCAGATTGTTGAATAAAATCCATATACATTACCTATACTTATGATTATATGAAATTTAATGGTTAAAAATACTTTTTCCAACTACCCTGATAATTAAAGATGGAGAATTTTCCTCCCATCCTCCAGCTGGCAGACATCCACTCTTCCTCCTGCAGCAGCACTCAGACTCTTTTAATTTGGATTTAATTTATTCACTTCGGTGTCAATGTCTCGCAGGAACTGATGAAGCATCTGGTTATCAGAAAGTTTCTCATCAGAGGTTAAAGGGGGGGTGGGGTTTGGCAGACCTTCACATAGTATTGACTCTTATCGTAAAACTGCAGGCAAACATGATTCCATTTCCTTTTCCTTTGCTGTTGATTATTTCCTCGTTTTTCTAAATCATCTTTTATTTTAGTTTAAGAACTGAAGCAGTAAATGACGCCAAAGCTACAAACACCTAACAAAGGATTGAGAGACATCTGCTGCAAAACAGATTTACTTTCATGGGATTAGAGAGCATGTTAATCTTAATCGCATTTCTCACCAGTGATCGTCTTGATTCTGTCTCTGCCAGCAGCTCTCAGCTCTGTGGATCCCACAGATGGAGACTAACCCAGAATAACTCCTGCTGGTTTCTAAATCAACCTCACATATAGAAACCAGTGACTTCATCTCTCTACTGAAGCCCTTCTGAGAGAGAAAGTCTTCTCTGATTCAGATGCAAATGAAAGAACTCCCAGTTTCAGTCGGATCCTTTTAGAGGTGAATGACGTCTACTCACTGTGGATCAACATATGAAGGTTATCTACAGGTTCTGCAGCAGAGTTATCCACAGTCTGAGTTTGGTGAACCTGTTCAGTTGCTGCTTAAATAAAAGAAAACAAATGCTGTTAGGTTTTATTTTTTATTATTATTATTTTATTATTCATTAATAATTTCAGGCAATTACATGCATTGGAACACACAAGTGAATGCCAGTTCATCAATTAAAACTTATGAGGCATAATAACAAGAAACAAAAAAAAAAAAACAGGCCTGAAAGAGAGTGGGAAGAAGAAAGCGTGTTAAATCCCACTCCGATGCACATTCATAGTAAACATATATATATTCCCAGCTACTTTTTCAATCTAAAAACAAAACTCACATGAAGAGAAAAGATAATAATTAGGAGACATTTATTGATGCAATTACTTTGTCTTTGGCGCTCAGACCTTGGCAGGAAACATAGCGCTTAATTTTGATAGATAAGCATGAACAGGAGCAAAGAACAGGGCTGTTTCCCCCCCAGGCCTGAAACTGATGGTGGAGTGGAGATAGATGAAGTTGGTCAGTCTGTAGACTGCTGTTAGTGAGACTGTCTGCTGAGCTTTATGGGGAGATCCAGTGGATTGCGTGAACTGATACTAGAGCTTCACTTAGGGACCTGGAAGATGAAAGTCCAGTTGGATAACACAGGTTGAGAGAACCTTTCCATGATGAGCAAGCATGAAGCGACAGTGGAGAGGAAAAACTCCCCGTTGGGAAGAAACCTCTGGCAGAAGCAGGCTCAACATGGCCATCTTCTGTCGGACCGGTTAAAATGAGACAGGGAACGTAGTAAGAGTCCAGGAGGAATGACACTCTAATGAAGCTTTCGCTACGATGGTGGAGGAGGGGCTGGAGGTGGGTTGAAACGAGGTCATCTGAATGAAATCACACAGCGCATCCGCTGCCTGCGCATAGGAGGCCTTTTAAGATGAACTTTGGATGCTGATTGGCTTTCGTGGAGGTGAGGTTTAAAGCTGATTGGCTGTTTCGCAGGTGGATGTAGGAGTTTCTTCAGTTGAACTGAGAACAAAATTTCAAATCAAAATTGTATTACCCGAGCAAATAATTATTTACATGGTATGTTTTTGTTTTGTATCATACCAGCAATGATTAATACCAAAAAAATGGTAATAGTCTTTATTGCAAGAAGGCCTCAGGTCATTTTATATTTTGAATAATTGCATATCACAACAGGACATCACTGAGCCATAACAGAGTTTTGTCATTAGGTCTGATAGAAACACAAGTTTGGATTTGAACCGGAGAACATTCCAATATATATGTTATTGTATTGCTTTTTTTGCAAATATAAAGAATAACCAATAGATAAATCTGAGTAGCAATGCTGACTTTAAGTTCAGGGGTTAAAATGTGAGTTTAGGAGACAGAATGATGCTAAAGACGCAGCAGAACATAGTGATGAATAGGAGCTCCTGTGTCGTCACCCTGCTACTTACAGCAGCTATCAAAGGAGCTGTTGTCACTGAGGAAGACTTGCTCAACCGTAATGAAGGCAACTGGAAGCCCTGAAGCAGGAATAGATCCACAACAACACCAACTAACCAAGAATGTTTTTATATAGCAGAAGATTATGACTAAGATCAGCATAAAGTGAGCAGCATGGAGAGTCTGTGATGCTGGAGTCATTATTGGATCAGTTCACAGCAGATTAGTAAACATATGAGTCAGAAAGGAGACGTTGTGAAGGAAAGAGCTTCCCTGCCAACCATATCTGGCCTGATCTTCATCATGTGACCTGGTGATGATGTATCCAGACAGTGAGAGAGAGACAGAGAGAGAGAGAGAGAGAGAGAGAGAGAGAGAGAGAGAGAGAGAGAGAGAGAGAAGGAGCCGTACTGATGAGTCAGATTCTGATGTAATCCTGTTCCTCCTCCCTTCCTCAGCTCCTCTGCCTGCAAGGCTGTTTCTCATTTTTACCCAACAAACTGCCAGTCATGTTACAATGTCTCCATTAGATAAAGAAATTTTATGGAAAAACATGTATTTTAACTCTTAACAGAGATTGTGTCTATAATAGTAGATAGCTTAACTATAGAATCACTTTTAAAAGGTACAGAAACAGAAGGTTTTTTTATTGATCATCTGCATATGAAGCAAAACTTTAAAATAACAAGGTAGAAAGTGTATAAAACCTTTCCATGTTCGCTGCTGTAGATATTTGACAGATAGATGCAGACTTTCCTTATGAAGAAACACAACTGTTGAGATGATTATACTTTTGCTTTCATTCATTTTTAATGTGTGACATTAGATGTTCACTGTTGTTTTCTCAGGAAAAACTGACATCAGTTTTAGTATTAGTGCATGAAGCTCTTTCACTTTTAGCTGCTCTATGTTTCATTTTCACAATGAGTCTACAGGATATGAGAGAAAAAAAAGCCTGGAGCTAAACGACCGTTTAGTCAGCTAAAGAGAAGAAGAAAAGGTTTGTGTTGTTTCAGTGATCTTTACTGTAGATAAAATATGTTCATCCCTAAAAGTTAATGCATTTAAGATACCATGCCCTTGACTTTTGTCAAACAGACGTGGCATGTAGGGAAGAATATCCCTGACCTATAGTTACATAACAAATAATCATTTTGTAAACATTTTTCTTCTAACGATAAATAACATTCTGATTGTCTATCTGAAAGCCCGTATCGATCAAGCTGTAGAAGGAATAAAAGATATATTCAACTAACCAACTACTAAATAAATAAATAAATGGACATTAGGAATTTCCACCTTAAGGTCATTGAACTCATTGCTAAAGGTAAATAATCAAAACACCTGCCAAAATAAAAAACAGTAAATAAATAAAACAGGCAGTACTGCTGATAAAGATTTGTTAGGGTGAGTATTCCATTATTTTCATTAAAAAAAAAGATTGTATTTGTAAATAAGAAACTGAGTAATAAATATTTATTCCTAAGTTGATTCATATCTTACATTAATGCAACTGTTGATTATTTTGGAAATCGATGCATCTGTAGATCATTTTTTTGATTAATAATCGTATAGCCAAAGAAGAAGACTTTTTACAAAATAAAACCAGGTGAAACTAACTTTTACACTTTTTTTTTAATCTGAACTGAACAATTTTGATATATTTATATCTTTTAACAATTTTTATACAATTACTGCTCTAAGTGGGTTCCTCTGTCAGCTAAAGGTATTCTATTGATTCTCTATACTCCAGTTAACAATTAACCGTTAGTTGATGATTCTTCCAATAATGCATTAAGAACCTAATGGAATAATCCAATTAGCTGTTTCAGCCCTAATGCAGGTCATACAAAAGTGCAAAGAGTCAAATAATTTAACAGTATTATTTAATATTAGTTCTTTTTTAGTAGAAAAAAATAAGAATACTTCACACATTTCTAAAACCAAACAACTTAAGCGAGAAAAATAATTTATTCAGATGCAGGTTTTAAATTAGAAGCTTAATGAGAAATCTAATTAGAGAGAATGGCATCTGGATGCTTCAATTTCGATATTTTTCAGGAATTATGAGTGAGAAATCACTGGAGGAAATGGAGGAAAGAGATGGATGGATGGATGAATGGATGGATGGACGGAGAGACGGATGCTGTACCAGTTCACTTTAGTTTATTTATGTAGCGCCAATTCAGAACATGTCATCTCAAGGCACTTTACAATTCAACCAGATCATACAGATTGCTTCAAAGTTTTCTATCCAAGGAAAATCAGTTGATTTTATCAACTCATTGACTCCAAGGCAATCCCTCACACTAAACATGCTTGTAGCGACAGTGGAGAGGAAAAACTCCCTTTTAAGAGGAAGAAACCTCCAGCAGAACCAGGCTCAGTGTGAGCGGCCATCTGCTGAGGCCGACTGGAGTTCAAGGAGACAGAAGCAGAGATACATTCAGAGATTCTTTCAGATATAGCAAAACTATTGTCTTCATCTAAGCCTTCATCTTGTATGTTAGATCCAGTTCCAACCAGGTTATTTAATCTCTTAACATCCACCTTATTTTGGGTAATCCTCGCCTATTTTGCATACCCAAATGGAAAAGCAAATAACTTATGAACTATAAGCCCAAATTACATGTGCAAAACATTTTGTGAAAGCTAACACCCTCTAGTTTCCTAATATAAAAATTAGAATTGGGTGACTAGAACACAGACCAACCTGCATCAGTTTAAACATGACTCAAAGTTAAAAAGAGAGATCAAATCTCTCCTATCCTGGCTTCTCTTCATTGGCTTCCTGTTAAATCCAGAATAGAATTTAAAATCCTCCTTCTCACATATAGAGCCTTAAATGGCCAAGCTCCATCTTATATCAGAATTTCTAAAAGTAGAATGGGAGGCAGATCTTTTAGTTCCCAGGCTCCTCTCCTGTGGAACCAACTACCAGTTTTAGTCCATGAGGCAGACACCCTGTCTGTTTTTAAGGCTATGCTTAAAACTTTCTCTATAGTTATGCTGCTATAGGCTTAGACTTCTGGAGGACATAGGGACCCCTATTTCATCATTCTGCTTCATTCTATCTCTATTCTCCCATTCTGCAGAATCTATTAGTTCCATCTCTAACATTATGCTCTGTGCTTTTTCTCCAAGTATATATATATATATGTTGAGTTAATAAATTGATTAATTTGAAATGTTTCCATATATGGTTTTTATCTTGCATTTCATGTCCTTCTAAAGGCTTTATTCTATTACAGATATAAAGCTGTGCTTGAAAATTGATATAACCTTTCATTACAGACAGAACAAATCAGGAGCTAGTAAAATAAATTGAAATATATATATATATATATATATATATATATATATGATCTTTTTATTTTTTATTTTATTTTTTACCAAATTAAGCTTTTCTTTTCTCCTCCCTTGAGATTAATTATAGATATGACAAATGACATTTATAAACTACTTTAGTTATCACTCAGGGAGGTGACCGTGACCATGAAATTCCAGTGTAAAATAAACATGTTTCACAACAAACATTGAAAATACAAAAACCTGAATGCTTTTTTCAGTGGCTTTGTTGATAAAAAAATTCTTACTGTTGCTTTCACTTTTATATTTAGAAATGGATGGAAGTGTTTGTTCTGTATGAGTTTATTATTCTGTTTTTTTATTTATTATTTAATAATGTTATTTGTGTTCCTTTGTATTTTATCCTTTAAAATATCAGAACTTGCACATTACATCTGTCTGACTGCATCTATACATTAAATCAGATGTTATGATGCAACAGCAGAATACATAAGCAGCTTTTTTACTGAAATTCTTTTTTTAGTAAAAGATGAAGTAGTGCTATTCTAACCTGAGTACATTTTTGGGTTTTCTACCCTGGTCTGAATGTCTTACTTTGTGTGTGTGACTCAGCTGCCTAATGCCATTCCTCTTTATTCCCTTGCAGAGTTTCTATTCTCATTAACACAAGCGCAGTGTTTTAAATTCTAGGAAATACCACAGCAGCAGTGATCTGGAATAAAGGTATTTCTCACATTGTTTTTGTTGTGTGGAAATTGCCGGAATACATTTGAGGATGCTTTTATTATATTGACAGACAAACGCAGCTGAAAACGGAAACCACACAATCTCATCTTAGTCACATGACTCGATCTGACCAATCAGAGCGAGCCAAGTCCAACGGAAAAGTACGCTCATTGTTCGGATGTTTTGCCAACTATAACTTATAAATATGGAAAAATACAGTCCAGACACGGCGGGATATGGATATATCAGGAGTGTCCTGATGGAACAGACGGGTCCCGGATGCGTTTTGTTGTGTTTTTAGTGAAATGCCACGTGTTCAGGTTTGATGAAGTCTGTATATCAGGATGGTTTCGTCACGTGACTCCCCTCCCCCAGCCAACCCGGGGAGTTGGGGAAGAAGGCGGACATGTTTGAGGGGAAATGTGCTGCTTAAAAAGTATCCAAGTGGAAGACAAAGAAGATTTTTGGAAGACAGGTTTCGCTCTTTTTTTTTTGAGGATTTACTTGTCAACTTTTGATTTTCTCTAAAGGCTTTTCAATATAGATTTTTTTTCAACATTTTGATTAATATTTTTCTGGGACTAATTAAGATTTTTTTTTTTATCCTGACAAACTGTTAAAGCTGTAGTAATATTTGTTACTAGATGAGCTGAAGGGGATCTTTCTGCCTGTTATTTGAGTGACATTGATTCTGTTACCTTGGTATGGGGGATGGGCACATATGGTTAGGTAATGTCCTGTGTGCCTCAAATTATTCATTCTATGAGTTTAAAAATACAAAAGATTACAATTTAGTGCTACGTATTGTTAAAATTGTTATCTTGTAAGTTCGAAGTTATTTTTCCTCTATATTTTTTTAAAAACCTAAGTATGGCCGAATACTGAAAACACTGGGTTTAAATTGTAGTTTTTGGTTACTATCGACGTCTTTACAAGTATTTAAGTTGTAAAGTTTTTATTGTGGTTAATAATCGTTTTTCCTTTAGGCTGTTGGTTTTAAAACTGCTGTGTCATTGTGTTGATCGTTGCTGCGCTGACCTTGCCAGAGGTGGTTTTAGTTTTATAATTTGAGTTTTACCTAAAAACACTAATATTTTTAGAGCTTAATCCTTAATAGTAATATATTGGTGCTTTTTACTTGAAGGCGCATGTGTACCAAATTTTTATGGCGGTTTTCAAAAAGCGTCGGTCTGAACGGTTATGCTTAACGGATATATGAACTATTGTCGTTAAATTACAAGATAGTACTTGTATATATGATTAGGCATGTGGTTAATTAACTTTACAGCGAGCACTTTTATCAAATTCTTTTGTCTTTCGCTGCTCAAAGATGGCGCCCGCCTACATGTTCTAGAAGAAACTGATGATTTCACGAGGGAGAGGCTCTCTTCAGGCGGTACTCGTGACTGAGCTGGCCAACCAATGGGACTGTTGGTTTTTATACTACAAGCCCGCGTTTAGGCCGTTTCAACCAATCCCTTTGGTCGCTGCGGAACACGTTGACGTAATATGATATGATAAGGAACTGGGTGTCTCTTTTTCTCTGTTTTCCTGAAGCTTTTTGTTAGCGAGCCAGTCACAAACGAGTCACCGGGAAGACAGGGCGGGCTGGACCAATGGTGTTCGACAATATCTTTGAAGGACAGGGTGAACTCACGAATAGGTCGTCCCTGAACGTTGCATGCGGATATCTAACAGTAAACGAGTGTGGTGATTTTGAAAGACACCGCGAGTAGCCAATAACGATTCTGTGGGCGGAGGAATAAGGAAGGGGTTCAGCCAATGAGGTGAATGGCTGCTCTATAAAGCACCGGGTGTAGTCGCACTCAGTCGCCATTTCAACGAAGCGATTCACAGGGATTTCGTCGTGGCGGGCAGCAAAGAAAACTGACGAGCGGAGACGGATCCTGCGTTTGAGTGTTTCCCAAAACAGAATCCGGATCCATCCTGATGGATATGGCTGTTAACCCGCCTCTTGACAGGTATATATCGGTAGAACTGGCTCTCACTTTAACATCAGAAGGATTATTTTAAGAATTTTTTTTGTTGTCATTTTTTACTTCTCTACTGGCTCCCCTTCTGTACTGTTTCTCACTCAGGGTGAGACATGGACTGGACTAAGTACCGGAAAAAATCAATTATTACAATGGACAATTATTTATGAATAAAATAAATATTTTGAATTTATTTTTTCAAATAGCCTATGAATATAGTGGCGCCATCTTCGGGTCCTCGCGGCAGTTAGCCGCTTACTCCCGCAGCTCAGCAGTGGATGTTAGCATAGCTACAGATAGCTTGGCTAACTAAACTTGTCTGTTATAGAGGTCGGAATGCAACTTTATTAGAGAATAAGGTCGCGGGAGGGGATTGGTTCCCATTGCTTTTTATAGTTATATAATGCCTTTATCACCTAGCTTATTAAACGTCCGGCGTTGTACTGTTTGAGCCATCCATGCGTACATCCAAACAGTCTGTCACCGGCTTGTTGTGCTAGCCATGTGGTCAGATTGTTGTGATGGACGGGTTCACTGGTACACCTAAATGGTTTAAATTATTTATAATTTATTGAAAAAATATTACCGAGGATCTAAATGGTTAAAATAGGACCCAAGGCTTACTGTTATGTTTCTTTTTGTTGCCAGGTTACAGCTCAGTTTCACTCAGATCAACAAGCAGTGTTGAGCAGTTTTACAGTTATTACACTTTTTTAATGTAATGCCTTCATTTTTGTTTTGATATAGTTTTAAATGTTTTTACACAGAACCTTCAACTTCTAGTATTTTTTTTAGTAATGTCGCCTTTGTGTAAATTCTTTTGCATATTTTTTATAAATAAAGTACACTAAATGTCAAATGAGTTTCCAGAAGTTTATTTGAGATTGACCTATTATTCTAAATGGATCAATGCAGTTTTAATTTGCACACTGGGATGATTTTATGAGATGAGCTTTAAGTAGTATTCCTTAATAAACCTTTTGTTCAGTATGTAAGAAAAAAAAGATCAAATGTTTACCATGATGATGGACCATGATGATTTTGAAGTTCTTTGTAAGGCTAGTATGATGCAGGTTTGTCTTCACATAAATTAGTCAGCAAAACTGTTGTTAAAATGTACATTTTATTTTTCAAATACCCAGTTTTATAAACTGACAAGAAATCAGGAAGTTATACATGTATATAAATAAAACATGCATTTCCTGGGGAAAATATTTCTAAGCAGTGTAAAAAACAAAACAAAAAACTGAGAGGCAGCCATCAGCATGCCCTGCTGTGTGCACTGTAGCATGGAAATAACCCCACCCACCAGTTAGTTTTTCTCTCCTCCCCATCAAGAAACGAGTGGGAGGAGTTAGTGAACAGGAACTAGGTGTAGAGCAGGAAGTCGATGACTAAAGCAACGCCCATGTTTTCCTATTCAGATAGGATGCCTTGTTTTATTTTTATTAGTTCTTTTATATTTGTGTTGCAGAGTATATAAGTAAAAGAAAATGTTGTAGTTCAGGATAAGTTTGATTCCTTATTATGCTGGTCTTAACATGAGTAAAAGCTGGTCAGTTTTGAGATTTTATCTATTTTCCCCCTGGTGCATCTTCTTTCCTCTCCGTAAAGTTCACTGGATCTTGATTCCTCTTGGCAGCACTCATTCTGGGGTTGACCCTGGCTATACTGGAGTGACAATGGATCAGAGCACTGGTACAGCTGGGAAACGCATCCGGAAACCTTCCCAGCTCTACGAAGGCTTTGAGAGTCCTGGGATACCCCTGATCAGCCAGATGGTCCCCTCAGGGCCCCCCCAGCCAACGGTGAAAGACCCCAACAGACAGGGAAGGATGACCAACCAGCTGCAGTTCCTGCAGAAAGTCGTCCTTAAGTCTCTGTGGAGGCACCACTTTGCCTGGCCGTTCCACGAACCTGTGGACGCAGTCAAGCTCAACCTGCCTGTGAGTAAAACAGAAACGGAAATTAGAGAATAAAAAGAGAGTAGTTTGTTTATAGGTCTGACTAATAAGCATATCTGTTTTCAGGACTATCATAAGATCATAAAAACCCCGATGGACATGGGCAGCATCAAGAAGAGGCTGGAGAACAACTACTACCGCAGTGCCAGCGAATGCATGCAGGACTTCAACACCATGTTTACAAACTGCTACATTTACAACAAGGTAGGCAGGTTTCCATTTTAAATTAGTTGGTTGTGTTGATATTGAGGAATGGTCTGAATACTTAATTTCTGAATGTAAAAGTAGTCCTGTTGAAGATTTATTCAACACTAGTTATTTAAAGTTAAAACTCGTTTATCACACCCAGTTAATTTCCAAGTTTATTATTTAAAGTAAGAGCTTTTTTTGGATGAAAAGGTTCAGTTTTTTTATATTATTCCAGTTTTTCCTCAAACTAAACTATTTTCTTTCTCCATGTTTGCAGCCAACGGATGACATCGTGCTGATGGCTCAGTCTCTGGAGAAAGCCTTCCTGCAGAAAGTTGCCCAGATGCCCCAGGAGGAGATCGAGCTGGCCCCCCCACTCGCTCGCAACAAATCTGCCAAATCCTCCAAAAAAGGGAAAACTAATCAAAGTGAGGATAAAGACGATCAGCTGACAGAAACCTGCTGCTTCCTCCTGTCAGATCGGCTCATCTGTTCTATATCTTCCAGTTCTAGGAGGCGTGACGACGGCCCACCAGGTGCCCGCCGTCTCCCAGTCTGCGTACTCTCCTCCCACTCCAGAAACCCCCGACTCCATCCTCTCCACCCCCCCACAGACTATTTTATCAAAGAGCATCAGCTTCCCTGCTGAGCACAGCCTGCCCACCATCACCAACATGCCCCCCACACAGCCCACCGCTAAGGTAACTGGTTTTATGTTTCTGTGGTCACTGGTTTGACTGGAGGGGAGATGAAGGTCTGAAACTCATCATCCTCTTCTCTTCCACCACAGAAAAAAGGGGTGAAGAGGAAGGCAGACACCACCACTCCCACCACCATGGCCATGCCCATCATGGGCACCATGGGGGTGAGCGGGATCGGCCTGGGGATGGGCGGCGGACTGGACTCGCCGCTGACACTGACCTCTCTGGGGATGGACCACGGCTCTCCGCTGGGACTGAACCCGGGTATGGTGATGAGCATGGATATGAGCCACGGAGTGATGATGATGGGGAACAACGGGACGGCAGGAAGCAGGAGGGGGGTCAGCGGACGGCCCATCAAACCCCCAAAGAAAGACCTGCCGGACTCCATCCTGCCCACGCCGGTGAGGCGCAGCAAGCTGACGCCGCAGCTGCGCTACTGCAGCGGCGTGCTGAAGGAGCTGCTGTCCAAGAAGCACGCGGCGTACGCCTGGCCGTTCTACAAGCCTGTGGACGCCACATCGCTTGGTCTCCATGACTACCATGACATCATCAAGCAGCCCATGGACCTGAGCACAATCAAGGTACAGAAGCTGCAGCAGCTCAGAAGTTAGCTTCTGTTTTGTTCTTGGATAAAACAGGAAATTTAAGTGATGTTTGTTTCTGCAGAGGAAGATGGACAGCAGGGAGTACAGAGACGCCCAGCAGTTCTCCGCCGACATCAGGCTCATGTTCTCCAACTGCTACAAGTACAACCCTCCTGATCACGACGTGGTCGCCATGGCCAGGAAGCTCCAGGTAATGCCACCAAATATGGAAATTATTTCCCTGCATGAAACAGAAAACATCCGTATTTGCGTAGAAAGAGATTTATTTTGTTTATTAAACCTGAGAATAGATTCTAAATGATAAATTCTACTTAAAGAAGATTTGATGAGATACTTTAACAGCAAAGTAAAGTCAAACGGCTGATTTACTGATGCTTAATCAATTTTTATTCTCTTTCAGGACGTGTTTGAGTTCTGCTTCGCTAAGATGCCCGATGAGGCTCCTGCCCCTCCCACCTCCTCATCTTCCTCGTCTTCCTCCTCATCCTCCTCATCTGAGAGCGAGTTCAGCAGCGACAGCGAGCCGAGCGACAGCAGCCTGAGCTCCGACTCAGAGGAGGAGAGAGCCAATCGGCTGGCAGAGCTGCAGGAGCAGGTTGGTTCTGATCCTGACCCCAAACGGAACAGTCATCTTTTAAATATCCGCATTTGACATCATGGTTTTAAATTAAATTTAGTTAGACCATAATAAATAATTTCATGTATTGAATTTTAATCCCACCTTCTGATTCAGAAATAATTGCTTCATTTATTTCCATTAGTTTTAGGTCTGGCTAACCAACTTTTGTTTTTTGTTTTTTTTTTTACTCTGATAAACCTTCAAATTTCAGATATTTCTTATAACTTTGCTCCAGATATTTGTCTTTTTAACAGTTTTTTTTTTTTTTTTTAATAACTTCTTGCTGCTGAAATTAAGATTTTGGATTTTATAAAATCATACATTTATCTCAGACCTTTAAGTCGATGTTTTTTTTCCGTAGCTAATGTTTTATCCGTCTGGTTTTCCAGCTGAAAGCGGTCCATGAGCAGCTCACGGCGCTCTCCCAGGGTCCCATCGTCAAACCCAAGAAAAAGAAAGAGAAGAAGGACAAGAAGAAGAAGAAGAAAATGGAGAAACATCGGCGGGTAGAGGAGGAGGTGGTTGCAGTAAGGCCGCCCAAAGCTCCCAAGATGTCCAAGTCCTCTAAAACAAAGAGCACCAAAGGGATCAGCTGTCCTGTCATACCAGCGAAGAAGACGCAAAGCAAGAAAAACAACAAGAGCAAGTGAGTAACGCCCCCTACTGGTTAGAGAACTGAAGTTTGTTATTGTTCTAACCCTCCATCTGTCATTCTGCTCCATCAGATCCAAAAAGGGCAACATGATGTTCAACGTGTCCCAGCCGATGCACGACCCTCTGGTCAGCCATTTTGACTCCGACGAGGAGGAGGAGACGGTGCCCATGTCGTACGACGAGAAGCGCCAGCTGAGCCTGGACATCAACAAGCTGCCGGGCGAGAAGCTGGGCCGGGTCGTCTACATCATCCAGTCCAGGGAGCCGTCGCTCAGAGACACCAACCCGGAGGAGATCGAGATCGATTTCGAGACGCTGAAACCGTCGACGCTGAGGGAGCTGGAGCGATACGTGATGACCTGTCTACGGAAGAAACCCCGTAAGCCGTACGGTGAGCAGAGAACCGGGTTCAGTCCTGGTCCTGTTGGGTTTGGGTCATTCATTAAGCCTTGTCGTCATCCTGTTTTTGACGTGAACTTTCTCTGCAGCGAGTAAGAAGAACAGTGCGGGCAAAACCAGGGAGGAGCTGGCGATGGAGAAGCAGATGGAGCTGGAGAGGCGGCTGATGGACGTCAGCGGGCAGCTGAACTCTGGGAAGAAGCCGTCTAAGACCAAAAGTGAGTCCTTCATTCCTCATTTAGGAAAAAAACCTGTTATCGGATAAATAATCTTATTAACTTGTTTTATTTTCCCTTCAGATGATAAACCAGCGTCAGACGTCCACGCCCAGCCGTCACGTCTCAGCGCCAGCAGCTCTTCCTCAGACTCCTCTTCATCGTCGTCCTCCTCATCATCCTCAGACACCAGTGAATCAGATTCTGGTTGATTCAGTCGGACTGTTTGTAAACGATGGGGTCCATTAAGGAGCTCTGGGTTCAGTCGGACCCGGTCCAGAGAGGTGGGCTCTCCCTGCGCTCGGCTCGATCCGGCTGAATGTGAGAAGAGAGCGACGGCGTCCTGCTGGTGACGGGCGGAGCGACGGGAAGCTTCTCCTAACAAAGACTGCTGCACATGGAGGGATATGGGTGCTAGAGCCAGAATCTGTGTGTTCTGGATAATTTTCCCCTCTGAACGTGCTTCCTTGTCTTTATGCTGTATAGATCACATGTACAGATGTATAAATATCTATTTTCTTTTATAAAGAAGCCTTTTATGGAGGTTATTTATTCCCTGATTGTGGGAAAGGATTGACCTGGCGTGTACAGAGCTGTGTGTTCCGTTTGTTCTAACGATAAGAGAGTCCACTTTGGTTTCTTTTGTATGAATGGATCTTGTATGTTTGCATGTGTGAGAGATCCGGCACCACAAGTGCATCTTTGTGAAGTTCCTCATAGTTTAGAGGCAGACGCCGCTCCTGGCGCTGCACGCAGAAGCACCTTGGTTCAGTAGGAAACAGACTGCATGCATCAGAGGAGCAGACGGACGCTCCTGTGTCGTCCTGTTAGTCGTACAGAAACACGTCTTAGTTACAGGCTCAGTATTTCTGTTCCATGTTAGCTGTTTGTTTTCTTCACGAGCCACAATCTGTAAACATGTTGCTTTTTTATTTGACCAATCTGCTAATAAATTGTGAGGACCTGTCTTGTCCAATCACCTTTGTCTAAATAACTCCTGAATCCTTTTATTTATTCACTTAAAAATCATACATTTGAATTTAGTCAATTAGTTTTTCACTTAAAGGGAAACATTTTTTTGGTATTTAATTAAAATTATAGTTTTCCTACAGCTGAAATCTTTTTATCATTAAAAAAGCAGTTGACTGACGAGTTAATTTCACGCACTGTTTTTGTTGACTGTTAGATAAAATATTTTATAATGGAGTGTTTTTTTTTGGTTTTATTAAGGTTACAGCTTAAAGTAGAGGTTAAGTTGTTTAGGGGAAATTTGGATTTAACTGAAGGGGTTTAGTTTCTTGAAATATGCACATTTGGACTAATTAAGGTCTACATGTTTTACAGAGTCAAACTTGTGTTTTTTTTTTTTTTTTTTTTACTTCATGATTTGAGGTTCTTTGCCACATTTGGTTCCCATTACAACAAAAACTAAATGTCAGTCTTGCTCTGCAGTTTGTCAGAAATCTGAATGCTTTGTTCTCGTTTCATCTGAACCTAAATAAAAACATAAGCCTTTAACTGTTTGGATATTTCTTTCAAAAAGGAAACGTTTTATGTAAATTATTGAATTCGGTAAAAATAATGTACTTTAACTTTAAGTAAATTCTGCTATATAACAAACCAGGTTATATAGATATTAATTTATATTTTAAATAATTCTAATGCTTGGATGGCGGATTGTTTCCATCCATTCGATATAATTTATCAACCTTTCATGTGAAAATCTAAAGGTGAAGTGCGTCCTCTAGCGGTCAAATGTAAGATAAAAAATCGTTATGGCATTGCCTCTAAAACTACTTCAACATAAAAAAAGCTAGTTTTTGGTTCTAATTTAATTCGACAGTCTTGTGGCTTTTTATTCTCGTGTTCAAATATGAACGGTTGTGTTTGGCAATAAACATTGTATTAGTTTGTATTAGAAAATTGCAAGGGTAGATTTATTTTCACTGCCAGCCTGATATTTAGCACAGTCATTTCCATCCCCTCCTGTTAGCACAGAGTGATTTATTTACAGTTACAGGTGTTTCCACTGGAAATAAATTCCCAAATTCCCAGTTAATTTGTTTAAAATAAATTGTAAGGTAAAAGTTGCACTTCTTAGCTATAATATAAAGTAGAAATCCATAATCAGCCTCGCTGACAAGAAAAAGAAAACTGAGGTAGCGGATGCATGTCGTCCTCTGGCGATCAAACTGAGAAAGTACAATAATACAGAAAACTGTCATGGCGGCCTCCGTAAAACTCGTATCAAGGTTGACTCTGGTCACTGGTTAGTTTAAATTTAACATGATTCTTTTGTCTTATATAGTTAAACATAAAAATAGCTATATTTGATGTTATTATTGAATGTCTTGATTTTACCATCTCGTAGTTTAAATCTCTAAATAAACGTGAACTTCGGACTGACCGGTGAACGTTTTGAGAAATCTGACATTTTCTTCCTACTGCTATATCAACATGATCGATTAATTATTTATTTTCATTTAACTAGTAAAAGTCTGATTTGTTTCTTTAAACTAAAGCGCGGAATGTTTACAAATTCAGAATCTTATTTTTCTCCTCTTGTCTGTTAACGCTGCTTAGAAATAGTTTGAGAGAATTTTAAATATTTTGGTAAACTATAGGTTTAAAAACATAGAAATAATGGAAAAAATCCAATGTTTACTTTTTGGGTATAAATTATTTTAATTCATTTGAGTAATTCAGGTTAGTTTTTTTTGTTTGGACTTTTGGATCTGATAAAGTAGATCTACCAGCTTCATCATTTTGTAAAAATAGCGTCTTTATTTTTTCCAGCTTGTAGTAATTATTGTAAAAGTGTAAAAATGATTCCCTTATATTAAAATCACCTCACCTAAAATCACGAATCATTTTTGTTCACAATGCATGAGTGGATTTTTGAATAAAAATAATTTGGTCTTCCTGTTAGTTTGTTATATTATTTAATTTGATTTATTCATGTGAAATATGACCAGGATCAGAATATTTTATGAGTCTAAAGGGAAGTTTAGTTAATGCAGAGTTTAATGTTTATGTGAGAGAGAAATATTTAACTGAAAATGTTAATAATAATTATGAATCACTAAGAGGAAATAATGAAGGAACGCTGTCACTTTCTGGACTTTTTGTAGGAAAAGGATGTGATGCTTTTTGGAATAATCTATTATTATCTCTGTAGGACAACAAGTTTACATCTTCCTATTTGAGGACATTCCTTCTGAACTCAGTTAGTTCCTGTATTCTTGTTTCCATCCTTCTGTTTCTCTTTCCCAGGTGGAGGCAGCGGCATCGGACGTGCCGTGTCTCAGCGTTTGGCCTCTGAAGGCGCCTCAGTGGTGGTCGCTGACATCAGCGAGGAGTCAGCCAATGAGACGCTGGGAAGCCTCCAGAATGCTGTCAGAGGTCAGAGTCACATGGCAGCAACGGTGGACGTGTCGTCCAAGGAGAGCGTGACGAAGCTGGTGACGAGTATCCAGGTGAGAGAAACATCTGGGGATCTGCTCTGTGTAAAAACAATGAGAGGCTCCTTTATCAGAGAAACTTCAGTCAGTCTGAGATTTTCTGTTTCAATAAGTAACCTGGTCTGTTACCATGGTAACTTCTGACCAATACACTTTTAGCAGAAAAACCTTGTGGGATGTTTCAGTTTCTGATCTGTGTGAAATGTTGTGAAAAGTATTTTTACAGGTTTCCTATGTTTTTGTTAAAGTGTTTCAGTACAACAACCAACATTTTATAAAGATAATGTGAGTGAAAAATAAAAACCAATTAATAAAAGATGACTCATTCCAAATCAGTTTGATCCTATATGGAAGTTTTTGCTCCTTTATTAAATCAGAATTAACTGTGATTAATCAATTTGTAAAAACAAACTAACAAAAAAAAAAAAAAGGTCTAAATTGGTTTTCTCAATCAAACCTCAATCTGAGTGACAGATAAATAAGTCTAACAAACAATATTTAAAATAAATTTCATAAGGAAAAGTAAATACATCTTAAAAGGAGCAGACATCTTTATAAAGTTAAGATATAAAACAGTGATGAAGGAACAATGTTTTTCTAATAATTGTGTTTATTTATGGAACAGTCTAAATTTTGAGTTAAAATGATCAAAATCTTGATGATGAAGTGTTATGAAACTGAGTAAACTAAAGTACTATTTTTGTGTCTATATATTAGTAAACATTATGTATTATTTTGTACATGGATGGAATTACAATCAGTTGAATAAGTGATAGCTTTCCCCCTTTTTAAATTGAGGCAGATATTGTAGGTTTTACTTCTTCTGTTCTTTTTATTTCATGGTTTTTGGTGTTATATGAATTAGTTAAGCTGTGTTTTATTGAATGAACAAAACTAAACTAAACTAACTGATCTGACTATATGAAGACTGAAGTTTGAGTCTTCAGAGTTCATTTAGCGAGATCTCTCAAAGGAACCCAGGATATGTAGATCCTGTTTGGTTGTTCCTGGTCCTGCTGTCCCACAGGGAGCATTGTTCGGTTTATTTTTCGTTGATCATGGTCCCTCCCTCTTCAGACTCGTTACTTCCAGCCTGCCTCTGTGTGTGTGAATGCTGCAGGCATCACTCAGGATGACTTCCTGCTCAACATGGATGAGGAGCAGTTTGACAGAGTCATCCGGGTCAACCTGAAGGTAACAGATCGGTCAGCTAACAGGTCAAACCGTAAATAAGATATTTTAAAAAAGGTTTAATTTCAGTAACACACAGAATAAGAGTGAAGTTCTGTTCTTTTCAACATTATTTCTGACTTTTTTATATAACTTTTTAACTGTTGCCTCTGAAATGCCTGAAACAATTAAAAACTGCACGAATTGTATGAAATAATCTTAAACTGTTTGGAATAGAAATCAAAGTCTTGGGTCTTTAAAAAGTAGCCCTTTATTTTTTAACTGGGCATTTTTTAGTGATTAAAGTTGAAGCTACGGTAGTTAGAATTCAGAAATATGTTCTTGTAAAAACCAGATGCATCATGGCAGTTAAAGAGTTAAGGAAAGTAAAAAATTAGTTTATAGATAAAACTACAAAAATGTACTTTGTTCCGATTAGTTTATAATTTATTGACTGATTAATGAATAGAAACATCTCCTTCTCTCTTTGTGTCAGGGTTCGTTCCTGGTGACTCAGGCTGTGGCTCAGGCTCTGGTGGCCTGTGGCGCTCCTAAAGGATCCATCATCACTCTGGGCAGCATCGTAGGAAAGGTGAGGAATCTGTAGAAAACCACTGTGACCACCAAAAGATGGAAGAAAGACCCAAACTTTACTTTTAGCTTCCTATTTTTTGATTTTAAAGCATCCAGATGAAACGGGAACTAAACCGTCTTATGCCTGTTTATGCTGAGGTTCCGGTTTAAAACCAGATATTCTGATGTTTGCAGGTGGGAAACCTCGGCCAGGCGAACTACGCTGCATCTAAAGCTGGAGTTGAAGGTTTAACCAGAACAGCTGCTAAGGAGTTTGGCAGGTCAGAGGAAGCAGATGCTGCAGAAACGATCATATAAAAACACTCTGAGCTGTTTCTGTTCTGCTCAGGTTTGGGATTCGCTGTAACTGCGTCCTGCCTGGTTTCATAACGACTCCGATGACGGATAAAGTACCAGAGAAGGTTCTGGAAAAGGTAAAGCCACAGACATGTTAGAGCTTTATCAGAACTTAATCATTATAACAAAGCTAAACTCAACATCATTAAGTTATTCTTACTGCAGATAAGTACATATAATGACATGATGCTGGTTTAATTCAAATTGAAGATGTTCTGCCCAAACATTATTTATGTTTTATTTCATTTACAGCAGGTTTAATATATATTAAACACGTTTGTGTTTTTTCTCTTTGTTAGTGACATAAAATCCCAATCTGATTAGGACCTTTCAAATAATCCAAAAATATTTTTTTTAATCACTGCATGTTTAATAAATGGAAATAAATGTCAAACAGACGGACCGGGACATAAAATAAACTGGTTTGAATAAAAAACAGTTGATTGTTGGTCTGAGGTGTTTCCTGGATGGAGGAGCTGCTTTCGTGTTTTGCTCAGGTGTGATTTTATTCCATCTTCTGTTCATAACTTTCAGATGTAGAATAGTTAATTTAGAAAGCAGTTTACCTCAGTGTTTCAAAACATCAATCAAATTTAAATATTAACTTTTACGGTTGCAGTTTTTGCCCAATCAGGTTTCGGAGGAAATCACATTTTCATACATGGAGGTTTGAATTTTTATCTTGCTTAATAATAATAATATAAAAATAACTATTTATAAAACAATTTTTTGCGTTTACGCGTGTCTTTGACTACTATTTATTAATTTATATTTTTTTTAATATGTTGTGCATTACAACAAACTAGAACAGTGGCAATGTTTTACAGCAGGAGAGAAGAAGGGAAGAATATAGACGTACATAAACACAAACATACAAGTAGTGGTTCATTAGCATAGTTGAATTATAATTATATAATTGAGAAATGAGTGAAGACTGACGTATAAGATTTAGTCTTCGACCAATATTTACATTTGTTTGATGTTTTGAAACACAAGCTAGAGAAAAATCAAATAATAAATAAATCAGGAAGGAAAACGTTTTTCATTTACTGTGAGCTGTGATGAGTTTAATCTGATACGACTGAATATAATCTGAATAAATCCCACTAGATTAAAATAATCAGACTCTCCCTCCATCCAGAAGCTGCTGGTGAATTCAGATGATTTTGTTGCCTCCTCAGTCCGGTTCTGTCCAGTTTATAGTAAATTGATGTTTTCCCCACTTCAGTTTGTACCCAAAGCATGATGTAGATGTAGAAAGAACCTGAGAGATCTTTGCTTTGACCATCTGTTTATGTCTGTAGTTTGATACCTTGATAAAAAGGATAGTTTTCACCGTCATCAATTAAAACTAAACCAGTGGATGTTAGTTAGCTCTGATTGTAGACAGGGTCCCTTTATTTTCCCAGCTGATTTTCTAAGACATGTGACACCACTTTCCCTGCTTTATTACATTTTAATAATTCAAAAATAATGTTGTTGCTGATTTTTTTTATATGGATTTAATGTCAGTAGCTCTACTATTAATTCATTTTCTGAGATAAAGCTTAGAACTGATCTTAACACTATGATCTCCATGTTTTTTTTCATATTTAGGTTTATTTTCTCTGCAGTAAAACAAGGTTCAAACTTTATGTTCTCTTTGAAAAGGTCATTCTTTTGTGAAACTTTATTTCTTTGTGTTTCAGATGAAGTCTCTGGTTCCTCTGGGTCGAATGGGGGAACCTGCAGGTTGGTTCTGATCATTAAACTCATTTAACAGCTTATTTTCAAACAAATCAGGATTTATTCTCTGCACGTTTATCCTGCAGATTTTACTTTAACAACACACACATTAATCTGTTTTGGATAAAAACTGTTACCTGTTCTGTCCTGTAGAGGTCGCTGATATTTGTGCCTTTCTGGCTTCAGATGATTCTCGCTACATAACAGGAGCCAGCATCGAAGTCACAGGTGGAGAGATTAACTCCTCAGCAGGATTTCAAATAACATCTCCCTTCAAACCATTGAAGGTTTATCATTTATTTATTGATTTTTTTTTTTCAGGTGGACTTTTTATCGGTTGAAGAAAACAACCTGTTGATGAACCCAAGCAACAACAGCACTTAATTAACATGTAAAGTTTAGTTAATATTTGTAATTATAAAGCTTCTTTTGTACCAATAAACACCTGAATGTCAGACTGGACTGCAGTGCTTTATTAAAGATATAATTATTTCAAACCTGATAGTAAATAAACTTTTCCTTCCTCTTGTATTTTTGTGCAGCTGGGATTCAAACCAGCAACTTTATATTTATTCACATCTATTATTTCCTTCTTAGAGCAGATTAACCCCATTAATGACATTTCTGAAGTTTATTCTCTAAGGTTTGGTGATTTCTTTTGAAACTGAGATCTCATCATCCTCAGATGTTGCAGGTGAGCCATAAAACTGTCAAATTGTTTCCTCTAAATACAATCGACACCACAAAAACAATAATTTGGAAAAAAAAACAGAAACTTAAAGATTGAAAAGCAGTTTTGCTCTTTTAGAGCCGCCAAAGTAGGAAAACATGGGTTAGATATGTCTCTATTTTAAAAAGCTGAGAAGTTTCTAAAATACCTTAAATAATAATTTCATATCTTGATGAAGTTTAAATGTTCACTTTTTGTCTGTAAATAATTTACGGAATGTTGTTTATCGCTTTAAAAACATCAGAGCTCCGACAAACTGAAGAAAACCCCAGAAAGGCAGAATGTCTGACTGTCCACTAGAGGGAGCTGTTTCCCCCTTTCAGGTGAAGGTAATGCTCAGCTTCAATTTGAAGAAAACAAAAATAATGGAATGAGAGGTAGATGTAGAATGAAAAAAACTCATCTAAAAAAACAAAAAACAAAAAGTTTTTTTAATGTTTTCAGAGCACCTCCTATCAGTAAGTGCTATGAAAAGTAATTAGTTTCCATTTCTATGATAGGTTCCAAAAGATTTAACAACTGAAAATTCAAATGAATATAAGTACCAAAGCTGTAACTTGTTTATTTATGCATCAAAAAATCTGAGAATGTTTTAATATTTTCATTTTTAAAAAAATAATTTCATCTTTTTTCTCTGTGATTTTTAAAACAATTTATACAAAAACAGGCTTCTGGTACTTTAGCTTCTTTTGAACTTTATTCTATTTCTTAACAGCGTTCTGTCCTTAAAGAAGAAAACCAAGAGGTGCTGTTGTAAAGTTAATTATCTTTGGGGGTTTGCAGAGATACAGATGAAAAAAGTAACAATTAACCATTTGTCTTTGGACACACAAAGCTGCTTTATTCTTTAATCTTTTAATATTTTTTGATCAAATGATTTATGGGTCTGAATAATGAGGAACACTACAAAAAGTCCTCAAATTATAGTGTTTGCAAAAAAACAGCCAAAGTGCTCATAAGAATTTCGAAAGAGGTTTAGAAATACTTTAAATGAAGGAAGACTAGTTTAAAATATTAATCTGGCTGAAAAATACATGAAAAACTATAAAATTGTACCCCCTTTTTGTTAAATCAGATGACAACTCTTAATGAGTTGCCCAAAAACAGTGATGCCTGGTGGTCAATTTACAGGAAAGGCAGCTTCCCCTTTAGATGGTTTGTTGAAAGAAAAACAAAGAGTCATAAATCTCCTTTTAAAAAGATTATATATTAACCAAACAAACTTTTTAAAAATTACTTACAGACATTATAAAATAAAACTTTTCAGCACCATATTTTCATGTTGAAATGTTTTCAACACCACAAAAACAAATAGTCGAGGTCCTTCTCAGAGGAGGACAGATTGGTTTGGTTTAATCTTTGAGCCGCCCCCCCCCACCCCACTTTACTGCCATAATAAAGAAATAAAATAAAGCAGAAATCTATAGTCAGAAATCAGCCCATGGTTGCAGGATTTTCTCCTCACTCCATCTTGGCCTGTCCTCCCCTCCCACTCGCCACCTTCCTCCCACTCGCCTCAGTCTCACATAGAAGAAAAGAAAGTTGAAGATTTGTAGTTTTAAAAACTTTGGTTCTGACAGCTGCATAAAATGGACTCTGTTAGGAAGGAAAGAGGAATGTTCAGATCTGGGAGTCACTGTTTAATCAATATAGTGGAAGCAACATTTAAAGGCACAGTACAGCTGATAAAAACATCAGAGGATCTAACAACGAGACACGGCCACAGATTCTTTGGTTTGACAGGAACTTTGTTCAGGGTTCGGACAGAAGCGCCGCAGCTCTGGCTGACTGAGTTCAGGGTCACGCTTCAGTCGAGCCGCATTCAAATAAATACAACTGAAACACGTCCGTCTCAAATTTTATTCTAAAGCACCCTGACTGGTTTAAATAAATACAATAAAATATTGCTATTTCTGTACAAATGTACTGTAATGCACATTTCCCTCCTAAAAGGCTTTGTGAAATAGAAAAGAGACTAAAAATGGGAGGAGTTTTGTGTAATTAGCACCTTGCCACACAGTTTATTCAGTAATTCAGCCCTAAAATGTACCCAGAATAATTACTGCAATGATTTAAAGGATTGTTTTCTTTAAAAGATGCCAGAAACATTCATAAACAACAAAATGATGTTTAGCACAGCTTATAAAAATGGCTTAAACATTACTGACGAAGGCAACATCATAATCTTCATGTCTGCAGCAACAAACGATGAAACAAATGACTTTAAAAAGCACCTTGAGGAAGACTTGAAGTGGGAATCAGATTTCAGAAAGCGGAAGATGAAACCTCAGAATGAGGAGGATAAAGAATCAGGTCATGCGGTCGTTTATATCTGGGTAGAAAACTGATGCCATCGATTTTTTACTTTCTTCTGACCTCAAACGACACGAGGTGAGATGCAAAAAACATGATTAACATGTGAGTAAAAACAATAGAAGTTAGCACCCAGAAATAATCCAGATTAGATGTGCAACAGCTACATTTGGTCTGAGTTTTGTCTCTTCTTTAGACTGAATCAGATTCTGTTCATGAGGTAAAACTAAGCATCTCGAAAAAAACACATTAATTCAAGTTTTTACATGAAATCAAAAGGATTTAAAGCCGACTGGCACTAAAGCTGAGAACCAGAGCGACTCTTGTGATTGACGGTTCATGGCTTTCTGTTTTATGGTGTTTGTTAATCATGTTGCTGCACATTAAACGTGGAAATAAAAAGATGTTTGGATGTGACTCTTCTTTCAGCAAGAGGTGGGGGAGGGGGGAGGAGGAGAAAGAAGGACAGAGGAGTGAGATGGGGCGGGGTGGAGACGAGGGAGCTTCATGCTGACGGTTCAATCTTCAGGATTTCTTCTTCTTCTGCTCCTAAAAACAATGTTTGATTCCAGGAATGTTCTCTGTTTCCTCCTCCTCTCATGCCGTCATGCTCCCAGGCGTTTCTCTCCTCTTCACAAGTTTGATTTGTTTTTTTTTAGTCCATTAGTCGCTGGGAAAACGTTTCCCGAGGCACATGTGTGAGGATGAGTGTATCTGTGTGGGTTTATGTGTTTTTTAATATCATTTACAAGTAAATTTACAAATTACTGGGCATGGATGTTGATCATGTGTGTGTGTTTAAGTGCAGGTGTGTATGTGTGTGAGAGTGTATGTTGACGTGTTTTAGTGTGTGTTCAGCCCTGGAAACAGACAGGTCCAACTTCAAAGCCAAACTGCTGGTTGTTCTCCCCAAAGTCTGTAACCTTGATGTCCAGCAGAGGGAGATGCTCCAACTGCGGTGTGTTGATCTCCAGGACCGTCCTGTCAAAGCCTTTACGGTACTGTAGGAGAGAAGAAGAGACACTTTAGTGACATCATCTCAATTATACTTGTTAATAAGACGTATTTGGGCTGATCCAGTTTGGAGAAAATGAAGCAAAATGCTTCTCTGAACAAACCAACGTTTAGCGGATGGATCTGGATGAACATCTCTGGTAGTTTTCAAACTATAACTGTTTAATCTTTAGAAAAATTAAGTCCAAACCTGGATTGTTGAGCTGTTTGAATCTGACTAAAGCTTCAGGTTGTTCTAAAGTAGCTGCTTTCACAGCAGGTTCAGTAAAATCATACATAATTATAGCCTCATTATTCTTTCATAGTGTCTGAAACAAACCTGAATGTTTGAAAATCATCTGCAGAATATTTTCTTCTTAACAAGTTAACGAGCTGCAGGGTGTGTGAGCAGTTATTGGCACTGACGTTTTACTGAATAGGTTCTGGGTTTAAATCCTTTTCTATTTGGATACTCTGTCTTCAGCTGTGATTTCTCATTGAATACCAGTGAAGCTAAACCTCACTTGTAAATTTCATAAAATTATTGGTCCAATGCATTGTTAAACCCCATATACGTAGTTATTGAACAGAATTAACTGTGCTAAATTTGATGAGTATTTTGCACATTAATCAGCTGCTCTGCAGCAGGATGCTGCGCGTCAGTCTCTATGAGAAATCCCTGTTTAGATTAGAGCCTCTGTGCATTGAAGCATCTAGTGAGGCAGTCAGATCCTGATTGGATAACAAGCAAAAATATGTCATTTCAAGTGAAACTAAGCCTTTCTTGGAACCTATGTAGCAGGGGCGGGTCATGAAGCTGGCAGCTTGATGCTGATTGGTGGAACAAGGTAAAATAATTTACTAACTAAGTCGAACCCTTGCTGTGGTTTCTGGAGTTTATTATTTCAGAGTGCTTCATAACAGCTATTTTCAGCCTTTGTATTGATGGGTTTATGTGTTTCAACATTTGTTAAAGCAGTATACATTAGGATGTTTGGATTAAATTAACACCATTAACCATCCTTCCTTTTCAGAAACCTGCAGCTGCTACTCTGTTTTCCTGTCACAGTGTAAAAAGATCCATTTTGGGTCAACTGGTCTCTGAACTGGCGGTGGGTGTAAGTGAGGGTAAATGGTTTGTTGTTCGGTCTATGTTTCTGTTTCCCTGGTTCGGACCAGCAACCTGCTAATAACCTTTCATCAATAAGCAGGCATAGTAACATGTCTGAGCATGACGCTAGTCACGTGGTAAAAGGCAGCTAAAGCAGAATAAATACATCTGGTAATGAAGATGGAGATTCTTCTTAGAAGCAGAGGTGAACCTAAATGTTACATCACCAGAAATTGTGATGACACCATCTCCGAATAACACCCCAGTTACTGCGTTTCCACTGAGTGGTTCTGTTTGGTTCACTGTGGTTAGGAGGTGTTAGCCACTGGATATGAAGGGGTTATACCAAATTGCTAGTCTAGCATCATATCTTCATAGCGTGACGTCTTTCTGTCCAACAACCAATGGATCATTCAGCGTTATGCCAGTAGTCCCGCCCTAAACGAACCAAACTATTACTCTTTCACCGTAATTCAAAAGTAGAGCTATAAATGATGCAGTTTGGTAACTTTGTCTGAACCACTGAGTGGAAACGATCTGTCAGAGAACCAATGGGACTGAGATGAGTTTCGGACTCACAGAGCAGCCGTCCACCAGCGCTTTGATGTAAGGGTTGGTCTCGTAGCTCAGCTCCTCGTCGTTCGCTCCTCTGAAGTGCAGCGCCCTCTTGTGGTTGTTCTTGGCGCTCCGGTCGGCCCAGGCCACCGAGCGGTGGCAGTGGTATGTGAGGTTCTGACGGGCCTGGACGCTCAGGAGACGCAGGAAGCCCAGCTGGACCACCCCCACGGGCTCGCCGTTAGAGTCCATGTAGGAGAACTGAGGAAGGAAAGATGGAGGAGAGACGGTGAAGGTCAGTGAAGTCCTGAAGAGAAGGTAAACACTGAAAGCAGAGGCTCACTGACCTTACTGCCAGCAGAAAACTGACTGAACCACGAGCCGGGAGTCTCTCCGCTCCAGGAGCTCATCTTCACCTGCCATCAGAATTATCAGCAGAACGTTAGTGAAGTTAAACTAGTCTGGTTGGAGTTTTTCATGGAGTTTGTAGGAAAACATTTCTACACCCAGAAACAGCTGATCTAAACCCTGGATCTGAACTTTCAAATAAACTCATGATTCAAAAGATCTGGTTTAAACTTCTCCCTCATGTTTCCTCCAGAAGAAAAACTTTTAATGATTCTGACTCACCGAGTCGACGCCTTTCCTGGGGTACAGACACGTCTCTCCTTTAGTAAAGTTACAGTAGACCTTGAAGGAGTCTCTGGAGCAGCCCTGGTTGGGATCGATCCAGTATTCTCCTGCAGGAAAAATGAATGGAAACCTCAGGTTAGAGTCTGTTTGATAGTTTTTGGCTTTGAAGTCTTTAAGGTTTCATTTTTTAAGTCTAAAATATGAGTCAGAGTCAAACATGGCTACAGTCTAGTGGGTAACATTTGGACTTGTTTCTGTACCGTCCTGGAGGTCCGGCTGGCTGAGGTGCAGGTCCTGGCAGGTCCGAGCGGGGCTGTCCTGGGTGCCCAGAGGGAACCGGATGGTTTCGATCTCCTGCCGCAGTGAATCCAGAGAACCAAAGATCTCCTCCATGCCCTCGCTGCCCATCATGAACTCGGTACCGGCGGTGTCGGATGCTAGCATGTCCGGGTCGAACTCTGGCATCATCTGGCTGGCATCGATGGAGCGTTTGGACTTTGGACTCCTCTGCATGGGGATGGGCTGGATGACCTCGCCTGGTGGACCCTGGAAGCAAGTTTAGGTTCTAACCCACCGACTGGAGACCAGATGGAGGTTTGAGAACAGCAGGAGGTACTTACAGGAGGCCCAGGAGGTCCCTGTACTCCCTTTTCTCCTTTTGGACCAGATCCTCCCTGAAGGATTACAGAGTATAAAATCCATGTTTTCATTTTTTATTATTTTTGAAAAACTGACATGATTTAAGTGGTTTAACTTACTGTTGCTCCCTTTGCTCCTTTGACACCTTGGGGTCCCTGGAAACAGATAAAAGTGTTAATTTAATAAACTGAATCTAAATCAGGTAAATAAAAAGATGAGATGTTTGTAGAATGTTTCTGTATCAGGACTCACAGGAAGACCAGGAGGACCAGCAGGGCCCAGAGGTCCGGCGCCTCCAGACATTCCCTGATATTAAACACAGGATGAGGCAGAAATGATTACAAGTTTGACATTTATTTTGAAATCAGCAGGAAGTTTGTAGATATCAAACTTACAGGCTCTCCTTTGGGTCCAGAGGATCCCTGCGGTCCGGGCAGACCTCTGTCTCCTTTCTCTCCCTGCTCTCCTGGAGGTCCAATCAGACCAATCAGACCCTGGTGTCCCTTCTCTCCCTTTGCACCAGGTTCTCCACGCAGACCAGGTAAACCAGGAGGTCCCTATAGAGCAGGAGGACAAGAGAAAGATGAGAAACTAAAAATTACCACAGAAATGAGTTCAGCTTTGGAAAGTTTATAAAGCAGCAAAACTAAAAAGGATTTAATGGTCCCACCATAGGTCCAGGGGGGCCTTTCTGTCCTGCAGCTCCTGGAGCTCCTTGCTCACCCTGAACAAAACAAAAGCAAACATGGTTGTTTAGTTTTTGCATTTTCTAATATAGATATTAATCAAATGAAACCCCGAACGCACCACTGATCCTGGCAGACCTCTGAGGCCCTCTGTTCCTGGTTTTCCTGGCTGACCCTGGGGGCCAACAGGACCCGTCTTTCCAGGAGGGCCAACTGCTCCTGGGCCTCCCTGTGAAAAATGACAACATTCATAATCAAGAATCTATATTTTCCCAAAGCCATAAAAACCTTCTAATAGACCCATGCAGACAAAACTAAAAGCACCGGTAGCAGATAGAAAGGTAGTATTTCCATAAAGTGCAGCCGGTGCCAAGCCAGACTGTGGAACGTCTGGATGCTCTGTTTAATTATTCTGAGGTGTGTGTGGATATTAAATAGATGTAAAAACTCTACAAATTGTGACGTCAGAGAGGTAATCATTATATATCTAGAGTAAAACCTTTAAAGTGTGTGTAAATAGATCAGTTTGTTGTATAATTGAGTAACTTTTTGTCCTTATAGACTTTATTCTTGGTCCAGCTATAAAATTTTAAAGGTTTCCCTTTTTTCTCAATTTATCTATTTATATATTTTACATCAGGCTGTTGGAAATGAACCCTTTCAGAAAATATTCAGGCTTTGATGATTTTTATATCTAACAGTAAATTGAAATATTTTCCTAAAACCCATTTAAACATCATTGTTGCCGACTATCTGGGGCTTTTTCTGTCTTTCATTTCTCCATCGTTGGTTGGTTGGAACTAGATATTGGCCGGCGTAGAAGATAAATGTGTTACGGATTCATTAGTGCACTGAGATCATGTGAAGCTCATGTTGCTGCTCCCTCTATTTAGTATCCATTATTAATGTTCCAGTTTGTTAATAAATGAATATGTTTTTGTTCAAATTAAAACACATGTAACAATTTTTTTTTATCACTGTGGGATTTTTATCATACTTTACAATTTTTTTCCCAGAAACCAGAAAAAAATATTTTGGGATCACTTTTAAACCATGATAGGTTATATTTATTAGACATAAAGATCATCTAGAATAAACAGAATTAAATGCTGAGGACTCACTTTGGTTCCTTTCTCTCCTTGTCGTCCTTCTGGGCCCCTCGTTCCAGCAGGACCCTGACATGTTAAACACAAAGAAATGTTTAAAACCGAGAAATTAATCTATAAAAGTTTAATTCATTCAGTGATTTTTAAGGTAAGGAGATTTTAACTCCTTCCAGCTCATCAGAAGCAGAAGCTATCAAACGGTGAAGGTGGTCTCACCCTCTTCCCAGGGGGGCCGGGTGGTCCGTTCTCACCAGGAGGTCCTGGGGAGCCCTGTCACATTGAGAAATGAATTGTTAATATTACAAGGACTGAATTATTCAGGTTTAATCTCCAATAGCTGGAATATTATGAAAAAGCAGAGCATTTTTTGCACTGTCAGGAAGTCTAAATTGATGTAATCTATGGATTAATTAACCAAAGTTCAATGTCTCAGATAATGGACATATTTATCTGATAAAAAAAAAAAATATGATGAATATAAAAGACTGGTTTCTGAAAATAAGCATTTCTGTCAGGAAGAGCTGTAGCTTCACCACCATCAGAGTCTGAATGACAGCCTGTGGTTCTGCTCCGGTGTTCTGGAAGCCCAGGTTCTGATCGATGCTTTTAAAGTCATTGGTCTTGTTTGTTCTGGTGTCTTCTTGACATTAGATTATCTAAGTGGTTCTGGTCAGATCAGTCCTCTGGCCAATTAACCACAGTACCATATTGTTAATTGGACCAGCTGTTGGAACCTCTAGCAGAGCGGGACATTACTAGACCTAGACTCAACTTTATTTATCTCTGGAAAAAAATGAAATCTAGATAAGTCATTTTTTCTTAAAATAAGTGCATTTGTTCTTCGATTAAGGAAGTAAAAGAGACATTTTCTCAATGGAACAAGACAATTTACAGTTAAAATAAGAAAACACAATTGCATTGTCCTATTTCAAGTGCATGTTAACTAATTATCTTTTTAATTAAGACTTAAATTACTAATTCGTTTGGCAAAATATGTCATTTACCAACTTAAATAATTTTTGGTTCCAGTAGGTTATATAGAGTACAAAGAGTTAAAGCAAGATGCCATTAAAGATAAAACTAAGACAGACAATATAAAAAGAGTGTATATAGTACAAAAAAGCATTAAAAAAGAAAAATTTGTAATGTCCTGGAATATGTCTCCTGTGGATATAAAAAAAATCTGCACAGTAGAGAGCTAAGGGAAGACTACATAGAAGTTGACTTGGGTTATTGTACTTGTACTGCAGAGATGTACTGACCTATAAATAAGTTTAAAAAAAATCAACTTATACGTTTTGCAATATTTTCCGAGACATTGAGACATTAGCTTTATACTCCCTGCAGCCTTCATCGTTAAATTTGTAAGAAATTAGAGCTTTAAATGTTTATCTGTTAATAATGAATCTCTGCGTTTCTCATGAGCAAAAACAGATTTTTCTGAATTTTCTAATGTTTTTCAGTTAAGTCGCAATAAAATGCTTAATCCTGAGATCTGCAGTGTTTCATCATTTACTGACCGACTCGCCCTGTTCACCGTCCTCTCCTCTCTCACCCTTGGCCCCATCTTGACCCTGAAAACAAAATCACAGACTGTTGATGCATCCATTACAGCATGTTAGCAGTAGCTGCTGAAGTGAATTAACAGCAATAAGAAAAGAAAAATCTAAACTTGAATCCCTGAAACAAACTTACTCTGGGTCCGACCTCACCAGGGGGACCAGGATCGCCAGGGAACCCAACTGGACCCTGAAGTTAGATGGAAAACGAATGTTACTTTCTGGCAGAGATCAGAACATCTAAAGCCACGAAGCTTGCCCGGTTGGGTTTTATCGTGTCCTACTGGGTTTCCTTTGGGTCCATCATCTCCAGGTCGTCCTCTTCCTCCTGCAGGTCCAGGAGTTCCAGGTTGTCCAGCCTCTCCCTTCTCTCCACGCTCTCCACGAGGTCCCTGCCAACAGCAACACACCTGTTCACATCCCTCACGTCCCACCCTACATGTCCAGGTCTACATGTCCCAATCTACACATCCCAGTCTACATGTCCTACTCTACCTTTCCCATTTTACATGTCCCACTCTACACCTGCTGGTCTACACATCCCACCAAACATGTCCCAATCTTTACAACCCAGTCTACACCTCCCTGTCTACATGTCGCAGTCTATATGTCCCAGTGTACACGTCCTACTCTACATGTCCCATTGTTACACGTCCCAATCTACACGTCCCACTCTACATGTCCCATTTTAGATGTCCCATGCTACACGTCCCAGACTCCATGTCTCACTCTACACGTCCTACTCTACATGTCCCATTTTACATGTCCCATGCTACACGTCCCAGACTCCATGTCTCACTCTACACGTCCCACTCTACATGTCCCACTCTATGCGTCCCACTCTTAAAGTACTGGTCTACACTTCCTGCTCTACACGTCCCACTCTGCATGTCCTGGTCTACATGTCCCAGGCTACATGTCCCATTATACACATCCTGGACAACATGTCTCAGTCTACACGTCCCACTCTACATGTCCCACTCTACCCGTCCCAATCTACACGTCCCAGACTACATGTCCCACTCTACGCGTCCCACTCTAGACGTACTGGTCTACAAATCCCACTCTACACGTCCCAAACTACATGTCTCACTCTACATGTCCTGGTCTACACTTCCTACTCTACATGTCCCACTCTGCATGTCCTGGTCTACATGTCCCAGGTTACATGTCCCATTGTACACGTCCTGGACAACATGTCTCAGTCTACAAGTCCCAATCTACATCTCCCATTCTACATGTCTTGATCTTGTGTTTGATGCACAATCTTTTTGCTGTTATTACAGATGTAAAAATCACTGCTGATGTCAAGAGGAGCACATTACTATAGATTCATGCATTTTATTACACTTTTTTTAAATGTGTCTTGCAAGCTTTGGAGAACCACTGCTGCCAGCAGTAGTACTGCTAAGTGACAGGCAGTGGATCATGTAGCATTTCAGTACATTGTTCACTGCTATGGTGGCATTTTTAGTCCCAAAAAATGTATAATTTCAGTTGTTTGATGGATCAGTTGTGGTTGTGGTTGTGGTCCGGTTCCCTTATCTGGACAACATGAGTCTATTCACAGCTAAACATAAGGTCTGGACCAGGTTGGAAAAAAGCTCTAGTCCATTTAAAGTGGACCTAACATGTTCGGTTTTCACAAAGTGTTCTGGTTGGACTCTCAGATTCCCACCTTCTTTCCAGGTTCTCCTCCAACACCAGGAGGTCCAGCTTCACCAGGTTCTCCCTAAAGGACAGAAAAAAGATGTTTAAACCCGCTCCCTTATGAAAGTCAATTAACTTTTGTTATAACGCAGCACCTTTTCTCCAAGAGGTCCAGGGTTGCCTATACCACCAGGAGGACCTTGAGGACCCTGAAACACAGATTAGATGATCTGATGAAGATAGTTTGGATCCTAATAACCATCATACTTTATTAGAAACCAACAACTAGGAAACTAGAAGTAAAGCTCTGAACTTACGTCAGCTCCACTGGGACCAGCAGGACCGCGGGGTCCAGGAGGGCCCGGTGGACCCTGGAGACAGGAAGAGGTTTGGGATTTATTGTTGGTTATGGTCTACTAGAAAGGAAAAATCACATCTTTGGTCATAAAATAACTAAGATGATTCAGTTAGACTCACCATGGGGCCAACGTCGCCTGTTTCTCCTTTCTCACCAGGGGGGCCCGGCAGTCCCTGTAGAACAGAAGAGTTGGATAAAAACTCTTTAGCTGAAGGATTTAAATCAATGGAGAAGTTTAGACATACTGAAGAGCAGCTCAGATGGTTTCTAAATACAGTTATCTTTGAACCTTAAGGCTGCTTTTACCTGCAGTCCGATTGGTCCCGGGGCCCCTGGGAACCCTCGAGTTCCTTCATCACCTTTAGCTCCAAAAGGCCCCTGCTGGCCCCTCGGTCCAAGTTCTCCATCTGCTCCCTGCAGTACAGATAAAACGATACAAACACATCAACGAACAATCAGAAACACAAAGTTGAAACAATCAGGAATAAATAAAAGAAAGTTTAGACTTACAGCAGGGCCGGGCTGACCCACTGGACCCATGGGGCCGGGGGGACCAGGAGGACCCTAAGGAAACAATAAACTATTAGCAAAGCAGCGATGATACAGCGGAGAAACAAGTTTAAATATTTGACTCTGATTATAATTAAAATAAGAGGCGTTATCAGCGTCACTCACATGTTCTCCCTTTCCTCCCTTGGCGCCTTTCTGACCATGTTCTCCAACTTCGCCCTGAAACAACAAAAGAACATAAGATTGGACATAGAACCCAAAAATATCAAAACCAAAACTTTGTCATTTAACATGTTCAGTTTTTCCACCGTTTTATCTACAGTTTTGAGCCATGAATGGGCTTTAAACCTGTTAAATAAAACGTTGGACGATTTACTGACCTTATCACCATCCTCTCCTGGAACTCCTGGTGATCCAGCAGGTCCAGGCAGACCCACCGGTCCTTGGACTCCGTCCCGACCTGCTGGGCCAATAGGTCCTTTTTCTCCCTTAACAGGAGAAAGAAACATAAATATCCTGTTTTATTTTCCTGCAGCCAGACGTTTTGAGTTAAATGAGCCTTTAGGTTCATAATATTTCATCAAAGATAAAGAAAAACATCTCATTATCTCACAGGAACTCCTTTCTCTCCAGCTGGTCCAGGAGGTCCTTGTGGACCTGGTCTGCCAGGAGGTCCCACAGTTCCAGCAGTCCCAGCTGGGCCCCTCTCACCAGGAGAACCCTACAAACACATGATCACCGTAGATGTTCTCTAAATGAAGGATCATTGAGTTTTGATTTTTAAAATATTAATATAAACGTGTTAGATAGAACATACAGCAGGTCCAGGAGGTCCAGGAGGGCCTTCGCTTCCCTTTAGTCCTCCACCGCCCTGGAAGTAAATATCAGAAAAAAGAAGTTTAAGTCTAAAGACACATACTTTATTCTAGATAAAATGGGAAAAGCCCTAAAAACGAATTTCTGGTCATAAAATTAAGAACAGATCATTTAAACCATTAGAAGCAGCTCTGCCTTTTTATCTCCTTCTAAACATTGGGCTTTAAATGCCAACAGTTTCTTCCTGTTTACTTCAACTTCCACTTCCTGAATGTTTTATCAATGAAAATGTGCTACAGAATTTTTAAATGTCTGAATCAGAATTAAAGAAATAAGAAGAATCAATTCAGAACCTTCAGACTAGGAACTTATCAAAAAAAAACAAACATTTATGTGATAATTATTTTTCGTACATAAATCTTAACCCTTTGGACATCATGGGAAAGTGCTGACATTAATTTTCTGCCTTTTTTAACTACCCACAGTCCTGTGCTGCAACACAATCACTATCACCTGGCCTACTGATAGAACAGGAGGGATCACCTCCCCGAAATAAAAACAGGAACTACAAGAAAATAAACACCGGATGTTAAATTCAGACCAGTTTTACTTATGTTTAATATTGACCAACATTGGTCTTTACATTTATTGATACCGATATCTAATCATGCTTCTCTCTCTGATGGTCTTTAGGCCTCATCAGGCTCCTTCTACCAGGCCGCCTCCTTCAGGATAAATTCTCTGTGCCAAAGTAAAGTTTTCTGAGTTTCATTTCAGACACTTTTATTGGCTCACATTTAAACAACATTTATAGTGAATTAATTAAACTTCACCATATTTGGGGCCTACCATAAGCATAGCATAGGAGAGCAGTCAATGCTTTGCAAAATAAAGGCCTCTTCATTACACACAATAATTCATGTAGGCATACGGCTCACTGTTGTGACCCAAACTCAACCAGTTTCTTGAAATTATACTAACAAAGCCAATTACCACAATTGTAAATGCATTTGATATCACTGAAGAGTCTGAACTTATGCTTAAGACCTTCAAAATAAGACACCAGATGCTCTACAAAATAAAAACCTAAATAATATACTGAGCAAATCATTGCATTATAAGGATCTTTATCATGATCCCAGTCATCACTAAGTCTGGCGATGCCAGTCGTCACTAGGTGTTGTGACTTCAGTCGCCATCAAGCATGAACAAGGAAGTTGCCACCTGGTAAGAGGACATATGCCGACACAAGGTTTCTCCCTCTTACCTGATGTAAGGTGAACCCAACTAACCCCATTAAGCCTTTGGTGCCAGGTCAAATATTGTGCACCAAGTGGCCGGCCCCTTCTATATTTGTTTAGAAATTTTCTAGTTATTTTTATAATTCCTCCAAACTACTGATGGAAAAAAAAGCTACAGAATACTAATAAAATGATAATGATCCTGATGCAAAACAACCAGAAGGCAGCTGCTCTGCTGGCTTATAAAATAGGATGACAATATTTATTAATAGAAAAGAAATTATACAATTTTTTAGTGATGAGGTCCCAATTTTTCAAAAGCATCATCTGATCAGAATATAGAAGATCTCAGTTTTAATTTTCTTTGAAAAAAGGATTAACATAATAATGAGGAATAATTAGCAGTTAGTGTTTATATTTCGGAAATGTAACGCATAATGCATGTTTCTATAAGACAACCAAACTGTGTTAATCTTCTAAAACACCTGAACAAAAAGTTTCATTTGTACTTTAACAGACTGAATATAGCAGAGGAAATAATAGTGAGCAGATGAATGGAAATAGGTTTAGTTTTTAGCCAAGAAAGCAGATTTAATATCATCTAGTTTTTTAAACTAGCCCAGCATGTAGGTCTGAGTGGGGAATAGTTGGTCTGAACTACATTGTGATGTGAAATAGTCCAGATCTTCTTTTACTTATAATTTATTTAGATACACATGAAAAATATTTGCATTTCTTAAGAAGTAAAAAAAACAAACAAAAACTCTCCCTTGAGATTGTTTTGATATTTTTAATTCTTGCAGTTTTCTGTCTTTCTCCTTGTTTTACTCACAGGGGTTCCAGGAAGACCTCTCTCTCCAGGGAAACCTCTCAGACCCGGGGGCCCGTCCTTCCCAGGGCCTCCTGGAGGACCGGGGTCACCCTTGGTTCCCTCCTTTCCTGATGGACCAGGAAGACCCTGCTCTCCAGGTGGACCCGGCTGGCCAGGATGGCCTCGCTCACCCATGGGGCCAGTTTCTCCTGATGGACCCTAAAAGGATGGAGGTGGAAGAAAGTTTTAGACATAGAGGTAAGATCAAAGCTGCGACATGTAGGTAGAAAATTAAGAAAAGCAGTAATAAACACTAAACAAAATTACATTTATAGCAGAATTAATGAAAAATGAGCGGTAAGATAGATGAACTCACCTGAGGTCCTACGACTCCAGGAGGTCCAGGTGGACCCACTTTACCTTGGAAACCCTGCAGGAGAAAAAAGCAGGTAAAAATACTAAAGAAGCAGCTTCTTGATGAGAAACATCACATCGATTCATGAGGTCACCACAGTTTGATTTAAAATGACTTAGATACAATCCTGGTTTTAGATGTTTGGGTTTTTGGTCAGTAATCTGTGAGAATATTAATCCAGAGAAAATCTGATGACTCCTGACATCTGTCAAGCTAAAATAGCTCCTATTAATCCAGGACCTTAATAGAAATTTTGCTTTGGATGAAGCTGAACTTTGTTAATCTCAATGACAAACAGACGTAGGTTGTTTTATTCCGATCTGACCTGCTTACAGTGAAGCTGCTGGATCATCTGCCTTTCTGTCAGGAATCTCAATTCTTGATTCAGATTCAATTAAATCCAGTAAACAGATCACTGCAGTGGTCCAGTCTAGCTTTAATCATCATTAGTTAAATCAACGTTGATCATCTTACGATGATGTTATGTTTCATTTCTGTCTTCTGCTGTCTTCTTCTAATGGGGACAAGATGTCTTCTTTATATCGTGTTTATTTCTTGATTAAATGTTATCACTTCTCTACAGATCTTTGCTCAGGATCAGAGAAGATGGAGATTTCAGCTCTTTCTGGGATCTCTGCTGGATCTTTAAGCTTTTCTGGTGCCTTTTAGTATTTTAACTCCAGATAAAACCAATGGGTGGCCGGTTTACACAAGCACTGCTTTTATGCTATTACTGCTTATTTTATTGCTTATATTATTCACCTTGTATTTTATTTATACTATTGCTTTTTGTAGATTTGTTTTTACCCATATGGCAGTTGGTTTCCATTTGGTTTGTAAGATGCTGTCTTATTAAATGATGTTTAGGTTTTGCTGAAGGAAGCTCAACATGTGATTTAATGTAACATGTAGTGATTAAAAAAACAAAAAAAATTCAAAAATGTCATAATTTTATAGAATAAATTAATTGCTAAATGTTTAACAAACATAAAGATATTCAGGCAGTCTGAATGTCTCTAATGTTTACAGGTCGGGAAATGAAAAGTATCATACATTTGTCACTAGGAGACAACATTTACAACAATCAAATTGTGAATTTCAACTGGAACACTCTGAAAGTCGGGATTACGAGAAGGAAAGAGCAACAGGATGTTATTAAACTTCTCTTTCCTTCTCTGGTTATTTGCAGCATTTTTTTTTATTCTGTCTGCAGCAATAGTTCAGTCGTTCAGGTTTTATTTGTGTTTAGAGGACAACATGTTTAAATGCTATATTATGCTTTTAATAGTGGAGCCGTGGAGAATACAAGGATCCACAAGCAGGAAACTGAAACACATTTACCTCAAACTCCGACTTCTAAATTCAAGTTTTAGAAATAATGAAATGGATAATTAAATAAAGATGAATAAAACGTACAACTTCTCCTCTCTGTCCAGGATGTCCAGGCAGCCCATCTTTTCCTGGGGGTCCCTGCAACATGAATTAAAATAATAAGCAAGGAAATAATGGAAAGTTCAGAAGAAGCTGAAGAAACATTTTATTAAAATGTCTTACAGGAGGTCCTTTGGGTCCAGGGAAGCCATTGGCTCCCTGAGGTCCAGGCAATCCCTGGTTTAACACAGAATAGGATATTTGTTAGAAACAGTGTGGTAAAATGTTTGAACTGGCAGATTTACAGCAAAGAGTTACCAATCAGAGGAAGGCTTCCTCTAGTGAACATAAATTAGCACTCACCCTCTCTCCAGGAGGACCTGGGGGGCCATCGCTTCCAGACGTTCCCTAATTAAAACAAAACATAATTAAATGAATAAATACACAACAGAAAAGGACGCATTTTCCTGTTTTGGCTCAGCTTCAGTCTAGTTCTGCAGCAGGATGGTTTAGAGCAGTAAAGGTGTTATATGAATCAGACGTAATGTCATGTTTTAGCTCAGGCCTTTTAAAAAACAATAAATTTAATAATAATTATCAGTAGTAAAGAAAACATATGGATGAAGTTCTTCTGAACAGTTTGGACTGAATTATTGTTTAAACCAACCTTTGCTCCTGGTTTCCCAGTCGCTCCCCTCGGTCCTCTCTGGCCTCTTGGGCCCTGAAAGACATAAGCAGCAATTATTGATCAATATTCAATAAAAAGTCAAATCAAAACAAAAGTAAAATATCAATAAACTCTGCAGAATCTATAACGTCATTAAATAAATCATAACCTTGATATTCATGTTACTGCAATAATAATAGCTGCAGACACAGGGTTCTTTGCTGACCCCTGGAGGTTCAATCTCGAACTGCAGCAACAGTTAAAAATGTTGCTGAATGACATCAAAAGTAAAATTATCATTAAAATTATTTTCTGGTCTTTGTTCAGTTGAATTTTCTTTTCTTTGCAGATACAATGATCAAACTGTGCAGCTTTTTTCAGCTTGATAATAATGCAAATTATAATTACCGTTGGTCCTCTTTGTCCTCTGGGTCCCAGTTTTCCAGTAACACCCTGATTAAACAAATAAAAAGATTTTAAACAGAGGTGTAAGCTAAATGATTAGACTCTACATAAAATAATCTGCAAAATATTGAGTGGTGAATTATGCAATTTAACTAAAAGCAAAATCACATCATTATTTCAGATGAAAATAATATCTGATCAGGTAAATTATCTTACCCTTGTTCCCTTCTCTCCGTTTGACCCTGGAAATCCAGGGAATCCCAGAGATCCCTAAATAAAGAAGAAAGAATCTTAATATCATCAGATATTTAAAGAAATACCTAACTTAATACATCATGATGTACATTTCTACCTTTGGTCCTTGTCTTCCAGGATATCCAGGAAGTCCAGGAACACCAAGTTTACCCTGAAGGAAAAAAGTGCAGCATTTAATAACAGAACCCATCCATCTTTTTTCATCACCTCTATAACTTTTAAAAATGATCAAAACAGCCATGGTTTGCAGTAGAAAACAACAGAAGAGACTAGTAGGCAAGCTATATGCAACAAGAAGAAAAGCATTTAAATAAAACAATGATTTGGGATGATGCAGCAACTGACATAAGATAATACTGTAATATCACCAAATAAAACTGCCTTAAATTGTTTAAATACACAAAGAAGAAACAATAACATCTGTCATGATTAATGTAACATGACCACAAGAGGGCAGCATAATGTTTCTATTAATTGATCTTTTAAGAAATACAATTTAGTGAAAATTTGCTAATCCTGGCAAACTTAGTCAAAAAAAAACTTTATAAAACTGTGTTTATTTCTGATTAAAAATTAGATGGATATCTATGAAAAGTGAAAATCTGACATTTTATTTAAAATCTTTGACATTTTATAAAGAAAAGCTTGTCAAAAAATATTGTCCAATGACCAATAGATTCATTTTATTGGCAATAGAGCGATCAAACCTTTATTTTTTTAATTGATTATTATTCTAATATTTAGATGGTTTATCTCAACATTTAAGCTCCAAATCTCTCAGGTTGAGAGGCCTCCGTTCCATCACCCTAATCTTTAGTTCATTCTAGATCAGATCCAAGTCAGAACTCAGGCTCCAAGTTGTTACTGTTCTGTGTTACCACTTTAAACCTAAATCTGCCAGATTTTAAATAATCTCTGCTTAAATTAATGCTGTAAATATGTTGGTTACTTTTTACTTGTAGCATAAAATAGAGGAATTTATAGTAACACTGTTTTTTTTTTTTCATAAATAAAAAGTAGTAAATAATTGATTGATAGAATTCTGATATTTTGACTGGTCCTGATTAAAGGTCAATACCTTCTCTCCAGCCAGGCCAAGTGGTCCAAGCTCACCAGGGGGCCCCACACGTCCCTTTGGCCCCTCTGGACCGTCCTCTCCTCTGGGTCCTGGCAGTCCGATCTCCCCCTACAACCAGGATAATCAACGAAGCCTTCAGTCAACAAATGCAATTATATATGGAAAGTAACCACACAAAGTAAAACATGAAATGATCAATATAATAAAATTTTATGTATTCCAATCAGTTCATGTTTAATCCAGTAGGACGTATAATTCATTTTACCCTCTCTCCTTTAACACCAAAGTCTCCTTTAACTCCTGGGAAACCATCTTCTCCCTGAAGGTAAAATAAAAGACGTAAAAAATTGGAACAAGCCTCCTATTGTTGGTGTGAGGTGGATATTATTAGCAAAGTAAAATAACTGCAGGTCACCATGTTTCCATGATGTTTGTCATTATGGAGGAATTAAAGCATGAATGTTTTACCTTTTCTCCTTTGTGGCCCTTTAAACCACGGATTCCTTGAGCTCCCTGAAATCAGAGGATAATGTTATCAGTGCACTGATATGGAAAATGGGAAGCAAGAACCTCTACAATGGCTCAGGTTATTTTACTTTAAATGTAATGTATGATTTCCCCAAAACTACAATGTCTTTACATTGAGGCAAAAAACATAATTTTAAGTGAAGAGCTTGTTAAATATAAATAAAATGTGCCGACCTTTACACCCCGAGGGCCAGGATAGCCGATAGCTCCCTGAGGACCGTTTGGACCCTGAAGATTGAATCAAAAGAGGAGTTAAAAATTCTGAAACAGTTCAAGTTGCTTCTTTTCACTTTACAAAGTCTAAGTATGTGGTTTTTTTTAAATGAAAACAAGGAAAATGATGGATGAAGGTAGAGAAACAACCCACCTGATTTCCTTTGGTGCCAGGTGGCCCCTCCTTTCCAGGGTGACCCTATACATAAAAGAAACACCCCTCTCGGCTTAGTTTTGAATAGATTCATTTCAGTTATTATAAAACCAATCAGAATAACTTACAGGAGGACCATCAGCTCCTGGCATCCCAGGCAAACCTGGTTTTCCAGTGGGGCCCTGCAGACAAAGTCAATTAAAATATATTATAAACAAATAGCTGGTAATAGAGAGGGAGGCTGTTCTGATGCATTTAACATCAATAAGGAAATTAGATTGTGTTTTGTAGTAACATATTTGTAATTAGATTATTTTCCAAGGTGAATTTCATAATTGAGAAATCTGAAGAAACTTTATAAATTCTCTCATTCATCATCATCCTGCTGCCAATCAGCAGCCTCATCGACTACCGACTGAAGTTAGCATACAGAGCTAACATCAACTGAACACATCACTGTGCTCCACTTTGTCATATCCACCATTAAACATCAAGAGCTCCAAGAAACGCTGCTCTATGTTACCTTTATTTCTGCTTGTAACATCACACTGACAGACAGACTGAGACCAAAACACCAAAAAATGGCATAAACCCCTCTAAGTTTTTTAGATATAAACCAGGTTCAAGCACAAAACCGAGCTGTTCCTCAAGGTGTGTGTATCACCTCATGTTTGTCCCAATAAACCTTCACATTCAGACATAAATGATCCAAGCAAAACACTGCATGTATGTCATTGTGTTTGTTAATGAGCCTGATTAATGTTATTTAATGGTAACAGATGCAGAGGGTAATGTGTTGGTGAGTGAGGTCAGATAAATCTGTCTGGTAGCCACAGTAAATGAAAGAAAGCATTAAATAAAGTCACCTTCAGAGTCTGATGTATGAATTAATATTAACCTGGATATCCAGGCAGCATTGAGCTCCTCCCTGGCTGCGATATCTCAGATTTATGGATAATTTCATAGAATATTTTAAATTACAGAATTAAATAATTCATTTAATTATTTTGTCCCTGATTAAGTCTCTTCTTCAATCAGAGTGTTGTGTTTAAAAATAGGTGTTTCTCAGGAACCCCAGAGTGGTTAACAGCTGAAATTAATAATAATAATTTGAATAACAATAAAAAAAACTAAAACAAAGCAAAAAAATAAAAAAGTGGATCAATCTATAAGATTTAATTTGGGCAAATTTGTGATGTTTCAGCTAGATTAGGTCATTATATTTAGGTGTTTTCTAAACTTTGGTGGATTATTTTTGATCTTTAATAATCTGTCTGTACATGACGCCTCGTCCATTTTCTCCCATCTATTCTTTCTCTTTTTTCTTCATTGGAGTTGTGCCTCCATTTGTTTAACACCTGTGACGAACAGGGATGCTGTGGGTCTAGTAGATCACTCTGTTGCTCAGCATATATATCCAATAACAATTATCCAATCTAGGGAGTTTAATCCACTGATAAACCAGTCATCATTATGGGAAAGGAAACATTGGTAATCCCTGAAAATGGGCTCCCTCCTCATTCTATCAGTTACAAAGCCCCGAGCATAGTGATCCATGCTGCAGCATTAGACAAGAGTGATTCGGCTACATTGAAATGTTTAGAACAACTATTCCTATGAGAAAGGTGATGGTGAGAGAACCTTTATAGATTGCTAACACTGTCAGCATAACGTCGCCCTGCAGCTTTAGCTCCAATAAAGTTGATCGATTAATATAGTTTCATATTCCAAAAATTCCAAAAAAGTTAAAAAACAATCCACTGGACTTTGTTTTCCAAGATCGAAGGCGTTTCGCTTCCCATCCAGGACGCATTCTCAAATTAAAATATCTGGATTAGCGTTGAGTTCCAGGCTTTTATAGATTAGCCTATCTAAGCCTTGTTATGACTTAGAAAACATGCAAATGGAACCGACAGAACAGGTCCTCCGCTTAGTAATAGGGAGTCATTATGGTCTTTATTGGCCTGCAAGACCTGATACTGTATCGGTACTGTACAGTATCGATCATCAGAGGTCTTAATCTGAGGGCAAGCTGGCCGTATTGTAGCGCTGATCCGCTGAGCCTGATACCTAATCTGATTTAATCTCTTCATGTTCCACAGATTGACCCACGGTAGACAGCAAGGCTCTACAGAGGGTCACCAACAGTTCTAGAAGATCATCATCCACCTTCTTTCCTCACTAAGAACAAACAGCTTTCTGAGGACATATAAAGTCTTTGAGCTGAACTATAGGAAGTCTGTTTTTTGTTTTATGGCTTTACTGTTTATTTGATTCTTTACATGGGTCAGTGAAGCAAAATAGTTTTAATTTACTTTCTAAAAAGTGAGAAAGCTGCATAGATTTGGTTTGGAGAAGTCTATAAAAAATAAAATAGATTAGCCCAAAAACTGTTTTTTTTGTAAAAAATGACTGATTAACCTAATCTACAATCTGGACTCCCACAAGGTTCCCTTTAGGACAGATTTTATTTCTAGATAAACTTAATAAATGACTTCAAGTATTAAATTTAAACCACAATAATATTCAAAGTTGTTTCAGCTAGTAATGATCAATGCTAATTTAGGTCTTAATTCACTGATTAAGACATCAGTGTTGGTTTATCAGCTGAAGCTTCCAAGTTTTAAGGGAACCTACTCTGAGTGAATACAAACTAATCCAGTTTGTTCTAGTATTTGACCTTTACGGAAACACTGCAGGTTTCATCTACAACATTCAATGGGTTTGTTGTCTGGATAGGAAAAGAAGTCATGCGGACGGTGATAATAAACATAAATAAACAGAAAACAGTGAATATGTTGGTATAATAAGAAAGGTTCATGACAATTTTACAGAGAAATGTTTCTTAACTTTGAGAGGAGAATAAACTATAATTCAGATTTCTAATTTTATTCATACAATACATTTTAATTAAAGGAATATTCCAGACCTAAAAACGTTTGCTATTAAACTGCTTAAATATAATTCTTTTATTTCTAGATTTCCCATAAAGTAAAAGGCTTCTAAATGATTTCCTGTTTGTCTTAAAGCAGTTTGTCTCTTCACTGTTACAAAAGATGTTTTTACAGTTAGTATGACACCTTGTTTTTGTGGATTATGTTAGCATAACATAACATAAACTGATGTAAAAATACAGCTTATTTTTTATAAATGTTATCTTTCCATTGTTTTATAGTGCTTTTCTTAAGTTTATTCATATTTACATTAACTATTGTTAGATTGGATTTGCATACATCTTGTTTTTCTTTTATCATTACTGTTTTTGTTATCCTAATTTTCCAATAATTAAATTCTTATTCAATTATTGTTTTACTTTATTTTACTTTCGCAGAAACCCTTTAAGCATTTTGCCTCTCTACCTTCAAAGAGTTAATTATTTTAAACTGTTTGTTTATTTCATTGAGTCTTTAAAAAACCGAAACAGAAATAAACAAATTTAGCTATTTTAAATGTTAAAGAAACAACAGAAAAAAAAACAAGAAAAAAGAAAAAATAAATTTGCTAATCTGTTCGATTTCTGACTGAAAAATCTGCCCAGTTAAGTGTATTTTTACCCATTTATTATGCATTTCTGTATTACTTAAATAAAGTCTAATTCTGGTGAAAGCTGTTTTTTTTATTTTTTATTTTCCAAAGGTCATTGTTTCTTAAATAGCTTCAAACTGTTTCTGGCTTCTCACCTTCTCTCCTGGTGGTCCAAGCGCCCCCTGAGGTCCTGTCAATCCCTGCAAAAAAAAGAAAAAGAAAACAAATGTTTAAATCTTACTGAAATTATGAAACAAACCAAAATGTAGAAATTATTGTATTAAAAGCATCCTAATGCAGACTTAAAGAAATTAAGATGAGATCAAATCCTCAGTAAAGGCATAAAAAGGAGGATCAGCAGAAAGTTTGATAGAATAAAAAAAGGTCAATTTTTGCGATATTTTTAGAGCTACAGTAAAAATACATCGATCTGTCGCCCCCTAGTGGTCAGGCTTACATTGTTCTGTTCGGGCGAGTTTGCAGCTTTCTAAAGCTGTTCTTGTTGGAATCAATGCAGAATAGTAGCTCATTTTTTTAAACTTTTTTCTGTAATAACAGCATTTTCTTTTCTTTTTTTTATTTGCATCATTCTGCAGCAGCTATTGCCTTTTGTTCATCCATTTGTAAATCCTTTACTTCCTTTAGGGCATCTTTAAAGCAGCTTTTTGAACTAGAGAAACATTTAACCCCCTGTGCTTTAGCTTTTATCAGACTGAATGGAGTTTCTGTGAACATTGATTACTATAAATATTACCACACAGTTAGTCAGATTAAGCTTAATTGGTAAAAGTAATGCATGAACATTCTTTGATCTGAACATTGCCTCATAGATGGTTTGTGTCAGACTGTAGATGGGTTTTCATAAAAGCCACATTAGTAAAGGACATATTTAACGGCGGTTCCATTACTTATTCTCCTGTGTGGATCTCTTCTTCAAATTCCTGTTTCCTCGATCAAAGCAGCTTTATATTAACCCCAGGTATCTTTTCCTCCTTTTGGCACCTTCTTTTGTCTATCGAGCCGATATAAATAAAATCGAGCAAGTAAATTTCTCCACTGTGAGATCAATAAAGTCTATTATATCTTATCATCTTTGCCACTTGGTGTGGCTTATAATTTCAGACCTTCTAGATCTTGGAAGGTCAAATTTGTGCTGAACTCAGAAGATTTTTAAACTACTGACCAGAACACAGAATCGATTAAAGTTTTTGTTACCTTTTCTGACCTATTCCTCATTCAGACCTCAACATCTTTCTCCCTGACCTTTCTGTTGTGACTTGCTTAGTTTTCATGATGCATGTATTTTCTGCTTTATGTTGTTCAATCACAGAAGATCCATGTAAACATTTGTGGTTGTTAGCTTGCAGCCAAAGCTGGACTGAAACGATCCAAGGTAAACATTTATTAATCACTGCAGGTATTTTATGTTACATAATCTTTGCCCTTTAACCATGCCTGACTCTGGTCTATCATTTACATTTAGGGGAAGGTTAACTACAAGGTGGCATTAAAGAGAATGAGATTATTAAAATGCCTTTTTCAAAATTAGATAAAAAATAAAGTTCATAGTTATTTTATTACTCGATAATAAACAAGACTAAACAAGAAAGTCAGCAATCCCACATATTTTGCAACTAAAACAATTACAAACTATCAGATGCAGCTTAATCTGATAGTCTAATAGTGACTGAAACAAACTGTCTGGATGGATAAAATAAACACCTCAGTCCATATTTCATAGACAGCTGATTGTGTCTCACCTGAGTTCCTGGAGTTCCCTGCTGACCTGGAGGTCCTGGTTCTCCTTGGGGGCCCTGAGTAACAGAAAGACAGAAAAAAACAGTGAAGAGAGACAGTCTGAATAAAACCACTGATAATTTATTTCTGAATAGTTATTTATAACAACCAGATGATAGAAAACTACATAAAGAGATAAAAAAGACAGAGTATTACAGAGAGTTACTGACCAGGTTTCCTTTGGGGCCATGGGGTCCATCATTTCCTCTAACGCCCTAAAATGAAACAGCGAAGACAGGATTTATCATTTGAAACTGGCTGAAGTCTAAAATATACTTTATCTGAAGTTATTAGCAAATAAAGCAGATTATCCGTCATTAATGTTTATATTCCCTGTTCTGTTGCATTAAAGTAATAATTAAAAGGAAAAAAATTCTTTTTATTAGTGACAAATGAGTCTGATATCATATCCACATTTTTCTCGATATGTTGTTTTGTTTAAAAAAGAATGTGAGACGATCAAATGTTCATTTAAACTTTCCGACTGGAATTTCCTTTCAGAGAAACTGAGGCTGCAGTTTGATTTCAGTAGCCAGTGTTGTTTGTTCAGACACATTAAACCTAATGCAGCTAAAATAAAACAGTAGTTTAGTTAAACCTGATTTTACTCACAGGAGGTCCGGGAACTCCAGGAGGACCTTTAGGTCCGAGCAAACCACGAGGTCCCTGAGAGAGAGACACCAGAACCGATAAGAACCATAACGGCAACATCTACTCAGATAGCAGACAGCATAAAACCCTGAATCCCAAACTCAACACAAATGAATATTTTTCAGATCATGTAATGTTAATATTTACAGATACAATATTTATTACACAGAAACATAACAAATAAATATGTTGAATCTCTTTGGTTGTCATGGAAACACTCACGGGTTCACCTGGAAGACCTCTGGGCCCAACTTCTCCATCGTCTCCCTACAAAGCAGATACAACAAACGGATGAATAGATGATAATTAATAGATTAAAATGAATTTTTTTTTAAATTGTATTTCATACCCTCTCTCCATCCTCTCCAGGGGATCCTTGGAGTCCCATTGGACCTGGGTCACCCTAAATTAAAGAAATTCTAGATGAAGACATCGGATATTCTACGTCTGCTTGATTCAATAATAATCAATCTGAGCTCTGAACAGAACCTGAATAGAATATAAACAGAACCTAAAAAGAAACTGACATTAAAGTATAAAAAAAAGGCTTTTTTTTACTCACTCTGTGTCCTTTATCACCAGGCAAACCAGGAAGACCATCAAAGCCACGATCCCCCTAAAACAAATAATAAAAAATACAATAAAACAGTTTACTGTTGTTTAAAAATTCAGGTAAGAAACAAACTATCAATGTTGATCATTTTATGATGATTTGGATTAAACTGGATTCTTGTTAATAATAATGGAGATTTTCTAACCTTGGTTCCCGGCTCTCCTGGCATCCCTCTGGCACCATCAGCACCAGCCCGGCCCTGTTAGTGGAAATGATCCATCACTATTTAACAAGTTCTCTACTGAATTTTTTCAGATTTGTTCGTGGACTTTTGAAAGTTAATTCTTTAATGGATGAAAAACTCCACATAGTTTAAATTGGTGTTTTTACTCACTCTTCTTCCAGATTTGCCTGGAGGTCCCATCACGCCCTGAGGACCCCTGGGACCCTAAAGGAAAGAGGCCAGAGGTGAGGCTCTGAGATACCCGTCCTCTAAACTGTCCAGGCTGCTGAAATGTTACCTGAGGACCGGGGTCTCCTCCCTCTCCTTTCAAACCTGGACTTCCTGGACTTCCCTAAACAAACAGAAACATCATAGAAATAATAATTTATTCCTCCTACAGTAATGATGGTAAAGACAAAAAACAATAACATAATTTTAATACAGATTGCTTGATTTAGAGATCAGTCAAAATGATCAAACTTGTAGTTTTTTAAGCAGGAAACCCACCAGAGGTCCTGGACGACCTGTGAATCCCATTGGTCCAGGAGGTCCCTTTAGCGCCATCTGCAGAAAGCAATAAAGTTAGATCTTTTAAACTCAGTAATGATTGAGACGCACAAGTGTGTACTGAGATTTTCTTTGAGTAAAGAGAAAATCTATTCTCTATATCAAACTTTCTGTGCATTATTTACTGACATCCTGAGATTATTCTTTTCATATATTTAGGTTTACTTGTAAAAGCTATTAATTTACTAATTAAATCAAAGCAAACTCAGAGACCAATAAATGTGAAAGACCTTTGGAAAATTATTAAACATGGATCAACATGGCTACATCACAGATTACTAGAATAAAAAACTTTTTGCACTGTGGAAAGGTTTAATAATAAAACTGACCCTGGCCTGGGACAAGATGGCTCTTGCTTGGGCTTCCTCTGCAGAAACGACAGGACCCTTATCGCCCCCACTCTGTCCGAAGCGGAACTGCAATAAGAAGATAGGTATTATAATAAGAAGTCAGATCTGTGTTCTGAATAATTTATTTAATGATTTTGAATCAAATAAATCTAACACTGAACATAGAAATCAGACAGAAGCAGCAGAAAAGGCAAGTGGCGACTTTCGGTTTCATTTAGAAGAAAACATAAGACAATATAATTACACCTTTAAAGTATTACACACTTAAAAGCATTTATAAAATCAGACTCCTTTAAAATCCACTTCAACACCATCATTAGAAAGATAAATCATGTCTGGAGGATAAATGAGAAAAGGTTCCTTACAGGCAGCATGACTGAGGTTCCAGGAGGTCCAGGAACGCCATCAGCTCCAGGCAGACCAGCTCGACCAGGAACACCCTGCAGAACACAGAGGAGCATTAAACATCAACAGAGGTGGAGAAATACTGCAAATAAGTAAGAACTTTTTCAAACAACCATCATTCAATATTCATCAATAATCTGCACAGGTAGAAAAAGTCAGAGAACAGTCTCACCCTCTCACCAGGGTCACCTGCTGACCCAGGAGGTCCAGAAGGACCAGGAGGTCCTGGAAGCCCCTGAACAATCAGAGATGTAATAACTTCAATAAAGTGTTGAGCTTTATAAATACATAATGCAATGTAGCCTAAACATTAACACCAAGTATATAACTACAGGCTAATGTAGTACTTACAGCAGGTCCTTCAGGTCCTGGAGGTCCTTCAATCAGCATACCCTGAAAAAAAAAATATAAATTAAAAACTGAAGACAAGATGATGCCCCAGTTTGCACAATACAGAAGTAGGTATTACTATGATAGTACTGAAGGATAAACTGTGAAGTAAACATGACTGACTCCAATATTCATTGGATAAAAAACATCTTTAAAGTTTAGCTTAAAGTTTAGTTGTTACCTGCTTTACAATAAGAAAACAACATTATTTTATCATTACAAATCTAGTTTCCAGTTAAGTTATCCTCAGGGAGCAGCTTGGAACTAAGTGCCTTGCTCAAGGACCCAGATAAGCATCCTGTGAGGCTTGAACTGACCACCCTAATTACTAGACTACCAAATCAAGTGAAGAAAAGTAGCAAAAAACATTTATACATTAATATTCACTCCTTTATCATAAATATCCATGATAGTGAAACGTGGTTAAAAAGTAATCATCTAAGTTCTGACCTTTGGTTAAAATAAGTATTTGTTCATATCAAGATGTCTTGAATAAAACCTGAAACATTGTCACTTATTCCCACATAGTTAAAAATACACTCACTGGCTCCAGGACTGCTGGTTCTCCCTTTTCTCCTTTCTGGCCTCTGATGCCGGCCTGAGGAAAACACACAGGCATCCAGGAACACAACACAATCATTATGGAGCTACTAACAAATCCAGGCCAAAATCAGAACATGTACTGCATTAACTTTGAAAACATAAACAATCAAAGCGATCACCACCATGATGCACATTAAATATAATCGCAGAAATCACATTAAGATGATATTCAGTTACCAATACTGGTCTCCAGGGTCTTGGTCCTCAACTTTTCTACATTCTTTGCAGATAAAAAGCTTAGTACTACTTCTACTACTACTACTAATACTACTAATACTACTATTACTAGTACTTTTACTGTTTGCATACACCGCAAAAAACATCCCGAAAGCTGATGCCTTTTCATTATATTTTTTCAGTGTATGTTGAATGTATGGTTAGTGATTCAGCCTCAAACCAGTACTAGCTGTAGCATTGTTTTAACTAGTATGTACTTAGAAAATAATATTTTCAACCAACAGTGTAACTTCAAGGTCTTTAATTGCATTCAACTTATTTCTCTTACTGATTGAGTTTGGCCTGGAATACCGTGGAAATATTTGAATTAACTTTTGTTTTTATTTTAAATATTTTAAGTATTTGTTTATGTTACCAACAGTGTATTATACACGTATCAGCTCTGTGTTGGTTTAGGGTAAATTAAAAAGTCAACAGGTTCAGCACTGACCTTTGACTCATGGCTAACTCAACCAGATCATTGAGAAGATATTGAAAACACTTGATCAAAGACCAGAAATCCTGATTGGTTAAAACGGATTTTTGCTTCAAAAGCTAAAATACTTACGCCTCCCTCGTCCGTCACAGCGGACAGGGCTGGACCCATGTGGTCCTCAGCCTTCACGGTCTCTGGTTCCGGCTCATTGTAGTCCTTATAGGAATAATCGTATTCCCTCATGCCCAAGTCTCCGGTCACATAATCCTCCGTGAACACTTCTTCTCCCACACCGCCTGCCTTGGTGGCATCCAGCTCCTCTCCTTCCAAGGCTGGTTCCACCTGAGGCTGAGGCTGAGGTTTATTACAGCCCACAAAAGATGGATGGAAAGTCCCCCCAAAAAAATAGAGGAAAATAAAGATACAAGAGAGGGAAGAGAAAGCAATGAGATGGAAGATGTTTTGAAACAAAGGGGGTAGAAAAACAGAAGGTGTACCAGAAGAAGGACAGTTTAAATATAACTTACCTTATGAAAAAAAACATAATGAAGCAGATTCTAAAAATCTGATCAATCCTTAATTCAGTCTTTTTTAAAGTAAATTAAGGAAATGTACCTTACCACTATAAATCTTCTGTTTTTCATCCAAAATCAGTCTTTATCTAACCAGTTTTCACCAAAACTTTTCTTTACCAGCTCGTTTTTAATGGTAAATGAATATAATTTTTAAAGAGTTTGATTCAAAATTAAAGCAGGTTTATACAGGAGACTTTATCTTATGTTTTCTGGATGCAAACCGATAATGAAAAGCTTTGTGAAAACAAACTTCTGCTAAGTTCTACTCAAAGCAAAACAAAGATCTCACATGTATACTTACCGAACATCTTTCTAGATATAAAGGTTAATAATCCAATATGGATGCTGATATGAAAACACTAATAGAAGCATTTCAACTGGCATTTCTAATCAAATTAAAAGTTTCACCAAACTTGTATCAGATTTTTACACCAAAGTTGGCTAAACATGTTCCATAAAATCAACTTACATTAATAAGTAATTAATTATCTTTGATATGTTATTGAACAAATAAGAAATGATCACAAACAACATGTTAGTGTCATTAAGGAACCTTCAGCAGCAGCTGTTTTCCAGTTCGTATTTCTTTTAAATAAGAATGGATTACATCCATCTCCTCTGTGGTGAAACTTGACATCAAATATCATCATGTGGGTCTTTTTCATCACAAGGTTTTTGTTCTTATCCCAAGATCGTTTGGGTTTAATGAAGCATCTTGATCTGAGAACAAGACGGGAACCTTGCAGTGAAGGAGAAGGAGCCACATAAACATGTTTGATGAAGCAGGAGATGAATGTGGTGCATTCTCTTTTAAAGGAGTTTTCTCTCACATGTTACTTTGTGCTGACAGTAAAATGATGAATGGTTAGAAAAATGTAAAAGGAAAGAGTTAAACTACAAGGACTGGGCTCACCGTCATACAGCTAATAAAATGGTTTTATTCTGATAAGAATAATAAAGTTTTACTGCTTAGCTGTTTGGTTTAATGGACAAATGTGATAAATTCATAGAAGATTTTTTTTTCTTTGACATGGTTCAATGCGTGTGATTTTCCTTTTACCTGAACTGGTATTTCTTCCTCTCCAAACACCTCACCGTCTGGCTGTGGAACCATCTCCTCATAGTAATAATCGTCTGTAGGGGTGTGGCCAGCCTCAGAATATTCTACATCCTGATTGGTCAGGTTGACAGGAAGTTGTGAACAGAGAGGAAGTAAGCAGAGTTGATTGGGAGAGCAGGGTTAGTTGGTTCTGCTTTAGCCAGAAACCTGAACTCATCGTCAAACTGTGGTCACCAGTGAAAGGTTTTCACAACGGAGTACTAGGGCCATACTAAGAAGAGTTTTTTTTTTTTTTAAAGTTATTACAATAAAGTCTTAACATTACGAGAATAAAGCAATAAAAATATGAGAAAAAAAGTTGTAATACTGAGACACAAGCCCTAACAGACAATTAATCAAGTTTACCAAAACTGCAGCCTAACCTTTTTATGTAAAACTTAAAATAAAAATATGCTTCTTCATTAATCTCATAATATTACAACTTTAAGTTCATAGAACCCATATTTTTTAACTTTATTCTCATAATATCATTACTTTATTTTCCCTCATACTCCGTCATAGGTTTCCACTGGTGATGCACATTTCAATCTTGCAAAGAGCCATCATAGAAAAGAAGTTTCAGTTGCTTTTAGAGCATCAAAGACTTTATGCAATATGGAAGATTTGCAAAGTCATTGAGACTTAACTGAAATTTCTTCCCATGCAATTCTTGTACAGGTTTTGCTTTACAGAGCTTAAAAGCCAAGGTTTAAAAAGTGTGAAGTTTGCTCTTATTGGAAGCAACAACGCTGGCATCTATTTATCTGATGCAAAAGAAAACATCCCAGCTTGATGCTTCAGAGTGTCGAGTTTCAACCAAGGTCAGAAAACTGAGACATAGTGACTTAACAGCCTCACAGACCTGGACTTTAGTCATTTAATATACCATTTACCTTAAAGAATAAATCTACAAAGATGTTAATAGATGCTTAAAGCTTGCCATAGATTCTGTAAGGCTGTTGTATTCATATTTAATTAAAAATCAACAAAAATCAATAAGATCAAAGTCAGAAAGAGGCCAATAATAGCCAGACAGTGACAAAGCGACAGGTGGAGGTTTGTTCTGCAGCAACATTTTAAGTTTTATAATAGATATTTCTTCCTGGCTGCTGTATTATAATAACACACGCCCATTATCTGACTGTTTCCAGGTAAAATTACTCTTGGGGCTTCAGATCCTTAAGTCAAGTAAAAAAATAAAAAAAAACAACAAAGCTGTATATTGAAGCCATAGAGCCATGCTTCAGTGTGTGCTGCAGGATCATATCATATGGAGAGGTTGGGAAGGTTGGGAGGAACATATGATATATGCAAAGACAAGAAGGCAGAATGCTCTCATTGACCAACTTCCATTCAGACAGCGAGCTGGTTCATCAGTGAGGATTTACACCAAAATCTGTTTATCAGCTGTGATTTTACTGCAGATCCCACATGATGGACGGACAGGCAAAGAGAATGGAAGAGTGGAGCATAAATCTGTGGACATTTGCAGCCAAACATGAACCCTCATGTTGTACCTGTTGATAACCCAGTGAAGCCTTGCCAAACGGTGGGAAGGGTCTGTGGTGGGATTTGACATTGTTGTTGTTTATCTTGGCTTTTGTGGGTCTAGGTGGAGTGGGTCGGACGGCTGCAGTTGTTGAAGTTTGTTTTGTTGGACTTGAAGGCTTCACGGGTTTGCCGGCAGTTGGTTTGACCACCTTGGTGTTCACTTTGGACCCTGCTTGGGCCTTTGCTACAGGAACTTTGGTTGTAGCAGGTTTCACTGTTTTTGAAGGAGCTGCTTTGGTGGGTTTGGGTGCTTTGGAAACCACAGTCTTTGCTTTGCTGTTGCCGTTAGCTTTGGCTGCATCATTAACTTTCCCGTTAACTTTCCCATTTCCAACAGGTTTCTTCGGCGTCGCAGCTTTGCCATTGCCGTTTCCGTTCACCTTAGACACTACAGAGGGCTTCCCATTTCCATTTGTTTTGGTTTGAGCCTTGCTGTTGCCATTGGATGTCTTCCCATTTGCATTAGAATTGGCAGTAGCTCCACCATTTGATTTCTTCTGAGCAGCTGGTTTACCATTTCCATTCTTAGCTGGAGCAGATGTGGGTTTTGATTTACTTGCTGCAGTTGGCTTGATCTTAGACAACAGGATCTGTGCTGGAGTGGGTTTTACTTTGGATGATTTAGTTGTAGAAGCTTTAGATGCCTTGGTGGGCATCGGGGGCTTGACTACCAGCTTGTAAGGTCCATTCTTGGCTGACTTTGCTGGAGTGGGTTTAGCTTTTGTAAGAAGGGGCTTAGGGGAAGCTGCTTTTCCATTGACCGCTTTCTTCTAATATCCAGTAAAATAGTTTGTAGAGTATTTGTACAGTAGAATTGGCAAACGGACAGAGAAAGGGAGGGAGGGTAGATGATAAAGATACACGGAGGGGTTGGGAGGAAGATGAAAAGCACAAACAAAGGATTGACAGAAAGAGACAAAAAGACAAGAGTGGGTGTTTTGACAAACAGTGACATAAAGATGGCTAAGGTCTGGATGATTTACTGAGACTGTGCAGGCATTACTGGATACAGCAGAAGTCTACGTCTAAATAAAACAACAGTCAGCAGTGGAGTTACAAGATAAGTTTAAGAAATGTTGGTATTTTTATAATAATCCTATAATGCATCCTTTCTTTCTTTTTTTTTCTTTTTTTACATTTGCTGTTTTCTCCAGTAATGCCATTCCCAACATCAAATAAAAGCAGCATCTTTGCTCTCTAAGTAACTGGAGGTTGTGGTTTAGTAGAGGCACTGGGGGGTGTGACCAGTCAGCTAAAGCCAGCTGTTTTAACACACACACACACACTGTAAACACAATCCCACATCACACACACCACTGATGCACTAAACTGATGCAGAACTGCATTAATGGGTTCAACTGGAAAACCAACAGTTAAAGCATGCAAAGGAGGGCAGCTTACTGTTAGGAAGACATGCAACAACATGTTAGGTAAAGGAAATCACACACATACACAAAAGTACAAAGAATATTATTTTATGTTCCACTGTTGAAAGTAAAGACATGCAAACAAAAATGGTTTGTTCTAAAGATACATTGAAAATGTAAAAAATTAAAAGACAAATACCTTAAAGAGTAACATAGGCTCAGTAGTGGCAATGGCAAAATGATCACATATTTTTTGATACAAAATTTAACAAACATGCATGATTTATTTGAATATAATGCAAACCTGAGCTTTATAACCATGCAGTGAAATAACTGGAAAAAAATGAACGCATAATACAAAAGACAGGAACTTCATGCAACAATAACTTTTCAGATCATGCAAATAATAAAACATTGAAAAGCAAAAAAAAAAGAGGTTTTGTTTTAAACTGATGGAGTTCACCTTAAACGCACATAAAAGAGACTCTAGATTTAACAAAATTTAAATATTTTGTCATCAGAATTTCTTTATCTGGAGTCATTAATTTAAAACTAATTCTCCTAACCCATAAGGAATATTTAGGAATATCAGATTTGGCATTTTTATATTTATATAAAAGTTTAGCTTGAACTAAATTTTACTTTTAATCAAGTTCTGTAAAATCTAAATATTAATAGAACAATTTTAAATGGCATTTTTCAGCCATTTCTGTACATTCCGCTGTTTATTGTTAAAGATTTGTAAAACATTCACCTTCAATAAATGATACAAAAGACTCTCAGCTTCTTTCCACGAAGTGAGATTGAAAATTAAAAGTCTAAAACACACATAATGGGAATTGCAGATTTACCCTAATAAATAATCCTAAATGGTGGGAAAGAATTACAGGTGTGTTGTGTATGCTAAAACAACCGTCCCTACACCTCATCAGTGCCGCCACTTGGCCACAATGTGGACAATTACACATACATACATACATGACAACATGTTAATGACAGGAAACAGACATAATGTGATTTACGACAAATGGTAGATATGAAGAGGATGTTTAGGAGGTCAAACCTGATTAATTAGAAAGGGAAATAAAAAAAAGGAGGTAAAGACTGATAACTGATGAGAGATCCTTAAGTCAGTTAATAAAATAAAAAAATAAATAAAAAAGTAAGCCCTTATACATAACCTCAACAAATATGTAGAATACATTTAGTTTATATCTTATATTTAGCAAGTTTACTGTATATCATGGATTCTTTTATTGCTGTTTATCGTGTTAATTTTTTCTTTTTGTTTCATTCCTCAACCCAAATATCATTTTCCCTCCTTCTTGCTCCATTATTTAGGGTCTCCTGGCTGGGGAGGAGGGGGTGCAGAGGAGGAGGGAAAACCTGGTTTTCCTTATAATAATGGGATATTAATAATAGGGGCACTAAAGGTCATCCTGGTCCTCATCAAAGTACTGAGAAAGACGGAGGGATTAAATGATTGTAAGACAATAAAAAGGATGAGATGGAGTCAGACAGGAAGATGCATGAAAGCAAAAAAAAAACAACTAAAAGAGGTAAAAGAAATAAGGAAGGGTTATGGAGGGAAAAAAAGAAGAAAAGTAAAAAGCAAGAAGTACCGCGTTGAGAATCTGCAATGGAAAGCAATGGGGTGACGGAACGATGCAAACCTTTTGTTTCTCACTTCATCTGAGTCTTTTTATAAAGCTTAAAGGTACCAATGGAATAGAATTCAATAGATAATCCACCCTGATGAATGAGAAAACCATAAAAGCAGCGGTGGAGTAAAAACAGGGACTTCAATGCATTCCTGGAGCAGTCATCACAACAACAACATCAACATGGCAGTGGAGACAAACTGTGTCTGATGATCACACTGAGTAGGACCAGGCATGCAAATTCATGATAGATGGGTACTTTGGATGGATGCATGCAGATGAACCTTCTTTGAATAATCACATCTGTGATGCAGCCTGTATAAAACAAAAGTCCCCAACTATGCAAAACAGCAAAGCCTAGAGTGAATTCTGACCGACCAGTCTCAGTAAGCAAGCAGGTTCCACCATAAGCAGACCTTCAGCCATAGTCCTATGTCACAATTTCACCACCAAACCAATCGGAATTTAAAGTTCATGTTGTGCTGATGTTCTCTTTATTTCAATCCATCTGAACAAAGCATGGCAAACATTGATGTTTTTCTGTATCATCCTCTTACCCCCACCTTTCTGTGTTCCATTGCAGCAGAGCAGAAAACAGGGAAAACAGGGAAGTCATGATTAAAATGAAATAAATTTTTACAGGAGCAGAAAATAAAAAGCCGTCTGCTTTTCTAAATACCCCCAGGACACAGACTGTAGAGGTGGAGGGGAAGTGGGATAGATACAAACAGTTGTTGATGACAAGGGTGCATGAGGAAGACAGAAAGGGGAGCAGAACTTTGATGGTTTTATCAGATGACCTGATCTGAACCTGAGGAATTACAGTTCAGAAATCTGCCGCGGATCTCACTGTTTGATTATATCTACATAGGCTCACGTACTCCTCACACGTTAATAATAAACCAATGGAAAAAAATAGATGTTTTAAATCTATTGGGAAAGAAAATTTGCTACCCAATAAAAAGAAAGTGAAAAGTTAAATTAACACAGCACTTTTGTTCCAGAGCTGAATAAGTGTATTTTTCTTCTTTTCAAATTGCTTATTTAAAAGGTTATGCTCACAAAAATGTTTCACCCAAATTCTAAGATTTATATAATTCTATTAAATAACAATATCACAATTCCACAATAACAATTCCCAATTAATTTTCTTGGATAATTTTAATACAAACCTAATAAATAAACCTTACAGGATCCATATTTATTAGTTCAATATAGATTATTTATTTAAAATATATAATAATCAGGTTCATATATTCAACATTAATGAAGTTCACTAACTCATAATCAACACCTTTAAGTGTTATTTACTTCATATACATAAAGTTTGCTGCTAGAATTGCATAATAATCAGTTTACATGTGTGCAATTCAAGCAATAAACTGTATTTATTTGAAGTAAAGACACTCCATAGTATTAATTAAGAGTAAGTGTACTTTATTTATACTAAATACATAAACCTGATGATAATGTCTTTCAAATCAATACATTTTATAATGCAAATAATTATGCATCATATCATTGATTACATATTAAAATAACATAAATATTCAAATTTGGGTAAAACACTTTTGTGTTTATATCAACAGAAAGTATGTGAAAAAAATAGGTCCATAAATTCTGATTGGGCGAGATATTTTGGAGCTACAGATGTGTCCTGATTCTAGTTATTTATCTTCTATTTTATCGAATATGTGACTGAAACAGGTGAAGAGATGTTGGTTTATTAAAGACAAAGTATCGCCCCCCTGTTAGGTCTGTTACTCACATATGTGTTGGGATCCTGAGCTTGGGTCTTGGGCAGAGGGGAGTCACAGTCAGGGCTGTAGTGTTCACAGAAGTCATAAGCAGCCTGAGGGTTGGAGGCGATTAACAGCTGCTGGATGTCTCCCTGTCAAGGAAAAGTGGATTTGAGTATTAATACAGACAGTTTTATTTAAGTTAAAACAAATTAATTTCAAAATGGGATGAAATGATGCAAAGTCAGGTTGTAATAAGTTCCTTTAGACCTGGAAAACTTCCTCATCAAGCAGACGAGCTCCAAACACTGTGATGCCGTTGGTGTCCACCTCAGCCTTATTGCCTCTGGGCAGAGGACGGGTCATCTTCTTCTTGCAGTCCAGCAGCAGTGTCACATTTTTCTTTGAAACAGAGAAAGCAATCCGATGCCACCTAGAGACAAGTAGGAGGAATAGCAAACAACAAGCATGTGATCAAACCCAGACAATAATATCAACTTATCCACTGAGTCATTCGAGAAACATACTATTTTTAACCCCAAAAACACAAAAATTATGTAATTTCCACCAGTTACAAGCTGGTTGCTGCTGGTTACTGACTTGCCATCAGCCAGGTTGATGCCTTTGAAGAGTGGGTAATCCTCAGGAGCTGGTTTGCCATGCTGGTCCTCATACAGGAAAACCGGTGAGCGTCCCAGTTCGATGCCCAACTGCTGGATCCCCTGCTCACTGTAGATAGAGAGCAGGAAGGCCTGGAGGCCGGCCTGGGGCTTGATCAGGGTCATGATGGAGAAGTTCTCTGGGAAACGGCCTTTGGAAGAGGAAACACGGAGAGAAACAAAATAAGATAACAAATGATGATGAAAAATAATAATAATAAGTTTGAAATTTGCTATTGATAGAATTTAGTTTACTTTTGATTTAGCAAAAAGTAATATAAGTACATACAAATGTATCTAAATCAATTTAAAACTTTTGGTTTTGAAATATAGGGGAAAAAATGTGCGACTCAAATCCTGGTGCCACTGTTTTATTTAGATTGTTTAAAAAAAATGAATGAAAATCCAGGATCGCACGTGTCAGATAATGGTTGCTGACAAAGTTAAATACAAGACAAACAGAAAGATTGGAAGATGGCATGAAATCCTGAAATTAAACTAAAGGGAGAAGCATCACAGGATCAACACGGATCAAAACGTGAAGCTGGCATCCAGATTGGAGCTGGTAATAACAGGTGAGCCCAGCCAGACAAAGAAGGCTAACAGAAGCAAAGCTCAAAATCAGCTTGGCCTTATGAGGATTTCTTCATAAGCACATAAGTGCTGCTTTCTGTTTTCTTACTTTGCTCCATCGTGTCGGGAAAAAATCTGAAGGTAATGTGTTGAAATCTTCCCACAAAGCCTGACTTAACTCCAACACAATAACACATAATTACACAGGAAACATTTAGCACCAAGGGAGACGACGGCTTCAGTAAAATTTTAAATATGACAGTCTGGGACATGTTAGAGCCAAACAAGCTACTGTAAAATGAAATGTACAATTCTTTGCTATATAAGTAAACATCTACAAAAACAAAACAAAAAATGAAACAACTGAACAAAAACAAGTTATAAAAGTATAAAATATCTGAAGCCTAGCTTGATATTGCCATGGATACGATGTGCATGCATTGCAGTGAGGGTGTGTTAACTAAGGAGGGAAAAAGGTAGTTTTAATTTTTTCTGTTTCTATTTTGGTCCAAGCAACTAAAAGGTAATCGAACTACTGATGTTTTCAATCAGAAATAAAATGGTTCAGGTTTGCCTCTCTTCTAGAATAACTTTAGATTTGTATGCGGATAACCTAACATTAGGCTCGTTTAATGATGGTGGTTAACTAAAGCCTGATTTTCTGATGAGCTTTCAAATAATTTTGCATTCTTTCAGGTGCAGATTTTAGAAATTTGGGGCCCTGGGCAAAAACAGGCAGGGGGCCCTCTGAATTGAGAAGAAAACACATAAAACAGACCTGTTTTACAATATAGATATTTTAATAGAATAGACATACATTATTTGTTCTATGTTTTGTTCCTCTCTTCTTGTCCCTTTTCTTCTTGTTTTCCTCTCTATGTTTTGTACTCAGACTGACTTTTCATGCTGTTTATAAAAGAATGAAAGATTTTTTCCAAGCACTAAGCTCACTTAGCTGATTGCTCCTTCCTGTGTTTCCAAAAAGGCGACTGGAAAAGTAAATAACCCAGTCCTTCTTTTTACTGTAGACAAGCCATGATCTGCTTATCTGTTCTCCATTTTTCATTTGGATGAAATAATAGCTGCATGAATCATGACAGCAGACAAGATAGAGGAGAGCAGGAGGCAGGGTTACCAATCTACTTGCTCTGGAGAGCAGAGTTCTCTGCTTTTATATGTTGCCACCAAAGTCTCCCGTAGCAGAAAAAAAGTTGCGAGATTTGGCGCCAGGCGCTTTTTTGAAATAAAACTTCTAGAGGGGTCTGAAAATGTGCTAACTATAGCGACTAAAGCACTAAGTTCACATTGTTTGTTTTCAAATGGTTTGCTGTTGCCGGTTTGGATCTTTCTGAACACTGAAAGAAGGCTTACACTTAATATTATAAGTGTTCTGATGGCATTTAATGTGTGTTTTGTGGGCTCCCAGGAAGTTTGGGCCCCAGGCAACTGCCTAGTATTGCCTAATGGTAAATTCCCCCTTGCAAACCTGAATCCTACCTGAGAACAGTTGCTTGGTGGGAGCAGAGATCTGCGCCTTCTTGGAGATGCGGTAAGCATGGTCGGGGCTGCTGGAGCGGCGGGATGTGCAGAAGCCAGGAACCTTCTTCACCCCCTCAGGGAGGGAGGGGACCTGCAGGGCCCGCAACACGTCCACTGGATCTGATAAGGAGGAGAAATAATACTACAGATTTAGGCTGACTGAAGAACTTCATGAAGCAGCAGAAACATAATAGTCATCATACTTCTACAGGTTGTCACTGATTTGACTGATATCACCTCCAACAGAACATTTTCTGTAGCTCTACTGATTTCATTTGCAGTAAAACTAATATCAAAAGTTATCTTAAATGTTTTATCACCACAGTTATTATAATAAATATATGATAAAGTAGAGCTACCCCACAGTCTACAGCAGAAAGAAAGGCCTGTGTTGGAGCTGATGGGCGACAGTCCAAAGCACATATATGAAACGGGTGGGTCAGCAAAGCTCAGCTACATCTGAAGCAGACAGTGGCCTCTTTTCTGCTCACATTCTTCAGCTGGAACAAGCGGCTGTTGATCTGATACTGCTGACTCAATCTAATGTTCACCTGTAGTTTTACAGGCCTTTCCTAGTTTACCTCATATAAACTCCTGTCATCACAGAGATCCATGCTTAGGGGGCATAAAGCAGAATATGTTTTCTAATATAAAAAATACATATGATATATAAAAATAAGCAGTAAGCAGTAGACAAACATCCTGTTTTCACAAACTGGGATTAACCTTCAGGTTATTATTGTCTGTGGCTCACTGGCGTTCTGCAGATGCTAAATGTGGGAGAATGTGGATTTTCTCTGGGTTTTTCTTCTTTCCTCCTACAGCCTAAAACACAGCATTATGGTTCTTGTTAAACTCTTTGGTTATGAATGTGTCCATGCTTGATTTTCCCTTTTTCCACTTGTATACTGAGTAATTATTGGCTTCTAGCCTCTGATTTAATGTTTTAAATGATGTGACTAGAGAGAAAGGAAATATAAAAGTCGAGAATAAAATAAAAAAAAAATACAAGTAAATAAAATGATAACAAAATAAGAAATTTGGGGAGAAGAAAATATGTAAATATCAACATAAATGTATAAAAATTATCTTTACAGGAAGTAATGCATGTTTGTCATTAAAATATATAGGTCAAGCAACAGTATCTGCTCTTTACTGCTGTTGCATAAAGTTACCACTGATACTTGATGATACTAAAAAGTACAGTGAATGCCTGTTCCTAAAAGTTTTTTTTTTAGTTTTTCTTTTCAAAAATTTACTCAAGTAAATGTAACTGATTACTTTCCAGCTCTGTTAACTGAGCATAATTCAGGGCGCTGCCTGTTTTCGATCATATCTTAAATTGGTCAACTGGACCCTCAGCAGCTGTGAAGGTTAAATAAAAGAAAGATTGAAAACTATTAATGAAGAATATCAGGAAATAGTTTATAGAATCCATCAGTTGACTATAACCGTCTGTCTCCGGTGGACTTTAGCTGAAAGTCAAGGTAAAACCTGTAAACTTTATCACTGAAGCAAAGGGAAACATCAACATGGATTTTAAAAATCTTATTTTCCTTGATTTTCCTTTACCCGCTTTATCTTTAATCTTACTCTTGTAATTTCTTGAATAACTCCTTCTTACCTTTACTTGAATGAAAAAAATATTAAAGTAGTGCAGGACTATGATAATGTTCTGGGTCCTCTCCCCACCTCTGTTAGTTCAGAAAACAAAACAAAAACCTAAATAAAAGTAATATTTTACATTTTGATTTTAATTAAATTTTCCTTTTGGATGAATCTATTATTTTTGAATTGAATTTTTCAGTAGAAATAATTTTTCCTGTCATTTTAAGAAAAAGTTCTTAAAAGAGGAAGCAGTAAAGCTGTGCTCACTTTTTCCAGAATTTAGTCATTAGTCTGGGTTCAAAGTGAACCAGAGAGTCTTTATTATTGTTGTACCCATATTAAACCTGCAGTCAGTGAGGCATGGTTCTGGTAAAATAGAAAAAGTAAAAATATTTACACTCCAACCATGAAAAAGGGAGTCCCACTCTCAGAAAGTCTACATGGAGGACAGTCAGAGGGGCCACATGCAAAGAGCTCTGTGTTAAAGATCTATTCAAAGCTTTTACATGTTTGTTGACAAAATAAATAAATAAATATGCAGTAAATGTTCTAAACTAAAAAAAAAGATGCTAACTCACTGTAAGTAATTTAATCCTATAAAACGTCAAAGATATGTTCCAGTTTAAAATGTGCGGTCAAACCACGACCAGATTGTTTCTCTGATCAATCTCAAACTGGCACAAATTACATGTTGTTTTCATAAAAATAGCTCCTCTCAGAATCACATTATTTACACAAGTAAGAAGAGTTGGTCCTAAAAACGTGGCCAAACCTTAGAGCAGCTTTTTAAAACCTTTATCTAGTGTGACACGTCCCTGTGTTTGTTCGTAGTATTAATGACAGACACAGTTAGAGAAAAGAGTCCACAGATGGAAATATTTATCCATCCAGGCCAAACAGAGCATTCTGGTTGTTTCTGGGTGTCTGGACCACAGACTTTAATGTCACTGTGAATCAGAGAGAGGAGAGAAAGGAGGAGAGGAGCAGAGAGAGGAGGAGGAGGAGCAGGTGAAGGGAAACGGGAAAGAAACATTCAGGACATCAGCTTAGAGGGTGAATTTAAGATCTAAGATCCAGTTTAGTCTATATAGACAGAAAAAAGTATACATTTTTACCATGTATAATTTATCAATATAATTTTTTTATCATATTTTTATCATTTGCATGTAAACCAAAAGGTGGAGGAGAGCCATAAGAGGCGGAGTTTGGAAGGGAAGGGTTCATGCCAAGTTAGAAAGACTGTGTGTTTTCTGGGGGGGGACAGTGGACAGTGTGGTTCTGTGATGGCAGGATGCCGGATCAGATTGCACCCTGAGCTCCCCCAGTATGTCCCGTACAATGTGCTGCTCTGTTCCTTCCTCCCCAGCCCGGCTGCAGGCTTCAGCCGGGGCCCTTCCTGCCTGAAGGACCACAATCACACCAAAAAATAAACCCTGAAAAAAAAAAACAACACACAGAGCAGCAGAGGTACTCACAGCACTTATATACACCTCACGACACCACGGGTGGGGGGAAATGAAACCAGACGAGGTATGAAAAGAGGCTGCTGAGGGGCCATAAACTCTCCTTGGTCACTTTCTGTTGCTTCTGCTCCCTCAGCCTCGTCTAACGGCTCACAGATGGCTCCAGCCTTTTGATGCCAGTGTGGCCTAATTTCACCGCCGTCATTGAGACAGGAAGCAGGTCTCTGAGGATTGTGAGAACGGTTCTACTCAGAGCTGGATAGGACGTCTACAGTAGCTGGTGGAGGTACGCTCAACGACAAGGCAATTAGCTGAAGGTTAACAGAAAACAATTTTGTCAGGAAAATGACACAACGGTAAACGGAGCAACGCCTGAATCCCACTGTTCTCTTCTGCAGCTTCCATACCCCTAAAGATACTTTAAAACACAAAGCTCTGCATTCATTTCTGGGTTTTAAAACATTCACAGGGCTTTTTAGTCTGGCTCAGACCCAGTAACTGACATATAAGAGTAAATACAGGATTAAGGTTGTTTAACTGAGAGGAAATAGACCGAAATATATAAAAGGAAAGAATTATTCAGATTCAGTTGGAGGGAAACTGTCCTTTGCATAAATTGCATGAATGTTTAGGTTTGGTGTTAAAAGCTACGAAGGGCAGATTTTTAACACTGGGATGTTTTGTATGTAGGTGGGATGTAAAAGTAAATCAGAACCACCAACATAAAGGAACAGGATGCCCCTGAGTTTTCCCTCATTCATTTACTATTTCTGACATAACTGAACTGATTTGAATCACAGAGCTGCAGAGAACTTCATCAGAAAACCTCTGAGTTACTGAAGGCCATCGGCTCCTCAAACAGCCTGATGGAGTCGATACTTAAACACCTCAATCCAGATAAACTCACATGTAAGATGTGTGCATTAGAACATGGTGGCATACTGTAGGTCAGCTTCCAGCATGTGACCAACAATGTATAATTTCTGTTCCCTTAACTAAACGTTTAGCTCTTTAAAGTAAACAAAACCTAAACAAGCTAAACATGAAGATCATCAGTTAAGATCAGTTGTTACTTGAATCCAATAAACTAGGAGGAGGGAATGCTGTAAAATAAGGTGCCGCTCACAGAGCTGTAGTTGCTACTAGCGGCCACTAGATGGTGCTGAAACAAATGCAATTAACAAAGGGGGCAATTAGAGAGGACAATCAGCCTAGGAAAAATGAGCAGAACAGGAAGTATGGAGATATAAAACACTTTAAAGTGACAGAAATAATCATAATTAAGGGGAGAGAATCAGAAAATATGATGATTAAAAAAATTAATAAAATTTAATTAAATTTATGAATAGATCTGGTGAGTAAATAAAATAGAAATTAAATTATGATGAATATATTAGTCATTTTTCTTTTAAAGGACCTCCTAAACATACTAATTTAACTAAACCCTAGATAAAAAATAAGGTATCTGCCCCCTCTGATGGACTTGGGATGCTCCACAGTTTTTTTTTTCTTCTACCATTGTGTACCAGAATACCTCTGTGTTGGTTTTTCTGTGTGTTTTCTTTCCTTTTCTTGCACAGCTTTGACAAATACCAGACACACACTCCAGCCGACACACTGACCCCTCACCTCTCACCTTTACACAACAACCGCTTTGTCAGAAACACCGAGCGAATGAAACGTGTTATATTTACAACGCATCAACACACATGCAAGCAAATATACTTTCACAGTCCGTCTCAGCTTCTCTAAAGCTCACAGAGACGCTGGTAGGACAAAAAGGAATGAATGCAGACATCACAGAGGTAAAAACAGTCAGAAATAGTTTAATGTTGAAAACAAATTTAAAAAAAACATTTTTCTATTCAAATCCACTTGTTCCTCAGGGAGCAGCTGTCCCTCTGTCCACCCAGAAAACCACACTGTTAGGAGGTATGCAGGAGTCAGAATGGAGGTTATAATTTTAAAAATGGAGCTCTGTAGTTATGATTTATTTATAATGCCCTGAGCCAGAAAATGTCTAACGAGTTTCCATGCAAGACAGAGAGTTTTTACAATTTACATGATTGGTTTAAAGCTGAGGGTTTGTGGCTTTACAGACCAACAACAATGTTTTCAGCTGTGTGGGAAGCTGCTGAGAAAGAGAGAAAAACATTTAAATCAACAACAAAAGTTTAGGGAAATCCACAGAACTCCTAACACACTTTGGATCTTTGTAAAAAAAAAAAAGAGGTGGTTCTGACTAAATAAAGGAAACAAAAGAAAAAGGAAGCAGATGAAGGACACCTTTTTTCTGAAATGACTGATAAATTGAAATAAAACAAAAATGTAAAAACTGAATGGAAGTGTGGAGAAAGTTAGAGTCTGTGCTGTTTTTAGGGTTTAATGGTTAAACAGGCAAGAAAAAATATTTTTCTTTAGAAAGAGTTAAAAAAAACAACCCTGATGTATCGATGTCAGCAGCAGATTGGACGTCCCATTTCCTCGACCACAATCTTTCCTATTCTTGCTGTTTATTCCATGTTTCTGAGCTTCTGAATATATCTCCTGATGATTGGCTCCCCACAGAAGCAGCCGTTACTGTACTACAGCTCTCTGACTGGCTTCATGTGGGTTTCGCTGGGCTGCGTTTGCTCCACCAATGATGCCATGCTGGACTCTTGTGTGGTTTCTGGACCGTAGGCCACAGGCTCAGTTTGGACCTGAGGGTGGATCCTGACACCACAATGGAACCGGCGGGCCCGGACCAGAGGAGAGAATGAGTGGTTCCCTGCACTGTACCGTCATATGGGCCACGTATTTAGCAGAGTCACAAATTAGAAACTACACTGATGATAATAATGATGAATGAGAAGCACAGAAAGCTCAGTTATAGCTGCATTTACTGTAAGTAAACAGAGGATTGTTGGTTTTAGAGCTTTTCATAATGAGAGGGAATAAACCTGAACTATTAACCTTTAAAAGAACATAGGTACAAGTATTTGTTAAATATTGTGTTTTTACTGATATTGGAGTCTGTGTTTCTGCTTTAAAGATCAAAAGTTTTACGAAATGTTTTTCTTATACAAATTACTAAGAAATTGGCAACATGAATCCAGAATATCCAAGTCAAAGAAGCCTGATGAAAATAAATAAAAAGGTTCTTAAGGCCAAAAAGTCCCTAAAAGTGTTTGTATCCTTAATTTAATCCTCTGCTTTTTCTAATTCTACATTAAAATATCCAAACTGAGCATTTAAAATCTTTATACTCTCTACTAAAGGAATTAATTTCAATTCAATTCAGTTTATTTCTATAGCGCCAATTCACAACACATGTCATTTCAAGGCACTTTAATGTTTACCAGATCATCCAGTCAAATTGATTAAAAGTCTTCTATCTATGGAAAACCAGTTAATTGCATCAACTCATTGACTCGAATGCAATCCCTCACACTAAGCATGCTTGTCATCAGACTTTAATGAACTGAAAGACAAGAAAGATGCTTTCTGCTGATCCTTTATTCTGAAAATCCTTACATTATAAATGCAGTAAATGTCAGGTGTTTTTTTTTTTTTTTGGGGCAGCTTAGATGAGTCGGTAAAGAGCTCTGGAAAAGGGAGGCTGGATTATGACACATTTCTAACATTACCATGATGCACTTGTTTGCTTTGGGACCACACCTTGTTTTAGAAAAGTTAAACCTAAAGCAATTACAAATGGAATAAAAGCTGTAGTATCTAAATCAAGAATTAAACTAGAAAATAAAAATCATAATCATAAATAATTTTGAGTCATAAAAAAGATATTTACCAGTTCTATGTAAATCTTAATACTCACATAGGTTAGCATTAGTGTTGGGTGTTTCCTTTAAGAGGTCTGAACCAAACACCCAGTTCCTGCAGTAAGTAAATTAAAATGAACTGATAACCTTTTCAAACGCCATCAGCTTCCAGGAGAAACAAACAGCTGCTTCCTAAAAATGTTATTTTAGACAAACTTTCCGCATAAGTGGAGATTAATTTCAGGTGCTTCCCTGCATCTTTTAGAGCAGGACTTTCCATGGAAGTCTGAGAACACAGCAGAGCGAGCTGATGTCTGGAAACAAAGATATACATTAGAGTTGATGTAAAAACACAGCTGGGCTCTGCGCCCTCCTACATCGACTTCCTAGAGACAGAAAACCAGCAGCGACTGGGGATAGCATCCTATACAGACAGCCTGTCATTATGAAGCTGGCACGCTCGCCTGCAGTCGCTGAACATCTCCTGCAGAAACAGAGCGTCTCAAACAAGCCGCTAAATCATCACCTATAAAACCAAGAAGAAGAGAGCAGCTATCTTCTACCCTGTCTGCATTTCTAATGCGGTTTGTCTGAAAGATACTTTAAAAGTTTGCATTCTGAGGCGATGTTATGGTTTAAAGCTGAGGCCTGAGAGGTGTTAAATTATATCTCAGCTCTGACTTCTGTGTGCTTTAGCTCTACAGCTACGCTTTCACCAAATTCAAAAGGAAACTGAATTAATGAGAACAGAAAGAATGTTATGGTTCCTGAAGTAAAAGGATAAATTAATAGGTTTGAAAGTAAAGTTAATGTAAGACAAAGTTTCCAAAATACAAATACCCTTCAGAAAAACTGAGATGTCAGTGTTCAGACATGCCAGCAGTTACTCATTCATGGTTCTATTTTTATAAAGTGTGCAGACTGCCTGACACTAATTAGCACATTAAAACAGGCTGTTTGCCATGAACTCCCATCCACCCTGTTTTCTCCAAACCCAACATAATAACTGGCATTACAATGAACACATATGAATGTAGCATTTAGCTGGTGTGGAAGTATGTCAGCCTGATGTAATCTGAGGGAAAAAAGGTTCTTGTAGTGGAACCTGGAAGACCAAGTTCAGGGAAAAGTGCCTTAAAATTCAATTAAACAAAAAACAACTTTATTAATCCCAAAGGTAAATGAAATAAAAATTAGATCTGATTTGAATACATTTTCAGGAATTGCTCTTTTGGAGACTTAAAAAAGACATGTAAAAACTTTATGGTCATGTTAAATAAAAGTATCAGGTGTATATTAGTTATTTTATTCTCTATGTGCACAGTTTTATATTGTTAAAATACTTTACAGTACAGTATTTTATTTTTATCTTTTAACTATTCAGTAGTAAGTTTTTCCATACATTTTTCTAAGGTCCACATTTGTGTGACATTTTATTTTCTATAATCTTTTTGCTGCTGTAAACACCACAATTTCCCCATTGTGGGACAAAAAAGGGATTTTCTATTCTAATCTATTCTATTGTATTCTATTCTAGATGTTGGTTTATGCATGTCTAACACTCAGCTGCCCACTGTCACCACATGCTTGCTCTATATGATACATTTTCTGCAAAGTCTATGACTTAATAAAACCCTCTGAGCTGCCTTGAAGAGTTAATGTTTTTACGGTTTGGCATTAAATATTTGATAGACTAAACTGTACTTTACTTGAACTGTAAATCATTAAAACATCTATAGAAAAAATTATATCCACTGCAAATATTTCAGTGTAAAGTTTATAATTATAATTATTATAAATAAAAAACTTAGTTTATTTGGGAATTTATGGGTACTTTCTAATTACTGGATCACCACTAATTTGTAGTCGTTTAAAAAAGTGTGCCAGACTGCCAGCAGATCAGAAATCGTGACTCAGGACTGGAAATTTGGGGCAAGAGTTAAAGCAAACTGGAACAAGTCAGCCAACAAGTTATGGTGAAGAGAACTGAAGGAAGGACAGATGTGAGTCATTAAAGGATCAGGATACCCTGGGAAAACGATGACGGGGCGATGGAAAATGAAAGGGACAAGGTTAAAGATGTCAGTTTCAGTCACATGTGACCAGGAGACTGGAATGCTGCACACTTCCACAGAGTCGCAGGAATGAGCTGTCAAAGCCCTGCTCGGCCTCCACGTATAGTGGCTCCATTCATCAGCTGCAGCACAGAGAAGAAGAGGGAGAGGAGGGTCGTCTTATGTTATGTTTAGCCAGACTGAGACAGGCTGCCCTTTGAGGAGCCCTCTGCTTTGAAATGAAGCTGAGGAACATCCATGTCAAGCAAATATTGCCCTGAATTTCTCCTCTTTGGAACAAACTGGGCTTTCATAGCTCACTGGTTCCGCTGCTCTCAGGATGATGGTTCTACCTCCTCCTCTTTTCTTCTTTCTTCCACAGAAGAATGAATAAACACGGCTGATTCTGACCACTTTCTTCTCTAAAAAAGGGCTTTCACTGCCTGGGTGGGGCGCTGTCATAATTTACACCCACATCTGCTGCTGCACCACAATGAGCTCCCACAGCGTGTGAGCGTTTGCCCAGAGGTCCGGATCCAAAGTGATCACGCAGGTAAAGGAAGGCTGATATACCTTAAATACTCCTTCATACCTTTGCCTCTATAAGCGTCCTTTAGGATGAAGAGTGCAGCCAGAGCTGCACACAGAGGCACATTCAGTCATGAAGCATACGTTTCCACACCCTGAGCTGCAGGAAAACATCTATAGCTTACAGACGCATATGCATAAACATGACTGTACAAAGCACACATAGACCCAGACACACTGTGAGCTTTCAGTCCCAAAGCCGGCCACTGAGGCGTCCACAGCATAGCAAGCTATTCATAAAAGGTAAAAATGTCTCAAGCTTCTGCCTCCAAAATACACATGGGACACCAGAAGGGCCAAGCTTGGATTCTCTGACTGGAAATGGGGCCAAAGAAAGCTGATAAAAAAACCAGACCTCAGCATCTGTTTACAAACTACCTAAATTATGAAGTTTATCATCAAACCCGAGCTTCTAAAAATACTTAGAGGTGAGAGAAAAAAAAACAACTTTAATGTTCTACTGAAATAGTTCTCAGATCTGCCCAAAGGGTCTGCTGTAATGGAAGAAAATTAGCTTTTATTTTTAAACTGATAAGGATTTAGGAGACCAAATGGGTTTAATATCTGAAAAATTCACAAAGACGAGTAGTGGAGTATGAAGGATCTGCTTTAAATATTTATCATTCCAGGATGAACTAATCTATAATCTATAAGGAGGCAACAGGGCATCAGAGATGTGCAGAATATTAATTCACAATAAAAAAATAATAAAATACAACATTTTTAATCATTTCTGTGGGTCTGAAAATAAAAGAAGCAACTATAGAGCAGATATATGCTGATGATTAATGTAATTATTAAAACCTAAATAATGTGGATATATGTAAATAAAATCCCTCCTCCTTCAACTACCAGTGGCAGAGATGGATGGACTGGTGAACAGGCTGAACTGGTAACATCCCACCAAATGTTCAGGGTCCAGTTGGCAGAACCCAAAATAAACATTTCTATTTACATTAAGAAAATATTTTTTTCTGTAGAATAACAAACATGAGGTTCAGAGAATAATCATCAGAAGAAGAAACAAAAAGATTTTTGCACCTTTTCTACTCCAAGATAATTTCTGTGAGGAGTAAAAGGTGTAAAGTTAGCCTATCCATACAAAAATACTGCATAATAATAATAAAGACAAAAAGTAACTAAAGTAAAAAGAAGAAAAAGAGTTAAAACTATTTGCATGTGAGATATTTAAGCAAAATGTCTTCAGCTTTCAGTGGACAAACACCTGCCAGCAGCAACAGGCTGCAGATTCACTATGTGAGCAGGAAACCTGATTAAACTTTTAGAAATAAATACAAACTTTTTATAACGATTGTTTGTTTAAAGTCTATACATAAACAATTACATCACTATAACAATTATAACAATAGCTAGATCTGACATGTAAGATTTATCCGGTAGAATAACCTTTTAGTGAATTTATTCACTGCAATTGGATCAAGTTTGGTTATGATTTATTTATTTTTCCATCAGATTTGAGCTAATTTCAGGAGTTCTGTCCAGAAATGAGCTCTGGAAACGAACAGCAGTCACCCTGGGAGGATTTGGGAATTTGACCTATTGGCGCACAAAGCATAAACTTCACGATTTAAAACTGCCGGACTATGCGCTGCAAATACCAAAGAGGTTTATGTGTTTGGATACTGTGGGGCCCAGCGTAGCGGGGGATTGTTTACCGCATTCTTTAGGGAGTCTGCGGGGCAGCATGTCAGGTGCGCCAGGATCCGATCATGGATGAACTGCGGATTCATTACGCGCGCAGCTAATCCAGTCAAATATGACAGGAATGAAGTTTGAACGATAGGGAACATAGATGTAACTGAGGAAATCCCTCAAAAGCGCGACTAAGCTCCTGTGGATGTTGGCTTTCTGTCTTACCTGCCCGAGCCACGGTGGTTTGGCACAGGCTGAGCGCCACAGCCAGCAAGGCGAAGGATGGGAAGCTCATGCGCCACGGTCTCCGCTTCTTCCGGAAGGGACAGACTGGAATATCCATTGCGCTGCAGAGGTTTGCCGGCCTGGCTGAGCTGTAGACGCAGGATAAGGTGGAAGTTATCCTTTCACAGAAAGCCAGCCGTGGAGAAGGAGCCGGACCGAAGCTCCTGTGAGGCTGCAGACAAAAAGGCACGCCTCTGGAGACGTCCTCACCTTTCTCCTGGAGACTTTTCCTAATGAGTTACCGACGTTTGGGTTAATACATAAATAAAACCTAAACACCTGACGGGGTATGGGGGTTAATAAATATAATTGTAAAGTTTTAACCCCTTGGTGCTAAAACCCCATTGAGTCAGATTGGGTATAGTACCCAAAGTGGAGAGAGCAGCAGAGAGAGACCTGGAATCACTCTCTCTCCCCCCCCTTCTCTCTCCTCGCCCCTTCTTTACTTTCTCACACAGAGAAAAGGCGTGTGTGTGTGTGTTTTAGTGGAGTGGAGGAGAGAGAATGGCACGGAGGGGAAGGTTAGAGAGGGCGTGCGTAATTGCGCGCTGGGTGCATGGAGATATACAAGGAAAATGAGGTCTTAATGAGACGTACAACTGTTTCAGGCGAATGAAATAACTGTTCTTTCTTTCTGTGGTTTTGTAGTTTGTTGATGACTAAAAGTTAAAGTAGACAAAAATCACAGCTGTTTATTTTTCCAGTTCTGTTGAAAATCATGATTCATAGAAAATCTGTTTATTGTCATCATCACCAACCTCTCTAACTTGCTTTTCTTTTATTTAACCTGATAAGAACAGGTCAGGTAAACGGTGGCAGCGGTTAGAGCGACATGTGGAGCTGGGCTGAGTGAGCGTTAAACCAGCCAATCAGAGTCCTGTCCGCACAACTAGCCACGCCCCCTTCAGCAGGTCCACCGGTTCCTTATTTGACATTTTGACACTAGATTAACTCTGATGAACCGATTAAACAAGAGGAGATTAAAAAAAATAATAATAATATATATTATTATATATATATATATATATATATATATATATATATATATATATATATATATATATATATATATATATATATATATATATATATATATATACCTATATATATATATATACCTCTAATACTTGGATCTCATTAATTTTGTGAAAAAAATTAAGTATTTCAGATTCTAGAAGAAGATTTTGGTAACAGAAAATATAAAAAAACGGTAAAGATTTGCCAATTGACTTTTAGTTCTTATTTCTAATTTTCTTAATTGTTCTTATCATTATTGATACTGATTTTTTCTTGTGAATTTAGCACTTTGATAAATAAATAATTAAATTGAAATAAAGCATTAATAGTTATAATTAGATAGAAGGTTTGTTTTCCAATTAAGTAAAAATTGACAGTGACTTTTAGCTTCATTAATGAGTTTCCATCACTGATGCCTCAATGGAGCCTTGTCTGCTGTTACCTAAACATTGATGCTGATTGAATCACACACACCTTCTCTGATTGGAAACCAAATAATAGATAATCAGGAAAGATAAGTTTCCATTCCTCAGTAAAGTTTGCTTGATTAATTAAATTATGACCCATTTTCAACCAGCCTTCTTTGTCAAACCTCTAAACCAGATAGAAAAATATAACTTCTGACAGGAAATGACTCAGGGACTAATCCTGGTAAGCAATAGCAACTAATACTTTGCTTCAATGGGGATCTCTGTGTCACTATCTGTTGAAGTAGACTGATTATTCTTTACCAAAAGAAAAACAAATCCTTAAAAAACCTTTTTTAGAATATTAATGTTTTTTAAAGACTTATTTATACAATACTCTATCAGCATATGATAAAACTTAACGTTTTTTTTCCCATTTCATGTCGACAGTAACCCCCCTGCTGGCCTCTGTGTAAAAATATATAAACCAGTCATCATATATGGGGACAAATTAAAAGATAAATGCAGACAAATAACCAGCTGTCAAGTACCTGATTGCTTCATCTATCAGACCATAAACGTTAATCTAAAGAAACATTCCTTTCATAATTTCAAAGTGGCGTTTATATCCATACCTGCTGTAAACACTTAAAAGAAGCGTGTATGTTCAAAGTGGCTCTGCGTGCCCTGATGTCTGCCTTTAAACGTCTCTGCCTGCACAAAGCCCATGGTTAGTCACTTTCTTTGACTGCAGGCTTCACATCCACAGAGCCCTAATTAACCATAATTATGCCCTGATCCTCCGTACCACTCACTCTTTCTCGCCACCTTCTCATTTCTTCCCCTGTTTGTGTTTTATTTTCTGATGGGCGTGTTTGCAAGCTGTGGTACTTTCCAAGATAACTATCGACTATAATTCAGTCTGGGGGCTTAGCAACCATAAGACAAGAAAAGAACTAGCAGTATTAGACATAACAGTAAAAGAGAAGAGGAGCAAACAGAACCAGAAATTCTTCCCTGCAGCTTTAATGGGGTTAAATTATGGAAATAAATTCAAATAAAATCTCTCTCTGCTCATTTAACACCTGACTGAGAGCTGCTCTATTTCCCGAGATGATGATTCATAGATTTATAGCAATGTTTGATGTAGTTATTTGGTCAAAGACGGCTGCTTCTCCTGGTTCTGGTTCTGCTGGAGGTCTCCTCCTGTTGAAAGGAAGCTGTCATCGCCTCCTGCAGCACAAGACGCTGAGCTCGATTATAGGGGAAATCTGGAAACGTCCCAATCCTCCATTTTTCATTTGTTGCTGCACTGAACTGGATCGTCTGGTTTTTAATGAAACAAAGAAATTCTGGACTAAATTAGACAGTATTCTAAAATAATTTTCTGTTTTAAATCAAATATTTGTTAAACTAACGAAACGATTTCTACAAATATAAATTACACACACAGCAAGTGTGTTTCCCCTTTTTGTGTAGTTTTAAAGTTTTTCTTTTACATAGAAACTGCTTCCAAATCTGTTTTCAGTCTAAGTTT